>OZ010792.1:354522010-355722010 GCA_963932465.1 Maratus speciosus
ATATTCAATAGTGATATTTAACTTCTCTAGTTAATTAAAATGCTACGTGACGGGAATGAAAGAAAATATTTTAACTAGTACTGTAATAGTTAGAATTAAAAATATATATTTTGATGAATATTTATTAATATGAAATTAATAAAATTAAGAATAAATTACATAATCAAATAAATAGTTTATCAGAATATACATATGTCGCTTTACTAAGGAATTATAACTATAAGTCAATATTTATTTTTAAATGCTACTGTAGATATTTGTATTATGAAGTCATCATATTTACCGATAATTATTATTTATTTTATTGTAGCCAAGGGTGTGCGTTTTTCCAAAAGTTATTTTAATATGCATAAAAAGAGAACGAAATGGAAAATATATTAATTTTAATAAATAAATGTTTCCATTCATTCCATTTTAATTGCATTTTTTGTTCCTGCGCGGCTTTATTAAATTTTGATATAACCATTACTGGACATATATATTTTAGATGAGCATCTGTAAATTCTCATAGGAACAAATAGTATGTTTCCGGAAAAGAGTGCTTCGAAAGATATCGCTTTTACAACGCCAAACTGGATACGTTCGACATCTCACTGCTCCTGATACAAGAAACATTATGATGTGATAATTTGTTTTTTAATTCAACACATGCGCTGAAAAACATAGAAATTACAGTATTAATGATCAAGTATTAATACATTCATTATATCTGACTGTATACTAGCAATTTTATACTATGAATAAGCACTTTTTCTTACTTTAATAAACAGTAAATACTGAATAAAAATATATGAAAGTCTGTTACTTCAGAAATTAATTACTCTAAAAAATTAAATTGAGGAATCCAATATAATTTGTAGATGTCTATATCAGAAAATTGGCGATTTTGAACTGAATAACATTAGCGCCACTAGAAAGATCACATCATTATTTGACAAGGCAGCGTTTCTTTCATTTTGTTACTCTTTAGTATAAGATTAATAAAGATGGTTCGAAAGACTTTTTTACGTTAGATTCTCAAATGTAAACGTGTGAAAAAGTACTTTCAGTGTGTATTCATGTGTGTATTTTATATCTTTTGAACCGATATAATTAGAATTATTTAACAAGTGTATCTAGCGAAACGGGTATAAAACTGATCTAGTCACTTCGGTCAGCTTTTACAGACAACAGGTACAAAGGCAAGTATTAAATGCCGGATAGCATCAGACGGGAGGGGATTCAGTTGCCACGACGCAGCCATAATATTAGCTAACCGTCTCCAAGACTGAACACTACCCAACGCACGTCGCTTAGAATAACCCCCAAAAATTTGACTTCTGAACGTCACGCACAATAACAATTGCAGCTCTAAAAGTACCTTACTGCACAGTTCGGGGTTCACACACCGGTTGGCAGCGATTAAACCGGGCATCCAGAAGGAAAGTGTACTCGAGACCTTAATCCCGAGATTCTCCGAGGCACTTTTGCTTTACCAGAATCTTTGAAGATAAAATCCTATGTCAGGGTAAAGGAATCATGTAAGACGTATATTTCCAACCGGTCGAAAAATGTCCGGAACAGAATTTGAACCAGGGATCTCATGGCTGAAGCCGCCAATGCTCTACCTTCTGAGCTTTCCCGGACGAATCTGGTGGATCTAATTCACCCAGCCAACCTTATTGATTATATCATCTGGTCTCTGAATCAGCTCAAAAGAATAAATAGCAGGTAATGGAACTACAGAAAAATGTTGGATACGTAATTATACTAGATAAATATAAATTAATTTAAAACTTGCATTGTCAGCCTCGCGTTTTTGTTGAACAGTATTTCCTTATTCAAAGTATCAGTTAGAAGTCAACTGAAGTAGGAAAAGGTTTACCCATTTACACACATAGGCTTTGTGGTTTTTATAAACGAGGAAGTCACAATAGGATGAGCGGAACCCAATTAAAAGGATTTGGCAGCGCGCCAAACATAATAGAAAGTTCAATAATTTAGGAGAGCGTATTTTAACTATTAGCTGTGCATAAAAAAGTTCTAAGTCACTGAATATTTTATCACATTTTTTTTAATCGATTTATATAAGGGTTTCGATTTTGGACGATTTTTCAGTGAAAAGTCGTATCGACTTATACACGGAAATATACGGTACTTGTGTTTGTAAAAATACAAAGTTAAAATAATTTTTTTTTTTTATGCAAAAATTTCCACTTTCATAAAAAAATTCAGAGTAATTTAGTATGTCTGACATACTTATTAACTAAATTCCAAAGTAATCGTTTTAAATTAAAACCCTCATTACAAAAATGTAGCGCCAATATTTCAGCATTTAAGGCAAATATCCAATTTCGCCATTTCATTTTCAAAGAATGCTAAGCAAATTGAAAATCGTCACAATTTCCATAAAAATTATTAATAGGTAAAATAAAATGTTCTATGTTTTTCGAACGAATGAACCAAATTTAACCAAAAATATACAGCTAATTTCAGATACTTCACAAACATACCTACATAATTCAAAGCTAATCGCGTGTTTTTTTACCTAAAAAAATCTATAAAGTTACTAAGAATTTTCTAGGAAATTAGGATGCCTAGAACATTTTATGTAACGGCAAAAACAAAAATTCATGTAACAGATACACATTTGCACTGTAAATAAAAAAATCCGTAAGGTTACTAATAATTTTTTAGGAAGCTGGGATGCCTAGAACTTTTTATGTAACTGAACCCCGAGTTACAGATAAAATGTTATTAAGATTACTGTAATTTTAGTAGATTCTTTTGTCAAAGCTACAGATTCAAAGCTACAGATTTCTGTAGTTTTGCAAAAACTAGTTTTGTAGATTTACATCTTTTTGTACAGTGTACAGATAACATTTTAGTAAGCATACAAATTTTCGCCACTTTACATCTGTAGAATAACATCTTTTTTTTACAGTGCAGTTATCGCGAAAGAGATAGAATAAAGATAATAATAATAAGATAATATAGATAATAAGATAATATAGAGAAGAAATAAACAGAAAGCAAAACCTGTTTGTGTCTCTACAGAGAGCCACAACTGATGTATTTTCAACTAAGAAGCGTATAAAATATTTAAACGTTTCACCAAATAAATTTACCAGTTGACTAGAAGTTCGTGTAATCAATCGGTTTAACTGCGCTTTTGATCCTTTTAAAAAATAAAAATAAAATATAAGCGATTGTCCATCATGTGCTATCTATTTTATGAAAGACAAATTTGCCCGTGCTCTATATACTAACGTCAATGCGCTGACGTCGTTTGGATGTTGGGAACTTCAGATAATTTACTACCATAGTACAAAATATATTCCAAACGGAAAAGTCAAAACATAAATTAAAATAATTATTTGCTTGAAAGACGTTACTAAAAACGCATTAAAAATTTATTAAACACCTACATTGGCATGTATCAACTCTTTCATTGAGTCGTCATCAGAATGTATAAAAGAAATTACAAATACAATGCATAAGAAAAACGTAAAAAAATATCATCGAATACAAGTAAACATATGACGCCCCCTACATGTTCAATATCGCACGTGTTCTTTCTATGTCGCGATTCCGCAAGTTCTCCAAACACTCAATCCATATATTCGGGATGCGAAAAGATAATGTATCTTTACAAACCCCTGAACGTCTTAAATAAATCTCAATGGACTTTCTTATAAATAACTGTAATTTTTAGTAACGTCTTAAGCAAATAAATATTTTAATATATGTTTTGACTTATCCGTTTGGAAAATATATTGTGACATGGTTATTAGCCCTCCGAGCGTCCTGAGAGCTTTCCTTCATTTTCATAAAAATGCGTATAAAACTGATATTAATTTAAATTGTATTTCCCTGTTTGTTTCTATAAAACACTACATGCACCTTTATTTGATATACATTTTAAAATACAATTCTGTTTATGTCAATTATTACTCTTATTTAAATTTACTACATTTTAAAAAACTGCTAAATATAGCACGATTTCATTTTTTACACTGACGAATAGGAAAAAAAATGCCCTTTGAAATGCAATTTGTTTGAGAACTGTATCGCAATTTCCTCATTTTTTATGGATTTTTAAATAATTTTTATGCATGAATTTATTTAATCAATCTCTACTGCGTGCACGCGATTACGTAAGATAGATGCGTTTGAAACTTTAATTAGTAGGAATAGTTCAGACTGTGTACCCTCATTATAATTCACTATGAAATTAAAACTTCATCAAACATTAAATAGCATAAAAATATATCATTAAAACACGAATTTAAGACATGTAATTGAACTTCGCGCTTAGACAATTGAAAAGACAGCTGTACGTATTAATCTTTCGTAATTTCTTCGGCTGTTAACTCTTGCCAAGAGGACAGTACGAAAGTGAAAATAAAAGTGTTTAATAAATTTCAAAACTATTTTTGAACAGAAATTGCTGTTTTTCATTGTGAAGATGTCACGCAAATTTGATTTTAAAAGTATAGACTACATAATTAATCAATCCAATTTTTCTCAATATCCAAGTGATTTTAACTAAACTCACATGTCAGTTTCGATAAATCGTAGAATTCCTTGGACATGTGAGAAGTTTAATCTATTAATTAAAGTCTCCCTACATCTTAAGAATAAACGAAATAACTCCTTTTCACTTTATATTAACTCGAGTGTAATTAAAATTAGAGAAACCATGAGTGTTGATCAATGAGAAGCAAACAACCAGAGGTCATAAAAATACGACCTTTTTAATAAGCCATTATGTATATCACACGGAGTAAAGATTCAAAACAGGATCAGCAATTAAGGGGACCGGGTAAGCTCTATCTCCGCCATGTTAATATACACCAACTTTATGTACCTTTTTCTCAGAATTGGGGAAATATAGGGGTCTAGAATTTTTAGAGTAGTTCGAGTAACATGCTTTATGTATTTTAACAGTCCATTTTCTAACTGAACCTGAAAATTAATTATTAATTATTTGTTGAAAGGCATTTTTAAATTAGCATTTTTAGTAAAATTTCACTGCCTAAAATAAATAATTCTTAACAAATCATTAAATCCCTGTGTTAAAGTATGCAATATAACATAATAAAAGTATTAAAAAATTGAGTTCTTAAGTTTAATAGATATTGAAATAAAGGAACACAAACATGAAAAATCCAAGATTTGAGAAAAAGTCAATTAAATATTTAAATGGCCATTAAGCTGTGAAGTAATCTTTGAAAGAATGAATAATTCATACAATTCTTTTTTAATATATAAACATGTGTGACACATCGATGGAAAGAAAAGAAGTTTAAACTATTTAATGATATAAAAAAGTATAAATCGATTTTTTTCCCAAATTTCGCTTACGTGGTCTCCTTAAGAATTAGGATTTAATATAGAGAACAAGAATTAGGATTTTAGAATGCTAATTACATTTGGAATTGGAAGTAAAAGTGTTTAACAAATAAAAATTATAAATAATATTAAAATTGGAAGATGGGCCCGCTTCCTCTAAATCAGAACAACTCATCTCCTGGATAAGTGCAATTGTAAGTCTCCATCTCTCTCTGTACAGTTAAAATCATTGTATCTATTTATTTCATATTTTATGTTTTAATAAAATGCGTCGTTATATAATTAATATTGCAGCTTTATTACACACAGCAGAACACCATAACAGTATTATTAGTATAATGTAACATGTAAAAAAATCTGCTCGACTTTTCAATTAAAAAGAAAGTGTTTTTTACCTATATTCTGTAACCCGGGAAGCTGGAGTTAAATCCCCTAGTTAACGATAATATATATGTTTTTTTTTTCATGTTTAAAAATCTTGTAACTATGAAATTTATTTGTTTTATAAATAATACTTTTAATTAGGATACATTTATAGTTTCATTTATTTTAAAGTATTTTTAAACAGACATATATATTCATATTATTACGTGCACAGATCGCGATGTTTTTTGTTATTCATTTACAGAAAATTTATAAAATTGATACTTTTTCATGAAAGCTACTGAGTCGGAATAGCAAATAGAAGGAGAACAATTCCGTTTTAGTCAGGTATACAATGTTCAATTATTTTTTTGTCTGTGTACAAATTTTTCATTTTAAAACAGGATGCGTTAAAGGTATTTCAGTTTTTTTCGAAACGGACAGTTGACACCGAAATTTATATATTGTATAAAATTTTCTTTTTTAACGCATTATTCAATAGTGCATTATTCAATACACTGTAAAAAAAATTTTTGTAAAGTTACTAAAATTTTTCTAGGAAACTGGGATTCCAGGAACTTTTTATGTAACGGCAACAAGAAAAATTCCTGTAACAGATGCTGTTACAGAAATTTTTGCTGTTGCCGTTACATAAATAGTTCCTGGAATCCCAGTTTCCGAGAAATATGTTAGTAACTTCACAGTTTTTTTTTACAGTGTATATACTAATTTGAAAGTTTCTCAATATCCAAGCGATTAAACTAAACTCACATGTCAGTTTCAATAAATCATGGAATTCCTTGGACATGTGAGAAGTCTAATCTATTACATCCAGATATAAAGTTCACCTACATCTTAAGAATAAACGAAATAACTTCTTTCTCGCTTGTTATTACCGCGAGTGTAATTAAGATTAGAGAAATCATGAGTGTTAATCAATAAGAAGCAAACAGCCAGAGGTCGTAAAAATACGAACCTTTTTAGATAAGCCATTATGTATATTACACGGAGTAAAGAGGCAAAACAGGATCATCAATTAAGAATTAGGATTTAGTATAGATAACAAGAATTAGGATTTTAGAATGACAATTACATTTGGAATTAGAAATAGAAGTATTTAACAATGAAAAATTATAAATAATCTTAAAATTAGAAGATGAGTCCACTCCGTCTACACTGTAAAAAAAAATCTGTGAAGTTACTAAAGTTTTTCTAGGAAACTTGGATTCCTAGAACTTTTCATGTAACGGCAACAACAAAATTTCATGTAACAGACACACTTTTGCGCCGAAAATCAAAAAATCTGTACGGTTACTAAGAATTTTTTTGGAAACTGGGATTCCGAGAACTTTTCATGTAACTGCAGCCAGGGTTACAAATAAAAGTTTAGTAAGATTACTGAAATTTTAGCAGATTCATTTGTAAAGTTACAGATTTTTGTAGCTTTACAAAAACTAGTTTTGTAGATTTGCAGCTTTTTTCGTACAGTTACAGGTGAAAGTTTAGTAAGCATGTAACTTTACATCTGTAGAACTACAGATTTTTTTTTACAGTGTAAGTCAGAACTACTCATCTCCTGGGTAAGTGCAATTGTAAGTCCCCATCTTTCTCTGTACAGTTAAAATCATTGTATCTATCTATTTATTTCAAGTTTTATGTTTTAATCCATTAAGCACCGCTCTATATATTAACAGATTTTTTATTTAATCATTGTTTTTTTCTTAATAAGCAGTATATCATTAAAGAAATTTTCAAGAAAAAAAAATTGATTATTTATGAAAAACAGTAATTTCCCGAAATGGGAGCAATGACGTTTAATGGGGGTAATTTTTTTTTTTTACAAAAATATACTTTTACCCCCCGTGTATTTATAACAGTTATTTTTCAGTTCTTTGGAAATAAAAAGGACTATATCATTCTGAAACATATATTTTATGAAAAATTGAGGTAAATTACATCTACAATTATAATAAACATCTACATTTATAATCAAATAAAGAAAATCAAATTACCTGTTCATAAGTATTTTCATTATATATCTCTTTATGTTTCATTATTACATGATCTTTCCTCTCTATTTTGCATGAAAGACAACAGAAAATTTTTTATTCAGCATTACATTGCACTTTTTAGAGAAAAGTCGAGCTTTTTTTTTTATTATTTTTTATTTTTTTACATAATTTACCCCTAGATTGTTTGCCAGCATTTTCTAGAAAATGCTTCCCACCATCAAAACGAGCGCCATTTGAAAGAATTCCAGAAAGTCCCGAACGGGGACGTTATTATATTATCTGTTCTACTTTCATCAATGACGAAACAATTTCATGGAGAAATTCTATCTGAGTAAGCTTTCCTTTACATTGCTTATGGATTCGCCAAGCTGCTAAAACTCCCATATTTAGTGTATTTGTGAGAAATGGCCACCACCATTTCTTCCCTCTTATTTTTGGGCGATAAATACTCAAAAAATGATCAAGCAAATCGACACCTCCCATGATTTTCTTATAAGACGCTATAACATGGGGCTGCGGTATATAATGTTTTTTTTTTCTTATCCGCCATGCTCCATCTTTTTGCCGAAATTACTGGTTCTATAGGTTCAAAATTTAAAGCCAGACAAACAACATGATTGTCTTTCAAATTCACAATGCTAATTGATTGCGTAGAAATAGAGTCAAATGTTCCTCATTGTTTTTTCTTAGAATTTATCAAAGGACAATTTTGTAACCTGTTTTGGGAACGTCCACTGTTACTCTTGTGAAAATTCGTGCGGTTTTTTACAAATACTTGCAATTGTTTTACTATAAAATATAATTAAGATAAAAGGTGATATAACCAGTGAAATACTATTGTGTTCCACTCATTTTATATATATCTAATTTGTAACAAAAATCATTTCCCTTGTCTATATAATCAATCAAAATTTTGTTACTCTTGTGACCAGAGTGTCACAAGAGTCATTTAATATATACATAAGTAATTTTTTTTGTTATAAATTAGATATATGTTTGTGTGTGGAACACAGTGGTATTTAGCTGGTTATATCAATTTTTATCTTACTCATATTTTATAATAAAATAATAGGAATTATATATGAAAATTTGCTCTAATTATCACACGAGTAACGAATGGACGTTCCTTTTTCCGGAAATGTTCCAGTGTTCGAAAAATGCCGATTCGTCTGAAATTTCATCTATAATATCATGTCTGAGTTTATTTATTTTTTATTTTCTTAATCAGTAAGTCACATACTTCTTCGTTGACTTTTGATTTGTAATTTACGGAAAGCTCAACCCACCAGATATATCACGGGTAAATCGTCGCATAAATTGTTTTTCTATTACATCTTCTTCATCTGTTACTATTCAGGTTACTGATCAGGCGGCAAACAAACGATTTGCGTATCATACGAATAGTCATCTGAACCTAATTGTTCAAAATAATCCAAAGCTGGAGACACAGTTAAAAACTTCACAGGCATCTTTTCCTTAAAATCGAAATTTATGATATGAAAAAATAGAAAAGCCTGCTAAAAAACTATCTTTTAGCAAAAAGAAGATATCTGATAAAGTAAGAAACCTATTTTAAGAGTAACAATTGCAAAAAAAGTTTGCTAGGCATGAAAAAAAAAAACATTTCAAAACTTCTGTACAGACTATTTTCGCTCTCATAATAAAAGCACCGTATTGGGTCTTCCTAATTGGAGACGTCCCACCTGGCCTTGAAAACTAACGAAAGCGCCATTGCTCCCGTTACGAGAGCAACAAGTTCCTTCGTGAGTCATGATCAGTCTATTATACTTATTAACTACAGATTTATGTAGTATCAGACAATAGACAGTTATAACTATATTTTAAATAAAATATATAATTTTTATTAGCAAGTTACTTTTTTAAAAATATTTCTTGCGAAAGTGGTCATAAGCTAAATTTCTTCTTTTTAAACACGTTTAAAAAAAGGGAAAATACAAATGAAACTTTTAAAAAAATTACAGAATTCATCTTAGAAATTCAAAATTCAAATAACATAAACTTTTTGACGATATATAAAATACTCATCTCTCTATTCTAAAAAAAAGTAACTACCGCTGTCACCGCCGCCGGTTTTGAATTTTTTGTGACCGGAGGTCTTTCTTAGTTAATATTAAGAAAAATAATGCATACAAAAATATGAAAATCGGTGGTTATGTACAGAAATGTTTGATAAACACGCTGATGCAGTCAGTTTTTAAGTCGAAGAATTATTTTAAGAGATATTTAATGCTAAAGTTGGACAAAATCGTTCCACTAGTTTTATAGCAGCAAAAACTATACATGGCAGTGTAATCATTTTTAGATCATTTTATGCGTTAGAATTTACCGGAGCGCAGATTGCATTAATTTTTTTTATTTTGACTCATTTTTTGAGGTTTTATTTCTATTTTAAATTCAAATTTTCAGCATTTCTAGAGATATTTTTTACATTAGTTTAGAAAATGGTATTAATTTATATTGTTGCCAAATGTATAAACAGCGCAAACAATTATGTTTGCTTCAAATTAAAAATTTATTTACACGTGACTATTATAAACAGAAAAAATCATTTGGAATTAGAATTAAATAATTATGTACAAAAAGCAGGAACTTATTAAAAATTACGTCACAAAAATTATACACGTGAATTTTAAAAGAGAAAGGATATTGTAAAATAATAAATTCATTAACATGTGTTAGACGTCTTAAATAGGAGAAATTACGTCATATTTACGTCACATTATAGTTATTAAATAAAATGAACACAAAATAATATTGCAAAACAGTTTAAATTTAGAAATTGCGCTAGACATTTATTTGATATTTTGAGAGGATCTTTTCAACTATTTTTGTTAGGAAAGCGCAAATAATATTTCATTTCTAACGAAAGTATTTTTACGTGAATATTTAAAAGAGAAAGAATAGCTTGGTCAAAATTACGTCAGATTAAAAACGATTAATTTAAAATGTCTCATTTAAAAGAACTTTCTTTTCGCTTTGTTAAAAAATACCAGGAGACAAATACTCTGTTTACTGAATTCCTTTTATATTAGCTTATTTTGAAATGTTGTTACACGTGTCTACGTCATCAAGTTATTTTTATTTCGACGTTTTATTTGTATTTTTGTTATTGTTGTACTAATTTATTTGTTCTTTCGTTATTTAAAATAAAAATTATGTCAATTTGTATAATTTGGCGAATGGTTTGGCGATTTATATAATTTGGCGAAACTGGCCGACACGGGATAATCAAGTAGTACCGCAGCGGATTTGGCGTTAAAATTCCCCAATCAAAGAGAAGTGAATAGGGTTGGGTTGGGTTGATTTTTGACGGCCAATTATCTACACGAGGGATATAGGCCCGGGGGGATTGCCCTCCGTGGGGGTCATTCTAAGGGAACCTAATCCGTATTAACGCATGGAAGATCCACAGCTCGAAGAAAACCACGAAAACTCCGAACGATTAGGCCGACGGGCGCGATTGGGATCGAACCCAGCACCTCTCGTCTACCAGCTTCGAGAGCAGAACCTCTCGGCCACTGGTGGGGCGAGAAGTGAATAGAAATTCGTTTATAGGGAGATCGCCACTGTTTTTTAAATTGTAATTCAATCTTTCGAAATCTTTTTAAAGCCGCTCAAATTAGCATGCATTTAGAGTCTGCGGTGTCTGGACGGGGTTGGCGAGCGTAGCTCGTAGGGGGCCGAGCCCCCTAGTTTTAGAAAAAATCCTAAATTAATGTTCCCAAAATCGGAGCAATGACACTTAATGGGTTAATAAAATGTGTTGTTACATAATTGATATTGCAGTTTTATTACACACAGCAGAGCAGCATAACAGTATTATTAGTATAATATTAAATGTAAAAAAATCTGCTAAACTTTTGAATTAAAAAGAAAGTGTTTTTTACCTATATTCTGTAACACTGGAAGCCCGGGTTAAATACCCTACTTAACAATAGTATATATATATATATTTTTTCATGTTTAAAAATCTGGTAACTATGAAATTTATTTTTTTTTATAAATAATATTTTTAATTTGGATATGTTTACAGTTTCATTTATTTTAAAATATTTTTAAGGAGACATATATATTCATATTATTGCATACACAGCGCGATATTTTTTGTTACCAGGGGGCTCGACCCCCTACGAGCTACGCTCGCCAACCCCCGTCCAGACACCGCAGACTCTAAATGCACGCTAATTTGATCGGCTTTAAAAAGATTTCGAAAGATTGAATTATAATTTAAAAAAACAGTGGCGATCTCCCTATAAATGGATTTCTATTAATTTCTCTTTGATTGGAGAATTTTAACGCCAAATCCGCTGCGGTACAACTTGATTATCCATTTGACAAATTTCGTGTTTATCAAACATTTCTGTATATTACTACCGATTTTCATATTTCTGTATGCATTATTTTTCTTAATATTAACGAAGAAATACCTCCGGTCACAAAAAATTCAAAACCGGCGGCGGTGACAGCGGTAGTTACATTTTTTTTTAGAATAGAGAGATTCATTTATAGAATTTTATCCAATTAATAATTTTTCTTTAAAGCTACTGAGTCGGAGTAGCAAATAAAAGGTGAACAATTCCGTTTTTGTCAGGCATACAGTGTTTAATTATTTTTTGTCAGTGTACTAATTTTTCTTTTTAAAACAGGTTATATTAAAGGTATCTCAGTTTTTTTTTTTTTTTTTTTTTTTTGAAACGGACAGTTTATACCGCAATTTATATATTGCATAAAATTTACATTTTTGACGCATTATTCAATATGTGTTTTTACATCAGTTATAATTGTTCTTATGTTAAAGATAGTATCATTTTTTTTTTGAGTTATTGATAGCTTTATAATTTGAACTAGCAAGCTATGCCCTCTGCGCTGGTCCATTTTCTCAAACGAACGTTGAATCAAGCGAAATTGTGAATTTAACCTTCAATTTTATAACAATAAAGGCCATCACCTCGAATGTCCTTCCGCATTGCTGAAAACAGTGCGAATGCCATTGGGATATTATGCTATCTTATGCCTTGGACGAATTTTGGGCAATTAAGAAAAAAGTCTTTTATTTGATAATTTAAATTAGAGTTTGGTACGGAAATGAGATAGTTATGACAACAGGAATTAAACTTCCTCTAGTCATCATACTATTAAATTAGAGATTATTACAATGATTGCAGAGATTGATTATTGAACTTTAAGAACATTCGGACCGTTCATTTGCATTTGTTTGTTGTTGAACTCCGGCCTCTCAACTTGCGCTATATGTGGTTCTGGTAGTTTAAAATTAAATCTCATTAAATGTTACATTACAGTTTTTAAATAAACGTCCTTTTCTGGCAGGTCTGCTACTGTTTTCCATCTGTCTATTCCAGCAGATTAAATAGAATCAAAAACATAGGACCACAAACCAGCGTGCTTTTACAGTAAAGCATGTTGAAAAATATTTTAATATCTGAAATTAAATGATTTAATCGTATGTCTGAGAGGCGGGGGGGGAGGGGGAACATTTACCCTAAAATTTAAATATTTTACTTAACAACCATAATAGCCCAGTGGTTAGGAGGTTGAATTCGGAATTAATTAGGGGAAAGCTGGAAATTGTTTTAATCCCTTCTGTTTAGGTCTAGAATGAATATGCTATGTTTTCCCCCTCGTAGTAGGTGAGCGTTTTTGCATACCATAACAATATCTCAAAACAGCTAACTCTGTCAAAAACATTGTCAGTACAAATGTTGTAGAGCTTAAAATTCTGAGTAAAATGAGTACCTACACGCAATACTTATGTTGAATATTAAGGTCACAATTCTACTTCAGAATTTTAGATCCATCATCAGGGAGTTGATCTCAGAAGTAATTAGGCGAAAACTGGAAATTGCTTTAATCCCTTCAGTTTAAGTTTAAAATGAACGTACTATGTTTTCGTCCTCGTAATTGTGTGAATGTTAGAAAATATGTATATATTTATTTTCGAAAAACACGTTTTTTTTTATTTCCTTAACAATATCTCAAAACAGCTAACTCTATAAAAAACATTGTCAATACAAATGTTGTAGAGCTAAAAATTCTGAATAAAATGAGTACCATCATTAATATTTTTGTTCAACATCACAAGTATATCCATTTTTACAATTACTGCTGCCAGTTTCTCTTGTAAGATACACACACACACACACACACACACGTATATATATATATATATACAGTAGTTTTCCGTTACAACGAATTCCATTAAAACGAAAAATATCGTTACTACGAAATTTTACAAATTCACTTTTCAAATTGAATTAACCCCAATGTATTAAAAATTCCGATTTAAAGAAGTGCATTTTTTTAGGAATTCCGTTAAAACGAAAAATCGTCATAGAGCTCTTTTTTTTTCTTTTTTTTCAATTGCTTAACAGAAATGAAATATACTTCGAATATAATTTCAAAGATTAAAAAATAACATTGTTGTTTTGGGGATAGGTGCTATTTCAGAATTTTCTCATCTTTTCTATTTTTCCTTTTGCCTACTCCTTTCCCAAATTCCTTACGCTTCCATACGCTTCAAAATGATCACGTGACAGACAGCAAGTGGACTTGACTGTGAAAGGGGTGTTTGTGCTTATTCTGGGATATCTATTCATGTTGCAGTGTGTTTCTTGTTTCGTTCATTGATAAAATGGCTTATGTAAAACGAAAACAATTTTCATTAGAAGAAAAGAAAGTCATAATTTTTTAGATTGATAAAGGATTGCGAAAAACGGATGTGGCCAAAAAAATATGGAATAACACCATCGATTTTAACTACATTTCTAAAAGATAAAGAAAAGATTGAGAGACAATTCCAAAATGCAAACACTGGTTCCTACAGAAAACGAATGCGACTGTTCTTGATAATATTAATTTATCAAGCTGACGATAAAGCCGTGTTCAAGTGTTTCTAAGGTGTTCATTCACGCAATGTACCTATAAGTGGCCCTCCGATAAGGCAGAAAGCTCAAGAGTTCGGAACAATGCTTGGTATCGAATATTTCCAAGCCAGTGTAGTTTGGCTCAGTCGCTTTCGTACTCGCTATGGAATTGTAATGAAATCAATTTCAGCGAAGCAAGTGATGTACCTACAAAGATTGTAAATGAATGGAGAGCTGGAGAAGTATTGTCCTTATAAAGATATACAGATCCTATATGATGTTTTCAATGCTGAGGAAGGTGGAATATTTTATCAACTTGTACCGAGAAAAACATTAACATTTAAAAACGACAAATGCATTGGAGGGAAAACGTCAAAGCAACGAACTGTAGCACTCTTTTACTGTAACAAATCTGGAACCGAGAACAGAAAAATATTAATTATTGGTCACTCTGGCAAGCCCCGTTGCTTTAAGAACTGCCATTTATTGCCTTGCGATTATAAATCCAATAAGAAGGCATGGATAACACAAAATATCTTTAATGATCGGCTACTGCAATTTGACAAAAAAATGAAAGCTAACAAACGGAAAATCATTCTCCTGATTGATAATTGAATGCCTCATAATAATCCCTCCAAATTGGACTTCATCCGAGTTGGGTATTTACCGCCAAATTGCTCTTCTGTTCTACAGCCTCTAGACCAAGGCATCATCCGTGCTGTAAAATCTTGCTACAGAACACTTTTGCTAAAAAGAGTTCTTTGCGGCTTAGAGAACGGAGAAAGGCCAAAAATAAATCTCAAAGGAGCTATTGAAATGATCTCTGGTTCGTGGCAAGAAATTAGCCGGAAAACAATGTCTAACTGTAGGAAACATGCCCAGTTAACCAAGACCGGAGAAAATGAAACAGAAATTTTAGATCCTATGAGTTAAACACAATTTGGAAATCTGTCAAAAAATTAACATATCCCTGATCATGTGGATGTGGAGGATTTCTTATCTGTGGATGGCAATATTCAAACACGCTCTGAAGTATCTGATGAAGATATCATTTTGTTCATTAAAACTACATTACGCCAACGAAATGACGACATCAGTGATGACAATAATGATGTTTCCGACGATTGAGAAGTTACCTCTTTGGGAGCTCTCTCATGCTTGGAGAAAATGCGTGCTTTTGTTTCACATCAAAAGAATGTTCCAGAGGAGTCATTTTCTTACATTCATTCGTCGCACACGTTTTTGTTATCATCAACTACACATTCATTTGCACAAACTAAAATCACAGATCTTCTGCAATAATATACTACTAAATAAAGGTTAGTTCGTAATTTTGTATTTCTAATATCGAATTTTATTTTACTAAATTTTTATATGTTAATTTAACTAGTCTTCCATTAAAATATTCTATAACCAAAGGTAAACGTACCGTACATAATTAATTTACGTGTATATGTAATTCATTAGATAAATATGAGTAATTCCGTTGCAACGAAAAAATCGTTACAACGAAATATTTTAGCGGTCACGTGGAGTTCGTTGTAATGAAAATCTACTGTATATGTGTTATATATATTGTATATTATATATTATATTTTATTATAGAGAGTCGGTAATCAAACTTATAGATAATAGAATGTTATTTAAAACAATATTGATAAATATTATATTAATCTTATATAAAATATCTTCTAAACATCTATTTTAGCTTTGATATCATTGATTCCAAAAGTTCATGTTCTCCATGTTGAATTTCTGGACCTCTATTAAATAGTTTTCCGCGTTTTTTTTTTTTTTTTTGTATTACGTGACTAAGGTCATCACAAAAACGAAAAATAAATCTTTTCTTACCGTGACAGATTGAAACTTTTCTTATTATGTCACTGTAATTTTCTGAAATAAATGAACAATAAGTCACAATCACAAAGACTTGAAATAGTAAAAATATGCAATTATTGGTTCACCGCAACCAATAACTTTTACGAATAAAACAAATATCGCTTTTTCAGCCGTTGTCAATGTTAGAAGAAATTTCACCTTAAATTATTATTTCTGTTTATTTACATTGGCAGGCGTTTATTATGCTCTGTGCCTCAATGTATTTCGATATTCCTAAGTGAATCACTGTGGCGTAAAATAGATTTGTATTTTCTATCTCGATGTATTTTCGTAATAAATTAGTGATAGAGCGTTTGTCTAATACTCTGTGCATAATTTTGGCCATTAATCCTATCAGGCGCAAGATACTTTTATTCATAAAATGTCGAAATTAGTGAGAGACATCGGAATTTGAAAACAAATTTATTTAAAAATAAGCAAAAGCTTTTGCACACATAATTAATAAAAGGAAAATTTTCCTTCCAATATTCTGGAGCCAATGTGGCTTTTAGGAACTAAAATTAGGTGGTCCAAATATGTACCGCTGACTTTGAAGGGGTCATAGGGAGAGTTTAGCTTTTCAAAAATTTTGTTTATTTTAAAAAATATGTTTCAAATAGTGAACTCACTGCATTTCAATGTTCAACTAAAAACACACTTTGAAAAAAAAATAACAGTATATTTAATCAAAAAATTTAAAACGTTTATAAAAATTTGAATGTCTTTAAATCCCTACTTTTTTTAGAATTTATATTTTTGCCCATTTTTTAAAAATATGTATTACACAAGACTGCTCATGGAATTTTAGATACATCTAATATTACATTTGAGGAGCTCACAACCATAGTAGACGATGTCCATTTGTCTGTATTGTGAATAATTAAGCTTTAAAGTTCTTAATAAATAATTAATTCAGGTCAAGAGATTTAGAAGGATTATATATGTCAATATGCAAATTAAAGTATAACTTTTATAGTGCCCTAATTTTACAAATGGTAAATTAATATTTCAATAGTAAATTTATACGATAAAAAAAAAGACTTGGTCCAGTAAAGTTTCAAATTCCTATATGTAAATAAAGACTTATTTATTATGATTTCAAAAACTCTTGATTTTGATTTATATTTAGTTATTCTATATTTTACTCTAAATTAAACACAAAGAGAGAAACGTATTACCAGTTATCGTACATCATTCACTGTACAGAGTACTATGATCATCATCGACGTCATCATGATGTATTCTAAAGGAAGTCGCTTGGAGACTGGTATAGACATCTACTGGAAGATTCTTGAAGTATACATGATGAATTGGCGGAATGTATGGAAGAAGATCAATCACATCTTTTTGGCCAAAGTGACTTTTTACGGCCCGCGTAGATTGACATCGTGATAGGGGGAGGAAGCGGTTCGCAAGACCTTTCTAGCATTCTTAGAACACACCTAAGAGCGAAAGCCTCTAAAAATAAGAAAATTATTCTATATTCTGATGCCTATCGTAGATAGGCATCGTGACTGACATTTGAAAAAGAATGTAACTTGCGCCCACGAGCCCGTTTTTTCGAATTTATATCGCGAAAAGATTGATCCTCATTGAGGGTTTCTTTGAACAGTAAAGTGAAGGGAGACACGCTCACAACTCGCAGCCATTATCCATCCAAATAAAACAAGCTCCACGGTATCCTTCTTTCTGTTTATTATACTTAGTTCCAAATCTGTAGAAGAAACAAAATCGGAATTCTTAACTTCAATGACATCAAATTTAGGACATTTCCTCTTTGCATTCATAATAGTTTTCTTTCAGTCTCCAGGAACATAGATGGGTTGTTTCTTATGACCTGCTACTTTAATCAGGCCAAATTCTGCTTCATTTGGAAGAAAAGAGTGGCCGGACACCATGAATTTGTGGTCATTTGCCTCTGCTGGTATGTTGGTACTGTTAACTAGTTTAAACAGCGTAAGAGACATTTTGCTATTCCTATTTTGGCCACCACAGGCATCAGAATATATAATAATTTTCTTATGTTTAGAGGCTTTCTCTCTTAGGTGTGTTTCAAGAATGCTAGAAAGGTCTTGCGAACCTCTTACCCCCCCACCCCCCTATTTCATACCAGACCTATAGGTATCCCACATTATTATTAAAAGGATTCACCACAAAGTTATAATCATATTGATTGGGTTTATAATACGCTATGGATGTTGAAAGCTTAGAAAAGGAAAGTGCTTTTTGAAAGTTGAATGTACAGCTGTAAGTTTCATCCGAGGCTTTAATTTTATTAGTTTTCATTTTCTCTCTAGCTTGTTTAGCTTTCCGCAAGTAGAGCTCTCGTTCGGTTTCAAGATTTTTTCTACTGTTTTCATCATTTTTCTGTCAAAAGCTTGTTTAACATGTCACCTCATAATTTACATGTATCTGTACTTAGCGGCTTGAAGTGTAAACTAAAATTTGTGCTGAAGACATTGTAATAGAATTTCTTTTTCACGGAGGTCTTATTCTTTGTCGTACATTCCTCTCTAGGACGAAGATCGATCTACGTGATTAGAGTTTTATTTGTAACGATTTTTTTTTTTTAGAGAAACGAGGTCGGTAATGTTTAACTTTTGATTACTGAGAGTAAGCGGGGATCAAGAACAATATTACTTTCAAATTCATAGTTTATTGATCAGATCATTCACAAAGTTATCTTTCCTCAGAAGTTCTGAAATCGCTATTTATTTAAACTACAACGTTTTTTTATAGCAATGAGACAAGATTTAGACAAGAATGGACCAGAGATGAAAAAGTAGTGCACTGATGAATGGACTTGATTCAGAATGGTTGTGAAGATTTCTGGTATTACTTCACCAACTCTGGACACAGATGCAATCTAAGAAAACGTATGTAAACTACAGACTTGGTGCACTATGACAATAGATAAAACACAGTTTACTGTACCTTCTACATGCACTATTTCATTTTTTAAAGTGGACGGTCCACTATTATTGTGAGTCTCTCATTTAATATAATTCTAACTGATACATATAGTGTAAAACGATGTAATCTAACACATATTCGTGTACTTTTATTAAAAAAAATAACAAAAAATCTGAAAGCTACTTTTATGAGCAGATTTATCACATATATAATAAAGAATATGTACAAAGAGTTTAAATCTCTATGTCAAATACAAAAAAAGCCTTACCCTTTTTAACCCTTTAATCGGCTAGCCCGGATATTTCCGTTTCTAAAAATTCATGTTAAAATGGTTGTAGACGAAAATATTTTAAGCAGAATTTTATTTTGAACCATACATAGAAAGAAGTGATATTTAAGATATTATAGCATCTAACTGCGATTAATAAATATATATACCCTGGAATTTACAAGCATTCTTATCAAAATGCAGGAAATACCTCTTACGATAAAGGGTTAAAACATGAAAGTGAAGAAAATATTAACATGGAGAAAACGACTTTTAAAGTTTTAATTTGTGTGGGTAATTGCACCGGGTGTATAAAAAAAGTTACAAAATTACCGTATGGATAAAAATGAGGTGTCAAAATATTTACAATTAAACAGGCTTTCATTTAATATTAAAAAAGAAAAATCGAGATTCTTTAACCAATTTTAAGGTAAACTTCCCCTTTAAACAAAGCATTTAAAGCCTCGGTGGCGTAAGTTGCATCTTTTTAAAGTTATAATTATGTGCATGACGAGCATCTTGAAATTTCAAACTATTAATAATAAGAGTAGTATTTTTCAAAATTACATGTATGATGACATGCGTGGATATGTCACTACACTGTATTATGTTGTAACCGTCTAGAAAACACTTGATTTTGAGAATGCGAGATAAAATGTCTTACACCATTATTACTTTAAAAATCTGAAATATACCGGGTAAGTCAAAATGAAAATAGCGATTTAAGCGGCAATAACTATTTAATGGAAAATAATTTGCAGATAAGATTATCACTGCTTCAAAATTTTGTATACATACGTCATAGATGTTCTATGTGACTTCCCTTGGTCACACGGACAACATCTAGGCGGTAGTCCATTTCACACCATACATTCTGAAGCAATTTTTCAGTCACCGTCGCAAGCGCATTACAAATGAGAACTTTGAGTTCTTCAGTTGTTTTGGATATAGGAGGCACCTTGTCTTTCACATGACCCCATAAAAAATAGGCCATTTTTACCGTCGTAATTGGCCATTTTTACTAATGAGACGGCCGCAATGAACAGGCTTCTTGTCGTTGCAAAGTTTGTCTTGTCTTGTTGCGCATGCGTAAGCTCCGTTTCACTGCACCTGCGTCTTACGTAAAGAAATTTTGAAGTTCCGTCTACATTCTGTGTTAATCTTATTTATAAATTCTTTTCCATTAAATAGTTATAGCCGCTTGTAATTGCTATATTAATTTTAAATTACCCTGTATATTTTATTTTAGATTAGAAAATATACAATCACTTTATACTACATATATATAAATGAATTTAAAATAGATATTCAACAATTTTATTTACTGAGAACTTGAAAGTTTCGCATTGTTATAAATTTATTTTATTTGATCACAAACGATTTAAATTAACACACTATAATAACGCATGAACAACTCAATTACATATTCTATTTTAGATATAATATTGTACAATCAGTTTATAATGCATATATATAAATGTATATAAAAGAGATACTCAACGACTGCATTTACTGATAATTTGAAAGTTTCAATTCTTAAAAATTAATTTTACGTGATGACAAACGATTTAAATTAAGACACTATAACAACGCATGTACACTTTTATTAAAAAAATCTGTTATTTTAAATTAATGTTGGAAACTTTTAATTTTGATTTATATGAAAATCCTTTACATACGTATTTTTAATTTACTACAATTATTTCAATCATGTTTATCCCTCTTCACGTCACATTTTTAAGCTCTATTAAAAAATCTTCTATTCTGCGATTTAAAGAGGTATTCTATTTTAGATATGAAATATGCAATCCCTTTATAACACACATATATAAATCAATATAAAACCTATATTCAAAGAGCACATATACTGACAACTTGAATATTTCGCATTGTCACAGATTTATTTCATTTCATGACAAGCGATTTAAATAAAGACACTATAACAACACATGTGCACTTATATTAAAAAATAGGTTATTTTAAATTAATGTTTGAAAATATTAATTCTAATTTCAATGAAAATAGTTTTCATATATAATTTTAATTTGCGTCGATTAGTTCAATCAAGTTTAACCCACTACAGGTTAAATTTCTAAAGCTCTATTAAATAATCTTCTGCTTTATGTGTTACGTGACTAAGTTCATTAATAAAGGGAAAAAAAACCCTCCTCTTACCGTGAAGGGCTGAATCATTTGTTACCGTTCTGTGTAATTTTCTGTAGCAAATGAGCAATAAGTCACAATCTGAAAGATTAGACAGAGTAGAAAAATGCGTTTATTTGTTTTCGGTCACTAATAACTTTGCTGAAACTAATAACACAAATATCGTTTTTCTAGCGCTATTCCAATTGCTTTCAATTTCAGAATGAATATTATTTATCAACATTTTGCTTGTTCTTTCTTATTTTCGTTAAGTTTTTATATTTGATTAAATAATGTATTTCGATATTCTCATAAGAATCACAGTTATTCATATATGTAGGATAGACCGGTACTTGTTGGTCATTTTGTCTTCGATATTTGTTTTTTCTTTTTTTCTCAAAAATTTTATTTTTTTTCTCAGTTTGTACATTCAGCTAAACTTTATGTACACTCATGTCCAAAATTAAAGTCACAAACATAAAATCTGTGATAACTGGTGAACTATTCACTGCGTTGCCACGAAATTTGGCACAGAGGTATATAACAATAGCAGAAAGACTATAGCAGCATAACAATATGGAAAATATTTTAATTCTGATTTAATAAACAGGGTATATGAAAAAGTGTTACATCATGAATCAAAGATAAAGCATTTATCTCCGGAAAAGTGTGTCTAATATGGAGTGTGACCACCGTGCACTGCTATACAAGCCTCACAACGAGCTCACATACTGTTTATGAGGGTTTAAATAAATGTTTGTGGCAACAAAGGCCATTATTCCAAAAGCGCGTCTTTTAACTCCTGGCGGGTCCTGGGAGGGGGGTTACGGTGTGCAATGGCTCTTCATAGGCCATCCAAAACATGTTCAATAGGATTGAGGTCCGGAGACCTCGAGGGACAGTTGATACGGCGAATATCCTCTTCATCAAGAAAATCATCAACAATGAGAGCTCTGTGCGGCTTCGCATTATCGTCCATAAACATGAAGTCCGGGCCTACAGCACCCTGGACAACCTCAAATAGGCTTCAAGGACCTAATCTCTATAGTGGTGTGCGTTGATAGTACTCGCATCGCAGATGTGCAATTGTGTACGACTGCTCAACATTATGCCACTCCAGACAAGGATTTCTATGACACCAAATCTGTCGAATTTTTACGTAGGAGGGATGATAGCAAACTCCACGCTCTCTCCATATGAAGATTCGACGATAATCACTCTACGTGGTGAGTCTCGACTCATCACTGAAAAGAACACGCCCCATTCTTGTGGTGTCTAAGACTGATGTCTTCGGCTCAACAACAACCGGGCTCCCCTGTTTGATGCAGTGAAAGGGACACACAGGACTGGCCGCCGGGCGTTAGGGATGAGGTCCTTGAAGCCTAAGTGAGGTTGCCCGGGGTACTGTAAGCCCGGACATTATGTTTATGGACGATAATGCAAAGCCGCACAAAAAATTGTCGATCATTCTACCTATTCTTTTTACCTTTTAATGCATCATATTGTGTTCACATTTTCAGTAATAACTGGTAATTTCGTTTTTTTTTTTTTTAATATCAAATTAAGAATATTAAAAAAATAAGTAATAGAAAATCAAAAGACATTTTACATTGCCATGCATGATAAAAATATTTTTATATTAAAATCACTCAACCTATATTTACTTTTTATTGATGAAAACCAGATTTCAAAAATAACATACTATTTTTTGAGAAATAATATTTCACAAACAATTGTTTAAAAGTAGATTCAAATAATAAAGCAAAAATTAATATAGTTCAAAAAAATTAAATATGAAATAATTAGATTTGTTTTCTAAACATTAAACTAACTGAAATATATTTTATAACAAATATATCTTTTCAATAGGAAATAAACCATATAAAAAAAAAAAAAAATCGAGAAAAATACCCCCCAAAATTTTGTTTTGTTTGATATATTCTGCACCCTGGGCTCCATAGCACAATATATTTGATCAAGATAAATATCGGCCAGATGTCATCATTAACCTTTTACTGGAACAGCAAAAGGAGGCGGAAATAAGCGTCAACGAATTAATGTCGCTTTCATGTCTGGGAAATATTTATCAAGATTAGGTCGATATTCTATCATATACAAAATTAGAAAAAGAAAATAGCTAAAAGGTTCGTTGTATTCTTATTTCTATTTGAAACACACTGAAAAAAAAATATATACAGCTATAATTTATGATAAACTTCGTAAATAGAATAACACTTTATTTTCCCATAAAACATTGTTATAATCATTATCATATCATCAACGTATATATCATCGTATCATATATATATCAAGTATCATATATATATATCATTATCATATCATATATCGTTATCATTTCAAATCGTACCCATCTTTAAAAATCATTTGGCATCATTAGATTATTAGGTACAAGCTGTCCAGTCCATCGTTGCCTACGCCCGTGATAATATTTTTAAATGAACCGGAAATTTGTATGATTTTATATATTTAACTCGATTTTAAGAGCAGCTGCGCACGCTCTGCAAAATATGTTAGTTCCACGAGGAGGAGCAGTCTGTTCTAAACAAACATATATTCGTTATTCAACCTATATTTGAGAAGGTAGGGGACTGAAATAATAATTTAAGGAATTTGCAGATTACTCTTCGGGAATAATGATAACCACTACTCATAAATTAATGGGGCAATGTATTCTGTACGAATATCCAACATGTTTCGCCGTTGCTAGTCACATCATATAGCTGGCGTGCGATAAATTCAAAACATTATTTTGTATTTAAAAAAACAAGAAGCAGGAATGAAAAAAAAAATGCATTTAAATAATGCCTTAAAAAACACTTCTGAAATAAAACCATATCATTAATAGTATATATAAAAAAAGAATTTAATTTCTATTAAAAATATTGTTACACGCTACAGCAACATAAATCACTAGAATTCGAGACCTCATTTTTTCTAGTTTCGAATAAATTTGTCTGTTTTTCTGTAATTCTATACAAATCTAGGCTTTAGAAGACAGAATTGTAAAATGTTACGTACATGTGTATTGAGCACGGCCGAGATAACTAAAGTAATCAGGAATCAAAATAATTTATAGTTAAGTTTTAATTAATAAAAAAAAACCCACCAATTTAACCGCAATTTCCTATCAAATTAAACGTTTTTCGTTATAGCAGTTGCGAACAATTAAAAATCGGCAATAAAATTCTTACCACAAGAATTACTTTTCTGCGGTTCCACGTCAAAAATCAAAATAAAATAAATAATTTGACTAATATAAAAAAAGGTGAATCTTAAGACAGAACTTTTCAATAACAAGATTTAGGCGTAAAAATGAAAATGAAATAAATAGTTGGAAGAATTAAAAAAAAAAAAAAAGTTAGTATTACGTCTTGTTGGAAATATAATGGACGTCCGCAAGTGTGTATATAACGTCATATGAGTTTGTAAAAACGTATTTAAACATTATAAATACCCGATTATGGAAGGAAATAATGGAATATTTTAACATTTAGAGGTATTCTGGATTTGTTTTCGCTATTTTGAAATCTTTTTCGTGTATATATATATGTGTCTGTGGGTGTGCGTGTATATCAGAATTTCCACAAAGGTCTAGGTCCCTAGAGCTCATTCTTAATAACAAACTGAAAAAAAGATAGATTTACTGCTTTTTTATTGATTGTTTTATAATACTGTATGTTTAATTTTAAAATGGATTTTTCCAAAAAAAAAAAAAAAAAAAAAAAAAATTCTTAAAATTTCAGAAAACGCTGGGTTATTTATCTAGTATAGAATAAAAGAGAAAAAAAAATCTCAAAAAGTATCACACATGATATATGAAGCACAGGGCTGAAGAAGTAGTATACGTACAAAATCTCCGCCCCCCCACAAAAAAATGCAGTTTAACAAATCACAACGACCATTTGGAAAATGATTTTTTCAAAGACTAAAATTTAAGACATAAAAATCGCACGGAGTTGATCATACATTACGTGCGCCATGGATTACATTTTTCGGTACTGTAAATTTTTAAACTTCTGCGGAGCTGGTCATACATTACGTACGCCATGGATGAAGCATTAATATTCCTGGACCAATTTTAAATGAATTTTCATTCTTAAACTTCTATGCATCCCATAATATTAATTTTTGCACCGTCGTATAGAGAAAAAAATGTACTTTTAAATGCAATTTGTTTGAAAGCTGTATCTCAATTTGTTTCTGAGTTATTAATTTTTTTTGTAGTTTTTATTACTTTTTTGTCATAGTGGCAACAGAAGTATCCATCTCTGTTGAAAATAAGGGGGAAATACAGATTACTGTATAGACCAATCAGAAAACGAATAAAATGCGGATTCAACTAATAAAAAGCTTCAGATATGTTTTTGATTTCCTATCTTCATCGAGGACAATAACCATTTTTCCAAATGGTTAAAAAAAAAAAAAAAAAAAAAAAAAAAAAAAAAAAAATCTGTGAATTTCAAGTATATTCAGCTGAAAACTGTAGGGCATCTTTTTTCACAAAATGTATAAAAAAATTTCGATCATTCTACCAATACTTTTTATTTTTTTAATGCACCATATTATGTACACATTTTCAGTAATAACTGATAATTTCGTGTTTTTATATCAAATTAAGAATGTTAAAAAAATACGTAATAGAGAATGAAAAGACATTTTGCTTTTTCATGTATGATAAAAATATTTTTATAATATAATCACTCAACATATATTTACTTTTTATTGATGAAAACCATCTTTCAATAACATACTATTTTCGGAGAAATAATATTTCAGAAACAATTGTTTAAAAGCAGATTCAAATAATACAGCAAAAAATAATATTGTTCAAAGCATTTAAATATAAAATAATTAGTTTCTTTTCTAAATATTATACTAACGAAAGATACTTTATAACGAATATATTTTTTTCTATTGAAAATAAACTATATAAAAAAAAAAAAAAATTCGAGAAAAATGCTTCACAAAAAACTTCTTTTGTTTGATATATTCTGCGCCCTGGGCACAATAGAACAATAAATTTAAGCAAGATGAATATCGGTCAGACATCATACAATCATTAACCTTTCACTGGAACAGCAAAAGGAGGCGGAAATAAGCATCAACGAGTTAATCTCGCTTTCGTTTCTGGGAACTATTTATCAAAATTAAGTCGATATTCTATCTATTATACATATATATATATATAATTAAAAAAATAGCTAAAAGTTTCGTCATATTCTTAGTTCTATTTGAAGCACAGTGAAAAATATATGTACAGCTATAAATTATGATTAACTTCGTAAATAAAATAACTCTGTTGTTCCCATAAAACATTGTTATCTTATCATCAACGTTATATGTATGTATATATATATATATCGTTATCGTTTCAAATCGTACCCAGCTTTAAAAATTATTTGGCACCATTAAATTGTTAGGTACTAGCCGAACCGCCCTTCGTTGCCTGCTACCGTTATAATATTCTTAAATGAACCTAAAATTTGTATGATTTATATCGTTAAGTCGATTTTAAGAGCAGCTGCGCTAAATATGTAAAATATGTTAGTTCTATGCAAAATATGTTAGTTCTACCAGGATGAGCAATCTGTTCTATATTCGAACGAAACTCCGCTATTCAACCTATCAGTAGATATATTAGTAAAGTATGTAGGGGGCTGAAATAACAATTTAAGAAATTTGCAAATTACTATTAGAGAATAATGATAATCACTACTCATAAATTAAGGGGGCAATGTGTTCTGTACGAACATCCGACATGGGTCGTCGTTGCCTGTGACACCATATAACCGGAGTGCGACAAATTAAAAGCATTATCAGGAAACAGGAATGGGAAAAATGCATTTAAATAATGTCTTTAAAAATAAACAAAAACATATCTCAAATAAAACAATATAATTAATGGTATATAATTTTTTTTTAATTTTCTATTAAAAATGTTGCTACCTGCTACAGCAAAAGAAAGCGATGGAATGCGAGAACTTACTGTTGCCAATTTCTAATTTCTAGTAATAAATGGACAGTACGGAATTTTTAATCTTTCATTTGACGTTTAAAAATTATATTTCTTGTTATGTTAATAAATCAGTTTCAACCACGTGTCCACGTGCCCTCAATTTCCCCCTAACCAAACTACATCGTCGATTTTTTTTAGCGGATATTATCGCTCAACCAATCAAATTAGAGAAAATAAATAAATAAAATATGAGCAAACAAAATGCCCCCGTGGTATATAAGTTGGTTTTAGGGTGTGACGTCTTTTGAAACTGAACTATTCTTTTAAATTTTCATGAATTTTCCTAATAATGTGATTAACTTCGGTGCTAAAATATTGCTATTTAATTGAAAAAAAAAACCTGTTTAACACTTTATCTACTAACGGTACTTATAAGTACCATTAAAATAAGTTGTTATAAAATTCATTTAATAAATCGATTAGTTGTAAAACAGTTTAGAATGAGTTAAAGAAACATTACTTTATGTTGTTCGAAACGAATTATTGATTACTCAAAACAAAAATATTTTTAAAAGGATTTCTTTTGCCTTTGTATCTTTTGAGCTTTCTTGGCGTCGGGAACGGTGGGGGGATGAATTTTTCAATTCGGAAATATTTCTGTACTTCTATTCTAAGAAGATCATATTTGCACATTTCCTCATTCTACAAAATACTAAGAAAAATATTTAAAATAAAAGATTTGAGTGTGGTTATAAATATTGCACAAAATCCCTATAAATTAAAATTTAAGTATTCCTTGTAAATCCTTCAATCCGTTCTAAAATCCTTCTAAAATTTATTAAATAATTATGTAAATCTTCTAATGTAGTTTAAACAATTCACTAAAAATATTTTAGAAGATAAAATTTTCATGAATTCATAATTCTGTACGTAAAGTGTTAAAATCAAACACTCAAATTGCATTGCTACCTCGGTTTATATAATTATTTCTGCTTAAGTCTTATAGAACCAATCAATCTTAAGCATGCGGAAAGAAAAGGCGTAATTTTGATCAGATAAGCTTTGTACACCCAACCAAACGAAAGCAAGTGGAAAGAAAAAGAGTATTTTTGATGAGCGATAGTTGTGATTTTTAATTAATATCCCAGCTACTAAAAAAAAAAAAAAATGTAAATATGAGCCTCAGGTACATCAGGAGAGACATTGGATTACCTCACAAAAAGTTTCAACTTTGTATGGCGATAGATTTCGCTAATAATCGCAGACAATCACACACACACACGCAGAGCAAAACTTTCTTTTATTGGTATAGATTTATTTCAAGCAATTAACCCCTTAATTCTCGCTCCCGTCAATAGGGTACAATAGGTGACACATCACGGGCGGATGTGTCATTCGTTATTTCTCGTGCCCGTCATATTCAGGGTTGGAGATTTATTGCTCGAAAAACTTCTGAAACCAGAAAAATTTAACTGTCATTTCCATGTGAAGTCTTTGAATATTCGCAATTTGGTGTGCTTTCTGACGCTGATTGTGATGTCGGACTTTCTATTGCATGTTTCGAAATATATCACACTGAAAAAGATTATTAATAATCAAAATTTCATATATATTATATTATTTCAAATATTATTTGTAAAAATTTGTTTGATGGTGATAAATAAAGATCTAAAATGTGAAAAATGAAGGCCTTATTTGCATTAATTTGTACGGTGTAAAATAAACATTAAAACACAAAATTCTAGCATGATGGCTTTTCCACAAATGTGAATTTTTTCTATAACATCTTTTTTTTCGCCTTAAAAAATAACTAATTGCATATTTTATATAGAAATGTTATAAATATTCAATTTCTATAATAATAAAAAAAAATAGGAACTTTTTTTATGCTTTTTTTTTTTTTTTTTTTTTTTTTTTCAAATATTAAGCGACCGCTAAGGGGTTAATCTGTAAGTACAGTGAAAACACATCTAAACAACTTCTGTTTTTTTTTAATATACATCAATTTGCATACTTAAACAACAAACATTGAAGTCTGACCTATATGGCATTATGCATAGATGTTAACTTCTCGTAATTATTCTCGGGTGGAATCCAAGACGAAACTGTTTTCAACCGGAAATTTTATTTAATCAACAATTTGGAAGTGAAATCTAAAATGTACCCCATAGAAATGAGACACATTTCCTTATATATATTTTCCGGTTTTAAAACATGCTTATCTTACAAGGAGAGGGCCAACATTGTTAATCACAATTTTGATGATTTTAATATATGTTGTAGGGTAGAGACCCCTTAGTGTCAGGTTCAACGGATTTTATCCAACGCTCCCTAGTTCTTGAGAAACCGGGGGGGGGTGGTCTAATAATAGTACACAACTTAAATATTTACATTACAACCACAATGATAAGTTAGTCGTAGCTCAGTTGGTACGGCGTTCGCTGGCTAGTCTGCGGGCCCGAGTTCGACACCCGAACGCGCTACATTTGTTCTTCTCATTTTTTGTTTCATATAAATACTTGTAATAATAATTTAATAATTTCAATTACAAATTTTAATATCATACGTTTAATTATAATGTTAACAAACTTATATTTATCATTTTTTTATTTTTAAACTATTATTTCTCATCCTTTAAAGAACTTTAAAAAGAAATTGGATCTATTATTGAATGATAAAATTCCAAAATCGTGACAAAATCTGTTGTGGTGCCATCTAGTTATGATAAAATAAAAGAATATTCAAATAAAATAAAAATAAAAGCTGAAAGAAGATAAAAGTGAAAGCAAAATAGTTGAAAGCGCAAGCATACGTATTACAAATTTAAAAATCTTTAATAAGCAAAAAATCGACTGTAATTTAATTCTGATACTAATTTTTAATATAATTATGCTTGTTACTTTAAAAACAGAATAATAGTATTATCGCATTGACTTCCTTTGTTAAAGCAATGCGTAAATGATGTTTCTTTAAAATCACGAATTGACACAATTGCTCAATATCATTGCATTGATAAAGTATATGTGAAATACATTTTAAAAGTGATTTTTAAAAATTTAACAGTTTTATGATGTTTTATACAACTGTTTAGTTAAAAGTAAAAAATTAAATAGGTTAAAATTATAATTGATATACAATATTATAAATTTTAATTGATAATGAGATTATTAATTATACTTACAAGTATCTATATTATAAAGGACAAACATATCTGTGCGTAACGCATACGTCATTTTGCGAATGGCAACACTTTGAAATTTGAAATAAAATTTTGGTTTTGCAATTTTCTCCACTGCAATTTTTTAAACTTCTAACATCGCACATTTTAAATTTTTACACCGTCGTATAAGGAAAAAAATTCTCTTTCAAATGCAATTTGTTTGAAAGCTGTATCTCAATTTATTTTTAAGATATTAATTTTTTTGTAGTTTTTAATACCATTTTTCTTATTGTGGCAACAAAAGTACCTCATTTCTATTGAAAGTCATTGAAAGTAAACGGAAAATAGTCGAAAATAGGAGATACTGTAGCTTTTTGTTGCCATTTTCTCATAAAACCTGAAAAAATATTTGAAATTAAAATATGGCCTATGTCAAGAATATTGTCTGTTATTCCGTGATAATGACGTCATATGCACACTTTTCTATAGACGAAGTTTAAGACTGGGTTGTAAAAGTGGATTGCTTTAGCGGATGCAAATGACGTCATTTTATTTAAAAAAAACGTGTATTTTAATTCTTAAACCTGGATTATGTTTAGTAGAAGTGCGTCATTTTCACAGGCCAGCTGCTTTGAAATTCTTCACAGGTTAAAATGCTTCACTTTTGAAAATAATGTAATCGAAATCACACACTGATAAAACGCAATGTTTTACAAAAAATTAGTGTGTCTTTATAAAAGAGAAGTGACATGCAAATAATAACGATTTATATTACAGAAATTCATGATTCTCGCCTTGATGGATTTGCTTCGCCGAGTTAGACAAGCAAACAATTCGCCCAGAAATTCGCGGTTTAAAATAATATCATATTCCTGAATTTTTTGTCGAAAATTCTCTCGAATAATAAAATTTTAATGCTATTCTTTAGGACATTCTACTATAATTTTATCAAACTAACATAATATGTTTAATTTTTCCTAATTTTATATAATCTATATATTTTAAACACAAGTGTGTTTTTTAGTCATCTGCCCTGATCTTTCTGCTGTACCAATTTTACTAATATTTATTTTTTAAACTGAAAGCTCTTCCTTTGTAGATGTGATCGCACTATCTGTTTGTTTTTTTTTAAATATCCCCACTTTTATATTTTAATTTTAAATGCATTTTATGAAATTTCTTCAAAATGATGAAAATTAGATAGCTTTCATTGTTGCAGACAAGAGAGAAACAATGAGGTATTTTAAACTTTATTCATGCTATTTTCTGATATAAATTCAAAATTGTTGATAAAATTGTTGTATAGATATTAGTGGCGCAAAATCCCATTAGGAGCAGAATATGATATCAGGGGCATAATCACGGAAAATGACATACTGCTTTTGAAAACACGCATTTTTCCTCATAAATTTTCTATATTGTTTTTCCTTCTGTACGTGTACTGATACTAAGTTTCAGACACTAGGCAAAATGATTATTTAAGTGAAAATGAAGTCATATTTAAAAGAAAACGATCATCTTCCTAAATAAAACCAAGCATTTTAAAACAAATGCGTCTAAAAAACATTAATTACGGAAATTTTTACTCTCCGGAATTGAGATTAGAATCTCAAGTAAAGAGTGCGTCTTTTCACATAAAAGATGTTTCTGACAATCGTGACTTCAAGTTTTGAGTTAAAATGATTTTTAAATGATCAAACAAAATACAATTTTTTTTAAATGGTGAATATGGATATGAGAAGTGCGTATGCAAATTTTGAAAATGTGAAAATTGCTGTTTTCATTCCGGAAATCCGAGCATACGAGCCTCAATTGATAACCACATCCTAATAACTAATATTTATTATATTTTACTGATTAAGTATCTATATTATAAAGAACAAGCGTATCTGTGCGTAACGCTTACGTCATTTTGCGAATGGCAACACTTCACGAACAAATTGCGGTCTTGAAATTTTCGCTACTGCAATTTTTTAATCTTCTGACCATCGTACATTTTCAATTTTCGTCGCATAGGGAAAAAATTTACTTTCAAATGCAGTTTGTTTAAAAACTGTATTCATTGATTATTGTATTATATTTTCTAAAATAATTTTTAAGCGTGATTTTTTTAAAAGTTTATCTTATCACGTGCCGGTTTCAATACATAATAGTAATAAACATTTTGCACATAAAGCAACAAACATTTTTTAGCATTTTTTTCTGACTATTTTTGCATAACGAAATTAATACTTCCTTTATAAACAAATAAAATAATAATATTAAAAAAACCACCAATCTAACATATTTGTGAAAGATAAATTAACGAAATTAATACTTCTTTTACAAACAAATAAAAGAATAATATTGAAAAAACACAAATCTAACATATTTGTGATCGTAAAATTTAAATTTTTAGATCACCAAATGGGATTTTTTTAAAAAATGGAATTTGTTTGCAAAGTTCATCTCAGTTTACTGATTATCTATGGTTTTAAAAACAATTTTAAAGCATGAAATATTTTTTAATTTATCTATATCGCGCGGAGCTCGATTGCGAAAGATTAATCCGTTTGGCCTTAAAACAAAATAAAGAGTTCATCATTTTCTTACGGCTAATATCCATTAACAAAACTTCCCTATGAATAAATAAATAAAATAAGATAATTAAAACACAAATTTATCAGACATGTATAAGCTCTGAAATTCTATATTCTTCTCTATATTCTGATATATCAGAATATAAAAGGATGCTACAAATAGCAAAATCTTGGCAAATTACTCTTAGCATGCGGCTAATAAGAAAATATCGCTTTTGATAAATTTCAAAAATTTATTTGATTGTATAATTCGTATTTTCCATATGAAAAATACTTTTTTAATGTAAGTGGTCAATCTAAAAAATTATTGCATATAAACAAATTATTAGTTTTTAATTTAAAGAAATGTTTTCACTTATATTCTTTAACCCGGGAAGCCCGGGTACGATACCCTAGTATTTATAAAACTAAAAATAAGAAAAACAAATTTAGCGTCTTGAGGTACCGAACCCGGGCCCTCGGGTCAGCCGGCAAACGCCATACCAACTGAGCTACGACCAACTTATCACTGCAGTTGCAAAGTAAGTATTTAAGCTGTGTACTATTATTAGACCCCCCGGTTTCTCAAGAACTAAGGAGCGTTGGATAAAATCCGTTGAACCTGACACTAAGGGGTCTCTATCCTACAACATATATTAAAATAATCAAAATCTGTGATTAACAAGGTTGGCCCTCTCCTTTTTAGATCAGACACCGGAATAATTGAGAGATGTTGGAATCGATACAACATTATGGCATGATCAGTCACAAATACGATACTATAACAGTGGAAATATCAATTGTGTCGTAAGTATTAGTATGCGCACAACATTATGTCATAGTTCTTATTAAATCATTTCGTAGCAGTTTTGTACTTAAAATTAATCTCTTATGTGATAAAAACAGGAATATCGAAACATTTACTTGCTACAGTAATATATCTCACCCTTAAGGTATAGAAAAATAATGTGATTTTTTTTTTCGTAACATTGATTTGTTTCTGTAGATAAATGAAAGTATACTAACAATCTGATAACCGAGGTTATTTACTTAATAAATAGCGTAAGTAATCTTGGAGTTCTGCAAGTTCTAATATATCAAGTTAAGAGATGTATCCCGAGAAAATACTGAAATAAAATCGGCCATTATTCCATATGTACAAAAAATCTTTATAATACTCAAATATTATTTTTCAAAATTTCACAAAAATGCTTTGTTTCAATGATAAAAGTTAATTTTCAGATAAATTTATATAGCACTTTTTCAATATCGATTTTTTCTTCATAAAACCTTGTCAGTTTATTAATATTATTTTTAACCGGTTTTAAACGAAATTAAAAAAATAATTATTTTTAAAATCTAAGACTTTCAAAATACGGCTGCATCGTTTTAAATTTCATTTATTTTTTTAATAATAACCCTACAAGCTGCGCTCGTCAACATCTCTCTAACGCTCACATTTTCTAAAAAAAGTTTACTGGCGATGTCATTCATTGATTTGAATGTTTATCGGTAGCCAAGGTCGCATCCACCATTTATGCAGCAGCTGACATTTCTTTTCGTGACTGTTTAAAAAATGTTACCCCTAATTATTTTCTCTATTTTAATGATACATCATGTGCATATTTCCTTTTATTTATAAAATAAAAATTCTTCATTTTAATTAACTGATAAATATAGATTTAATAAACAGTATTTATAGAATTAGTAATTAATACAAAATAAATCTAAAGTATCTTACGCATACTTGTAGCTATTGTGGCATCTTAACTGTAACTACCAGCAATCTCTTGAAATATATCAACGTGATCGCCCTTACTCAAGAACTTCTCCACTCCACGCGTCTCTGGCGTTTGGTTTCGAAAAGAGACGCTCGGATATGTTGTTACTAACTTTATTTTCTCCTAGTGTAAATTACATCGCTGTAATACATCAGAAGTAATATTTTAGCATTAAATAGTGTAATAGTAGAATTGAGTATGTTTGTACTTTAATTAATGCTAAAGTGGTGACCCGGATATCTTAAAACTTGTTCACGCAATATTTGCTCACAGATGGAAATTATTTGATTAGAACTTGATGCGGTATCGTCTGCGGTTTATTCTTCCGAAATTGGTGACATTTATTCTCGAGTGAAATGCTTTCCATCTATGAATATTACCGCAAACTTTTATTTAATTACTTCTGAAGATTGATAGTATTTGATTCAACGAAGATTGTGATGATTAAACCTGGTGTACACCAGCCAAGCGTCTGATAGGAGTGAAATACAGGTCAGTTCTATTTTCTGTAATTTCGAAAGAGAGTGTTTTTCTTTTTGAATTTTAATGTGGTTAACTCATATTATTATTAGCGTTACTGTATTTAAAACAAATTTTCATATTATAATTGCGCATTATTTCAACATATGTATTTATTATTCCAAATTACAAACAGTGATATGCAGGGCGGTGAAGTTCATAGAATTGCACTTAGTGTGCCGCCGTTTTGGAAACCAAATATTCAATTGTGGTTATCACACGTAGAAGCCGCATTCCAATTATCTGGAATTACGAATAATGACACTAAATATGCTAGCCTCGTTGCGTCAATTGACTCTGAAAGTTTAAACTATGTCAGCGATCTTATATACAATCTCGCAGAACAGGATAAATATGATACATTAAAGCGCAGACTTCTTACTGAGTTCGCAGACTCTGATGGAAAACGATTAAAAAATCTTTTGAGTGAACTACAGTTGGGAGATTGTGAACCGTCTACATTACTTCGCCAAATGCGCGACCTGGCCACAGGCAAACTTAACAAAGACTTTTTGCAGAACTTATGGTTACAGAGATTACCAACGAATATTCAATCCATTTTATTGGCATTGAACGAAAATTTACCCCAGCTTGCGGTTTTAGCCGACAAGGTACACGAAATTACCGCTGATAGTGTACATATATATTCGGTTGCGAATACAGAAGCGTTTGCAGCAATAGCTTAGCCATCTATTTTAGACTTGCAAAAGCAAATTGAGAAGTTAACATTGCACGTCGAGAAACTTTCACAAGAAAGGAGTAGATCTCACCCAAGGGGTCGAAGCTTCACGTCTGGAAGCCGATCTAGAAATGGAAGCCGAAATCCAGCTTACGCCATCAATGAAAATTTTTGCTTCTACCATAATCTGTTTGGTCAATTTGCTAGGCAGTGTAGGCAACCTTGCTCATGCTACTAGTCGGGAAACGAGTAAGCGCTACCACCGGAACAAGCGCCTGTGGTGATAGCGATATTTCGGTAGCAAAAACTAATAACCGCCTTTGCGTGTATGACAGTACTACAAATCTGAAATTTCTAATTGATACCGGTAGCGATGTTTCATGCATACCAATCAAAAGAAATCAACACGGTTACCAACACATCCCCGATTCCTTAGAATTATACGCAGCAAATCAATCAAAAATAAAAACATTCGGTACTAAATTGTTACATTTAGATTTTGGCTAACGCCGTGCTTTCAAGTGGCATTTTATCGTGTCTGATGTCTCTGCACCCATCATAGAAGCAGATGTTTTGAGACATTTTAACCTACTTGTTGATATTAGGAATAAAAAACTCATCGATGGGATAACAAAGTTAGGCACTTCAGGTAGTTTCGACAATTCTCAACAAGCGGCAATTAAAGTCATTATCGAAAATTCTCGTTTTCACGCCTTGTTAAGATCTTATTCAGATATTACGACTCCCGATCCTAAATTTGAAAGGGCCAAACATTCCACTGAGTATCATATTGAAACAGTGTTCAATTGTGTCAGTTGATAGACGCCGTAGAGGATTACATCCAAAAACCCTCGATGCCGTTAGAAGAGAATTTGAATTTATGATTGAGAACGGTATTTGTCGCCCATCCAAGAGCCCCTGGTCTTCACCCCTTCATGTTGTACCTAAATCCGCAGGTGGTATACGTCCTGTTGGCGATTATAGGCGATTAAACGCAAAAACAATCCCAGATCGCTATCCAATTCCCCACTTGCAAGACTTCTCCTCTGCTCTCGATGGAAAAACTATTTTTCAAAGTTAGACATTTTTCAGGCTTACCATGCGATTCCTGTGAATGAAGAGGATATTCCGAAAACAGCAATAACAACACCTTTTGGCCTGTTCGAATTTCCCTTTTTAAATTTTGGTCTTTGTAACGCCACCCAAACTTTTCAGTGATTTATGGATGAAGTTTTAAGGGATTTGGGATTTTGCTTTACATACTTAGACGACATTTTAGTTTTCTCTGACAACGAAGTGCAGCACGAAGCACATTTAAAGCAAATGTTTCAGAAACTCAGCGACTATGGGATACAACTAAATACATCCAAATGTGTCTTCGAGGTCCCTGAACTCTCATTTTTAGGACACTTGGTTTCAATTTATGGGACCAAACACTTGCCAGAAAAGGTACAAGCGGTATTAGATTTTAAGGAACCGAAAACAGTAAAGGATTTACGGATATTTTTAGGCCTAACAATTTTTACCGTCGATTCCTACCCCACACAGCGGACAAACAGTCCATCTTAAACGAATATCTTAAAGGAGACAGAAAAGACAACAGACAGATAGAATTGGCTGTGAAAGCTAAACAAGCTTTCGATGATTGCAAACAACAATTGGCAAATGCAGCTTTACTTGCTCACCCTTCAGAAACGTCAGATTTGGTTTTATGTGCTGACGCTTCAGATTTCGCTATCGGGACTGTGCTAAATCAAGTAACGAATATTCAATTTAAACCTCTTGGTTTTTTCTCACGAAACTGTCTCCCACTGAAAAACGGTACAGTGCGTACGATAGAGAATTATTAGCTGCCTATTAGGCTATTCGACATTTCCAATACATGCTTGAGGGTAGGACATTTTGCGTATATACCGATCACATACCATTAACTTTCGCTTTTCATCAGAAATCTCATAAAGCATCTCCACGGCAAAATAGACAACTAGATTACATATCACAATTCACAACAGATTTGCGTTACGTAAAAGGTTCTGATAATATTGTTGCAGACACTCTCTCTCGAATTGCAGCTATAGAAATGCCTTCTCCAAATGATTATATAAATCTCGCTAAGGCACATACGAATGATCCTGAATTACAGGACTTATTGAATAAAAGCACCTCCTTGAGACTCCGAAATTTGCTCTACAAGACGCAGAGCTTTATTGTGACTTTTCAACAGTTACCATCAGGCCATACGTTCCAAAACGACTACGTTTTGAAGTTTTCAAATCACTGCATAATTTGTCCCACCCAGGTATAAAGGCTACAGCAAAACTGATTACCAACATATTCGTGTGACCGGAAGTGAATAAGGATTGCAGAAACTGGTCTCGCGCTTGTGTTGCATGCCAAAGCACTAAAGTGCAACGTCATGTCTCCAACCCCCTGGGTTCCTTTGTGCCCCCAAACGAAAGATTTCAACATGTCCACATGGACATAGTCGGACCTTTGCCACCATTTCAAGGATACTGCTATACCTTGACGATGATAGACCGATTCACGCGTTGGCCGGAGGTCATTCCCATAGCTGATCTCCGCAGAAACGGTTGCAAGAACATTTGTTTCTGCCTGGATTTCTCGTTTAGGAGCGCCCACATATATAACTACCGATCGAGGTCGGCAGTTTGAAGCGGAACTACTACAATCACTAGCTCGACATTTCGGAATAACAAAGCTTCGAACAGCTTCATTTAACCCGAAAGCTAACGGCCTGGTAGAACGACTGCACAGGTCGTTGAAAGCTGCCATCAAATGCCACATGACGGAGTGATGGGTAGATACATTGTCATTTATTGCTGCTGGGCCTTCGTTCTTCCCTGAAAAAAGCATTGGTGCAACAGTTTCGGAATTGGTATATGGGACTACGCTAAAACTTCCAGGTGAATTCTTAGGTCTGAAACCACCTTCGGATCCTGATACTAAACCATTGGTGGATAACTTGAAAGAGACAATGAGAAAATTGCAACCAGTAACTCCTGCAAACCATGGACGCCACACACCATTCATTTACCAGGATTGGAAAAGCTTCTCCCACGTCTTTGTCAGGCATGATGCATCCAGGAAACCACTCCAGTCTACCTACGACGGCTCATTTAAAGTCCTCTCCCGTTCAGTAAAATGGTTTGTACTTGATATTAAGGGAAAAAAAAAACAACTCTTTGTCTCGACCAAATAAAACCAGCATTTCTCCTCAGTTTGCCGGAAGATGTGCCAGCAACCAAAGAAACCCTTCAACAGCCAAACACGGCAAAGCACCAAGAGAATTGCTCCGAGAAAACAACCAGATCCGGTAGTAGAGTTCATTTTCCTAGCAGATACCGTGTCTGAAGACAACTGAGGGGGAGTACTGTGGCATCTTAACTGTAACTACTAGCAATCTCTTGAAATATGTTAACGTGATCGCCGTTACTCAAGAACTTCTCCACTCCACGCGTCTCTGGCATTTGGTTTCGTAAATAGACGCTCGGATAGGTTGTTACTCACTTTATTTTCTCCTAGTGTAAACTACATCGTTGCAATACATCAGAGGTAATATTTTAGCATTAAATGGTGTAATAGTAGAATTGAGTATGTTTGTAATTTAACTAATGCTAAACTATATTGTTATACGTGAACAAGTGATGAAATTTATAAACAATCGCGCTAGCCATTACTTTTTTCCCACGTGATTCCCCTCTGTGGCGTCATATGAATATATCAAAAGAAAATCCCTATAAATATATCGTTTTATAGTTTGACTTAGTTTCCCCTCATGTAATGCCTGTTTTTAAAATTTTCCCTTTTTAAGGTCTCGTTCATCAAAACCTATTCGACTCACACCTTTGTCTGTCTGTCTGTCTGTCCGTCACAGAGCCCGTTCTCAGAAACTATACATGTTGGAGACTTGAAATTTTGGGTACTTATAGCTGACCACCTCACATCAAACGACAAATCATAAAATTTTGAAAAAGTCGGTAATTAACCGAATTACGGGCTAATAAACTTCTAAAATTAACCAATCAACCTATTTAACGCAGGTACAAACGCACCTTCTCCAAATCATCGGATTTTCTCCTAAGGGTTGCCAGTAAAATAAGCCGATGCACGGTTACCACGGAGGAAATTAAGCTGAAAAATGAAGTGGACATTTTAAAGCGAAATCGCAAAACAGAAAGTATTGGTCCGAGAAATTTGTAAATGGTATAGACAGACGCAGAAAAAAAAATACTTTCATTTGGTATAAAGTTCACATTTCTGCGATGTGTATAAGTTAAAATATCCACTAAAAATTGATCGATAAAAATTTAATTTCTTTAATTGGAAAGACAAGAAAAAAAGATTTCATTTCGGTGGGAAAGCAGGTGTCAGATATGACGACGCTGAGGTTTTCCACAGTAGGATATTTTAACACGAAATTTTAACTTTTTAAATATAAAATTTTTTGGCATCCAGGTGTGAAATTTCTCGCTGATTTCATTGATAAACATTTCTAAGTCCTATCTTAATTATAAGTTGAAAAATTAATTATTATTTTATTAATCGGTTTATTCCTATCAAATGCGTCAATTAAAATGGAGACACGTGCTTTTTTAACCACGAAATGATTTAAATTAGGAAATCTAACAATTTGCGTGGGTTTTTTGAACAGCGCTATGAGATAAGTATAACTCATTCATCATCAGAAAGTTTACAAGCATTCATACCACTATTTTCGAATAGTAATTTCAGGAAACATCTTAAATTATTGGTTAAGGCCGCCACTGGATCCGTTTGAAACTTTAAGATAGTTTATAAGGCACAAGAAAAAGTGTAAAAAAGAATGGAGTGTGGTATTTTGATGAGGAAGAGGAGGGAGCTAGATTTATTTTTTAAATCTTAGCGTTTCTTACCGCAGCAAATGTTTTAAATTCTTGCTTAAGACCGCCAACATCCCGACCCTTGTATCTAAGGAAAGATTGCGTGAAGGAGTTTCGTTGAGATATGCTTTTGTTAAGAATAGAGTGCGCTCCCTGGTGGTGCAATGTAGAGCTAACATAACGCGATTTTGTTAAAATTAGGAAATCTAACAAGTCGATCTGTTTGAAACTTTAAGATATTTTATAACACATAAGTTAAAGTGTAAAAAAAGAATGACGCGTGAAATTCCGGGGAGGGGCCGGGGGGGGCGCTAGATTTCTATTTAAAAAGTTAGAGTTTCCGACCGCTTTAGGTGCCTTTTTTGAGGTAGTCCTGAGATATATGCTACTTATTTAATATAAAATTGTCTAAAGTTTAGTTACCTCTATTCCCGAATAGTAATTTCAGCAAATATCTTAATTTCTTATTAAGACCGCCACCACCTCGAGTAACATATCTACTGATAGGGTGGCCGCCCCTCCGGGTGGTTCCGACCCGACCCCTTGAGTGGGGGAGGTGACCGGAAGCTCGGCAGAGTTCGTTGTGTACGAATGCGAGGGGGCCGGATGGGGACGATTCGCCACCTCCTCGAGAGGCTCATCTCCGACAGGCGTTCAGCACGGTGGCCACGGTTAACGGACGTTGTGCATGGGTGCGTAGGCCCTTCGGGGTCCATGATTCAACGCACCCCCGGCAGCCGGGTTCTCTGGCCAAGCCGGATAGCGACGCTCCATAGGTCGATCCCGGTGCCGGTCTACGGGCCGGACGGTGTCGCCGGGCAAAGACTAGCTAAGGCGATAGGACCCCATCCACCTATTGACTAAGAGGGAGCCTGAAGTATGAGTGAGGGCTTTGTAGTGGAAAGTCCTCGGTGCTCGCTAGTGACGACGGGGCTCGCGGGAACGCCATGCAGGGACTCCCGGAGCAACCGAAGGGCGAGGGTTTCGGACAGCGCCCAAGTTACTTTATGACTTGGGTGGCTCATCCCTCCGAGGACCTCAGCTGGAGCAGTTGGGAGCCGACCCTAAGGGTGGTGGGGTTTGGCGGTGCCCCCGTTGACCAAGGAGCGGTCGCGTGGGGAGGCCAGTATGGTTCTGGTTGCTCCACGTCGTGCCGTGCCCCATGGGAGGGGGTCGGCCGGCAGGTCCACCATCGAACACTACTCCCGCAGGGAAAGGGGCCGGAGGCTCGCCGGTAACGCGGCGGCTCATCGTGCCTTGGGTGAACTCTTGGTCCGATCCAGGTCCTCCGTGCCTATGCGGTACCGGAGTTTGCCTCGCCTGGTGATGAGGACCTAGAGGTGTCTCCACCTAACTTTCGAACGCACTAACAAAGGTAGCGGTCGGTCACTGCACGGGGTCAGGGGCCTTCGGGCCTGGGTACCCTCGACGGCCGTGAGGTAAGGTAGTGGCGGGCGGGCTTCTGTCGGCCTCCACTAGCTTCTCTGTCCTAGGATGGAGTCGAGTCGGTGGGGGCTGGCGGGACTCCGTTCCGTCCGACCCCCTAGCGAGGCGGAGTCTATTCCGCTTTTAACAAACGTTTTAGTTATTATTATGCATATTGGTTTATTTGATTAACTAATGTAATACTGTATGTATTAAAATTGGGTAAATAGTTTTTATTATTATTATTCCTCTATACTATTTAATAGTGTTTTATTTTCAACATTGTATCCCATGATTAATTATCGGTTTATTTGTTTGATTGGCACAATCATATTTTTTTTTTTTTTAGTTTTTTATGATTAATAAAAGGATAATTCACACACTATATATTTGATCTTTAGGCTATTTGGAATTTTAGTATCTGACAATCTTATATAAACATCCATTTTTATTCATTTATTTTATAATTTAATAATTTATTTATTTTTTCTTTCCTGTTCATTTTTTATATGTAAAGCTAAATATTACGACTATTATATTTTTATATTATATAATTTATTTTATAGCATATAGCCTATATTCTATATATTATCAAGTTAAAAAAGTTTTTTAATTTCTCAGTGTAGATTTAATGGTAAGGTAATATAATATATTGTATTAACATTTAATTTATTTTTAAAAAAATCTGAATAATGAAATACAGTATGGTATTGTTGATATTAGGATGTGTGTAGGAATGCAGTTGATACATTTTAATTCAATCAAACAAATTCTGTCAAACGCCTTTCTGTCAATCAAACGCCTTTCTGTGACATTTGAATAAAATAATAATAGATGGCAGCACCATAAATTTTGTATTTTGAAATAGCCTCTTTAAAATCATAATTTTAATTTTTTACACTGGGTGGTAATTAACGTTGAACATTGTCGATGATGTAAAATTGTTATTATACAATTTAAAATTTTTTTTAGGTATTATAAATAATGTAATTATTTTTTATTTATATTATATTAATTATATTTATCACAATGTTTCAACATGAATTAACTGACTCCATAGCTTTTAATTTCTGTGTTAACTTAACTGTTTTATTCACCTTGATCTTATCATGCTTTTTGGATTCCATGTGTGGGAATATATTTTGAAAATCTACTGGGAATTAATACGGTATGTTTTGTGGGATTTCTATTGCTATAAATTAAATATTTAATGGGTTGTAGGTTTTTTTTCCCATTTCATGCCATTTGATAATGTTCTGTATTCATCTTGAAACTATTATTTTGATTATATTGGTTGTTTGAGTACAGGGGAAAAATTATTTTCAGCTTATAGCTTTTTTTCCCACAGAAAACAACCGATTTGCTTATATCATTGAATTCTGTACTCTTGAAAACGTAATTCAATATATACGTTTTTAAATTTTTTCGGAATCCATATTCTTCTTTTTTTCTTCCATGTTAATTCTTGTAATTAGGTATACGGTACTTTATTTTACACATGCAGTTCTATATTGTTGGCTTATGGCGTGTAGTCCATCATTCACAATATTGCAGTTTTTAATGATGGTCGGTGATGTTTAATTAATGGTTATATATATATATATATATATATATATATCCTTTTTACTCAGTTTCAACAATTTATGCATACGAAGAAGTAGCTTATTACCGAACCAAATATTTTATTTTTGGTAATTTATGATACTTCTTTTTTAATATTACACTTTTTTCACTGTTTATAGAATCAACAGAATGAAAAACAAAACCTTTTTTCCAGAAGCGTATGGGGCACAACATGTGAGTAATAGAGATAAGAGACTTTTCATTATGATATAAATAAAAATCAACATATTTGCTTAATATTAAATAGTTTCATTAAACATGAGTAAAAGACTTCCAGAAATCTGGCAAGAAGAACGTATTTACGCAATTAATGGTATACACAATCGCGTTATCTTTAACTTCTCGAATATCAAATAAATTACAATTTTATTGAAGAAAAGCATTTTCCTGAAACATTCCAAGGTTATCATTTTCAACAGAAGAAACTGATATAAAGGAAAAAAAATCTATTTCATTTCAGCTAGAGAGTATGAACATTTAATCAAATATCTGAAAATATTTAAAAAAAAAAATGCAGAATATTTTAGTTCATATAATAAAATAAGTATAACTTTACATTTATGATAAGATAGCATGCTTTAATACAAACAAAATATGCATGTCTTAATTTTTTTTTTTTTTCAAATGCTTCTTAGCAGAGAAATAATCGTTTAAGAATACCAATAATACACTTTATTTTCAACATTATGTCTCACCTTTACGACAGCTTAAATTTGAATTTATTTATAAAAAATTTGAGATTATCAATATTAACAGAATAAATTCATAAAAAAAGCAATTTAACAAATTACAACGACCATTTGGAAAATGATTTTTGTCAAAGACTAAAATTTACGACATAAAAAATCGCACGGAGTTGATCACACATTACGTACGCCATGAATTAAACATTAATAGTATTATTACACGTAAAAATTGCAACGACAAAAATCGCCTGCGACTCGTCAGATTTCTTGAAACTTATGTATTATCCACCTGAAACGTATGTATTATCCAAACATTTCATTGGCTGTTCACGAAAAGGCTTTTACATCGTCAGATTACAAGAACCAATTTTAAATGAAATTTCATTCTTAAACTTCTAAACACCCCACAATATTACTTTCTACACCGTCGTATAGAGAAAAAAAATTACTTTTAAATGCAATTTGTTTGAAAGCTGTATCTCAATTTGTTTGAAAGTTGTATCTCAATTTGTTTCTGAGTTATTAAGTTTTTTTTTTGTAGTTTTTATTACTTTTTTGTCATAGTGGCAACAGAAGCATCCATCTCTGTTGAAAGTAAAGGGAAATTACAGATTACTGTATCCAACAGAAAACGAATAAAATGCGTATTCAACCAATAAAAACCTTCAGATATGTTTTTGATTCCCTACCCTGACAGAGGACAATATTCATTTTTCCAAATGATTAATAAAGAGAAAACCTACATGAAAATATATAAAAAGAAAAAACTGCAGAATATATAACTTTTTATTATACAATAATTATAATTTTACTGTTATCTTATAATAAGATAAGAGGATTTAATACGAACCAAATCTGAATGTCTGATTTTTTTTTTTCAAAAGTTTGCCAACGAAAAAGTAATCGTTTAAGAATATCAATAATAGACTTCATGTTCGACATCAGATCTAACCTTTACGACACCTTAAATTTAAAGGGTCTGGATATGCACAGCAAAATGGCTCTACGGCCGATGTTTGAAATAACATGTGTGGTAATAAGGATCACCACTTGGATAAAATATAGAGTGTTTTTAGCCTGTGACCTTGAACTGTCCTTGAGATAACCGGGGAAGTATGCGCCGGCGCTACTATATTTCAAATACGTTTTTCTCAAAAAATACAAAAGTTAAACAAATGAAACAACGCCAATTATTTGAAAATATATTACTTCATATTATATTTTTTTTCCACATTTTTCCACAAAGTTTAAACACTTTTAATTTTTCACTATTCCAAAAAATCATCTTTATGTTTAGAAACCTCGGAAAGCTATGTTTCCTTTAAAACAAATTTCCTATGTAAAACTTGATGTACAGGGTGCAAATAGCTAAAGAGCACGTGTTTGAAGGACTCTACAAGTTAAACTACCTAGAATATTTTTAAAAGCTTTGATATTTATACTTTTTACAGTATGCGAATGCGAGTTATGCAATAAAAATGATTAGTTTGAAAATTTTCTAATAAATGGCGTTTAAATGTTAGAGAAGTTTTAATAGCACATAAAAACAAAATTAACTCATTTTAAATCAATGTCTTTTGAGACTATGATATTTTTTGATAGCAGTGCTATAACAACTCTCATTTTAATATAAAACACTTTATCCTGTGAAAATTTCCAAAAAACACTTAAAATTGAAAAAATATTTCTGGCAGGAAAATCTCTATTTTTCTTTTTGTATCTTCTTAATTTTTTTATGGCACAACTTATTTCCACATGTTTAACCTGAATACATACCAAATCTTTTTTAAATATATATATCAATTAGTTTAGCTTGTAAAAGCCCTTCAAACATGTGCACAAATATGTAATATTTGCCTTTTTTTGTAAATTATATAATAAGATACAAGGTGGGAAATCAGTCGATAAAGTATTTTTGAAATTATAAAGTAATAAAGTTAGGAATTTGTAAAGTTAAATTCATGTGTACTTATTGCAAAGCAGATTGCAATGCAGGTTGTTTTATTAACATAACGCAAACATTAATTGGCAGAATGATCTTTAATTTTGGATTTGTATTAGTTTCTGGAAATTGATTTTTGTAAAAAAATGCATAGTTTGTAATTTATATTTGTTTCGAATATATATATTAATTAATTTTTGAAAGAAAATAATTTATAATCGATGAAATTTTTAAAAGATTCAAACATGCGTTTAAAAAATTGCATCTCATTCCGCCAAGTAGTTTTTGAAATACCTTTAAAAATTGTTTTCATTGCAATATATTTTGCAATAAATATAAACCATCTTAAGATTAGGAGTTCCAAACTTTGAAGCTGCATAATTTATAAACTAGTCGACCGAATGTCTTCCAGTTTGTATACAAAGGCATAATTTACCGATAGATCCAAATATGATGTAAATATTACAATATCATATTGGGTACAATTTCCCTATTAAAACAACCCTCTAAGCTAAAAGCATACATTAACATAATTTTCTGTTGAATGGGCATTTTTGTTTCTTTCTGTGACTATTCATAGAATAAAATGAATGGGGAGTTTTGTTTTTTCTTTTTTTTTCGACCTACTGTACATTTAAGCACAAAATTTCTGTTCTTAAAAAAAAAAAAAAAAAAAAAAAAAAAAAGCAACTATGAAGTTTTTTTCTTTATATACAGAGTGTCCACATATAACCTGACCGAGCTTTATTTCCGAAACCGTTGGTCTTAGATGCATACTTCCAAATACAAAAGTGGTCAAAATTAGCTGCAGAGTTAAGATAAAAAAAAAGTTTGAACCGAAGAAACAATTTTGTGAAGAACTACAGAATCTAAATTTTTATACGTTCCCCCGTGCTATAAGTTATATTTAGTAAAATTTCCCTGCTACCCTGACAAGTAAGACAAAAAGTCTCGTTATTCAACGATTAAAATTGACCGAGTAATAGCTGTTTAAAGTTGGAGCATATTTTTTGCTGCAAATTAGGGATCTTTCATAAATTTAATAGAATTATAATTTCGTCAGATATATTAAAGAAATTGTTGAGAGTAAAATTAGCGTTGCATTATAAATTTGAAACCTTTACTCATTCTGACATATTACTGCAAAACATACAATTTGTACTGAACATGTAACAGGATAAAAAAGAACAAAATATTTGTTAAATACAAGGATGGCAAAAACTAGCCTCAATTCTTTATAAAATATAGGGGAATGTAGGGGAATGGCGCTCACGTAAGGGAAAACATAAAAAGCTAGTCAAATTTAGACAAAAATAACAATATTTTATTAACGAAGTATAACTGCAAAGCATTAGAAACTGTTTGCAATCAACTAATTTGCATAAAAGTTTAAGGAATTTTTTTTATCGTTTTATATAAATAACCATCGATTGAGCGGTAATGGCTGACATGGTAGGGTAATTGGAATTGCGCTCAGAGTTTGTATACAACATTTAAGTAAGACAAAAGTCACATATGTAGTTGTGTGGGCTATTCACACCACTGCAGACTTTTTGCGACAATTTTACAAATATTGTGTTACATATATAGTGGGCTACTTTTTTTAAATTTAGGAATTTTGATTTTCACCACTTTTTTGAAATCGTAAAATTCTCCTTGTTTAATGACATATTAATTAAGGCGAAAACAGGGCAATTTTACCATTTCTAAAAAGTGGTGTTAATCAATAAATTTGAATTTTAAAATATTTGCTTACTGGCAACACTTCTTCTGGAATTCTACGCGAGCGCCATTACCCGTTATCGCCGTTTTGGGTTTAACGCATTATAATTGGCATAACAACGCACTACAAAAATAAATAAAAGCATGGATGAACAGCTAAATGTATATATTTTGTAGATATAATGAGTAAATTATATTTAAAAATAAGAGTGTACACTTACCTTCCAATGAGATGTTGTAGAATTTTATAATAAAACAACTGAAAAATAATAACGTGAGGGCAGAAAAATACTGTCCTTGGGACGGTCATTATATCCTTAATGGGAACTTCCGATGAAGTTAGCTAGGTACCGGTACCAATGGCACGTTTTCACTTCTATTCTGTTTAGAGATATTGGGTGAGCGGGATTGCCCTTCTGAGCGTCATTACCCTACTTTCCACTACGTATTTTTAAATGCTGTTAGATTGCACAGTCTTTCAAATTTTGAGTTGTGCCATGTTTTTCAGCTTTTGAAAATTGATTGTTATGTATTTTTTAGCGCTGAATCCGAAAATGATCTTCCTTTTAAACGATCAAGTCAGGATCTTTTTCAAATCGCAAATTTCAAAGTTAAAAAGCTCAAAGTTAAAATTGATCCCCCTCCTCTCCCAACCTCATTGAACCTCTGAGCTGTTTAGCTGTAAGAAACCCAGTATAAGCCAAAAACTTGAATAAATTATTGAAATAAATAAAATGAAACTGAATAAAAATGTCTTACATCTAATTTATAGTATCAAATTTTTCGCTATTTTTTAACTTTGAAATTTACGATTTGCGAAAAATCCTGGCATGATTGTTAAAAGTGAAGGTAATTATTTTATTCAGCGTTAAAAAATACATAAAGTGTAATCATAAAAGTTTAAAAACACAGCTATCACAGGTTTATGTTATCTAATCTAAAACCCTTTCTTAAACTTGTTGAGTGTAATCTATCCGAAATTTTTCTGTGTTATATTCTAATATAAGTATGTATAAGATGGTAAGCGTCGAAAATCATAATAATATTACATTGTCATCGGATTTAAGTCAGTATGCAAAATTTAATTTCGATTGGACATTTGAGCGTGAGTTAAAGTTCGAGTACAAATTTTAAACTGCAAAGAGAAACGTTGCAAGTTAAATAAAACCTTATGAAAATAACATAACCTTTGTTAAAAGAAATCATAGCCTCAAATTCTTACCAAATAAAACTTATTTAAAATACAATTATTTTAACTAATCTGAAGCTTAAGTTAACTCAGTCATAGTAGTTGTAGAATTTCTTTCAAAGCGTAAGCTGAAATCATCTATTTTGATATGAAAAAAAGTGGTATAAGTCATGAATTTCAAAGTTTCATAACTCGGTCAATTTTAATGTTAGTTGAATGGGACTCTTTTAGGCTTACTTGATAGTGTCACAGTAAATTTTGTACTAAATATCACTTATAGGATCGGGGGACCGTATAAAAATTTAAATTTCGTAATTTTTTAATAAATGATTTTATTGACCCAAATCGCTTTAAAAATAATTCTTTACCTTATTTAAACTATTTTTGTAATTGGAAGTATACATCTAGGACCAGCGGTTGCGAAAATAAACGTAGGTCAGGTTATACGTGGACACAATGTATAGACCTCCTCTTATCTCAGTTTTAACAATTTATGCATACAAAGTAATAGCTTATTACCGAACCGAATATTTTTATTTTTCGTGATTTATGATCTTTTTTTTTTTTTTTAGTGTTACACCTTTTTTCACTGTATATAGAATCAGCAGAACGCACAGAGATGAAAAAAAAAAGCTTTTTTCCAGAAGCGCATGGGGCACAAAATGTGAGTAATAGAGATAATAAAGTCTTTTCATTATGATATAAAGATTAATAAAAATATTGTCTTAATATTAAATGGTTTCATTAGACATTAGTAAAAGTATGCTAGAGATCTGATAACAAGAACGTATTTACGCAATTAATAGAATACACAATCGCGTTTTCTTTAACTTCTCGAATATCAAAGAAATTACTATTTTATTGAAAAAAAGCATTTTCCTGAGAAATTCCAAGGTTATCATTATCAACAGAAGAAACCGGTATAAAGGAAAAAATCTATTTCATTTCAGCTAGAGCGTATGACCATTTACTGAAAAATTTCAGAATATTTTTTAAAAGTGCAGAATGTTTTAGTTTATATAATGAAATAAGTATAATTTTACCTTTATGATAAGATAGCATGCTTTAATACAAACCGAATCGCATGTCTTATTTTTATTTTTCAAATGCTTCTTAGCAAAGAAATAACCGTTTAAGAAAACTAATAATAGATTTCATTTTCGACATTATGTCTCACCTTTACGACAGCTTAAATTTGAATTTATCTATAAACATTTGTGAGATTATTAATATTAACAAAATAAAATCGTATAAAGAGAAAATCTGCTTCATTTCAACTAGTTAACCAAAAATATGAAAATATATAAAAAGAAAAAAATTGCAGAATGTATAACTTTTTATTATATAATAATTATGCTTTTATTCTTACGTGGTGGTACCCGTCGAATTTCAACGAAAGAAAATGTTTAAGAAGAAACTGTTTCATTGATTTATAATAAACTTACAAAATTAGTTACAATAAAAAATGCATATTATATTGGTTAGTCTAGCTCTCAACCAAATATTATTTTAACCTAAAGTTATCAAAATACTATTTCTATAAAACTTAGTTGTCCAAATTATTAAAATTAAACTTAATTCGTATGTGTAATTAGTAAAATATAATAAAGATCAGTTATTATTATGAAGTTAATTGAGCCTCTTTTGCTTGGTATTCCGGAATGAAAACAGCAAACTTTTTTTCCATTTTGACACGATCATGGAAGTTTTCCCTCGTGAAATGTTAACTCGGCATCATTTTCACCTTCTCAAAATTCTCATATCCATATGCACTATTTTTTTAAACAGTGTATTTTAATTTGATCTTTTGAAAATCATTTTACCTCAGAATTTGAAGTCACGATTGTCAGCAAAATCTTTGCATGTGAACAATCGCACTCTTAACGTCAGATTATAAATCTCAGTACTGTATAGTAAAAATTTCTGTTATTTACGTTTTTTTAGTCGCACTTGTGTTAAAAATTTAGTTTTATCTCAGAAAATTATCGTTTTCTTTTAAATATGACGTCGTTTTCACTTACTTAAGCATTCGCCTAGTGTCTCAAACTTAGCATCAGTACACATGCGGAAGGGAAAAAATATGAAAAGTTTATGAGAAAAAATGCGCGTTTTCAAAACAGTACGTTATTTTCCGTTCAAAACATTTTGACGCAGCATGTCCTTAATGGGACTTTGCGCCATTAAACCATATGCAACAAAATTTAAACCATACAAATTTAAAAAAAGTTTTTTTGATTTTTTACCAGAAAATGGCATGAAGAAAGATAAATAAACCTCATTATTTCTTTCTTCTTTCCAATAATGAAAGCTATCTACTACCGCCATTTTGAAGAAATTTCATAAAACATTTTTGAAATTAAAATATAAGAATGGGGATATTTAAAAAAAAAACAGCTAGTGCGGGCACATCTACAAATGAACAGCTTTCAGTTTAAAATAAAAGTTAGTAAAATTAGTTCAGTAGAAAGTTCAGGTCAAATGACTAAAAAACAACCTTGTGTTTTAAATGTAGGTTTATATAAAATTATGAAAAATTGAATTATACAAATTATGCTATTTTAATAAAATTATAGTAGAATGTCTTAAAGAATAACAATAAAATGTTATTAGTTGAAGGGATTTTGTACGAAACTTGGGAAACCTGATATTATTTTAAACAACAAATTATTGCTAAGGTCTGCTTTGTTTGCTTGTCTAACTCGACGAAGTGAATTCATCCAGGCAAGAATAATCAAGCTCTGGAATATAAATCGCCTTTTTTTGGACAAAGACTTCCGATATAAGCATGTACACAATTTGTCAATTCTCTTTTATAAAGACACTCTAAATTTTTGTAAAACGTTGCGTTTTATCAGTCTGTGACTTCGATTGCGTTATTTTCAAAAGTGGCGTATTTTCACCTGTGAAGAATTTCAAAGTAGCTGCGGCGAAATGACACACTTCTACAAAACTTCAGTTTTATAAATTAAAATACAGGCGCTTTTTTTTATAAAATGATTATAATGATTAATGATTATAATGATTTTTTTTATAAATTTTGCATCCCTAAATCATTCTACTTTTACGATCCGGTCTTAAACAACATCTAAAGAAAAGTATGCATATCACGTCATTGTCACAGAATAATACACAAACCTTGCAAAAAAGAAATTTCGTCATTCAAGAAGTTTTAGAAAACGGATCAGGTATCTAATGACTCATATTCCTTCATTTGTTTGTTTACAAATAGCTCCATGTTTTATCAGAAATCATTCATATATATTTTTTCAAAATTCGGAAAATATTATTACACACGGATTAATAAAATTGCATTCTTTCAACTTTCTGATACGAATTAAGTAAATGCAAGGAAAATAAGTCATAGAAATATTCTTTAAAATATATTTTTGTAAGGAGAGAGTGTTGTATCGTTTTAAAGCAACTTTACATCTTCGCAATAAACTAAAGGATTTTTAATCCTTTACTTGATAAATAAAAACAAAATGAAACCAAAACTCACCGGGTTTTATAATAGACGATATTTTTGACACAGGACGCATTTTATTTTTATTTTATTTCAATTTTTTTTAGTTATTATGAGGAAAAGACAACAAAAAGGTACAATAATCTACTATTTTTCTCTGAAATAGCCTTCAATTGCCTCTTCAATTGCCACGATTAGAAAATTGGTATTTAAAAGCATAAAAAAATCAATATCTCAAAAATAAATTGAGATACAGCTTCCGAACAAATTGCATTTAAAAGTACATTTTTATCTGTATAGGACGGTGTAAAAATTAAAAATGTGGGATGTTTAGATGTTTAAAAATTTGCAGTGGCGAAAATTGCAAACGAAATTTCATTTCAAATTTCAAAGTGTTGCCATTCACAGAATGACGTATGCGTTACGCACAGATATGTTTGTCCTTTACAATGTAGATAATAAGGTAAAATTATTTAATACAAACCGAATCTGCGCGTCTTACTTTTTTTTTTTTCAAATGCTTGCTAGCGGAGAAGTAATCGTTTAAGAATATCAACAATCGACTTCATGTTCGACACCACGTTAAACCTTTACGACACCTGAAATTTAAATTTAAATTTATCAATAATCTCTTTATAATCATGACGTCTAACTATTTTACTGCCCAAGAGGAACTGATCAGAATAGGAAACTAAGTCTGTAAAGCATAGGTGCCCCTCCCGGACCCCTTTATTTAGGTCTTAAAAAACAAATAAAAAATCAGTCGAAGCTGAGCCAGACAGTAATCGCATAAAAGGGAGGGGGGTTTCTCAACAGTACATAAATAAATCAGACGAAAACAATATTTATGAATGCGCACGGAATCCCAACAGTCACTAACTTCTCTTATAAACAGAGTGTTTGAAAGAAATTTCGGCTTCATTTTTATTTTCAGTAAAAAATCTTAGTTTCGTCGAACATATGATTTCAGCGAAAATACAGCCGAATGTTTCGCAGGGATCTAAACTGCTCATATTTTTAAAATAGCATATCTCCCTTCAAGAATTTTCAACATTACTCGTCCATTTAAACTGTACTGCTTCAAATGAGATCCTGTTTATTTATTGCTAACAACATCACTATTTATAATTATTAGTTATCAATAACTCAAGAACTGAAAGGAAATTATAAGCAATGCATATATGTGTAAACTTGAAAATGCTTTCCACGTATTCATTTAAAATCTGCAGATTTATATTGATAGACAATTTGTAGATTGAATACAGCACAAGTGTTTCGAACGCGCTCTAAAAAAGGTGCAGAATAAAAGCGGTAAATAAAACAGATGATGATGATTTACAAACGGCATTAGAAAAGTTAAAAAGAGGTAAGTACATCTAAAACCCTTTATAATTGAATGAATCTGATATAATTAGAAAATCATTCTGTGTTATTGATGAATTACTAACACATTATTTCGTATGAAAGTAATAAGTTTTAATCAGCTGCACAGAGAGCCAACTTGTAGATAATCTTCCAAACAGGGGCTCCATTTTAAAATTTTCTTAGAGAAGCAAACTTTATTTTGGGGAGTGAGCAAGCATGTATTTTGATTTTACGAATGGTGGCACATCTGAAAAGAAATTAATAGAGATTTATTCTAACATATATTTACTAAATTAGTTAATGCACTCAATAAAGGTAAATATTATTCTTTTAAATATGTCTCAATTTGAGAATGTTAAAATGGTAAATAAAATTTATAATTACTAATTCCTGTGATTATCATTTTTTATTTTGCTTCGAAACAATCATATAAAATTCTCAGAAATGTTTATTGCACAGGAAAAATAATGAAAAACATCCAGATATTTATTTTTCGCATAATACGTTAACTCTTTTCTTATACTGCATATTTTGCAAGCAAGAACAAAATCTACTCTCATAACTAAAATAGTGGAAAAATATTAATTATTTTAATAAACGTAAATCTAGATACTTTATTTTATGTAGGTGAATTTTAACATTATGTTTTCAGAAGGATCATTGAACATTTCATTTACTTAAACACATTAGGACTTATATTTTCTCAATTTGGCGGGAAGTAACAAAGAGCATCAAAAATTCAGAATTCGCTTATTTTTTGCATAGTTTAATTCGCACCTAAGTTACTACAAAATAAAATCCACCTACATAAAATAAAGTATCTAGATTTATGTTTATTAAAATAAATAATATTTAAGTTAAGAAAAATATTAATTATTTTAATAAACATAAATCTAGATACTTTATTTTATGTAGGTGGATTTTTATTTTGTAGTAACTTAGGTGCGAATTAAACTATGCAAAAAAAAGCGAATTCTAAATTTTTGATGCTCTTTGTTACTTCCCGTCAAATTGAGAAAATATAAGTCTTACTGCGTTTAAGTGGATGAAATGTTCAATGATCATTCAGAAAACATAATGTAGCAGATATTAAACATAGATCAGTTAATGGAAACTCCACCAGATGTCATAAAACAAACACGTTTTACGTGTTGCAGCTAAGCTACAAGATACATTTAAATGTTAAAGTGTAGACTTAATGCTAATGTTCCTATTTTAGTCGCTATTCACAGGTAATTTCCACTTTTGATCAGTATTGTTTGCCTTTTCTAGTGTGACTTATTATGATTGATACATTCTTAAATATCACATTTCTTGAGGGGAAAACTGCACCACTAGTCTCCCCAAAATGACATTCCTCTTTACAAAGAGCTACAAAAGTGTAATTAAATAAAACGGGGTAAATCTAGAAGGTATTTATAACATTGCTTACATTTTTTTTTTTAAAATGAGATTATCTTTTAAGAATTTTATATGTTATACATACATACTTATTTTTTAAAAAGTTATTACAATTATTATTTCAATTTAGGAAGAGGTTTTGCATCTTTTGCATCTACACTGTAAAAAAAAAAAATAAATAAATAATAAAAAAAAATAAAAAAAAATCTATGAGGTTACTAAGAATTTTCTAGGAAACAGAGATGCCTAGCAATTTTTATGTAACTGCAGCAAAGGAAAATTCAAGTAATTATCCCGGGTTACTGATAAAATTTTAGTAAGTGTACAGATTTCTGTATCTTTACTAAAACAAGTTTTGTAGATTTACATCTTTTTTCTTTACAGTGTACAAATAAAATTTTAGTAAGCTTACAATTTAGTAACAGGTTTATATAGTTTTTACAAAAACTATATTTGTAGATTTACATTATTTTTTACAGTGAAACGAGTTCCATTATTTTTAAATGAAAAGTTCTCTTGCCACAGACAGATTTTTTTTAATTAGTTTATTTCAATTAACTTATATGTGAAATAGGGTAACTCTATTATAGATGGCCATAGAGGAGAGATGGCCATCCTAAATATCTCCAAAACTTGATCATAGATTTCAATATAAAAATTGTTCGTATGAAATAGTTCAACGAGTTTATTTATTGCGACGTGAAGTTGTTTTTTCCTATTAGAAGAAATAAGTGTAATTTTAATGTACTTTAAATAGGTGGTTGAATATATATATTTTTTTAACTTAAGTATCTGAATGTTTTGCAGTACACTGTAATAAAATCTGTAGTTCTACAGATATAAAGTTACATGCTTACTAAACTTTCATCTGTAACTGTACAAAAAAATCTGTAAATCTGCAAAACTAGTTTTTGTAAGGTTACAGAAATCTGTAGCTTTACAAAAGAATCTGCTAAAATTACAGTAATCTTAATAAAATTTCATCTGTAACCCTGGTTGCACTTAAATGAAAAGTTCTAGGTATTCCAGTTTCGTAAAAAATACTTAATAACCTTACAGATTTTTTTTTTTATTTTCGGTGCAAAAGTGTATCTGTTACATGAATTTGTGTTGTTACTTTTACATAAATCGTTCTAGGAATTCCAGTTTCCTAGGAAAACTTTAGTAACTTTTTTTTTTCTTACAGTGTACGCACGTTATGTATATTTTTTACTATGTGGAATTTAATGCACGTATATAATCTAATCTTTACTCCTAAGTCTAAAACAAAGACGTAAAATGTCTAATGATGCTTTAAATTGGGCGACCATCAGGCCTTCAATTTCAAGAGATATGACCACATGAAATCAAGGAGAGACGGCCAACTTTAATCAATATTTCAAAATTATACTTAGTGATAATTTTAACTAAATATAATCAAATTTAAAATAAATATATAACGTTTATCTTCATAAATATATTAATTGATATAATTATTTAAATTTTAACTAATATAAATATTTTAATGATAATAATAATAATAATAATAATATAATAAGACCTAAAGATTCTATTGTTTCAGAAAATAGGTACTGTAAAACGTCGGAAACTTTCATAACAGAAACTGATAAAGTTGATAAATAAACTAAATTAACGTAATAAACCTACAATTAACGCGAGAAAATAAAAACACGACAATTCCAATAGCGAAGAAAACGAAACACATTTAAATTATCAGATTCTACAGATTCCAAGTAAATAGAATTGGATTAGGATCACTCTGTTGGTTGTGCAAAACAATATAATATCGCATCCAAAAAGAATGTCTGGATGCAATTCATAAGGTACCTGAAGTGGTTCCATGAAACGCGTACAAATTATCAAGACCTTTGCCAAGCATGTGGTAAAATTTTACGAAAAGTGAAGTATTTAAATTATACTTCAAGTTTTTATTCGAGTTTTCTTCACTCATTTTCCATCATATAACTGCATCTTTACAAATTGCTATATGTTTTTCATGGTTATTTATATGAAATGTATTATTTTTTTGCTATTTAAATTAACTTTTTCTTTCTTGTATGGGTTGGCCATCTCTCTTCGGCTCTAAGGAGAGATGACCATCTGCCATTTAAAATTCATTTTTGTTTAACACTTTTTGTTTTTAATATTTAATTATTTTTTGCATAAAATATTATGAGTATACGTATAAGAATTTTAAATATACATCAATATTTCTTGCATTTTCATTCTAAGAATTTTTATTTCAATCTTTAAAAACTATATATAAAAAAACCCAGAAAATTTGTGCATAGTTAAATATTAAATATTCATTATTAAAAGTTTCTTCATTTTTTAACTGTTAGAGGAAATGCCATGGAAATTTAGAATGAATGTTGCTTTTTCAATACAAAACTAATAAATAACGCAGTACAAAACTGACAAAATTAGTCATTCCAAAACATACTGTATAACGTCTGGTTGTATTGCCATATAAAACCCTTTTTTAAAAAGAAATTTTATATTTTTACCAGCACAAAGAAACGTCATACGCCATGAGGTAGCACTGTTTCCCTTTGACGCGCTGTACTCTGCTGTATCACACATTTCATCTCTTTTTCTACGCTTATTACTGAAATTAATGGCATGTTGAGCATATGTACTTGTAAATCGTGCACAAAACGAGTAAAAACCGCCATAATTTCACTCTTATTACCTCACTTTCTATTCTTTGAAGAAACGCCCTGAATTGTCTTTTTAACTAATTATTTTCATGACGTGCAAAATTCCTTATTCTGGTTATTATTAAAATGCAAAAAGCAAGAATTTTCTTTTCTTGTCTGTCTTCATTTTTTTTTTCGTTTCGGATATTTATTTATTTTTTCTGATGAAAAACCCGATATTTTAGTAATATATGCTTAGAGAATTTTCCGATATTGTGAATATAGTTCATAAAATTTATGTAGACAGAATGTTTCGACAATAAGATAAAGCATTTAATTGTTAAAACAAGAGGAAATATTTTGCACTATTTTTACAAAAGTTTCAGAAAAATTGAATATTAAAAATTTTGATATTTAATATAAAGAGTAATTTAAAAATATATTTATTCTCTTTAATTTAAAAGAATGTAATTTTCATGTTTATACAGTCGAACCACAATGAACCCTTATTTAACGAGAACTAGGATTTAACGAGGAATCAGAAATACTTGGTTGGTACTGTGTTAAGTCTATGGTAGAATAACTCGCTTTTAACGAGCAAACCCCGGTTATAGCAAGCAATATTTTTGTGTTTCATAAAATTTCTATTGACTTCCACCTCTCCAGCTCAGCTAACCGTTTCTTGGAAAAATTACGTTAAGATTCCGAAATCAACCGAAATTGAGTGCACAGAAAAAACTTCAAACTTTTTTCGCAGCCAAGGGTGCAAATGACGATGTTTTTCGGACCATAAGTCTTCTCCGAAGAACAATAACACAACAAAGAGAAAATACGACATTTCAAAGTAAATTAACCAACTTCTTTTGTACTGTACAGAAATAAAAATAAATGAACTATGTATAATAAATTAAGTATGCATGCATTTTTGTAATTTTTTACGAACACGTCTTTTTACGAGCACTCGGTTATAACGAGCAAATATCACGGTCCCTTCGCGCTCGCTATATGCGCGTTCGACTGTATATGTATGATTTGGATATTTAGATCCCATCGTTTATCACACTCATGACATTCGCACTTATGATCTGCAAATTAACTAACTCTGTGGCATTTCATTATTCTCTATAATTTTAACGCATGAATCATCAAAGCAGAATTTAGAGTTTCACTCAATTTATACTTTAATTTATACTTTTCAATCAATTTATAATTTTGAAATCAAGATATACAAATATCATATAAACTACTGTTTTTAAGTGTATTTGAAAAAGCTAGTTACAGTACATTGTAAAATTAAGTGTCTTCAAGGGATTAACTTCAAGATTGTATTATTTCAGAATTATGTAGTTATATCAGTACAGTAGAACCTCTTTTATTAGAAACACTTTTAACCAAAACTCTCGAACCGAAATCTATTTTTAAAGCTTTTTTTTTTTTTTTTTTTTTTTTTTTTTTTTTTTTTTTTTTTTTACTATCACATTCCTTGTGTGCAAAATCCATTTTGAAAGCTTTTTTTTTTAAACATTCATATTCCTTGTGTGGAAGTGGTCCTCTACGAACTAAGAGTACATATAAATATTTTCGACCCCCTTTCTTAGAGTTTCTTTGAATTTAACTTGAGCTCCCATAAGCTCTGGAGTGGAACGAAGAAAACGAACAAATTAGCAATTCTGAAGCTTTTGAATGTTTTGCAAAACGTTTGGCATCGCTATAATAGCAGAAATACTGTGATACTGGTGAACTATTAATATTAAAAATCTCCGTGATGCAGCTTCAAAACAAAGGCAATCGAAACTGCGACAAACAAAACATTTTTTCAAACCATTGTTAAATATGTAAAAGGTACTTAATTTCAAACTTAAAATTCGGGAAAAAATTTCTTGTTTTTAGTTTGTTATTGCTTTATTTTTATTAAGCACTTGTTACCATAATAAGAAATATTGCGTATATTTCTCTTTAATCTTAAAATTGAAGCATTCTCGATTATCCGAAAATTTTGATTTTCCGGAAGGTGGTCGGTCCCAATTACTTCGGATAATCGAGGTTCTACTGTATACAAATAAATGTGTCGAAATTACAAATAATTATCAATAGCAGAATAACGCGAAGTGCGAAATATACAGTTAATGACAGGAGTTAAAATGAAAGACTACAACATACAACACATCAAAAGATTTTTGAAAGAATAACATGCCGAAAGAATAACATGCCGAAGAATAACATGCCAAGTTAAGGAGAACCGCAAAGCCATGAGAGAATAGGCGAAGAAAAACGTACTCAGAATGCAGGAATCAAACAAGTTGCAATTTAATAAAAAAGACGGCTGTCAAACAATAGCGTGACTATAAAGAGCACGCTGTTTGGCAACATTGCGAAATTTAAAGAAAAGTATTGGTGGCCATATGAGATAACTGCTGACAAGAAACACGATACACTATATGGCCGTTAATGACCGGAGACTTTCAATTTTAGACATTTTGTCGAATATTTTGAAATATATTTGTCAGATTCTTATTGAATTTGAGGATTAAAAAGAAAAGCTTTGACCTCATCTTTATCAACGTCGATTTGATAAGGAGGACAATTAGGGGCCGACAAAAAATCAAAGATAAAAATAATACTTGGAATCACCTTGTAATTAAAATGTACAAAATGATCTATCGTTGCAGAATAGAAATTTGTGGATTCTGTACATCATGTTTAATGATTTTTGTAAGAATAGCATGTATCATATATTCTTGGAGGCACAGCGATTTTTTTTAAGTTCAAAAAATTCACACGTGTTTTTAGCGTAGTATATCACGCAGGGTTTTCAACCAAATTTAACGTCAGTTTCAGAAAAAATGGCAAAATATAGTTGAAACAATATAGTGCAATTGGAATTTAATATATTAAATATTTTATGAAATATGAGCAGTTGTATGAAGTACACTCATGTCCAAAATTAAGGTCACAAACATAAAATCTGTCAGAACTGATGAACTATTGTTCACTGTGTTGCCACAAAATTTGGTACCGAGATATATTACAATGGGTGAAAGACCATAGCAACACAACAACATGGAAAACATTTTAATTGTGAATTAAAATACATAATCAAAAAGTGTTATATCAAAAAGTATTAAATCAGGAATCAGAGATATAGCATTTATCTCGTGAAAAGGCTGTCTAATATGGAGTGTGATCACTGTGCAACGTTATACAAGCCTCACAACTAGCTCTCATACTGTTTAAGAGGGTGTCAAAAAATGCTTGTGGCAACAACACCCATTCTTCCAAAAGCGCGGGTTTCAACTCCTGGCGATTCCTGGGAAGGGGTTTACGCTGGCTCTTCCTAGACCATCCCAAGCATATTCAATAGGATTGAAGCCCGGAGACCACAGGGCCCAATTAATATGGCGAATATCCTCTTCTTCAAAAAAGTCCTCAACCATGTGAGCTCTTCGTGGTTTCGCATTATCGTCCATAAACTTGAAGTCCGGACCTATAACACCTCGGAAAAACTTCACATAGGCTTCAAGGACCTCATCCCTATCGCCCGGCGTCTGTCGTGTGTGTAACTTTCACTGCTTCCAACAGGAGAACCAGGTTGTTGTGGAGCAGAAGACATCAGGGTTGAACACAACAAGAATGGGGGCGTGTTCTTTTGAGTAATGAATCGAGATTCACCACACAGTGTGATTCTCGTCAAATCTTCATTTAGAGAGAACGTGGAGCTCGCTATTATCCCTACTACTTGAACGAAATCGACAGATTTGGTGGCAAAAGAATCCTTGTCTGTGGCGGCCTAATGTTGGGTAGTCGTAAACCACTGCACGTCTTCGATGCTGGTACTGTCAACGCACATCGCTATACGGATGAGGTCCTTAAAGCCTATGTGAAGTTGTTCCGGGGTGTTGTAGGGTCGGACTTCATGTTTATGGACGATAATGCGAAACCACATAGAGTTAACATTGTTGATGACTTTCTTGAAGAAGAGGATATTCGCCGTATGAATTGGCCCTCGACGTCTCCGGACCTCAATCCTGCTGAACATGTTTTGGATGGTCTAGGATTGTCCATTGCACAGTGTAACCTCCTCTCCAAAGACCCACCAGGAGTTAAAAGACGCACTTGGTGCAAAAATGGGCTTTGTTGTCACAAACATTTATTGACACCCTCATAAACAGTATGACAGCTCGTTGTGTGACTTGTATAGTGGTGCAAGGTGGTCATAATCCATGTTAGACAGACATTTTCCGAGATAAATGCTTTATCTCTGATTCATGATTTAACACTTTTTGATATCCCCTCTATCTTAATTCACAGTTAAAGACTTTCCCATATTGTTATGTTGCTATACTATTTTTTTCCATAGTAACCTCTATGCCAAATTTCGTGGCAACATAGTGAATAGTTCACCAGTTTTCAGATTTTATGTTTGTGACCTTAATTTTGGACATGAGTGTAATTTTTATCTGCGATTGCGCGAACGATAACAAAGATTTTTTTACGTAATTTGATAGTCAACTCTATGAAGCAACTCATAAAACAAATCCAGTCACATATAGTGAAAATTCAGAAAAACGTCGTCGATAGAGTGAGCTGATTTTTAGTTTCTCTCTAAAAGCAGCTGAATGATAAGTGATTTTCCACAAATTGTCAATTTTTTTTAATGATTTAGTCCTTCTTAGATATCCACCAGAACGAGCCTATTCCATGATAAAAAGAAATAGCAAAATCGAAGCAATCTAGTCATTGATATTCACTAAAAACTAACTTTTTTTTGAAAGTCAGTTAATAAAAAACGACAATTTGCGGAAAATCCCTTATCATTCAGCTGCTTTCAGAGTGAAACTAAACATCAGCTCACTCTATGGACGATATAGTTCTCAATTTTCACAATATTAGACTGGATTTTTTCTTATAAGTTGCTCCATAGAGTTGACTATTAAATTATGTAAAAAAAATCTTTGTTATCGTTCGCGCATGCACAGATAAAAATAGTTTCATACAACTGCTCCTATTTCATAAAATATTTAATATATTTATATTTCAGTTGCGCTATATCGTTTCTACTACCTTTTGCGAATTTTTCTGAAACTGGCGTTAAATTTGGTTGTAAACCCTGCATGATATAAGCTAAAAACATGCATGAATTTTTTGAAGATTTAAAAAAAAATCGCTTTATCTCTATGAATATACGCGCTAGTCTTACAAAAATCAGTAAAAATGTTGTACAGTATAAACATATTCGTATTCTGTAGAGATAATTTCGTGCATTTTTATGTACAGTGTAATCCCAAATATTATTTTTTTTCTTTTATTTTTTGTTGGCCGCCTAATTGTCCTTCGTATCTAATCGACGTTGACAAATTTGAGGCCAAAAATATTCTTTATAATCCTGAAATTCCAGAAGAATCTGACAAGTATATTTAAAAAAATCAGCAAAATGTCTAAAATTGAAAGCGTCCGGTCATTAATGCCATATAGTTTATATGAATGTGTGTGTTGAACAAGTAATACAGTTTTGTAATCAAAATCTTCTGTTAAAAGTAGAATGTACTTCTAAATTTAGCTGTGTAAACATAAATACAGAACAGGTTAAGATGTTGATGCCGAAACGCCATAAACTCAGAATGATAGATGAATTTTTAGAACCTATTTGAACTTTTAGATCGCAAGTTTATCTCACTTATGACGTGAGTCATCAGCAAATTAACTAACTCTTTGGTATTTATTTATTGTCTATAACTTGAACGCATTTCATATCAAAGCAAAATTCGCGGATCACGAGCACAGTGAATTTAGCCATTCAGAAATTCGGAAAAGAGGTATCTTTTATCTCTCATGAAGCACTGGCCAACAAGCGGTCAACAAAACAATTGGCTGTAGTATGTTTAATTGGAATATTAATGGAGTAAATTCAAGTTTCCATTCTTTCAGCATTTTTTTATTATTTAAATATATCAATAAATTATTTTTTTCGCACATTACCTTAATACACGTATATATATCAGTTTAAAATTATTTAAAAATAAGTATTGTGTTTCATGCTTTTAACAAAATAATTTATCAAACAATACATTACCTAAGGGCAAAGCATACATGGTTTCCTTTTTCCCACCTTAAATTAATACTTATTAATATTAATTTGTCGTTTACATGTCCATATCTATTTTATTTACTTCTTAGCTCACAGGCTGTCAAAGCCTGAGAGCTAATGTGCCCGCAGGTTCTGTATGAACGTATGTACGTACGTAACGCGATAACTCTTGATAGAAATATCCGATTTGCTTCAAAAAATGTTCTAGGTTCATTCTGATAAGGCGCTTCCCTGATTAGTTTTGGGAGTTCATTGATTAAGTATAAAGGGGAGAACGTGAAGCAACCCCTACCCCTTAATTTAGATAAATGGGTTTTTCAGGTAGAATTATGCGATTTGCATCAAATTTTGTAATTAGGTTCATTTTGATAAGGTGTTCCTCCAATTACTTTTGGGGCTTTATTGGTTAAGTATAAAGGCAGAAACAGGTGCTAACCCTCCCCCCTTAATTTAGATAAGTTGGTTTTCAGGCAGAATTTTCTGATTTGCACCAAATTTTGTAAACAGGTTCATTCTGATAAGGTGCTTCAATGATTACTTTTGGGGGTCCATTGGTTAAGTATAAAGGGGGAACGGGGGAGGGGCTGGGCACCTTTCTTTAAATTAGATAAATGGGTTTTACAGCCAGAATTATTTGATTTGCATCAAAATTTGTAAATAGGTTCATTCTAATAAGGCTCTCCTATGATCACTTTTGAGGGGGGGTTCATTGGTTAAGTATAAAGGGGCGGAACGGGGCTAACCACCCCTTAATTTAGATAAGTTGGTTTTTCAGGCAGGATTTTCCTATTTGCATCAAATTTTGTAAATAGGTTCATTCTGATCAGGCTCTTCTTTGATTACTTTTGCGGGGTTCATTGGTTAAGCATAAAAGGCATATTTGTAAATATTCTGTAAATATTACGTTAATGTAATCTAATTTAAAATTTATCGGTGTCAGGCTCCAGTTTATAAAACGGTGTTTAATCTCACTCATTGTGTAATTAAAAGCCCTGAGCTTCTACAATTGGTGTGCAGAAGAGTGATGACGAATGATCGCCCATTGTCAAAAATAAAATAATTTAAATGTGTAAAAAGTATTAAATAAAATGATGTTGGCTGGCTGATATCAATAGAGTGAATATTCAAAAGCGGATACCCATTATAAGAAGTGGGTTTATTTTTTACTTATTCAATATGTCAAACTTGGTTGATATTAAGGAATTAGAATATTCATTAAAAGCGGGAAAGTTTTCGAGTATTAAGACCTTACATAAATTATTTTTTTGAAAAATAAGGAAAATAGGAAAATTCTAATTTCATATTATGTTCATAAACCTACAATTTCTATTAATGACTTTCATAATATGCTTACGGAATTTGATGGTAGCCAATTCCAAAACGTTGAAAAATGGCTTGCCGACTTGAAGATACTGTATCTTTGTTTAATGTTAGCGATTTGCACACATTGATTTTGGCTAAACGCCGTATGACAGGTCCAGCTAAATTGCCAGCTAAATTGTTTATTGAAAGTGAGACAAAAATAAAGTAGTGATCTAAAATGAAAGCATAGATTATTTCTGAATTTTGTCAAACGTACAATTCAGCTGAATTGCATGAATTGCTACCTAAAAAGAAAATTAAACCAAATGAATCTTTAGACGAATATTTTTTCAGTATGAAACAGTTGTGTTCTAAAGTTAACATCGAAGATTCTGCACTTATTCAATATGTGATTAATGGAATAAATGCTCCTGTTTTGAAAAAAATCTTTTTTGAATGGTTGCCGAAATAGTGTTGAATTTAAAGAAAAAAAAATATGATAAATTGCGTGTCGTTTATGATATTAAACTTCATGTTGACGCTAGGCCTAAAATGAAACCAGAAGTTGATTTTAAGAACAAATCTAAATCCATTAAACCTGATATACGATGCTATAATTATGGGGATAGAAACCATAAAAGTAATCGGTGTAGAAATAATGATAAAGGTCCCCTCTCTCTTTCTTGTAATTTGTATGGCTACAAATCATTCGAATGTAGTAAAACAAAGCATGCGAAATATTATAAAGATTCTCAAGTAAATGTTATAACCTGTTCTCAGAATTTGGTTTTTAATAATATAAAGCTTCATTCTTTAAATTTAATTTCTTTAATTGATACTGGAAGTGAAAGAACTATTCTAAAGAAAAGTAATTTTGACAAAATTAAAAATCATGTAAACTTAGAACCAACAGATATGCTGCTAAGTGGATTAGGAAAAAAATCATTCTGACCAATCGGTTACTTTGAGACTGAAATCGAAATTGAAGATTCTAAATTTCAAACATCTATTTTTGTGATTGATGACAAAGCTATTGAATTTTATTTAATTATTGGTACTGACATAATTCAACATGGTTCATTAATTGTTTCTGCTAATGATGTTAAGACAAATAAGAGTCAGAATAATCCTTCAGTTAATGTTATAATTCAAGTAAAGTAACTTTAAATTCTAAATTTAATCCTTATTCTTCCACCTTGCACAGTAGCAACCCACAAATTCCAAACGAAAAGAAATATTTGCCTTTTCGCCTATTGTCCTATTCTAGCTTAGAAATTGAAGAATTACGCCTAGAAAATGAAGATTTAACTGCCCAAGATAAAGAAGTTTAAAGAAAATATAAAACGTTAGAATTTGATGTATTCGAAATAAAAGAAGCATTCCTGTCAGAAAAAAAGAAATCGAAAATTGCAATAACATCTTTAGAAGATAAATTAGAACAAGAAGTAGCAGAAAGACAGACCATTAGTAAATTGTATAGAAAATTAGAGAGATGTTTTCATGATATAAAATTCCAATTAGATGAAGAATCTAAACGTTCAGAGCAATACTGATTACGCTTAATAAAAGCAAATGACTATTCAAAACATCTTGAAAAGCAGTTAGAAGAATTAAAAGATGAGTGTTCTAAAATAAAAAATATCTAAAAGAAGAATCCAAACAAAATTAAATAATTCCCAGGAGGATTTCGGAAATTTACGACAAGAACCGACTAAACTTAAAAAGTAAATTAAGTTGATTAACAGTGCTAAAAACTTTAAAAATGTTTCAGATTCCACAAAGTTAGAAAATAAAGAAAATATGATGTATTCTTCCAGAAGTGAAAATAACTAGAAATCTGATGTAATAAATGAAGAAAATTTGAGAAAAGAAAATCTTAAGAAAACGTCTAACGCGAAGTTGATGAGTAACGTTTCTAAGAAAATTAAGTATATCCCTAATTCGTCAGATGAATTTGAAGATGAAATTGAAATAAATGATTTTGAAGTTTTAGAAACCGAAGCAAAAGTTTACTAAAAAGAAGCCAGATTATTGAAGATCCTTTAAAGAAAAATTATAAGAAAATTGACTTAAATTCCGAAGATGACACTAATGATTCTGAAGATGACATTTTGCCGGACGTTGACAAATATAGCATGGTTCCTGACAAGTTCCTTGATTCTGAATATTATGCTGAATTCCGAAGAAGCAAGAAATCCTTGTATGATAGTGACTATGAAATGTGATGAAAGAAGACGAAAAGACGTAGTTGAAAAGAAGACGTAAACAAATAATACGCAAAAAAGAAGAAATAATTTTTATGATATTTTATGACCCTAGAAACCTTTTATGACGAATCTGTTTATTCAAGACAAGCTTTTAAAATTTCTAACCCTTAGCTGTCCAAAGAACTTTATTCTGCCGAACTTTGTTTTTTAGAAGCTAGTGTGCTTACCGTTTTGACACTTCACAATGAACGGATGATGTTTTCTTTTTTAAGAACTGTGGGTGGTGCTTTTTCTTTTTGTCTTTTCAGGTGCTCCTGTTGCTCCTTCCGGTGGTCCAAAGTGTCGACCGGAATCGATCAACTGGCCAGGATTGCCGAACTTGTGGGGTGTGCATCTAGCTTCACAATCACACCCTGAGATTCAAGGAGCCACCGGCATGCCTACCTTTTAGTGACTACCAACCAAAGCGGCCTGATCCAGTTTAATTTCTTTCCCCATGAACTTACAGCGCGCATGCACTCGAGGGACAGACTTTGGAATGGGAGACACTCTTTGCGAGCCTAGTAAAAAGACGAACTGAACAGAATAGGGTTGGATGACGTAGTAGTGGTACGAGGTTTTTGTTTTCGCGGGAGAAGAACAGTAGAACGATGATATGTGTGCTACGAGAATGTGTTGTGATCGTTTTTGCAGAATTGTGATGTTAGAAGATGACGATACTTTTCTTTGTAAATATTTTGTAAATATTACGTTAATATAATCTTCTTTAAAATTTATTGGTGTCAGGCTCCAGTTTATAAAATGGTGTTTAATCTCATTCAATGTGTAATTAAAAGCCCTGAGTTTCTACACACACACACACACATATATATATATAAATATATATATATAGTATATATGTATCGATTATTCATAAAATTCTAACGAAAATGCAGACATAGTCATGAGTCGCATTAATAAACGGATTTTATCTCTCTTTGAAACCGACTTATAATTCCAAATTCAGGAATTCCACACGCAGAATACCAACATTTCTTTAGTTGATACTGTGACGGTGAATTCGTATACCCAGGTTCTTAAATGAACAAAAAGGAACTCCAACACAATACTTTAAGAGACTTAAACATTTATTGTAGAGAACTTTTAATGGAGGGCCCTGAAAAAGTACAGGGGGGCGGGGAGAGTCTTGATAACTGCCCAATGGCATGCGCCCACAGCGGGGCTTAATTGCCGTCTACATGGCTCGAAGTCAGGAGCAAAAGTGAAACAGATTTTGTTACACTTACTTACAGATTGGTGAACATTAGATAACTACATGTAAGATATTTGGCGAAAAACAAATTGGGTAGACAAAACAATCAAGAAGTTTTACATTGAGTTAAAAACTATGCCATGGCGGGCTCTTTAGGTTTACAAGAAATAAATTCCTGCGGTAAGGGAGAGTGGCTTAAAGAAATAGCTAACACGTGATATTACATGCATGTTACAGATTTAACGACAGCTGAATTAGTCAGCAAGGGGCATATGGCTTTTATCCGACAAACAGAAGGGTGAGAATTGATTATTAATGCAAGCCAGGAGGCTGAGAAAATATGCATTACATATTGTCGACAGCGATGGGAAAGACATTCACTTCTATTTTATTCTTTTATTTTATCTCAACAGAAAATCACTGCGGTTAAGATATATTTCTATCTGTTTGAAAGTGAAAGAAAAAAGGAACCGACTGATAAATGATGCATGAATATAAAACATACTTTTAAAGTTTAACTGAAAGTTACAGTAGTGTTGGGGGGGGATGAATGAATGTGGACATATGAAATTAAGTACTAAAATGTCAAATTTAAACTAAATATTTTATTTGAAGGGGGGGGGGGGAGAATAATGACAATTTATAATGAACTAGTAAAGTTAAATATTGATTTTTGAGGGGAGAGGAAGTTAAATATCTAACGGGAAAGCCGTTATAGATACATGCTGAAGCACAGATTTTTAGAACAGCTGATTACAGTCGAATGGTAGCTCTGAGATAGATTTGAAAAGCATTAGGACTTCTGGAAAAAGAAAGAATAAATAGCTCATTGAAAGCACTTTATTAAATATCAGTCAAATGTAACATAGATACATAACATAGCATACTAACATAGATATTAATCCTCCACCATTGAAAAAATTAGTTGGGCACTTTCACTGTTAAAATAACAGCTGGTCATGTCATCGTACTTGCAGTACAATATTAATTATGTTCCATACCACATTATAACTCCGACGTCTTACTTCTCACAACATTAGTAGTTTTTTTTAGACAACAGATCAGGCGAAGTGAGAAGAGGAAGGTTATGTAGGCTAATGCGGATGAGTGCGACAGCCAATTACACCATAACTATATTCTAGCCGCGTATGAAATTAGGACGCACGCGGTGCCCCTGGGAAAAGGGCGCAAACTGACTTTTGAAATTAAATAAGAAAAAATAAAATGGCATAAAACACATAAGTTTAATAGAATAAATATCGACATTTCAAGATTGAGAAATAAAAAGGCCTGCAAGAAAATAATTACGGGAAATGTTTTTTAGTAAGATTTTTAAATGCAATAAATAATAAAATACACGTTTTAAATAGAAAGGAAGTTAAGTAAACGGAATGAATGGAAAATTGCTTAATATAGAAAAGAATTTAATAAACTAGGATTGGATAAAACATTTAGAATGGAAATTTTTATGGAATAAATTTAATGGAGCGCTGAAATTAAATTTTGGTAGATATCACAAAAGAAGAATGATCTTCTGAGAATTCTTACTGCAAACCCATGTATTTCATCATTATCTACTTCATTCCTTATCAAACATAGGAATGTAAATAATTAATCGTTAAATGGTTTACAAGAGAAAAAAATTGTTTTATTTTATTCTCATATCAACTTCCTTAAGTGTTAACAATTGTATTTGCCCCACTTTTCAAAGTAAAATAAAAGTATTATTTGCTTTTACATCCTGCATAAAATTTTACTCTGTATTCAAAATAACTTTTTCACATAAAAGTATAAGGAGGTTACCCATTGAGCTTTCCTTTGAATCTAACGAATGGGGGATATATTGAAGAATGTAGATAAAGAAATATATTCTTATAGAATGATTTGAGAGATATAAAGATTATTTCCGAAAAAGCAGATGTTCCATGATTGTTAAATTTAATGTATGCCTCATACATTTGGTATCCTATGAACGCAAGAGAATAAATTTGGCGAGGGTACGTTGCCAACATGTTATATATATTATATAAGCTTACTCTCAAAGTTACCTCATGGTATGAATGTAGACTTAACTTAATAAAATGAAATAAAAATACATGGAATAGGAATGCTCTGCTTTCTATATAATGATAAGTAAAATATAAGGATTATCTGCTTTTTCGTCCAAAATAAAACTTTGCACTAAAATCACAATAAATATTTTTATTGCATGTGAATATTGATTCAAAGATACGCATAACGATATCAAATATGTTTTCCTTTGAGTATAACAAATGAGAGGTGTTCTAATGAATGCAGCCAAAGAATTATATCCTTATAACAAATAATTGCGAGAAAGAAACATGTTTCCCGAAAGAGCAGACAGACGTTTCCTGATTGTTAAATTTTATGCATGCTTCATTCATTTGGTATCGCATAAATGCAATACAAAAAATTTGGGCGAGGATATGTTTCCAACAATTTATATATATTATATTAGCATACACTCAAAGTGTTCGCGTAGTATGAATGTAGAGGTAACTTATTAAAATGAAATGAAAATCCATCGAACATGGATGCTCTATTTTCTATATGATGCTAATTAAAATAAAAGAATTATCTGCTTTTTCATCCAGAATAAAATTTTGCCCTATATTCACAACAATTTTTTCTAATGCAGGTCAATATAGCCTAAAAGAAATGCATACTGTTATCAATTATGCTTTCCTTTATATGAAACAAATCAGAGATGTACTTATAAATGTTCTTAACCCTTTCAGGGGCTAGTAATTTTGTTACTGTATTGTTAAATTCCCAAAGGAAATTTCGAAAAAAAAAATTCAAAATAGGAAAAAGTGGTTTTATAACTTTTTTTTTTCCACAAAAGTTATAAAAGTAAAATTTATTTCAAAGTTTCCGGTGCAAATTTTAAATAAATTTAGATGGGATATAACATGTCCCACCACCCCTCAAGGGGTTAAAGAAATATATTCTTATAAGAATAATTTGTGGTAAAGAAAGATTCTTCCCGAAAGACCAGACAGATGTTTTATGATTGTTAGATTTAATGTACAGATATTCCAGATGTATATCTGGTATCCAACGAACGCTAGAGAATTTTATTTTCTACCGTATATATATTGCATTACTATACTATCAGAATTTCCTCGTAGATGATTGTAGACATAACTTATTAAAATGAAATTAAAATCCATAAAATATATATGCTCGGCTTTTATGTAGATTTCGTAAGAAATACTCCCCTATGTTCGAATTTTGGAAAAAGTTTTGCAGATCTACACCGATCCTGACCACTAGAACCCAAATCCACCCCCCGTAAAAAAATTTATCTATCTATCTATCTATCTATCTATATCACTTTTTTATGGACGCGATAATTTTCGTAATTCTGCATAAATCTCTTCCTGACTGATACATAAAATCAAGGGGTATAAAATCTCGCTCAGGTTCGTTAATGGGAAAAATCAGACCAAGGCGGTGGAAATGGGGAGGAATTTTTGTGAAAACCGAAAAACACCAACACTTCTTAATTTTTATATATATCAAATCAGTTTAAAGTTATTATTACTTCTAGAAAAAGGGCCAAAAATTTATGTATCACAGATTTTTTATAAAATTAAAAATGTGCAAAGGAGGCGCAAAAAATAGTGTTTTAGGGGGGGGGGGGAATTCATTACTTCATCAATTCTTAAGATATCAAATTCAAATAAACTTATTATAAATCTACTAAATATTATCTACAACATTTATATTGACACGTTTTTGGTAGAACGAACCCTTATTGCAGAAAAAAATTAAAAACAAAAAAAGGGGGGGGGGGGTTGAAGAAGACAAAAATTCATATCTTCGTCAATTTACAAGATTTCAATCCGATTAAATTTATTATACATCTTATGAATATTATCTACAACTTTCATATTGACAAGTTTTTGATAAGATCAACTCTTACAGCAAAAAAAAAAAAAAAAAAAATAATAATAATAATAATAAAAAAAATTAAATTTAAAAAAAAAAATAGAAAACAGTTTTTGACGAAAAAATTATCGTATTAAGGGTGTAATCAAATTCAATCGACTTATTTTCTGACTCATTTTTAAATTCATTTTCGCTCTCAAACGCATCCAATTGGCAGGTTCTCTTGTTCAGAAACTATATATAGTTCTGTATTGGTCATTTTTTTTTTATATAAAGGCAGAATATATTTCAAAAAATGCTGTCAAAATTGGCCTTTTGAACCGAATTTCTCGAAGCGATACTGCTGGAAACGAAAAAAAATGGTCGCACAGAGAAGATAATTGTAAATCAAGTTCTAATTAATTGAACAAAAAATAAAAACACAGGTCGCTTATAAATCTCTTAAAAAATTACCTCAGCACGCTTCAGGTTTTTACTTTTAAAAATGAGTCTGAAAATCTCTCAGGAAATTTTAAGCTGCTGAGCGGGAAATAATATCTTTTTTAATACCGACTTAATATGATTTTGATAAAACGAGCTCTAACGGAAAAATGAAATTAAAAATTTGTCAAAAGCGGCCAGATAAAATTGTTAAACTGGGATTATCTCTAATCTTGATGATTTAGTTTTTGTTGGTGAAATTAGGACTTAATTTCAAAATCTACCTCCGTCTGTAGGCCGACCGGCAGGGATTATTTTTATAATGCTAAGTAAAATAAAAGAATTGTCTGCTTTTTCATTCAGAATAAAATTTTACACAATATTTTTTTAATGCAGGTCGATATAGACTCAAAGAAAAACATAATGTTATCAATTATTCTTTCCTTTGAATCTAACAAATGAGAGATGTACTAATGAATATAATTAAAGAAATATGTTCTTATAGCAATCATTTGTGGGTACGAAAGATGCTTCCCATAATAGCAGACAGATGTTTCATGATTGTTAAATTTAATATATGCCTCGTACATTTGGTACCGTAAGAACGCAAGAGAATAAAATCGGCAAGGATACATTTCTAGCAAACTATTTATACAGTCGAGTCTCTCTATAACGAAACTCCATTCATCGAATTTTCTCTATATAACGAATTTTTAGAAGGAGCGGTCTCCTTTTCCCATGATCTCATTAACAACAGTCTCCATATAGCGAAATATCTATCTCCATATAACGAATTTTTCATGAAAGGTTCTTTATATATTCAATTTTTAAACGCTTCCAAATCACATGGAATCAATTTTCCATCACTGATTTATGATTTATCGTTCAGTGCTGAGCTTTTTAATCTTACTTTACTACCTTGTATCTCCTTGTTCTTTATGTGCAACGAATTCAACACCCCCCCCCCCCTCCCTCTCACACACCTTCCAACATTCTTCTTAAAACAGTATCAATTGGATTGTTACACATATAAGAGCGTGATCAGAGAGGTAATTGAAGTTTAAGGTTAATGAGATCGAAGATCATTCAGAAGGTTAAATTAGTAATATTCACTGCCAGAAAGCTCCCGAGATCCACTTGCATGACACGTGAACTGATGCGCACCACAAAAGAGCGGGCGATAAAGAATGCGCAAGCACGCTATTTGTCGAATGGAAAATTCTCCCTCGACAGCTGCAACTGCGAGAGCAGATCACTGTCATAATTTAGAACACGTTTTTATCTATCCAAACTAAAGCGCTCAGCACTTACAGTTAGATTAGATGTTTATTGTTTCTGTCTTTCTTTAGTGTAAAAGGTTCACAAAACTTAACCTGTTTTGGTGCATTTTTTACTGCTTCTGCAAAAAATGTCTCCTAGGAACTGCATAACTCTCTGTGATAAAGTGAAGATTTTGAAAAAAAAAATCGATAAGGGATTGAAAAAAAAAGGTGTGGCAATAAAGTTTGTAATTCCGGCCAGCACTCTGTCAACAATCATAATAAATAGAAGAAAGAGGACGTGCCAATACGAGGACTTAGACGAAGCAATGTTTAAGTGGATCAAAGGGATAAGGGACCGGAATATACCACTTTCGGGATCAATGATTTTAGAAAATGCTCTAGAATATGCTTCATCTCCAGGGTACTCTAACTTCCAAGCCAGCATTGGTTGGCTAGAAAGTTAATGAAGAGAAACGGGTTATTCCAGAAAACTATCTGCGGTGAAAGTGCGGATGCTCCGGTGACAGTATGTGAGAACTGGAGTCTTAAAGTAGTAGAAATTTTAAAAGAATTCACTCCTGAGAACATTTTCAATGCTGACGAAACGCGTTTTTTTTACATGTATCTCCCAAACAAGACTCTGGCGTTTATAGAAGATAAATGTTTTGGCGACAAACAAAGCACACAAAGGATTACTATTCTGTTGTATGATAACATGACAGAGAAAGAAAAATTAAAGATGCTAGTCATTGGGAAAAGTAAATCTCCTCAGTGTTTGAAAGTCCTTAGAAATGGACTATGATTTTAATAAAAAGTCCTGGATGACCACTGAAATTTTTGAGAATTGGTAAGCACTTGCCAATCAAATCAGAAAACAACGCCGAAAAATTTCCTTGCTTATTGATCAATTATTGACTGTCCAGCTCACTCACAAAACTGTGGAGAAAACTGCAAAATGTTGAAGTTATTTTCTTACCACCCAATTGCACATGAAAACTGCAGCCCATGGATTTGGGAATGATAAAAAATCTAAAGGTGCATTATAAGAAAAGAATTCTTAAAGAACTGATCATAGCTACTGAAAAAAATGATTCTACCCAAGACATCATTAGTCTTAGAAGTGTATTGCGGAACTTTATAAAGCATGGAGATTTGATGTAACTTAAAAACATTTTATAATTTCTTCAAAAAGGCCGGCTTTTCTAAACAGGAGAATAATGCGGATTCTGGGGACGAAGAAGATGTGGCTTTAGCAGACTTCAAACAGAAATGGAAATTAAGTAGCGCGGAAATACCGAAGAAAATGCTACTCTCTCTGATTTTTTAGAAGTGGATGACAATCTCACTATTGCGCAGTATCCTACTGATAGTGATATTTTAAGCAGCGATATGAACAATGATGGTGAGAGGGACAATGAACAGGAAAACGAAAACGTGCAACAAGAGAAAACCCCATCATGCAGTGAAAGGATGAGTTCTTTTGATCTTATAAGGAGAGGACTTCAAAATGTAGGAAAATGTTCCTGATACATTTTTTCTTTCCTTGCTAAAGTGTGAACATTTTTTCGAGAGTCTAACAATTTTGAAATCAAAATAGTGAAAAATTACAGATTTCTTCGTCTAAAATTAATGCAAGATTTCCTTATGTGATTTTTTATTATGCTTTCAAATAAATGTCTGTTCTCTTTTTTGAAACTGTTTAAATAATCAAGAAATACAGTATTAGGTTAATATCTGTAGTTAAACATTTCGAATTCTTAATTAAACACCTCAAAAATAATCTTTATTCAAAATTTACACATGAAATAGGAATTTTTACTCATTCTCTATCTAACGAATTTTTTACTGAGACAATGGATTTCGTTATATAGAGACTTGGCTGAATTATATTATCACACACTCCAAATGTCCTGAATGTATGATTGCAGACATAACTTATTGAAATGAAATGAAAATCCATAGAACATTGATGCTCTGTTTTCTTTATGATTCTAAGTAAACTAAAATAATTAGTCTGTACGTTCGCCCAGAATAACATTTTACACTATAGTCACAACTTGTTCTTCTGGTGCAGGTCAATATAGTCTCAAAGAAAACCATAATGTTTTTAATTATGATTCCTTTGAATGTAACAAATGAGAGATGTAATAATAAAAGTAGTTAAAGAAATATATTCTTATAACAATAATTTGCGGGAAAGGAAGATACTTCTCGAAAAAGCTGAACGATCTTTTATGATTGTTAAATTTAATGTATAGATATCCCTGATGTATGTCGAATATATCTGGTATCCTACGAACGCTAGAAAATTTTATTTTGTACCGACTATATAATATTGCATTACTATACTCTCAGAATTTCCTCGTAGATGATCGTAGACATAACTTGTTAAAATGAAATGAAAAACTATCGAAAATGTATGCTCTGTTTTCTTTATAGTGCTAAGTTAAATAAAAGAATTGTCTGCTTTTTTCACCCAGAATGAAATTTTACGCAATATTTTTTTTCTAATGCAGGTCAATATAGAACTCAAGGAAAAGAATAATGTCACAAATATTCTTTCCTTTGAATCTAATAAATGAGAGATGTACTAATGAATGTAGGTAAAGAAATATATTAATATAACAATCATTTGTGGGAAAGAAAGACGCTTCCTGAAAGTGCATATAGAAGTTTCATGGTTGTTAAATTTAATCTATGCCTCGTACATTTGGTATCGTAAGAACGCAAGAGAATAAAGTCGACAAGGATGCGTTTCCAGCAAACAATATATATTATATTATCACATTCTCAAAATGTCCTGAATATATGATTGTAGGCATAACATATTAAAATGAAATGAAAATCCATCGAACATGAAAGCTCTGTTTTTTTATAATGCTAAGTAAAATAAAAGAATTAGCCCAGAGTTAAATTTTACACTATAGTCACAACATGATTTTTTTTTTATACAGATCAATATAATCTCAAAGAAAAGCAAAATGTTATCAATTATGCTTTCCTTTGAACGTAACAAATCAGAGATGAACTAATAAATGTAGTTAAAGAAATATATTCTTATAACAATGATTTATGAGAAAGAAAGATACTTCTCGAAAAAGCAGAAAGATGTTTTATGATTGTTAAATTTAATGTATAGATATTCCTGATGTATGCCGCATATATCTGGTATCCTACGAACGCTAAAAATTCTATTTTCTACCGTATATATATTGCATTACTATACTATCAGAATTTCCTCGTAGATGGTTGCAGACATAACTTGTTAAAATTGAAATGAAAATTAAACGAATATGTATGCGCTGTTTTCTTTATAATGCTAAGTAAAATAAAAGAATTGTCTGCTTTTCATCCATAATGAAGATTTACACAATAAATTCGTCTAATGCAGGTCAATATAGACCCAAAGAAAAGCATAATGTCATCAGTTATGCTTTCCTTTGAATCTAATAAATGAGAGATGTACTAATGAATGAAGGTAAAGAAATATATTCATATAAAAATCATTTATGGGAAAGAAAAATGCTTCCCGAAAGTGCGTATAGATGTTTCATGATTGTTAAATTTAATCTATGCCTCGTACATTTGGTATCGTAAGGACGCAAGAGAATAAAATCGGCAAGAATACGTTTCCAGCAAACTATACATATTATATTATCGCACTCTCAAAATGTCCTGAATATATGATTGTAGGCATAACTTATTAAAATGAAATGAAAATCCATCGAACATGGATGCTCTGTTTTCTTTATACTGCTAAGTAAAATAAAAGAATTAGTCTGTTTTTTCTTTCAGGAACATTTTTTACACTATAGTCACAACATATTTTTGCAGGCCAATATAGTCTCAAAGAAAAGCATAATGTTATCAATTATGCTTCCCTTTAAATGTAACAAGTAAGAGATGTACTAATAAATGTAGTTAAAGAAATATATTCTTATAATAATCACTTGTGAGAAAAAAAAAGATATTTCTCGAAAAAGCAGAGCTATGTTTTATGATTGTTAAATTTAATGTATAGATATTCCTGATGTATACCGCATATATCTGGATCCTATAAACGCTAGATAATTTTATTTTCTATCGTATATATCTTGCATTACTATACTATCAGAATTTCCTCGTAGATGATTGTAGACATAACCTATAAAAATGAAATGAAAATACATAAAATATGGCTGTTCTATATATATATATATATATATATATATAATGCTAACTAAAATAAAAGAATTGTTCGCTTTTTCTTCCAGAATGAAATTTTACACAATAACTTTTTGTAATGCAGGCTAATATAGACTCAGAGAAAAGTATTATGTTATCAATTATGCTTTCCTTTGAATCTACCAAATGCGAGATGTATTAATGAATATAATTAAAGAAATATATTCTCATAATAGTCATTTGTGGGTACGAAAGATGCTTCCCGAAATAGCAGACAGATGTTTCATGATTGTTAAATTTAATGTATGCCTCGTACATTTGGTATCGTGAGAACGTAAGAGAATAAATGCGACTTGGATACGTTTCCAGCAAACTATATAATTAGCACACTCTGAAAATTTCCTGAATGTATGATTGTAGACACAACATATTAAAATGAATGAAATGAAAATCCATCGAATATGAATGCTCTATATAATGCTAAGCAAATTAAAAGAATTGCCTGCTTATTAAGAACCATTATTTTGAAATTCAGAGAAAAAAGTGATATTTTGATAGTTGTATTTTTTTAATTTGCCTGATTTATTTTATGGTGAAGTAGATCATGTTTAATGAATATTGTGCAATTTTAAAGCCCTGAAAAAATTTTCTCTTTACTGTAGAAAATGTCAAAGATCAAGATCATGAATCCTTTTTTTCATGAAAATTGAAATGCCAGTGTTTTTAGATTGCTATATCTCTGGAAAGCAACAATATCCCAAAATTCTGTTGCCATAAACTGTTAGTATAGCACTACATACTTAGTAAAATTTACTTGGTTCTACGGGGCATTGTTAATTTTCATTGTTATGTTGCCACAAAATGCCATCAAAATGACGTTTTTGTCCGTTTTATGCACTTATTATCTTAGTTAAGCAATAGTACCCTAAAACTTGTCTTATAGGATATGAAAGTTTACTATTAGAACATGCTAAGTAATATAGAACTGTACCGGGATATGGATGCTGTTAGCAGATATAATCTGTTAAATATTCAAAAGTTTCAAAATCTGCAACTTTTGAATTAGTTCTATCTCAAAACAGCATCATAGTTGAATAAAATAAAATATATCAGGTAGTAGTTGAACATATGTACAAAAACATGGAAACGAAAAATAAGTGGGGTCTTATGCTATTTTCAGAAAAAAAATGACAAACGTTACAAAAAGGCAGTGTCAATATCAGGTTTTCTCCCTATCAGAAAAAGATTTATCCCGTTTCTCTTTCCCTTTCCTATGTTTTCCCCTATGAGGAAATGGAACATTCCTCTTCTCTTTCTCCTTCTAGGGAAAAGCCTCACCATTTCATTGCCTTCTTGTAACTTTTCGAATTTTTTTCTCCTGGAAATAGCATGAGACCATACTTATTTTTCGTTTCCAAGTTTTTGTACATATGTCCAACTACTAGCTGATATATTCTGTTTTATTCAACTGTGATGCGGTTTTGAGATGGGCTAAATCAAAAGATGCAGATTTTGAAACTTTTGAATATTTAACAGATTATATCTGCTAACAGCATCGATATCCCGGTAAAGTTCTATATTACTTAGCTTGTCCTAATAGTAAACTTTCATATTCTGTAAGAAAAAAATTGGCATACTATTGCTTAACTAAGGTAATAAGTGTAGAAAACGGACGAAAACGTCATTTTGATTGCATTTTTGTGGCAACATAACAATGAAAATCAACAATGACCCATGGAACCAGGTAACTTTTACTAAGCATGTAGTGTTATACTAATAGTTTATGACAAAAGAATTTTAGGATGTTGTTGCTTTCCAGAGATATAGAAATCCAAACATACTGGCATTTCAATTTTCATGAAAAATGGGATTCATGGTCTTGAACTTTGATATTTTCTACAGGATACAGGAAATTTTTTCAGAGCTTCAAAATTGCGCATTATTCACTAAATATGATCTACTTCAACATAAAAAAATTCAAACAAAACAAAAAATACAACTATCGCACTTTGTTTGATTTTCAAAATAATGGCTCTTACTCCAGAGTAAAATTTTACCCGGTACATTTTTCTAATGCAGGTCAATATAGACTCAATGGAAAGCATAATGTTATCAATTATGCTTTACATTGAGTATAACAAATGAGATACGTACTAATGAATGTAGTGAGAAAAATATATTATTATAACAATCATTTGTGGGAAAGAAAGATGCTTCGCGAAAGAGCAGACAGATGTTTAATGATCATTCAATTTAATGTATAGATATCCCTGATGTATACCGCATATACTATCTGGTATCCTATGAACGCTAAAGAATTTTTTTTTCTCTTGTATATATATTGCATTATTATACTATCAGAATTTGCTCGTGGAATAGTTGTAGGTATAGCTTATTAAAATGAAATGGAAATCCGTCAAATACGAATCTGCTATTTTAATATATGAAAAAACATTAAATGTTTTTTTATGATATTAATATAAAGAAGATTTTTTTGCTGCAGTTCACAAACTTCATTAAACTTCTTGTTATAAACCTGTTTAAAATTTATATATATTTTGAAATTTTGAACATTCTGATATCTAATAGAAGAGGGATATATATTTTGCAGTGACTGATAATGGTTCAGTAAAGCACCGTTTATACGTTTCTCGTTTTTATGTCATTTACACTTATACGTCGTTTCAGTGTCATCCCAATTCATCTCTATGTATTTTAATGTTGTAGTGTTTCGTTTATAAGACACATGACGCTAGTAAAACATTGTTTCTTTCATACTGTGACCAACTTCCTCAGATGTTTTTTCTCCCGGCACTCTATATTTTTTCTGTTGGACATTTAAGGAAAGATGGAAAACAAAGAACGTGTGTGACTGCTAAATGTGTTATTTCAAGTTTGTGTAGAACCTGTGAAGGTATGCATGATTCATAATATTTCTGCATGATGCATAATATTTCTGTAGTCAAAGGTTTCATACCTTAGGCGACTACATTTCGATTGTACGCCTTTCTCAGTTATACGTCGTTTTAGAACTGTCCCTTGAAAGACGTATAATAGGTGCTTTACTTCTTTCCAATATAAATATATAATGCAATTATTCATATGAACAAAACCATTACATATGTTTGAATGAATTTTTATATAATTTTAACCTGCAATTTAATATGACATATATTTCATAGTATACTTCTTTTTCTATGCTTGTACAAAAATTTTCACCTTATTTAACTCATATTTCTCGGTATAAGTAGTGCGAGGGTGATTATTCTAAATTATTCGATACAAAACAGCGATAAAAGTATCAGCTACACTGTTAAAAATTTTATGCTAGTTTGACCCAAATTTTGATGCTGCTGTAGCTGCAACCATAAGATAGTAAAATATTGCTCAAAGTTTTGGAGCTACGGCTCAACGGTAGCTCAAAATGTTGAAACGAGCTTTCACCATCTTATGGTTGTACTTCCTGAAGCACCAAAAGTTGGTTCAAACCAACACAAAATTTTCAACAGTGTAGAAAACATGCGTATACGCAAGATCATCCAACAATGTGTTAGTAATTTAAAAAGAAAATAAATCAACGCAGTCTAAAAAATTTATTTGTAGTATGTAAAACTCCAATTTTATTGCCTTCATATGAAAAGAACTGTGCAGGATTGATAACTAACTTTTTTCAATAAAAACAATGTAAATAAATACAAATTAGTCTCTGCCTTGTGCAATTAGAATAATTAAAGTAAAAAGTGTTTTAAAAACACATATTTATACGTATTCAATGTTTCTTTTTTTAATCACCCGTAATTTTACGATTTCATATCATGTAGTTAAAAGATGTTTGTTACGATGTGTTAATTGGATGAGGACTCCAATTATTGGATATTTACCCTTTTATTTTACACTTGATACACTCGACGGAAACTACTTAATTTAATACGATTACTAATTTTATTTATTTTTTAAGAGTTTTTTGCGTATGTTTAATATTCTGGTACAGGAAAGAAATAAAACATTATTTGATCTATTAGGTCGATCGTAGGCATTAGATATCGGAATCAATGTTTAATAATTATATGATAGAATTTTCCGGTTCGAATTGATTTTCCCAACACGGACACGACTTTCCGGTCCACCGAATATGTTTTCGAATTTCTAGAATGTTTTATCCATGTGTAATGATAGTTTGATTAATATTAATTTATTAAATAATAAAAGAGTATTTTTAAAATACATTATATTATTTATTTATTTTTCATTTTTTTCTACATTTTACTGTTTAAAATATTTTGTTGTTGCATTTTCACAGTCAGTTGTTCTACATTAGCAAAAGTGGTTTTATGCATAATTTACGTCAATTTTTTTCTAATTCGTAATTATTTGTAATCATAAAGAATATCTCTCAATTTATCATCTGCTGCTGGCTTAAGGAAGAAAAATGCCTTAAAAAGAATTCATTAATTTGTAATTATGTAATAAAAATATTGAATGTTTTATTGACATCGGAAACATAAATATGAAAATTTTAGCATATTCGGAAGTAACTGAAAAATCGGTTAAAAAATTTCATCATTACAAACTACACACAAGTAAATATAGTTGCCCAAATTTACCAAGCCCAAAACTTTTTTCTATCTCATACATGTTAATACTTCAATATTCACTATCACATAGCCAAAATTAAATGACAGTCTCTGTCCATCATTAGGATTCTAAAGGTATAGGTTCGTTGAAATGTGTTTTAAATGGATATATCATCATTGCAATTTTCAAATAACATTGAATTTCGGCACCCACCCTCCTAGATGTCTGCAAATAAAATTCCCTACCCAAAGGGCATAAAAACGACAGCCGTTAGGCAGTATACATGTAAGTCTAATAAACATCTATTTATGTGAAATAGTAACAGAATATGAAGTTTAATTAAATTCCGTCCTTTAATTTTTGAGGTATAGCTGTCACAAAAATCGTGAAAAATGCAGCATAATGCCGTTACCTGCTGAGCGAGGTACGCCATAAATGAATAAGCACCAATTTACATGTAATTTACACTATCTGTAAAGTTTTATTAAATTCCGTACATTAGTTCTCGAAATAGCGCTCACAAAATTTGTGTCGCTTAGAGACAAACATACATGCAGACTCACAGACAGACATTTTCTAAAAAACAGTCAAATCGTATTCACGACATTCTAAAACGTATAAATCTGTCGAAACCTGAATTTTTCATGGATCCAATACCATCCCCTTGTAAAGATAGAAGAAAGTAATAAAAAAATGTAAAATAAAAGATCTTTGCCATTATAAACATGAAAAACAATAATTATTTGCATAATAATTTTTTTTTCTCATATAAAATTATTGTTATGAATAGTTTTATGATATTTATTAATTTTTTTTTTTTTACGAAGAAGAAAACGTTTAAGTAATTTTATACTTGACAATTTTATCCTTTGTAAAACGTTAAATAAAATAAAACTAGCATTTATTTTTTCAGAAACTAATAGTAAAATTTTATGCTAGTGAGTATATTCCCCATAACTTCTTTTGGTGCAATTTTCTGAATGTTCTCTATTATGCCTTCTTTTTACCGTAACAAATCAGGGATGAAGAAATGAATGGATGCAAAGAAATGAGTTCTTATACGATTACTTGTGGAGAAGAAAGCCTCTTCCCAAAAGAGTAGACGTTCTTTGATAGTTAAATTTATTCCAAAGATATTCCTAATGTAGGCCTCATATATCTCGAATACTGTGGAAGAAAAGAAATTTTATTGTCTCTTCTGAAGGGATATGGTTACTACGAAGGCATTTCCTGGGTACTATATTATATTGGATTTTATTTCCGAATTTCACCATTATCTTAGTCATTGATGTGTGGTTTATTAAAAAAAAATACAAGAAATAAAAGCATAGGACAAATGTTCTAATTTGAACACATCAGAAACTTCAATGTTTTACACAATAAAAGCTTTGCAATATTTTACACTTATAATGTTATGTACACTTGTAATGTTATAAAATACAAGTAATAGAATTGGGATTTAAATTTAAACTTAAAAATGAAAGATATTATACAGAAATTAAAGAAAAGTACTATAAACGGTACATTTATGTTAGTTGATAGCAAATATCGCCAATAGTAATTTTCTTTTCGCCAATAGCATCTTTTATTTTTCACGTTTGTTAATTAAAATTAAAGCATTGATGTTGAAATAAAATGTTTTGGTTTGCGGAATTATCTTTTATTATTTATATATTTTAAATGAAATTAGATAAATATGTATATTTTATATGTGTGTAATATGTTTATTTTAAAGTTATCTAATATGTGTATTTTAAAAGTATGAATTATAAATAAAAATTAAGGTATCCTAAATACAATGAGTTAAAGTTTTATATTTTACATAAAAGTAACGTAGTATGGATGTTGGAGATGGTAACAATACTTAGTGATTTATCCCCTGCGCACGGATATCATACAAGTACCGTATAAACATACTAATATAGGCTTAATAATTAAAAATAATTAACTTGGGCTCTTTTCAAATACTTGGCAAATAAATCATTTATTCAAAAGATTTAAATGAAAATAGAATTTAAAAAATTACAATGATTTTAAACTAATATCTTTAAATATGTAATATTGCACATAAAACTGAGTTATTCTAATATCAAAATTAGAATAACTCAGTTTTCTATCATTAACATAAAAAAATATTTCTAAATAAAGTTTGAAAAGGAAATTACCTTTAACGGCTTGTGTGAGATGAATACGTACATGTTACCGTTTTATTTATCTTAAAGTTTTTCAATGACTAAAATTTTTAGTAATTTCATATTTGACAATTTTATTTTCTGTAATATTTTAAGTAAACTAAGTCTATTAGTATTTATTTCTTAAAAGTCTATCAGTAAAATTTTATGCTACTGCTTCTATTCACAATAACTTATTTTGATGCAATTTTCTGAATGTTATCCATTATGATTTCTTTCAAGTGTAACAAATCAGGGATGTAGAAATGAATGAATGCAAAGAAATGAGTTCTTATACGATTACGTGTGAAGAAGAAAGCTTCTTCCCAAAAGAGTAGATGTTCTTTGATAGTTAAATTTACTCCACAGATATTCCTAATGTAAGCCTCATATATCTCAAATACTGTCTGGAAGAAAGGAACTTTTATTGTCTCTTCTAAAGGGATATGTTTCCTAGGTACTACATTAGATTGGAATTTATTTCAGAATTTCACCATTATATTAATAATTATTGTGTGGTTTATTGAAATAAAAATAAAATACAAGTACATAGACAGAATGTAATGTCCTCCTATGAATCCATCAAAAAATTAACGTTTTACATAACAAAACTTATTGCAGTATTTTACACTTTTGTAATGTTATACAATCCATGTAACGGAAATATGATTTTAATTTAAACTTTAAAAATAAATGATATCAGACATAAAGTAAAAAAAAAAAAAAAAAAAGTGCTAAAACGGTACTTTTATTGTTTACTTTTTTATCGCTTACAAATCTCAGCAATATATTTTTTGCCAATAGCATCTTTTATTTTTCACGTTTATTAATTAGAAGCAAAGCTTTGACGTTGAAATAAAATTTTTCGGTTTTTGGAATAATCTATTATTATTTATTTTTTTTAATGAAATTAGGGAAAGGTGTACATTTTAATTGTATGCAATATGTTTATTTTAAATATATGTAATATGCGAATTTTAAAATTGTGTATTTAAAAAAAAAGTATCCTAAATACAATGAGTTAAAAGTTTATATTTTGCATGAAATTAAAGCAGTATGGGTGATGGCAAGGGTAATAATACTGAATAATTTATCACTTGCGCCCGGCTATCTTAAAAGTACCTTATAAATGTACTGATATAGGCTTGATAATTATAAATAATTAACATGTGTTATTTTCAAATATTTGACAAATAAATCATGTATGTAAAAGATTTTAATGAAAAGAGATTTAAGGATTTTTTCATTGTATATTTTAAACTAATGTCTATAAATATGTAATGTCCACCGTAACTCTGAGTTATTCGGATTGAATAACTTAATATTCCATCATTAACATAAAAAAAATCTTTTTGAATATAAGTTTGAAAATGAAATTACCCTTAACGACTTGTGTGAGATATATACGTACGCTGTAAAAAGAAGAGTCTACGCTTAATTATTACGCTTAATTTGGGTTCATGAAATGCCAAAGTAGATTTAAATATGCAGTTTTTTCGGTGTTTACATCGTAAAAGGTGCCATCATACATTCGAAATGATATTTCATAAAAATCATGCTCTCAAAATAGTGTAGCATTACTCCTTAATATAATTTTTGCAAGCTCGCACCAATATGGGTGTAAACAATTTACTCGCGATTTGCTTCCTGCTGGGATACGAACTGCTGACTTAAGCAGATAATGAGAATAGGCGCTATTTACTTCAAAGCGAAGTAATGTTCATTGCATTAGAATTAACATTTAAAATATCACATGGGCGACAAAGAAGCAAATATAAGGTAAGCAAAGTAATTATTCTTTATACATTTTTTTAATGGACTAGTGTTTGTATATTACATTTAAAAAATAATGTCATGCTATTAAACACACCGCCATTCTAAAAATGATGGCGGCTAACGTGAGGTAATGCCTATTGCATACTGTTGCAGCCAATTTTTTTATGCACTTTTGTTTATTTCTTAGCTATCTTATGTTATGTAACATAGTTTTAAACAAGTTTATTTTGCTAATTTTACATTTAAATCATTCTTCTTTAAAAATTAGAACTTTCAAAAGCTTATATCATTAAGAAAATATGATTATTTATCATTGGGGCAAGTGTGTAAGTAGTCCTTGAAAGTGATATTTTTTTAATAATAGTCCTGTAAAAAAGATGCTACGTGTACAATTTACATTAACAAATTTATTAAAAAGAAAACATTTTTGTTCTTTAAAGCACATCTGAGTAACAAATACTTAGAGCTTTGTGTGTTTTTATTTTTTGTTTAGTTTATTTCATTTCCTTAAAACTTTTTTATAATACTTGCGTCCTTGATCACGGTAATATTTTTTAGAAACATTTTACACGTGAATTTTAATTTAAAAGGGTTTTGCGATTTTTTTCTGCATTTTTAAACATTTCTCTACATTAAAATCACAAATTTTTAGAAATCAAACCAATATGAAATAATATTTAGAAAAAAAATGGATGATCTGGTAACGCGAAAGTTATTAAAATTATGATGTAATTTAATGTCAGAAATAGCTAAGTATTGTTTTGTTACGACAACTAGAAATTTTGATTTAACCCTTTCAGTGGCAAAGTACTTGCATTCATAAAATATTAAAATAATTGAATGACACCAGTATTTACACGAAAATTTAAGAATAGGTATATTTTCGAGTATTTAATAATAGTGAAATTTTCATTCAAAAATTCTGGTGCCAATGTGGCAATAAGAATTAAAATTAGGTGATGCCGTAGTGGCATCACCGCCATTCAAGGGGTTACACTTGTTGTGACAGTTATAAGTAATTATAATTTTGTTATAGAATTATTTTGAAACGTATGTCCATGGCATTTGTCAATTCTCTAACAGAAAATTATTTACATCAAGAATATTTTATTAGAGGGTTTTAGCTTATTGAACGCATTATTTACAACGTGTGAAAACTCCATAATTTTTATTTTATTTTTTCAAAGTTGGTCTTCAATGGGTTAAAACTACACATTGTCATACTCCTATTTCTGTGTTTATTAAATTGGTAAAACATAATTAAAATGATTATGGGTGCTCATTTGATTAAAATTGGAAAGCTCGGCACCTCCAGGGGGGGGGGGATGCTAAGTAAGTATATTTGTCTTTCAAATACACATTTATATTAGTATCATTATCTTTCAAATAAGGCTTAATTTTAATTTAAACTTGTAGTGACAGTTATAAGCATAGCTGCCAACCTTTCAATAATCTTTCGTAATGTCTGGATTAATTTGACTCAGGTTAACCACATTTTAAACCAGAAAATTTATTTCATGAATTCTTATTTATTTAATTCCAGGTTTCTACGTGGAACATATTTAATTTCATTTCTTTAAAAGAATTCTGGTTCGAAACTTATTACACCAGGGTCAAATTAACGCAAGCATTACGGAAGATTAGTTTGAGGTTGGCACCTATGTATAAGTAATTATAATTTCGTTAATGAATTATTTTGAAACGTATGCCCATGACATTTGTTTATTCTCTAACAGAAAATTATTTACGTCAAGAAGTTTTATTAGATGGTTTTAGCTTTTTGAACGCATTAATAACAACGCGAGAAAACTTCATAATTTTTATTTTATTTTTTCAAAGTTGGTATTCAAAGGGTTAAAACTACAGAATGTCATACTGCTATTTCTGTGCTATTTCTGTGTTTATTTAATTAGCAAAACATAATTAAAATGATCATGGGAGCTCATTTGATTACAATTAGTTAGAAAGCTCAGTACTTCCAGGTGGAGGAGGAGGTGCTTGTAAGTGAGTATATTTATCTTTCAAATACACCTTTATATTAGTATAATTATCTTTCAAATAAGAATTAATTTTAATGCTAAAAATGCATTAAAAATTTGGCTAAATCAAAATGTAGGGGGTTTCTCTACCTTCCCACCTCCACTCCCCTTGTGTGGACACCCATGAAAATGACACATTTAAATATGTTAATACATGAAATTCCAGTACTTACCAACTAAAATGTTTAAAATGTATGTTAATAAGTTATCTCAATTATATAGAAGTTTACCAAACTCTCTGTGTAAAAATCTCAGTTTAAAATTATTGCCGTATTCTATATAAAAATTAATGTTTTAAATTATTTTTTATTTTGGTATTAAAGTACACCAAATCATGGGTGGTGTCATTTTACACCAAAAATGGTGGCAATTAAGTTGACACCAAAAGTGGTGACTCTTTACACCAGTTAATTGCTGGAATTTCATTATACAAATTTACTGGTGATGTTTCTATACACCACATTTGGTGGCAACTTAGTCGCCACAATTTTTGGTGTAAAATGACACCGATTTTTTTTACAGTCTACCTGAGCAGAAAACTATATTGACCGTGTTATTTTTCCTAAATGTTTCCGAAGAATAAAACTTTTAATTTTTTAGTTGGAAATTTTATTTTTAGTAAAAGTTTATGTAAAATAAAGCTATTATTATTTATTTCGTCAGAGACTATTAGTAAAATTTTATGCTCGTGCTTATATTCGCCATAACCTCTTTTGATCAATTTTCTGAATGTTATCCATTATGCCTTCTTTTGAGCGTAACAAATCAGGGATGTAGTAACGAATGAACGCAAAGAAATACGTTCTTATGCGATTACTTGTGGAAAAGAAAGCCTCTTCCCAAAAGAGTACACGTTCTTTGATAGTTAAATTTATTTCACAGATATTCATAAAATAGGGCTCATATATCTCGTATACTATAAGAAGAAACAAAATTTTATTGTATATTCTGAAGGGATATGTTTCGTACAAGCGCATTTCCTAGGTACTATATGAGATTGGAATTTATTTCAGAATTTCACCATCATATTAACAATAAATGTGTGGCTTATTAAAATAAAAATAAGATAAAAAAAAGTAGGATGAATGCTCCCTTTTGAATTTATCAATGTTTCAATGTTTTATATAATAAAAAGTTTTGAGGTATTTTACACTTTTGTAATTTTACAAAAAAAAAAAAAAGTTATGTAATGAAATTATGATTTTAATTTAAACTTGAAAAATAAAAGATGTTTGAGAGAAAGTAAGGATAAATGTTTAAAACATACTTGAACATCCTTATTAATTATAAATAATTAATATGGACTTATTTTTACTTTTTGACGAAAAAATCACGAGTTTAAATGATTGTAATGAAAATGGAATTATTTTTTTACTGTTCAATTTAAACTAATGTCTTTAAATAATAGATATTTTGTAGTGTTTTACACTTTCGTAATGTTGTAAAATCTATGTAATAGCGCTTTTTATTTAAACTTAAAAAAATAAAAGATAGCAGAATGAAAGTAAAGATAACTATTCAAACCATTCTAAAACATGCTTATTAATTATAAAATTAATTAATATGGGCTCATTTTAAGTTTTTGACGCGCAAATCCTGTATTCAAATGATTTTAATGAAAATAGAATTATGATTTTTTTTTTTTTACCGTACATTTTAAACTAATGTCTTTAAATATGCAATAATCCTTATAATACAGTAGAGCGCCGATTATCCGAACAAGTCGGGACCGACCCTAGTTCGGATAAACAAAAGTTCGGATAAATGGACAGACAATTTAAGGGATTATACTAAAACCTTCACACGTTAGCTAAGCTTAGGATTGGCAGCACCAGTTAGTGCTGGTATGATTAATTATATTTTTAATTATTTTTATTTTGTCTTTAATATTTTTAAAAAATATTTTTACCATTTTCTGAACTTTAGAGATTATAATTTAAGCACGAAAGCTCTTTACCATTCCTTGCTTCACCGAAGACATTCTTTTCAATGCTGTCATATCTCTAATTCTTCTTAAATACGTTAGTTGAATAGGATCAACGTTCTTCTGCCGTTCTAGCCATTTCATAGCTGTTTCCAAACATTCAAAGGCTTCGTTATGTGATGGACCTGTGTTATTTTCAGAGTATTCGTTTTGATTTTCTTCAATTTCTGTTTCATCATGAATTTCATCATTATTTAAAATCTGATATCCAGAGTCATGTTCTTCACTATGTAACCGCTCGTTAATTTCATTTTCTTCATAGCTTAGAATTCTTCCATCTACTTTATTATTTTACATTCCTCATTTTATGATGCACTATCAGTTTTTTCTATTTATTTAAAATTTTATTCCAAGCCAAATGATATTTGAGAGTTCGGTTTTAAAAAAAAAATTTGGGGAGGCTGTTCCTATAACTGGAAGTTCGGTTAAATATTACTTGAGAGAAATAGAATGTTCGGATAATTGGAGGTTCGGTTAATTTGAGTTCGGATAATAGGTGCTCTACTGTACTTTGTTATTTTACTCTGATAGATGATGCATTCTATCGATAGCATTTTAAAGAAATTTCTTTCTAAATATAAGTTGGAAAATGAAATACGATTTAACAACTTGCGTGATTAAAATAAATGCATGCGAAGAAAGGCACATGCAATCGCCAATCGTCAGGCGGAATCTAAATTATTAATAAACTTTAACATAATAAACTTGCCTAAAAAGTGTTGCAAGTTATTTTTCAATTGGCCAACAAAGTAGGTCAGACACAACGCTTCTAATGACGTTTTATCCTTGCTGATAAGAATTTAAATAAATATATATATATATATACAGGGTGTCCCTAAACTTATGGTAGATACGCTAGGGGATGATAGAACACATCAAGACGAATAATAGTAAATAGGAAACAAAGGGGCCCAAACGTCTTCCAAAGGAGATAGGCGCCATTAAAGTTTAGGCACCAAAATTTCAAATGATTATAAAAAACGAAAAAATTGGTCGATTCGTTTGCGGTTTTCACTAAAACTATTCTTTATGTCAGTATTTTCTTGAAAATAAATTTTAACGATACAGTTCAAAAATTGCCGATAGAGGGAGCTTTAGACTTTGGAGTAACCAACAACTATTTCTTACCGTTAATTTTTGTATCTCATTACATGCTTTCAAAAGCTTAGACTTAAACTTAAATTTTGGGTTCAAAATCTGAATCGTTGTGAGTGGTTAAGTAGCGCAAACTGAACTGTGTTCAGGAGTTAAAATTTCAAATGATTATAAAAAACAGAAAAATTGGTCGATTCGTTTGCGGTTTTCACTAAAACTATTATTTATGTCAGTATTGTCTTGAAAATAAATTTTAAAGATAAAGTTTAAAAAATACCGATAGCGCTTTAGACTTTGGAGTAACGAACAACTATTTTTTACAGTTATTTTTTGTATCTCATTACATGCTTTCAAAAGCTTAGACTTAAATTTTGAGCTCAAAATCTGAATCGTTGGGAGTGGTTAAGTAGCGCAAACTGAATTGTGTTCAGGAGTTAAAATTTCAAATGATTATAAAAAACAGAAAAATTGGTCGATTCGTTTGCGGTTTTCACTAAAACTATTATTTATGTCAGTATTGCTTTGAAAATAGATTTTAAAGATAAAGTTAAAAAATACCGATAGAGGGGGCTTAAGACTTTATAGTAACGAAAAACTATTTTTTACCGTTATTTTTTGTATCTCATTACATGCTTTCAAAAGCTTAGACTTAAATTTTAAGCTCAAAATCTGAATCGGTGGGAGTGGTTAAGCAGCGCAAACTGAACTGTGTTCATGAGTTGAAATTTGAACCCCCCTCCTGAACACAGTTCGGTTTGCGCTACTTAACCACTCCCAGCGATTCAGATTTTGAATTCAAAATTTAAGTTTAAGTCTAAGCTTTTGAAAGTATGTAATGAGATACAAAAAATAACGGTAAGAAATAGTTTTTCGTTACTCCAAAGTCTTAAGCGCCCTCTATCGGTGTTTTTTAACTTTATCTTTAAAATTTATTTTCAAGACAATACTGACATAAATAATAGTTTTAGTGAAAACCGCAAACGAATCGACCAATTTTTCCGTTTTTTATAATCATTTGAAATTTTAACACCTGAACACAGTTCAGTTTGCTCTACTTAACCACTCCCAACGATTTAGATTTTGAGTTCAAAATTTAAGTTTAAGTCTAAGCTTTTGAAAGCATGTAATGAGATACAAAAATTAACGGTAAGAAATAGTTGTTGGTTACTCCAAAGTCTAAAGCTCCCTCTATCGGCAATTTTTGAACAGTATCTTTAAAATTTATTTTCAAGAAAATACTGACATAAAGAATAGTTTTAGTGAAAGCCGCAAACGAATTGCCCAATTCTTTACGTTTTTTATAATCATTTGAAATTTTGGTGCCTAAACTTTAAAGGCGCCTATCTCCTTCGGAAGACGTTTGGGACCCTTAGTTTCCTGTTTAATATTGTTTGTCTTGATGTGTTAGTCTATCACCCCCTAGTGTATGTACCATGAGTTTAGGGACACTCTGTATATATCGACATAAAAGAAATGGTCAATCTAAAATTAATACCTGGATTTACTTAATGTTTTTTACTCTGTTGTAGAATTATTAAAATATTAAGTTGTTTTGGAGAGAGTTTTTTATTTAATAGTTAAATTTAATCCATGGATATTCCAAATGTAGGCCTCATACATCTCGAATACTATATAAGAAAGGAAATTTTATTACCTGCTCCGAAGGGATATGGTTACTACGAAGGCAATTCCTGGGTACGATATAAGATTGGAATTTACCTCAGAATTTTATCATCATATAAATAATTAATGTTTGGTAACCTTGAAGACTTGACCTTGAAGACTAGTCTCTACAACTACTAGGGGATTATTGATTTCGTACAACTGATTTCTTTTAAAAGAAAAATAAAATATATAAGACTGTATTAAAATATATCACATCTTTTCTTTTTCAGACTTTCCAATATAGATTGCCATGAAATGAACCTATGTTGTCGGATTGTATTATGGCATGTTCCGTATTCAAAATGAAGTGTGTACAGTTCATCTGCTGGGACACTCAAAAGAGTTCTGCTACATTACGGTGTATGGGGGAAAATCGTTTGCGGTGCATTTTAATGATATTGCACTGTTTTAAATATATTGAAATTGATGTACATCGCTGAGTTTTGCTATAAGGTTCTTATTATAGAATACAGTGTTCGTAGAATTTATCGTTGATATTACAGCGGCACAGAAAAAAAATTGGCTACAGAAGAAAATAAAAAATGCAATTTAAAAAATTGCAACGACCATTTGGAAAATGATTTTTTCAAAGACTAAAATTCAAGACATAAAAAATACCCCGGAATTGATCATACATTCGTACGCCATGAATTAAACATTAATAGTGTTATTACACGTAAAAATTGCAAGCGACAGAAATCGCCTGCGACTCGTGCGTATTTTCCACCTGAAACTTACGTTTTATCCAAGCATTTCATTGGCTGCTCGGGAAAAGACTTTTCCATCGTCAGATTTCTAAGAAATCTCATGGCCAATTTTAAATGAAATTTATTTCTTAAACTTCTAAACATCCCACAATATTACTTTTTACACCGTCGTATAGAGAAAAAATAAACTTTTAAATGCAATTTGTTTGAAAGCTGTATCTCAATTTGTTTCTGAATTATTAATTTTTTTTGTAGTTTTTTATTACTTTTTTTGTCATAGTGGCAACACTCTGTTGTCCATCTCTGTTGAAAGTAAAAGGAAATACAAATTACTGTATAGACGAATCAGAAAACGAATAAAATGATGATTAAACCAATAAAAACCTTCAGATATGTTTTTGATTTCCTACCCTGACGAGGACAATAACCATTTTTCCAAATGGTTAATAAACAATAACTGAACTATTGAAGCTTTTAAGCAATAAATGATGGAAGCGCGTTTTCAGTTATAGGATGTTTCTTTTAATTTAACTATTATTGAAATATTACTTGGTGTTTATGAATTCTATGGATCATATACAGAACCGCACAAACGTTCTCAACAGAATCCATTTATTGGCAGAAATCCTTTAAAGGAAATTTTCAACTATTCTATGCGTTTAACTGAACTAACTTTTAGCATACTATGTACTATATATACATATCCATATATTATGTACAGGGTTGCACAAAAATTCATAGCAAAAGAAGAAATCGGGTTTCCAAATACGTTATGATTTTTCTCTTTCAAAATTGTTCATTTAAACTTCATCATTCGCATTACTAAACTGTGGAGTTTTTTTTTTTTTTTTTTTTTTTTTTTTTTTTTTTTTTTTTTTACAGTATTGTGAATGTATTGGAAGAAAGTGTTTCATAATCAATACTGTATGCATCATTTTTCCGTTCTTGTTTAAATATTTTCTCGAATGTTAAAATTGGCAGATTGAATTGAACGCTTATTTTAGTCCTAAATAAATAAGTCTACTAAAAACTTGGTAAATGGTCCTTATGTAATGAGATGCATAACTAATAAAAAATTAAAAATACTCATCATACGATTCTTTGATATCTTTTATTTCGTTATAAATAAAAAAATATCTTTAACTACTAGTGAATGAGTGCTTTTAAGATACTGAAATTGGAAAGTAAGTAACATCTTTTTAATGTTTAATGCATACATTTTCTATTAATACCGTTAAAAAATAAGACTTTTGGACGAAATAGTTATAGAAAATATATTATAGTTTTATTCATTTAAAGCAAATTTAGGACATCTAAAAATGTTAAATGTTGTGTCATTTTATTAAAACCTTCTAATTTTGGACAAGTAAAAAAATAACTACTTAATTAAAGTGTGTTAATTAATGCTATTAAGCCCATTTAACATACGATAATGTATTAATTGAAATCACATAATTACTTTCAATAAAATAGAGATTAGAAGCATATGAACTATTATAAATTACTTTAATTTTGTAATACAAACACGGTAGTTTTACGGAATACTTGCATATTGATTATCACATAAATGTACATGTATGAAAAAATCGAATTAAAAAAGAATTTTTCAAATTTGAAATGGAAAATTAAACAGCAATTAGTTATAAACGAAGTTTTATAAAAATTTCGTTACTTTACTTACTATTATAAGATACACATCTAATTAAAAATATATGGAATATAATCAATTTATGACACTTTCTTCAGAATGTAATGTTCTATAAATTAATATTACGATTCTAAAACAGGGAGCGATAATGGTATTCAATAGCGATAGAAAATTTCTAATTCATACACTGTAAAAAAAAATCTGTAGTTCTACAGATGTAAAGTTACATGCTTACTAAACTTTCACCTGTAACTGTACGAAAAAAGCTGCAAATCTACAAAACTAGTTTTTGTAAAGCTACAAAAATCTGTAACTTTACAAATGAATCTACTAAAATTTCAGTAATCTTACTAAACTTTTATTTGTAACCCTGGCTGGAGTTACATGAAAAGTTCTCGGAATCCCAGTTTCCAAAAAAATTCTTAGTAACCTTACAGATTTTTTGATTTTCGGCGCAAAAGTGTGTCTGTTACATGAAATTTTGTTGTTGCCGTTACATGAAAAGTTCTAGGAATCCAAGTTTCCTAGAAAAACTTTAGTAACTTCACAGATTTTTTTTTACAGTGTACTACAAAATTACTGTTAAATGGTTCTAATAATGCATTAACACCATTAATTAATTATGGGATTTAAAAGAACTCCTTTATGATGTAATATACTTTTAGAATATCAAAATTATTAAAACTGTAATAAAAGATGAGATTTAAAATAAAAATTACAGCTTAATTGAATATATGGTTTAGGAAGTAAAACTGAAAATTTATTTTTTGATATTATTTTATTTAGTAATCCGTATGTCCTAATGCAAGCTGCCATAACATTAATAAAATTATTCTTTCAGATTATATATATTATATTAATAAGCAGTGATATTATGTGTTGATTCCATACCGTAATTAAAAAGAAGAAATAAAATGATTACATGTATAAACTACCTATCAGACTCGATCGCCATGCATGCAAAACAGTATTTTATTATTATTATTATTATTATTATTCTTTTTTTTTTTTTTGCAAAATATATATTTAGCACATGGCATGGAACGCTGTTGAAAGATTTTAACTCACAGGCTATCAAAGCCTGAGAGCTAATGTGCCCGCTGTATCTGTATGTATGTACGTATGTATGTACGTACGTAACGCGATAACTCTTGATAGAAATATCCGATTTGCTTTAAATTTTTTTCTAGGTTCATTCTGATAAGACGCTTCCCTGATTAATTTTGGATATTCACTGGTTAAGTATAAGGGGGTGGGTGGGATACTCCCGCCTTAACATAGATAAATGGGTTTTTCATGAAAAATGATCAGATTAGCATCAATTTTGGTATACCGGTTAATTCTGATAAGGTGCTACTCTGATTAGATTTGCAGGTTCATTGTTTAAGTACAAAGGAAAGAAAAGGGGGCCAAATAACCCCTAAAAAAGTTTTTCTATCCTATTTGCTTCGAATTTGGTATACCGATTTATTCTGAGAAGGCACATTTCTGATGAGATTTTGCGGCTCATTGGTTAAGTATAAAGATGGAAAAATGGGTGGAGCTAATACCCCCCCCCCCCCTTAATTTATTTTTGGAGGGGCATTATTCTTTGAAATAAGAGCATAATATACATTTAGTGTGAAAAGCCTATGAGCTCAATGCTATCTGTTTAACTGAGCACTTTTCTTTTTATTTTTATTCTGCCCATTCAGATTTGTCCGTTCCAAGGATTTTGAAATAGTATTACTACCCTTATTACTTAATATTAATATTCACCTTTTGTAAGCGTAGAATTCTCTCTACTTATAAAAAAAACACCCGGAAACTCATATACATAAGTACAGGATAGAAAGAGCTACACAAATTTTAAGACCGTGGGAAGTAAAAACAATTGTAAACAAAAGACTTTTTGTCAATAAAGTAGAGCTTAAGTCATACTGGCTGTTAAGTAGATAAGAGACAGTTTTGACAACTCTTGAAATAAAATTTTGTTTACAAAAATTTTGACATCATAATTAGATCGTGGTTATTCATTAAAGTATATAAGGAATTATATATTAAGTAAGTATATAAGGAAAGTATATGAGGAAGAAATTAATTTTTATTTAGGAAACCCGGCCCGTAATATATTTCTTTCACTGAAATTAAGGAATAGACGAAACAGTAACAAAAAAAACTGTTGATAAATCAAAATTAATTAATAAAATTTTATATGAATCACCATAAAACAAAAGAACAGACCGTCATCAGCCAAAATAAAAACGTATCCCTAAGAAGACACCGTCAGAAATTAACAGTAAGGGTAGAGAAGAGAGCTTACGAATAATGCAACAGGTGGTGCTAGCTGAAATGTAAACACCTTTCACAGAGGAGAACACGCAGAAGAGTAAAGTATTGCAAAAATGATAACAGAAAAGAAAAAAGTAAAGGAAATAAAAATAAATAAATAAATAAAATAAAAGATGTAAATTAAAAACAAAATAAAAAAAATAAAAATAAATAAAATAAAATAAGTAAATTAAAAAATAAATAAAATAAAATAAGTAAATTAAAAAATAAAACTAAAAGAGAAAACGAAGAAAAACTTACAAAATATAATTTTTTTAAATTCTTTTATTTATTATGTTTTTCTTTCGCTTTCTTTATTCGTTTTCTTTTTTAGTTTAATACTTTTATTTTGCTTATTTATTTAATCTTTTTTTTTTTCTTTAATTTGTAGCTTTTTATGTATTTTTTGTAATGTATAGTTAAATGCAGTTTAAAACTGTTTTCTTTGCAAGAATTTTTGCGTAGATTTTTATGTTTTTATTAAAAGATGGAAAATTTTACTATCAATCAATCTTGATAAGTGATAACTTTCTGATAGTAGTAAGTTTGTTAAACTTGGTACTATTTCTAAAAACAACAAGAATTTTTGTTTTATGTTGCGTGGCTAATGTTTCCGTTAGAAAACTCTATCCATTTATATTGAAACCTATGTTAGAAAGAAAAGTTAGAAAAAAAAACATTAAAAATACTATACTCAAATACTTAGAAATTAAAGTATAATTATTTTGCAAATTTTCTTTTAAATGAATTTTTTTTAATACAAAAGTCATTATATTTTTCATAAGAATTTTTTACAGTTTATAAATCATCTTACGTAGATAATTTTGATAGATGAGTTTAAGAGCTTGCATAAAATAAATTTAAGTACTTCAAATCAAGAATTCTCCATATTTTAAAATGATAGGTTACACAAAATAATATTTTGTCTATCAAATGTACTCGAATTAAGATTAAAAATACCTATGACGTTTTTAAAACGTTTCCTATTCTCATTCGGAAAAAAAATTATACATATGTTTTAACCAGTAGATATTTAAAAAGAGTATATGTTAAGTATTCTAAAGAAAGACAAGTCAGGGAAATTCCCTGACCTGTAGAACCCCTGCGTATATAATATTAAGTAAAACATTTATAATAAATTTAAACTGATTTAATATCTTCTGAATTGAGGAAGTGCTGAATATTTTTATTTTTCTATCGCTTTTTTTGATTTTTTAATTTTTTTTCCAGTAAGAATTGGTCCCATCAAAAACTTGTCAATATAAAAGTTGTAGATAGTATTAAAAAGATTTATAATAAGTTTAAGTGAATTTGTTATTTTGAGAATTGACGAAGTTATGAATTTTCCCCCTAAAACCCTGTTTCTTTTTAATTTTATTATTCTTTTCATTTTTAATTTTATCTAAAATATCTGTTACATAATTTTTTCCCCTTTTCCTGGAAGTAATAACAAATTTAAACTGATTTGATATGTATTATAATTAAGAAGTTGTGACGTTTTTTCGGTTTTCACGAAAACCCTCCCTATTTCCAATCCTTGGTCCAATTTTACCCATTAAGTAACTTGACCGAGATTTTCTGCCTGTTCATTTTCTGTGTTAGTTTGGAAGAGATATGTACAGAATTATAGACAATACCGTATCCACAAAAAAGTCATATTCATATAAATAGATAGATAAACAGATATCAAGTTTTGAAATCGGGGTGGTTTGGTGTTCTAGGCGTCATGATCGACGTAGATTTGCAATAAAATTTCAGAAATTCCAACATAGAGGAGAATATAATAGGCAGTATTTCTTACGAAATCTTTTTAAAAACTGCCTTCTAACTAGTGTTTGTAAATTTATTTAGCTTTTCAAAAAAAAAATGTAATAATAACAATCTGATAATATTGTCGCAGGGTCTTTTAAGGTCTAAGTACTCGTATCCGATTCCTGAGTGGCTATTCAAGTTCTCCATTTGTTATGTTGAATACTTTCGAAACCGGCCTACAGACTTTAAATGATTGTGTAAGTTGAATGTTTTCTGAGCACGATTTAAGTGCCAATGGTGAGAAGTACACAGTTTCATAGATGTATAAGTTAATTTAAAAGTAACGTTACAAAGCGAGCGATGTTGATGCTTTGCACACATATCTCCAGACATATCTTTCCCTTTAAAAGTACTAGAAAATAATCTGCTGCTACTTGGGATGTGCAGTCCAAAACAGAACTATCAGGCACAATTTAATCTTAAGACTAGCTGTTTAACCCGGTCTACGCACGAAAGTTCGTGAATTAAATTCTAAAACCAAAATTAAAAATAAAAATAACTATTCGATTTAGAAAAATATTTTTCTATTACTGCGCGTTTTTTTTAATGAAATTTAGCTGATCATGTTGCTATGACAACAGACGATAAAACGATGTCTTTGGAATAAAAGAATAAATAGAATAAAAAGTTTAGTTGATGTTTATGATCAAATGTTTTTCTCTATTTTTTAAAAAATGTAATAATTAAGCGCAATTAAATAATCCCTTATTATTTGCATGTGAGGTAAAATAATTATCGTAATACCCGCTACAGCTTCCTAGTATTGCATCATGGCGTACGTAATATGCGTATCTCTAATCATATTTTCATATCAGGTAAAAAAAAAAAAAAAATCCTAATATCCGCTGCAGCTTCTTAGTATTGCAGCGTGGCGTACGTAATATGTATATCTCACAGTGCAGTAAACATTTAGAACTGGTTAGAACTCGCACGATTACGGTTGAACATACACAACGGCAAAAAGTCGGCAAAAACATAAAGAGGAAAGATATCTATTTAAAATCTTCGATTTTTTCCCCCAATCGTTCATGGGCCCCCCTACCACCAACTCGAGTGCCAAATTTAGTTGCCCTGCACCTTGTGGTTTCCGAGTTTTTGAGGTTAGATACATACGCGCACGGATTTTAATAGGGTAGATAACTGCAAATATGATACACCTATGAATTGCTGGTTACTTTTTCCATAGTTATTTCTGCATAATGTAATCATAAGGAAGGAGTATCCATTTACAATTAAGAAATCGATTTAAAAACTTTTCAGTAAAAATACGAAATGATAATTAAATGCTTTAGCAATTACACGTTCAAAAATTAGTATCTAAGTAAAAGTGTGATCTCTGATAGATATATATACTTTTTTACTTTTGTATTACTTTTGTAGTTTTTCTTTAATTAAGACGTTTTATAATTTTACATATTTAGGTAATTAAATAATGTCCCTAGACTAAAAATTAAAGTTCGTACAATTTTAGTTTTATAAAGTAAGTATTTTTCATAATTTAATTTTTTAAATTAAATATGTATAAAAAATAATAACAAAAATATATTTTCTCTAATTTGAAATACATCCTAATTATATAATTGGGCGTTTTTCATTATTTCTATTCAATTGTAACGTAAACTCTGTCACAATTTTGGTCCTTAGAAATGTCCAAAAACAAATTTATCTCAGATAGTTAATTGAATCAGCTAAGTTGAATTCATTTTAAAACGTAGCAATAAATAACCCCTTTCAAATTTTAAATGTTTAATATATTCATTAACAAAAAATTTAAATATTAAACGTTCAATATTTAAATTAATAACATTTTTAATTATTAAATATTAAATATTTTCTCTAAAAGAAGAAAAAAGATTATCCTAAGTAAATTTCTTTAAATTGCGCGCAAAATATTCTATTATTATGGTATTGTTAAGATAATAAATACAATAAAAATATTAAATTGTTTTCAGAGCTTAAATTTATTAAAACAAATGGCTGTCATTTATTAACTAAGATAATGAATAAAAATAATTAAAAATTAGAAAATTTAATTACATTAGTCTGTCTCCGAAACTTAAAATATAGTAAAATTATTTGTTCTATTTTAACTAAAATCGAGCAACAAATGGCGGTAATTTTAAAATCTGTCTATTTTTGTTACAAATGTATGTGTGTCTCAGATTAAAAATATTAGTGCTTTAAATTTTAATTAAAGGAAAACATTCAGAGACCATGAATCAGTTTTTCTACTCTGCATAAAAACAGACAAATATTAGTTAAACTACGAAAATATAATAAAAACACGAACGAAAACATACAATAACATCTTAGAAGTCAAAAACGATTCCGAGAAATGGTGTGCATCTTTATAAACTTCAGAAACCAATACAGTAGAACCTCGATTATAGTAATTGAGACCGACGAACTTTCGGTTTAATAGAAATTTTTGGATAATCCAGAATGCTTCAATTTTAAAATTAAGGACAACTATATGGTTCTTTCTTATTATGATAACAAATGTTTAATAAGAATTAAGCAATAGCAAAATAGAATCACGAATAAATTACCTGAAATTTAGTTTTGAAATTCATAAGGATAGAAACAAAGCTTTGTTTGTCGCTTTGCTTTTCAGCTCTAGCACGAAGGGGTTTTTTAATACTATTGGTTTACCAGTACCACAGTCTTTCTGTTGCTTCAGCCATGCTAAACCTTTTGCAACACATTCAAAAGCTTTAGAATTGCTAATTTGTTCGTTTTCTCCTCCTGCTAAACCGCATTCACATATTCCGGTTGTTCCTCCTCTTACTGTGTTCTACACTGGTGAAAACAATTAAAGGGACAAATGTTCTTTGTGCAATTAAAGAAAAACTAACAAAGCAAATAAAACCAAACTTGGCCAAAATATCATTCGATATAAGATCAATATATGGGAATAGAAAAATGGGCACAACCTGCACCCTAAATAAGGAAACTGGTCACGTGTCCACCACAGCAGCTGACCGACACCCTGTCAGTCAGTGTCTAATGTGTCTGTCACACATTAGACATTAACACATGTCTAATAGTGTGTATGATCGCCTGTAACAGCTACACAACTCTCGCATCGGCGTTTATTACTGTTTACCAGGGTCCTTATCAATCCCTGTTGCAACTGCATCCACTCTTGCACCAAGGCACCATAGAGCTCATCGATGGCCATTGGAGGTGGTGTTCGAGCTGCAATTGATCGTCCAAGGGCGTCCCATACGTGTTTGATAGGATTAAGATCATTGGACATCGCAGGCCACTCCATTCGTTGAACATCCTCCGATTAGGGATATTCGCTCACCAACTGAGCCCTATGCAGACGCGCGTTATCGTCCATAATGACGAAAGTTGGTTCAAATGCCCCGTGGAAAAGTCTCGCATAGGGTGCAAGAATCTTGTCCCTATACCGTTGACCTGTCCTGTCTGAGTACCTCTATCAAACCCATGAAGGTTGGTATGCCCGTCTGGCATGATACCTACCAAGACCACCAGGCCACCTGTACTATAACGATCCTTTTCGACATTCTTAGAGGGCCGATATCGACTCCCGGGTTCTCTCCAGATGAGAACACGTCTCGAGTCACTGTCCAGACTGAATAGGGACTCATCACTGAAGAGAACCCGCCCCCAACTATCCTCTGTCCTGGACAGGGATTCTCGGCACCATGTTAGACGGCGTTTTTTGTGGTTCTCAGTCAAAGGGATGCAGCCTACAGAACACCTGGCATACAGGCCATCTACATTAAGTTTCTGGGTGACTGTTATTCGTGAAATGGATGTTCCTGTTGCATTACACAGGTGACGAGACAGTCATGTCGCTGTCGCAAACCTATCCCTTTTGGCTAGAAGTCTCAAATAACGATCTTCAGCCCGCGTTGTTGCCCTTTTGTGGCCTTGACCAGGTCGGCGGACCACTGTTCCTGTCTCACTGAACTGTTTCCACAGAGTGGACACCATATTTCTCGAAACACCGAGGTCATTACAACAGGTAGCCTGTGATTGGCCGGCCTCGAGTCTTCCAACAATCCGCCATCTTGTGGAATCATCTAGACGATGATAACTAGCCATACTAACAATGGGTAAACAAAGAAATTTAAAAAACAAAGATTGGATTATGCTACGATGTTTCAAAACGTCCTTACGCTACAAGCTTCGGCGGTGAAATTAGTTACCTCTGCACAAACGCGATCACAGCGCCACTGCCTTATGACGACACAGACCACTGCGTGGCAAGTATGTCCGTGAGGAGCTTAACTATCATCTGATATCTTATTTGCGTATGAGGATAACTTATTTTGTTTTCTTTTTTTTTTTTAACCGTTTGTCCCTTTAATTGTTTTCACCAGTGTAGTTTACACGCAGTTTATGGGATCTCAAGTTAAATTCAATGGAATTGTAAGGAATGCGATCCAGAAGATTTATCTAAACTTGTGGTTCGGAAAGGACCGCTTGCACACAAGAAATGTGATAGTAAAAAAAAAAAAGTTTTAAAAATAGAGTTCGGTTAGCCGAGAGTTTCAGTTAAAAGAGTTCAGATAAAAGAGGTTTTACTGTATATTTTATTGATTTAGAAGGCATTTACAAAAACAAAGTCTCTGTCACTGCCACTGACTTTCTTAAACGTTTGGAGTTGTTTTATCGTTATAAATAAATAAATATATATATATATATATATTATATACAATTAATGAAAAAATTATTGCACAAATGGCGCTAATAGCAGCTCATATCAAATGCAACAAAAAAATATTTCATTACTTTAAAATGCAAAAACACCATAACTCAGAAAAGAAGGTGTATATCTGCAATATTTAACTATAAAAAAACTTAAAAAAAACAAGTAAACGACAGGTAAAAAACAAAAACACAGGCAAAAAAAAAAAAAAATATATATATATATATATATATATATATATTATATATAGATAATATATATTGTATATACATTATATATATATATACAATACAATGTTACTTGTATATATTATATGTATATGTATAATATATATTGTATATATATTATATATATATACAATACAATGTTGGCTTGTATATATTATACATATATGTATATATATATATGTGTGTATTATATAAAAATTTTTACTTTTACTATTCATTTAAATTATTCTAAATTGCCGGCATATCCATTATTTCCTTTTTTTTAATACGCTCTATTATTTATTTCTAGTTAAATTCCTATAATTTTAAAACGCGTACAATAATAATAGATTTATTCCAAAACGTAATCTAAACTTTTAATCCCTTCATTAATTTTTATCGTCTGCCAAACTGTAAAGTTCTGAACGCAGTTACTTATTTTTCGAATGTTTATCATAGCCATTTTTACATTTTTATTCTATTTCATCTCATTTTCCCGCCCGCTAGGCGTCAGCCTTTTCACATCAAAATCCTTCCAGTAGCGGTGCCGGGATTCTTTTCTGTGACGTTTCTCGGTCGCTCTTCATTGGCTGAGTGACGTATCCCAGTTTCACTTCGAAGCTCGTTCGTGAATTTGGTTGGGTTAGCCTGAAGTTTTCATTTCAATCGGAATTCCTCCGCGCATCCTAATAAATAGTTCGAGCATGATCTCAGAACAAGTTTTTTTGTGCTGTTTGATTGTTTACATAACCTGTTACCCGGTGTCCTAATCATTTCGTGAATTAACATCTATTTCGCATGAGTAACTCGTTTATGCTCGAGTGGAATGCTCTGATTTCTCATCTTGTGGGAATTGTTTAGTGTTGGTATGTTATGATGGAATAAACAGTTTTCCTATGACTACGTTTCCATGTGTTTAATTGGGAAAACACCATATTTCTTCATACGCCTTTTTTTTCACCACTCACGCTGCCTTCTTTTCATCATGAATAAATATGAGTTTGATTGGACTATACCAATATTATCATCGCTCTACAGCTGCTAAATTTTGACAGAGTTGATACCTCCACTAGCGATGCTTGTGCTAAGTGGTATGATTGCTATACAACATCACCAGCGGCTGATTAATATGTGGTACTAATCCAGTAATATGTCGTAAAATGCACGACGTGATATTTCAACTACACCCATTAAATTGTTTCGTAAGAAGAAGCCGGCAGGATAATGTTTACCTGCTCTACACCACCTTAAGAGACCTTCAATAATATGTGTCCCTGGGATTGTGAAATTAATCGAAACCTTCGATGACACCTGGTAACCACGATTTGATATTCTGCATTTTTTTCTGAATGTGCGTCTATATAGAAGAAAATCATATTGTTTTCTTTTAATAAAAGTTATAGGAACGAAAGAAAGGTACGATGTCTGAAAACAATCCAAGGTCGTAAGTTTTGAAAGATTTATTATTTATTTATTTGTTTATTTTATATTTCACCATATTTCCTTAGTTACATTTGTTGTATTACTGTTATTATTTATTAGAAAAGAAAATATTTACATTTGTTATTTTATTTAAAGTTTATTTACATTATTTATTATAATTATACAATGAATTCATGTATAAATGAGTTGTCCCTCTTTAATGTTAATGCGATCGGAATATGTTAAAAACTCTAGCGATAAAATGACTGAAAGTGAAGTAAATATCATCTCATTTGACACAGGGTCAGAGATGGATATACAATCCTGGATGAAACATTTTGATCAAGCATGCAATTCTGATAAAAAAGATGAAAATTGGAAAATGCAAAATATCTCTAAATTTTTGAAGGGAGAACCTTTAAAAGTGTTCATTAATGAGTGTCTAGAGTGTACTACTTTCAGTAAGATAGTTGAAATTCTTTCAGAAAAGTTTACAAAAGTACAAGTTCCTAGATTTTCTGATTTTGCTTCTATGAAGCTAAATGATCTTAATGAATTAGAGAGTTATTTCAGAAAAAAGATTGGTATTGGTAGACAACTTCATTTATATGAAACCATCATAGTCGAAGGTTTGACGGATGGTTTGAAGCCAGAATATCAGAATTATATGATTATTAACCCTCCAGAGAGCACCATAGATTGGTAGAGAATGGCTAAACAACTAGTAGTCATTCCCACCTCTCATGTAAACAACCATAATGTTAGGACTAATTCTCAAAATCATGGATCATTCCAGTTTAATAACCAGGCTCCTAGACATTGGGTTCGCCCAAACCAGAATTTTCAAAGAGCAAATCTTAATTTTCGGCCACAAAACCCTCTTAATGCTCAAAATTTTAGATTTGTCAGCCCTAGATTACCTACTACTCATTTTTAAAATAAGTATCCTAGACGACCGTGTCGAATGTGTATGAATAGGGGTCTACAGGATGCTTTCCACTGGGAGAGGACTTGTATTTTTAATGTTGAACCTATGCAGTCTTATGTTCCTCCTCCTAGTCAATAACAACAACCTAGTCATAATATATGACATTTCATTGTTAATGGATTGAGTGCTTATTTTAAATAGTGTAAATTTCATTTATTGTTTAAAGCTGTATATTTTAAAGATAAATTAACAAATTATGGTTTGTTTGATAGAATTTCTGGTTGCAGTTAATGTTAATTCCCAGTTTCTTATAATTTACATAATTCAGTAAGAAAAGATGGAATTAGCGAGACTTTTGCTAGAGTTTTCTCAGATAAATTATAATTTAAAACTTCATTAAATTCTGTAAAGTAAATTAAGATAGCATACAATTTAAATTTTTAAAATATATTTATGAATTATAAAAGAATTGATTGAATTTAAAAATATATATAACTGTGATATACTTAAGTTTCTATGTTTTTATTGAGTAGAATTTCTGGTTAAGGTTAGTTTTCCCCAATTTCTTATAATTTAACGATATTCAGTAGGAAAAGGGGGATTGAGCGAATCTTTTACTGGGATTTCGACAAAAAATGTATAAAATTTTAATTATTATTAAGGACCAGTGAAAACTTGTTGCCCTATCAAATTCTTAACAAATTATCTCAATTCCCACAGTTTCGCGTTTAAGCAGTAACTTATTGATTTGGTTTTTGACAGAATTGGAGAAAAATTTCAGACTACCGGGTAACACTATTATAATCCGAGTTCATGCTTTTCCCAATGAACTTGTGGTTCACGGTGCACCAGTTCACCGGTTTTTAGGGAGGGGGGATATTGTTATATAAAAATTTTTACTTTTACTATTCATTTAAATTATTCTAAATTGCCGGCATATTCATTATTTCCTTTATTAATACGCTCTATTATTTATTTCTAGTTAAATTCCTATAATTTTAAAACGCGTATCTTAATAATAGATTTATTCCAAAAGTAATCTAAACTTTTAATCCCTTCATTATTTTTATCGTCTTCCAAACTGTAAAGTTCTGAACGCAGTTACTTATTTTTCGAATATTTATCAAAGCCATTTTTACATTTTTATTCTATTTCATCTCATTTTCCCGCCCGCTAGGCGTCAGCCTTTTCACATCAAAATCCTTCCAGTAGGGGCGCCGGGATTCTTTTCTGTGACGTTTCTCGGTCGCTCTTTATTGGCTGAGTGACGGATCCAAGTTTCACTTCGAAGCTCGTTCGTGATTTTGGTTGGGTTAGCCTGAAGTTTTCATTTCAATCGGAATTCCTCCGCGCATCCTAATAAATAGTTCGAGCATGAGCTCAGAACAAGTTTTTTTGTGCTGTTTGATTGTTTACATAACCTGTTACCCGGTGTCCTAAGCCATGTAGAATAATCATTTCGTGAATTAACATCTATTTCGCATGAGTAACTCGTTTATGCTCGAGTGGAATGCTCTGATTTCTCATCTTGTGGGAATTGTTTAGTGTTGGTATGTTCTGATGGAATAAACAGTTTTATAAACAGTATATATATATATATATATATATATATATATATATATATATACTACAGTTGTTAAATGGATGGTTTACTTTGACGAGCAGCAAAATGCGAAATAAATGATCAACAAACCAACGAAAATCAATATTTAATAACATTTCTTCATTAATAAATTGTCTGGTTTCATAATTGGTATGAGTGTCATTTAAATCCGACCAGAAATCTGATGGAAGTTTAAAATTCCACGTGTAGTCAATTAATTAAGTATATCATGAGAACATTTTACACCTTTCTATTTTCAAAAGTATTTTACTTGCTTGTAATACTCAGTTTATTAAATGAAACACTGCAAATTATTCAGTCAAGAATTTTTGAATTATGCAAGTTGAAAGCTTGGAGTAAATTTTTGATAATTATGCATATATATATATTAATATAAAGTACCTTAAAACACACTTAAGAAAAGGTCTTTTTCTCAATTTCTCCTCAAGACATTGTCCATCTTCGTCATGATTTTACTTTTTTCTATCTATACAAGAAGAAAGCAATACATTCGAGAAAAAAAAATCGATTTCAGATTTTCGATCGATTTATAGATTTTAGGAGGACTGTTTTTAGAAATTTTCCACCCGTGAATCTATGTGTGTATCTGTATGCATTTACGTGATAGAAAAGTTGTGTGTGCTCTATCTCAAAAACTAATGCACGAAAGTAAACCAAAATTCAAATTCAGTTAGACATTGATTTAAGCTGCTATTGAGTTAATATCACCTAACATGTGACGTTACTATACTGCATTTTCCCCGACACCCACCAAAGCTATATCTCAAGAACTAATACCCGAAATTTAATTAAACTTTAGTTTCAGTTACAGGGTAATTCCGGGAGACTCACTTCATCGGGGATAGATGCCTCACCCTTTATATTTCTTGTAATTATCGATAGAGAGTCGTCAAACGCGCAGTATAGGTGTGCAATGAGATTATTTTAACCAGTGTATAGCGTGAATCGCATTTCTCTGTTTACTTGTAGATGTACATTCCTTATTTTAACGTAAATGCATGATTTCACTGTCCAAACTTTTAAACACGTTATGCTTAAATACTTTTCATACGCTAATTACTAAATAGAGGCATGATTCCGTAATCAAAACCAAGTGTAGTGTTTGTATAGATTACTGTGTGAAGGCAACTGTGATGTGCGACGTCTGTACCATGCAAAATGGGATACATTCCGCGCTGCAATTCCGGTATACATGCCGCAGTTTCTTATGTACGGTATGATTAAGTGTTATTAACTTTTCCTTTGCTTTTTGCACAAACTAACCAAGTTAAGCATGTTATCAAGTTTACTAAAACCAGAGGAGAAAAACGGAATAATATAAAATAAGAAGGGCAAGAATGATAGTCAAGATCATAATAATGAAAAAATGGATTACGTGTAACGCAGATTTTCTTTGCAAGGAATGTGTAGAAAACTACTCCAAATAGGAGGAAGTGTAATTGGCTTCGTTGCATCATGTGGCAAAAGTAGTTACATGAAGACTGTACTTTTTCAATTTTTGTGTAGATTGCTGTCGAAAAAAAACAGGTCTATTAATCTATTCGGGACCATAGGTCCATATAATCACCTTCAAAAAGAGCATACAGAATTTGTTTCTGGCACCAGTAAAAGAGAAAAATGATATTTGTGTTCTTTAATTAGAGCATTTTCATGATTATTTAAGTAAAGGTAACTTCTTTTTAAAAAATAGTGCCGACCGAATAAAATTTGTGTAATAGCCGTCGGACCCGAAAAGGTTAAGAAACAAATTATGTAAACACAATTTTACTTTTATTCTTTTCCCTCTCTCATACATTGATGTTACATTGTTGCTGAAATAACAATTAAAATTTAATGTAAAAAAATAAGTCGATAAATTTAATAGTGAAAGTAGGCAAACAATTATTCATTTGAATCCTCTAATACGTTTCATTGTACTCATTTAATTTGAATTGTTTAGTATATTATTAATTATAGTCCAGATATGATTTTTTTTAAATATTTTTATTTATAATTTCATTCTGTTCTTATTACAAGCGCGGCATAACTACCGAACAAGTGCGGCGTCTCAGCCTGAATGTACGGGAGACGCGCCGCACTGTAATGTTTTAGAAAAGAAAAAAAAAATGTTAAAAAAAAATATTAATAATTTTTTTTTAATTTTTGTTTTCGCAGTACACCTGTTGTATATTCAACATTAAATAGCACAGCATGTTTTCTTTTTTTTTTTTTTTTTTTTTTTTTTTTTTTTTTTTTTTATGTCTACCATGGGAATTTATACACAAATTCAAAAATATAACCGGCTTAAATCTCGGATTTACCCTATATTTACCTAAATAAATGCTAATTAGGTTAGTTTATATACTGTCCAACAAATGTTGGTGCTATGCTCTGTATTTGCCGATTTCTGCGATAGGTATTCGTAACGAACGAAAACATTGTCACTTAATTTTAAAAGAAAGCGATTTAATTTATAGGAAATAAAGTTTTGCTGTTCTTTAATTAATTTCACGCAGTATCACATAACATTTTTCTTTCATTTTACTTTTAACAAAATCAATATTATGTGACAAACATAAGAATAACGTAAATGACTTGTAACTAAAAGTTTTATTTATGTCTTAAATATCCTTGCATTCATTCATACGTACCAAAATAAAAGCCTACTTTTCTGCATCAAATACGACACAACACACCTTGAATAGCACAGATAAGAGACTTTTTCATTAGGATATAAAATAAAATAAAAGAGTTCTCTTAATACTGAATAGTTTCATTAGACGTAAGTGAAAGACTTCCAGCTATCGGATAACAGAAGGTATTTACGCAATAAATGGTGTAAACAACTTTCTATTCTTTGATTTCTCAAATATCAAAGAAAACACTTTATACGAGATAGAAAAAAGAGTGCAAGAGACATTTGAGGTTATCAGTTTCAATGAGATAAAGTTCTGAAAATAAAAGGTCTATTTCCTTTGTCTTTAGGATTTTTTTTTTTTTCCGAGAGCCAAATGAATTCATATAAAACTATTTATTTAATTACTCAGAGAAGAGAGTTACTAAAAATTTTTATATTTGTGCATAACAAAAAGCATTAACTAAATAATTAATCATCACATGTAATGACCATTTTAGTTATATTTTATAAAAGTTTAACTTGATTATAAGTAAAATGATGAACTTTGATTTTAACAAGAAAGATTATAAATGTCCATTTTAAGGGAAATATTTAGCATATAAACAATTTAGATTTCGTTTAGTTAAACAAAATACAAATTCTTTATCAATGAAAATTGAATTTTAAAATTTAAAGGATATTGGCCATCTGTACAGTTTGACTTTTCAATATGAATAACTACACTGTAAAAATACACATCAAACTCTCCAGTCATTCCATCAATTTTATACATGTTCACGTGACCATATTAAGAAGTTTCCATTGCCGACACTGTTAAACATTTTGCAGCATTCTGGCAGGTCATTCGACCGTTTTTTGAAAAAACGGTTTCATAACCATAATTTAACTATATTCTGACCATAAAATGTCTTATAATATGGTCAGAATAGTGTTAAATTACGGTTGTTTTAACCGTTTTCGAAAAAAACCCCGGTCAAATGACCTGCCAGAATGCTGCAAATTTTTAACAGTGGAGAATAGAGCTAAATTACGGTTATGTAATTGTTTTCTTTAAACACAGTTAGATGACTGTACAGTTTGGTGCAGATTTATAATAGTGCAATGTTAAAAATTTGCACCATTCTGGCAGGTCATTTGACCGTTTTTTTCCGAAAACGGTTACACAACCTTAATTTTAACAATATTCTGAACATATTATTGGCCATTTTATGGTCAGAATGTAGTTAAATTATGGTTATTAAACCGTTTTTTCAAAAAACGGTCGAATGACCTCCCAGAATGCTGCAAAATTTTTAACAGTGTGTAAATTATTGTAAGTAGCTAGTACTCCTATTTTGTTCTTTAAACTTAGGTTAGAACAGTGTGTCTTATCCTATAAGGTTATTTCTTAAATTGAAACGTTCAATGTACTACAAATGTTGCACTCTTAAAAAAGTTAGGTACAGTAGAACCTCGATTATCCGAAGTAATTGGGACCGACCATCTGTCTGAAAATCGAAATTTTTGGATAATCGAGAATGCTTTAATTTTAAGATTAAGGAGAAATATGTGCAATATTTTTTATTATTGTAACAAGTGCTTAATAAAAACAAAGCAATAGAAAATAGAAACAATTATAAATTACCTGAATTTCAATTTTGAAATTAGATTCCTTTCACTTACATCACAAGTGTTTGAAAAAATATTTTGTTTGTCGCAATTTCGATTGCTTTTGCTTTCAAACTCTATCACGGAGTTTTTTTTTTTTTTTTTTAATATTATTAGTTCACCAATATCACAGTCTTTCTGCTGCTCCAGCCGTGCCAAATCTTTTGCAAAACATTAAAAGCTTCAGAATTGCTAATTTACTCGTTTTCTTCGTTCGTCCCCGCAACATACGGGAGCTCAAGTTAAATTCAAAGAAACTCTAAGAAAGGGGATCAAAAATATTTATATGTACTCATAGTTCAGAAAGGACTGCTTGCAAACAAAAAATGTGATAGTTAAAAAAAAAATAAATAAATAAAAATCCCTTGAAAAATGGATTTCGGTTAACCGAGAGTTTCGGTTAAAACTGTTTCCGATAGAAGAGGTTCTACTGTCTACTGTATTCAAAAAAGAGTAAATCGATATTTTCAAATCGAATTGAATATGTTTAATTCAAAAATGAACTTATGCTTTCTCAACTCGGAAGCATCACATCTTACTAAAGCCAAAACAAACCACAATTTTGTACTTTGTCATGGTTTATTTCATTAATGGCAACATAAAGATGTTCTTTAATAAAAACAATCGAGTATATCTAGTGAAAAATGGGAATAATACTCCAATTTTTATCCCTCTGTATGAACTATATCTTATTCCCCTATATAATGCGTAAGGTGAACTTAAGTTGTTGATATAATTGCATAGCATAACCATTCATGCATGGTTTTGGTTGGTCCGGATGGTGTGCTATTTAGCCGCGGAAATAAAGGGAGAAAACGGGATTTTTAATATTTTGCTGACAGCATTGAAAGTAAGTGCTATCTGTTAAATATATAGTACATTTATTTAAAAAAAAAAGTGCAAGAGAGATTTGACGTTATCAGTTTCAATGAGATAAAGTTCTGAAAATAAAAGGCCTATTTCCTTTGTCTTTGGGAATTTTTTTTTTCCGACAGCCAAATAAATTCATATAAAATTATTTATTTAATTACTCAGAGAAGAGAGTTATTAAAAATTTTTATATTTGTGCATAACAAAAAACATTAACTAAATAATTAATCATCACATGTAATGACCATTTTAGTTATATTTTATAAAAGTTTAACTTGATTATAAGTAAAATGATGAACTTTGATTTTAACAAGAAAGATTATAAATGTCCATTTTAAGGGAAATATTTAGCATATAAACAAGTTAGATTTCGTTTAGTTAAACAAAATACAAATTCTTTATCAATGAAAATTGAATTTTAAAATTTAAAGGATATTGGCCATATGTACAGTTTGACTTTTGAATATGAATAACTACACTGTAAAAATACACATCAAACTCTCCAGTCATTCCATCAATTTTATACATGTTCACGTGACCATATTAATAAGTTTCCATTGCCGACACTGTTAAAAATTTTGCAGCATTCTGGCAGGTCATTCGACCGTTTTTTGAAAAAACGGTTTGATAACCATAATTTAACTATATTCTGACCATAAAATGGCTTATAATATGGTCAGAATAGTGTTAAATTACGGTTGTTTTAACCGTATTCGAGAAAAAAAAAACGCTCAAATGACCTGCCAGAATGCTGCAAATTTTTAACAGTGGAGAATAGAGCTAAATTACGGTTATGTAATTGTTTTCTTTAAACAGAGTTAGATGACTGTACAGTTTGGTGCAGATTTATAATAGTGCACTGTTAAAAATTTGCAGCATCCTGGCAGGTCATTCGACCGTTTTTCCCGAAAACGGTTTTACACAACCTTAATTTTAACCCGAACATATTATTGGCCATTTTATGGTCAGAATGTAGTTAAATTATGGTTATTAAACCGTTTTTTTAAAAAAAAAACGGTCGAATAACCTGCCAGAATGATGCAAAATTTTTAACAGTGTGTAAATTATTGTAAGTAGATAGTATTCTTATGTTGTTCTTTAAACTTAGGTTAGAACAGTGTGTCTTATCCTACAAGGTTATTTCTTAAATTGAAACGTTCAATGTACTACAAATATTGCACTCTTAAAAAAGTTAAGTACAGTAGAACCTCGATTATCCGAAGTAATTGGGACAGACCATCTGTCTGAAAATCGAAATTTTTGGATAATCGAGAATGCTTCAATTTTAAGATTAAGGAGAAATATTTGCAATATTTTTTATTATTGTAACAAGTGCTTAATAAAAACAAAGCAATAGAAAATAGAAACAATTATAAATTACCTAAATTTAAATTTTAAAATTAGATTCCTTTCACTTACATCACAAGTGTTTGAAAAAATATTTTGTTTGTCGCAATTTCGATTGCTTTTGCTTTCAAATTCTATCACGGAGGTTTTTTTTTTTAAATATTATTAGTTCACCAATATCACAGTCTTTCTGCTGCTCCCGCCATGCCAAATCTTTTGCAAAACATTAAAAGCTTCAGAATTGCTAATTTATTCGCTTTCTTCGTTCCACTCCGCAACTTACGGGAGCTCAAGTTAAATTCAAAGAAACTCTAAGAAAGGGGATCAAAAATATTTATATGTACTCATAGTTCGGAAAGGACTGCTTGCACACAAAAATGTGATAGTAAAAAAAAAAAAAAAAAAAACTTGAAAAATGGATTTTGGTTAATCGAGAGTTTCGGTTAAAACTGTTTCGGACAGAAGAGGTTCTACTGTCTACTGTATTAAAAATAAAGTAAATCGATATTTTCAAATCGAATTGAATATGTTTAATTCAAAAATGAACTTATGCTTTCTCAACTCGAAACATCACATCTTACGAAAGCTAAAACAAACCACAATTTTGTACTTTGTCATGGTTTATTTCATTAATAGCAACATAAACATGTTCTTTAATAAAAACAATCGGGTATATCTAGCGAAAAATGGTAATAATACTCCAATTTTTATCCCTCTGAAGGAACCATATCTTATTCCCCCTATATAATGCGTAAGGTGAACATAAGTTGTTGATATAATTGCATAGCATAACCAATCATGCATGGCTTTGGTTGGTCACGATGGTGTGCTATTTAGCCGCGGAAATAAAGGGAGAAAACTGGATTTTTAATATTTTGCTGACAGCATGGAAAGTAAGTGCTATCTGTTAAATATATAGTACATTTATTTAAAAAAAAAGAGGGCAAGAGAAATTTGAGGTTATCAGTTTCAATGACATAAAGTTCTGAAAATAAAAGGCCTATTTCCTTTGTCTTTAGGATTTTTTTTTTTCTGAGAGCCAAATAAATTCATATAAAATTATTTATTTAATTACTCAGAGAAGAGAGTTATTAAAATTTTTTATATTTGTGCATAATAAAAAGCATTAAATAATTAATCATCACATGTAATGGCCATTTTAATTATATTTTATAAAAGTTTAATTTAACTTGATTATAAGTAAAATTATGAACTTTGATTTTAACAAGAAATATTATAAATGTCCATTTTAAGGGAAATCTTTAGCATATAAACAAGTTAGATTTCGTTTAGTTAAACAAAAACAAATTCTTTATAAGTGAAAATTGAATTTCAAAATTTAAAGGATATTGGCCATATGTACAGTTTGACATTTGAATATGAATAACTACACTGTAAAAATACACATCAAACTCTCCAGTCATTCCATCAATTTTATACATGTTCACTTGACCACATTAAGAAGTTTCCATTGCCGAGAATAGAGCTAAATTACAGTTATGTAATTGTTTTCTTTAAGCACAGATAGATGACTGTATAGTTTGGTGCAGATTTTTAATAGTGTAAATTATTATAAGTAGTTAGTATTCCTATTTTGTTCTTTAAACTTAGGTTAGAACAGTGTGTGTTATCCTATAAGGTTATTTCTTAAATTGAAACGTTCAATGTACTACAAATATTGCACTCTTAAAAAAGTTAGGTACAGTAGAACCTCGATTATTCGAAGTAATTGGGACCGACCATCTGTCTGAAAATCGAAATTTTTGGATAATCGAGAATGCTTTAATTTTAAGATTAAGGAGAAATATGTGCAATATTTTTTATTATTGTAACAAGTGCTTAATAAAAACAAAGCAATAGAAAATAGAAACAATTATAAATTACCTGAATTTCAATTTTGAAATTAGATTCCTTTCACTTACATCACAAGTGTTTGAAAAAATATTTTGTTTGTCGCAATTTCGATTGCTTTTGCTTTCAAACTCTATCACGGAGTTTTTTTTTTTTTAATATTATTAGTTCACCAATATCACAGTCTTTCTGCTGCTCCAGCCGTGCCAAATCTTTTGCAAAACATTAAAAGCTTCAGAATTGCTAATTTACTCGTTTTCTTCGTTCGTCCCCGCAACTTACGGGAGCTCAAGTTAAATTCAAAGAAACTCTAAGAAAGGGGATCAAAAATATTTATATGTACTCATAGTTCAGAAAGGACTGCTTGCAAACAAAAAATGTGATAGTTAAAAAATAAATAAATAAATAAAAATCCCTTGAAAAATGGATTTCGGTTAACCGAGAGTTTCGGTTAAAACTGTTTCCGATAGAAGAGGTTCTACTGTCTACTGTATTCAAAAAAGAGTAAATCGATATTTTCAAATCGAATTGAATATGTTTAATTCAAAAATGAACTTATGCTTTCTCAACTCGGAAGCATCACATCTTACTAAAGCCAAAACAAACCACAATTTTGTACTTTGTCATGGTTTATTTCATTAATGGCAACATAAAGATGTTCTTTAATAAAAACAATCGAGTATATCTAGTGAAAAATGGGAATAATACTCCAATTTTTATCCCTCTGTATGAACTATATCTTATTCCCCTATATAATGCGTAAGGTGAACTTAAGTTGTTGATATAATTGCATAGCATAACCATTCATGCATGGTTTTGGTTGGTCCGGATGGTGTGCTATTTAGCCGCGGAAATAAAGGGAGAAAACGGGATTTTTAATATTTTGCTGACAGCATTGAAAGTAAGTGCTATCTGTTAAATATATAGTACATTTATTTAAAAAAAAAAAAGTGCAAGAGAGATTTGACGTTATCAGTTTCAATGAGATAAAGTTCTGAAAATAAAAGGCCTATTTCCTTTGTCTTTGGGAAATTTTTTTTTTCCGACAGCCAAATAAATTCATATAAAATTATTTATTTAATTACTCAGAGAAGAGAGTTATTAAAAATTTTTATATTTGTGCATAACAAAAAACATTAACTAAATAGTTAATCATCACATGTAATGACCATTTTAGTTATATTTTATAAAAGTTTAACTTGATTATAAGTAAAATGATGAACTTTGATTTTAACAAGAAAGATTATAAATGTCCATTTTAAGGGAAATATTTAGCATATAAACAAGTTAGATTTCGTTTAGTTAAACAAAATACAAATTCTTTATCAATGAAAATTGAATTTTAAAATTTAAAGGATATTGGCCATATGTACAGTTTGACTTTTGAATATGAATAACTACACTGTAAAAATACACATCAAACTCTCCAGTCATTCCATCAATTTTATACATGTTCACGTGACCATATTAATAAGTTTCCATTGCCGACACTGTTAAAAATTTTGCAGCATTCTGGCAGGTCATTCGACCGTTTTTTGAAAAAACGTTTTGATAACCATAATTTAACTATATTCTGACCATAAAATGGCTTATAATATGGTCAGAATAGTGTTAAATTACGGTTGTTTTAACCGTATTCGAAAAAAAAAAACGCTCAAATGACCTGCCAGAATGCTGCAAATTTTTAACAGTGGAGAATAGAGCTAAATTACGGTTATGTAATTGTTTTCTTTAAACAGAGTTAGATGACTGTACAGTTTGGTGCAGATTTATAATAGTGCACTGTTAAAAATTTGCAGCATCCTGGCAGGTCATTCGACCGTTTTTCCCGAAAACGGTTTTACACAACCTTAATTTTAACCCGAACATATTATCGGCCATTTTATGGTCAGAATGTAGTTAAATTATGGTTATTAAACCGTTTTTTTTTAAAAAAAACGGTCGAATAACCTGCCAGAATGATGCAAAATTTTTAACAGTGTGTAAATTATTGTAAGTAGATAGTATTCCTATGTTGTTCTTTAAACTTAGGTTAGAACAGTGTGTCTTATCCTACAAGGTTATTTCTTAAATTGAAACGTTCAATGTACTACAAATATTGCACTCTTAAAAAAGTTAAGTACAGTAGAACCTCGATTATCCGAAGTAATTGGGACAGACCATCTGTCTGAAAATCGAAATTTTTGGATAATCGAGAATGCTTCAATTTTAAGATTAAGGAGAAATATTTGCAATATTTTTTATTATTGTAACAAGTGCTTAATAAAAACAAAGCAATAGAAAATAGAAACAATTATAAATTACCTAAATTTAAATTTTGAAATTAGATTCCTTTCACTTACATCACAAGTGTTTGAAAAAATATTTTGTTTGTCGCAATTTCGATTGCTTTTGCTTTCAAACTCTATCACGGAGGTTGTTTTTTTTTAAATATTATTAGTTCACCAATATCACAGTCTTTCTGCTGCTCCCGCCGTGCCAAATCTTTTGCAAAACATTAAAAGCTTCAGAATTGCTAATTTATTCGCTTTCTTCGTTCCACTCCGCAACTTACGGGAGCTCAAGTTAAATTCAAAGAAACTCTAAGAAAGGGGATCAAAAATATTTATATGTACTCATAGTTCGGAAAGGACTGCTTGCACACAAAAATGTGATAGTAAAAAAAAAAAAAAAAAAAAAAAAAAAAACTTGAAAAATGGATTTTGGTTAACCGAGAGTTTCGGTTAAAACTGTTTCGGACAGAAGAGGTTCTACTGTCTACTGTATTAAAAATAAAGTAAATCGATATTTTCAAATCGAATTGAATATGTTTAATTCAAAAATGAACTTATGCTTTCTCAACTCGAAACATCACATCTTACGAAAGCTAAAACAAACCACAATTTTGTACTTTGTCATGGTTTATTTCATTAATAGCAACATAAACATGTTCTTTAATAAAAACAATCGGGTATATCTAGCGAAAAATGGTAATAATACTCCAATTTTTATCCCTCTGAAGGAACCATATCTTATTCCCCCTATATAATGCGTAAGGTGAACATAAGTTGTTGATATAATTGCATAGCATAACCAATCATGCATGGCTTTGGTTGGTCACGATGGTGTGCTATTTAGCCGCGGAAATAAAGGGAGAAAACTGGATTTTTAATATTTTGCTGACAGCATTGAAAGTAAGTGCTATCTGTTAAATATATAGTACATTTATTTAAAAAAAAAGAGGGCAAGAGAAATTTGAGGTTATCAGTTTCAATGACATAAAGTTCTGAAAATAAAAGGCCTATTTCCTTTGTCTTTAGGATTTTTTTTTTTTTCTGAGAGCCAAATAAATTCATATAAAATTATTTATTTAATTACTCAGAGAAGAGAGTTATTAAAATTTTTTATATTTGTGCATAATAAAAAGCATTAAATAATTAATCATCACATGTAATGGCCATTTTAATTATATTTTATAAAAGTTTAATTTAACTTGATTATAAGTAAAATTATGAACTTTGATTTTAACAAGAAATATTATAAATGTCCATTTTAAGGGAAATCTTTAGCATATAAACAAGTTAGATTTCGTTTAGTTAAACAAAAACAAATTCTTTATAAGTGAAAATTGAATTTCAAAATTTAAAGGATATTGGCCATATGTACAGTTTGACATTTGAATATGAATAACTACACTGTAAAAATACACATCAAACTCTCCAGTCATTCCATCAATTTTATACATGTTCACTTGACCACATTAAGAAGTTTCCATTGCCGAGAATAGAGCTAAATTACAGTTGTGTAATTGTTTTCTTTAAGCACAGATAGATGACTGTATAGTTTGGTGCAGATTTTTAATAGTGTAAATTATTATAAGTAGTTAGTATTCCTATTTTGTTCTTTAAACTTAGGTTAGAACAGTGTGTGTTATCCTATAAGGTTATTTCTTAAATTGAAACGTTCAATGTACTACAAATATTGCACTCTTAAAAAAGTTAGGTACAGTAGAACCTCGATTATTCGAAGTAATTGGGACCGACCATCTGTCTGAAAATCGAAATTTTTGGATAATCGAGAATGCTTTAATTTTAAGATTAAGGAGAAATATGTGCAATATTTTTTATTATTGTAACAAGTGCTTAATAAAAACAAAGCAATAGAAAATAGAAACAATTATAAATTACCTGAATTTCAATTTTGAAATTAGATTCCTTTCACTTACATCACAAGTGTTTGAAAAAATATTTTGTTTGTCGCAATTTCGATTGCTTTTGCTTTCAAACTCTATCACGGAGTTTTTTTTTTTTTTTTAATATTATTAGTTCACCAATATCACAGTCTTTCTGCTGCTCCAGCCGTGCCAAATCTTTTGCAAAACATTAAAAGCTTCAGAATTGCTAATTTACTCGTTTTCTTCGTTCGTCCCCGCAACTTACGGGAGCTCAAGTTAAATTCAAAGAAACTCTAAGAAAGGGGATCAAAAATATTTATATGTACTCATAGTTCAGAAAGGACTGCTTGCAAACAAAAAATGTGATAGTTAAAAAATAAATAAATAAATAAAAATCCCTTGAAAAATGGATTTCGGTTAACCGAGAGTTTCGGTTAAAACTGTTTCCGATAGAAGAGGTTCTACTGTCTACTGTATTCAAAAAAGAGTAAATCGATATTTTCAAATCGAATTGAATATGTTTAATTCAAAAATGAACTTATGCTTTCTCAACTCGGAAGCATCACATCTTACTAAAGCCAAAACAAACCACAATTTTGTACTTTGTCATGGTTTATTTCATTAATGGCAACATAAAGATGTTCTTTAATAAAAACAATCGAGTATATCTAGTGAAAAATGGGAATAATACTCCAATTTTTATCCCTCTGTATGAACTATATCTTATTCCCCTATATAATGCGTAAGGTGAACTTAAGTTGTTGATATAATTGCATAGCATAACCATTCATGCATGGTTTTGGTTGGTCCGGATGGTGTGCTATTTAGCCGCGGAAATAAAGGGAGAAAACGGGATTTTTAATATTTTGCTGACAGCATTGAAAGTAAGTGCTATCTGTTAAATATATAGTACATTTATTTAAAAAAAAAAAAGTGCAAGAGAGATTTGACGTTATCAGTTTCAATGAGATAAAGTTCTGAAAATAAAAGGCCTATTTCCTTTGTCTTTGGGAATTTTTTTTTTCCGACAGCCAAATAAATTCATATAAAATTATTTATTTAATTACTCAGAGAAGAGAGTTATTAAAAATTTTTATATTTGTGCATAACAAAAAACATTAACTAAATAATTAATCATCACATGTAATGACCATTTTAGTTATATTTTATAAAAGTTTAACTTGATTATAAGTAAAATGATGAACTTTGATTTTAACAAGAAAGATTATAAATGTCCATTTTAAGGGAAATATTTAGCATATAAACAAGTTAGATTTCGTTTAGTTAAACAAAATACAAATTCTTTATCAATGAAAATTGAATTTTAAAATTTAAAGGATATTGGCCATATGTACAGTTTGACTTTTGAATATGAATAACTACACTGTAAAAATACACATCAAACTCTCCAGTCATTCCATCAATTTTATACATGTTCACGTGACCATATTAATAAGTTTCCATTGCCGACACTGTTAAAAATTTTGCAGCATTCTGGCAGGTCATTCGACCGTTTTTTGAAAAAACGGTTTGATAACCATAATTTAACTATATTCTGACCATAAAATGGCTTATAATATGGTCAGAATAGTGTTAAATTACGGTTGTTTTAACCGTATTCGAAAAAAAAAAACGCTCAAATGACCTGCCAGAATGCTGCAAATTTTTAACAGTGGAGAATAGAGCTAAATTACGGTTATGTAATTGTTTTCTTTAAACAGAGTTAGATGACTGTACAGTTTGGTGCAGATTTATAATAGTGCACTGTTAAAAATTTGCAGCATCCTGGCAGGTCATTCGACCGTTTTTCCCGAAAACGGTTTTACACAACCTTAATTTTAACCCGAACATATTATCGGCCATTTTATGGTCAGAATGTAGTTAAATTATGGTTATTAAACCGTTTTTTTTTAAAAAAAACGGTCGAATAACCTGCCAGAATGATGCAAAATTTTTAACAGTGTGTAAATTATTGTAAGTAGATAGTATTCCTATGTTGTTCTTTAAACTTAGGTTAGAACAGTGTGTCTTATCCTACAAGGTTATTTCTTAAATTGAAACGTTCAATGTACTACAAATATTGCACTCTTAAAAAAGTTAAGTACAGTAGAACCTCGATTATCCGAAGTAATTGGGACAGACCATCTGTCTGAAAATCGAAATTTTTGGATAATCGAGAATGCTTCAATTTTAAGATTAAGGAGAAATATTTGCAATATTTTTTATTATTGTAACAAGTGCTTAATAAAAACAAAGCAATAGAAAATAGAAACAATTATAAATTACCTAAATTTAAATTTTGAAATTAGATTCCTTTCACTTACATCACAAGTGTTTGAAAAAATATTTTGTTTGTCGCAATTTCGATTGCTTTTGCTTTCAAACTCTATCACGGAGGTTGTTTTTTTTTAAATATTATTAGTTCACCAATATCACAGTCTTTCTGCTGCTCCCGCCGTGCCAAATCTTTTGCAAAACATTAAAAGCTTCAGAATTGCTAATTTATTCGCTTTCTTCGTTCCACTCCGCAACTTACGGGAGCTCAAGTTAAATTCAAAGAAACTCTAAGAAAGGGGATCAAAAATATTTATATGTACTCATAGTTCGGAAAGGACTGCTTGCACACAAAAATGTGATAGTAAAAAAAAAAAAAAAAAAAAAAAAAAAAAAAAAACTTGAAAAATGGATTTTGGTTAACCGAGAGTTTCGGTTAAAACTGTTTCGGACAGAAGAGGTTCTACTGTCTACTGTATTAAAAATAAAGTAAATCGATATTTTCAAATCGAATTGAATATGTTTAATTCAAAAATGAACTTATGCTTTCTCAACTCGAAACATCACATCTTACGAAAGCTAAAACAAACCACAATTTTGTACTTTGTCATGGTTTATTTCATTAATAGCAACATAAACATGTTCTTTAATAAAAACAATCGGGTATATCTAGCGAAAAATGGTAATAATACTCCAATTTTTATCCCTCTGAAGGAACCATATCTTATTCCCCCTATATAATGCGTAAGGTGAACATAAGTTGTTGATATAATTGCATAGCATAACCAATCATGCATGGCTTTGGTTGGTCACGATGGTGTGCTATTTAGCCGCGGAAATAAAGGGAGAAAACTGGATTTTTAATATTTTGCTGACAGCATTGAAAGTAAGTGCTATCTGTTAAATATATAGTACATTTATTTAAAAAAAAAGAGGGCAAGAGAAATTTGAGGTTATCAGTTTCAATGACATAAAGTTCTGAAAATAAAAGGCCTATTTCCTTTGTCTTTAGGATTTTTTTTTTTTCTGAGAGCCAAATAAATTCATATAAAATTATTTATTTAATTACTCAGAGAAGAGAGTTATTAAAATTTTTTATATTTGTGCATAATAAAAAGCATTAAATAATTAATCATCACATGTAATGGCCATTTTAATTATATTTTATAAAAGTTTAATTTAACTTGATTATAAGTAAAATTATGAACTTTGATTTTAACAAGAAATATTATAAATGTCCATTTTAAGGGAAATCTTTAGCATATAAACAAGTTAGATTTCGTTTAGTTAAACAAAAACAAATTCTTTATAAGTGAAAATTGAATTTCAAAATTTAAAGGATATTGGCCATATGTACAGTTTGACATTTGAATATGAATAACTACACTGTAAAAATACACATCAAACTCTCCAGTCATTCCATCAATTTTATACATGTTCACTTGACCACATTAAGAAGTTTCCATTGCCGAGAATAGAGCTAAATTACAGTTATGTAATTGTTTTCTTTAAGCACAGATAGATGACTGTATAGTTTGGTGCAGATTTTTAATAGTGTAAATTATTATAAGTAGTTAGTATTCCTATTTTGTTCTTTAAACTTAGGTTAGAACAGTGTGTGTTATCCTATAAGGTTATTTCTTAAATTGAAACGTTCAATGTACTACAAATATTGCACTCTTAAAAAAGTTAGGTACAGTAGAACCTCGATTATTCGAAGTAATTGGGACCGACCATCTGTCTGAAAATCGAAATTTTTGGATAATCGAGAATGCTTTAATTTTAAGATTAAGGAGAAATATGTGCAATATTTTTTATTATTGTAACAAGTGCTTAATAAAAACAAAGCAATAGAAAATAGAAACAATTATAAATTACCTGAATTTCAATTTTGAAATTAGATTCCTTTCACTTACATCACAAGTGTTTGAAAAAATATTTTGTTTGTCGCAATTTCGATTGCTTTTGCTTTCAAACTCTATCACGGAGTTTTTTTTTTTTTTAATATTATTAGTTCACCAATATCACAGTCTTTCTGCTGCTCCAGCCGTGCCAAATCTTTTGCAAAACATTAAAAGCTTCAGAATTGCTAATTTACTCGTTTTCTTCGTTCGTCCCCGCAACTTACGGGAGCTCAAGTTAAATTCAAAGAAACTCTAAGAAAGGGGATCAAAAATATTTATATGTACTCATAGTTCAGAAAGGACTGCTTGCAAACAAAAAATGTGATAGTTAAAAAATAAATAAATAAATAAAAATCCCTTGAAAAATGGATTTCGGTTAACCGAGAGTTTCGGTTAAAACTGTTTCCGATAGAAGAGGTTCTACTGTCTACTGTATTCAAAAAAGAGTAAATCGATATTTTCAAATCGAATTGAATATGTTTAATTCAAAAATGAACTTATGCTTTCTCAACTCGGAAGCATCACATCTTACTAAAGCCAAAACAAACCACAATTTTGTACTTTGTCATGGTTTATTTCATTAATGGCAACATAAAGATGTTCTTTAATAAAAACAATCGAGTATATCTAGTGAAAAATGGGAATAATACTCCAATTTTTATCCCTCTGTATGAACTATATCTTATTCCCCTATATAATGCGTAAGGTGAACTTAAGTTGTTGATATAATTGCATAGCATAACCATTCATGCATGGTTTTGGTTGGTCCGGATGGTGTGCTATTTAGCCGCGGAAATAAAGGGAGAAAACGGGATTTTTAATATTTTGCTGACAGCATTGAAAGTAAGTGCTATCTGTTAAATATATAGTACATTTATTTAAAAAAAAAAAAGTGCAAGAGAGATTTGACGTTATCAGTTTCAATGAGATAAAGTTCTGAAAATAAAAGGCCTATTTCCTTTGTCTTTGGGAATTTTTTTTTTCCGACAGCCAAATAAATTCATATAAAATTATTTATTTAATTACTCAGAGAAGAGAGTTATTAAAAATTTTTATATTTGTGCATAACAAAAAACATTAACTAAATAGTTAATCATCACATGTAATGACCATTTTAGTTATATTTTATAAAAGTTTAACTTGATTATAAGTAAAATGATGAACTTTGATTTTAACAAGAAAGATTATAAATGTCCATTTTAAGGGAAATATTTAGCATATAAACAAGTTAGATTTCGTTTAGTTAAACAAAATACAAATTCTTTATCAATGAAAATTGAATTTTAAAATTTAAAGGATATTGGCCATATGTACAGTTTGACTTTTGAATATGAATAACTACACTGTAAAAATACACATCAAACTCTCCAGTCATTCCATCAATTTTATACATGTTCACGTGACCATATTAATAAGTTTCCATTGCCGACACTGTTAAAAATTTTGCAGCATTCTGGCAGGTCATTCGACCGTTTTTTGAAAAAACGTTTTGATAACCATAATTTAACTATATTCTGACCATAAAATGGCTTATAATATGGTCAGAATAGTGTTAAATTACGGTTGTTTTAACCGTATTCGAAAAAAAAAAACGCTCAAATGACCTGCCAGAATGCTGCAAATTTTTAACAGTGGAGAATAGAGCTAAATTACGGTTATGTAATTGTTTTCTTTAAACAGAGTTAGATGACTGTACAGTTTGGTGCAGATTTATAATAGTGCACTGTTAAAAATTTGCAGCATCCTGGCAGGTCATTCGACCGTTTTTCCCGAAAACGGTTTTACACAACCTTAATTTTAACCCGAACATATTATCGGCCATTTTATGGTCAGAATGTAGTTAAATTATGGTTATTAAACCGTTTTTTTTTAAAAAAAACGGTCGAATAACCTGCCAGAATGATGCAAAATTTTTAACAGTGTGTAAATTATTGTAAGTAGATAGTATTCCTATGTTGTTCTTTAAACTTAGGTTAGAACAGTGTGTCTTATCCTACAAGGTTATTTCTTAAATTGAAACGTTCAATGTACTACAAATATTGCACTCTTAAAAAAGTTAAGTACAGTAGAACCTCGATTATCCGAAGTAATTGGGACAGACCATCTGTCTGAAAATCGAAATTTTTGGATAATCGAGAATGCTTCAATTTTAAGATTAAGGAGAAATATTTGCAATATTTTTTATTATTGTAACAAGTGCTTAATAAAAACAAAGCAATAGAAAATAGAAACAATTATAAATTACCTAAATTTAAATTTTGAAATTAGATTCCTTTCACTTACATCACAAGTGTTTGAAAAAATATTTTGTTTGTCGCAATTTCGATTGCTTTTGCTTTCAAACTCTATCACGGAGGTTGTTTTTTTTTAAATATTATTAGTTCACCAATATCACAGTCTTTCTGCTGCTCCCGCCGTGCCAAATCTTTTGCAAAACATTAAAAGCTTCAGAATTGCTAATTTATTCGCTTTCTTCGTTCCACTCCGCAACTTACGGGAGCTCAAGTTAAATTCAAAGAAACTCTAAGAAAGGGGATCAAAAATATTTATATGTACTCATAGTTCGGAAAGGACTGCTTGCACACAAAAATGTGATAGTAAAAAAAAAAAAAAAAAAAAACTTGAAAAATGGATTTTGGTTAACCGAGAGTTTCGGTTAAAACTGTTTCGGACAGAAGAGGTTCTACTGTCTACTGTATTAAAAATAAAGTAAATCGATATTTTCAAATCGAATTGAATATGTTTAATTCAAAAATGAACTTATGCTTTCTCAACTCGAAACATCACATCTTACGAAAGCTAAAACAAACCACAATTTTGTACTTTGTCATGGTTTATTTCATTAATAGCAACATAAACATGTTCTTTAATAAAAACAATCGGGTATATCTAGCGAAAAATGGTAATAATACTCCAATTTTTATCCCTCTGAAGGAACCATATCTTATTCCCCCTATATAATGCGTAAGGTGAACATAAGTTGTTGATATAATTGCATAGCATAACCAATCATGCATGGCTTTGGTTGGTCACGATGGTGTGCTATTTAGCCGCGGAAATAAAGGGAGAAAACTGGATTTTTAATATTTTGCTGACAGCATTGAAAGTAAGTGCTATCTGTTAAATATATAGTACATTTATTTAAAAAAAAAGAGGGCAAGAGAAATTTGAGGTTATCAGTTTCAATGACATAAAGTTCTGAAAATAAAAGGCCTATTTCCTTTGTCTTTAGGATTTTTTTTTTTTCTGAGAGCCAAATAAATTCATATAAAATTATTTATTTAATTACTCAGAGAAGAGAGTTATTAAAATTTTTTATATTTGTGCATAATAAAAAGCATTAAATAATTAATCATCACATGTAATGGCCATTTTAATTATATTTTATAAAAGTTTAATTTAACTTGATTATAAGTAAAATTATGAACTTTGATTTTAACAAGAAATATTATAAATGTCCATTTTAAGGGAAATCTTTAGCATATAAACAAGTTAGATTTCGTTTAGTTAAACAAAAACAAATTCTTTATAAGTGAAAATTGAATTTCAAAATTTAAAGGATATTGGCCATATGTACAGTTTGACATTTGAATATGAATAACTACACTGTAAAAATACACATCAAACTCTCCAGTCATTCCATCAATTTTATACATGTTCACTTGACCACATTAAGAAGTTTCCATTGCCGAGAATAGAGCTAAATTACAGTTATGTAATTGTTTTCTTTAAGCACAGATAGATGACTGTATAGTTTGGTGCAGATTTTTAATAGTGTAAATTATTATAAGTAGTTAGTATTCCTATTTTGTTCTTTAAACTTAGGTTAGAACAGTGTGTGTTATCCTATAAGGTTATTTCTTAAATTGAAACGTTCAATGTACTACAAATATTGCACTCTTAAAAAAGTTAGGTACAGTAGAACCTCGATTATTCGAAGTAATTGGGACCGACCATCTGTCTGAAAATCGAAATTTTTGGATAATCGAGAATGCTTTAATTTTAAGATTAAGGAGAAATATGTGCAATATTTTTTATTATTGTAACAAGTGCTTAATAAAAACAAAGCAATAGAAAATAGAAACAATTATAAATTACCTGAATTTCAATTTTGAAATTAGATTCCTTTCACTTACATCACAAGTGTTTGAAAAAATATTTTGTTTGTCGCAATTTCGATTGCTTTTGCTTTCAAACTCTATCACGGAGTTTTTTTTTTTTTTAATATTATTAGTTCACCAATATCACAGTCTTTCTGCTGCTCCAGCCGTGCCAAATCTTTTGCAAAACATTAAAAGCTTCAGAATTGCTAATTTACTCGTTTTCTTCGTTCGTCCCCGCAACTTACGGGAGCTCAAGTTAAATTCAAAGAAACTCTAAGAAAGGGGATCAAAAATATTTATATGTACTCATAGTTCAGAAAGGATTGCTTGCAAACAAAAAATGTGATAGTTAAAAAATAAATAAATAAATAAAAATCCCTTGAAAAATGGATTTCGGTTAACCGAGAGTTTCGGTTAAAACTGTTTCCGATAGAAGAGGTTCTACTGTCTACTGTATTCAAAAAAGAGTAAATCGATATTTTCAAATCGAATTGAATATGTTTAATTCAAAAATGAACTTATGCTTTCTCAACTCGGAAGCATCACATCTTACTAAAGCCAAAACAAACCACAATTTTGTACTTTGTCATGGTTTATTTCATTAATGGCAACATAAAGATGTTCTTTAATAAAAACAATCGAGTATATCTAGTGAAAAATGGGAATAATACTCCAATTTTTATCCCTCTGTATGAACTATATCTTATTCCCCTATATAATGCGTAAGGTGAACTTAAGTTGTTGATATAATTGCATAGCATAACCATTCATGCATGGTTTTGGTTGGTCCGGATGGTGTGCTATTTAGCCGCGGAAATAAAGGGAGAAAACGGGATTTTTAATATTTTGCTGACAGCATTGAAAGTAAGTGCTATCTGTTAAATATATAGTACATTTATTTAAAAAAAAAAAAGTGCAAGAGAGATTTGACGTTATCAGTTTCAATGAGATAAAGTTCTGAAAATAAAAGGCCTATTTCCTTTGTCTTTGGGAATTTTTTTTTTCCGACAGCCAAATAAATTCATATAAAATTATTTATTTAATTACTCAGAGAAGAGAGTTATTAAAAATTTTTATATTTGTGCATAACAAAAAACATTAACCAAATAATTAATCATCACATGTAATGACCATTTTAGTTATATTTTATAAAAGTTTAACTTGATTATAAGTAAAATGATGAACTTTGATTTTAACAAGAAAGATTATAAATGTCCATTTTAAGGGAAATATTTAGCATATAAACAAGTTAGATTTCGTTTAGTTAAACAAAATACAAATTCTTTATCAATGAAAATTGAATTTTAAAATTTAAAGGATATTGGCCATATGTACAGTTTGACTTTTGAATATGAATAACTACACTGTAAAAATACACATCAAACTCTCCAGTCATTCCATCAATTTTATACATGTTCACGTGACCATATTAATAAGTTTCCATTGCCGACACTGTTAAAAATTTTGCAGCATTCTGGCAGGTCATTCGACCGTTTTTTGAAAAAACGGTTTGATAACCATAATTTAACTATATTCTGACCATAAAATGGCTTATAATATGGTCAGAATAGTGTTAAATTACGGTTGTTTTAACCGTATTCGAAAAAAAAAAACGCTCAAATAACCTGACAGAATGCTGCAAATTTTTAACAGTGGAGAATAGAGCTAAATTACGGTTATGTAATTGTTTTCTTTAAACAGAGTTAGATGACTGTACAGTTTGGTGCAGATTTATAATAGTGCACTGTTAAAAATTTGCAGCATCCTGGCAGGTCATTCGACCGTTTTTCCCGAAAACGGTTTTACACAACCTTAATTTTAACCCGAACATATTATCGGCCATTTTATGGTCAGAATGTAGTTAAATTATGGTTATTAAACCGTTTTTTTTTAATACAAACGGTCGAATAACCTGCCAGAATGATGCAAAATTTTTAACAGTGTGTAAATTATTGTAAGTAGATAGTATTCCTAAGTTGTTCTTTAAACTTAGGTTAGAACAGTGTGTCTTATCCTACAAGGTTATTTCTTAAATTGAAACGTTCAATGTACTACAAATATTGCACTCTTAAAAAAGTTAAGTACAGTAGAACCTCGATTATCCGAAGTAATTGGGACAGACCATCTGTCTGAAAATCGAAATTTTTGGATAATCGAGAATGCTTCAATTTTAAGATTAAGGAGAAATATTTGCAATATTTTTTATTATTGTAACAAGTGCTTAATAAAAACAAAGCAATAGAAAATAGAAACAATTATAAATTACCTAAATTTAAATTTTGAAATTAGATTCCTTTCACTTACATCACAAGTGTTTGAAAAAATATTTTGTTTGTCGCAATTTCGATTGCTTTTGCTTTCAAACTCTATCACGGAGGTTGTTTTTTTTTAAATATTATTAGTTCACCAATATCACAGTCTTTCTGCTGCTCCCGCCGTGCCAAATCTTTTGCAAAACATTAAAAGCTTCAGAATTGCTAATTTATTCGCTTTCTTCGTTCCACTCCGCAACTTACGGGAGCTCAAGTTAAATTCAAAGAAACTCTAAGAAAGGGGATCAAAAATATTTATATGTACTCATAGTTCGGAAAGGACTGCTTGCACACAAAAATGTGATAGTAAAAAAAAAAAAAAAAAAAAAAAAAAAAACTTGAAAAATGGATTTTGGTTAACCGAGAGTTTCGGTTAAAACTGTTTCGGACAGAAGAGGTTCTACTGTCTACTGTATTAAAAATAAAGTAAATCGATATTTTCAAATCGAATTGAATATGTTTAATTCAAAAATGAACTTATGCTTTCTCAACTCGAAACATCACATCTTACGAAAGCTAAAACAAACCACAATTTTGTACTTTGTCATGGTTTATTTCATTAATAGCAACATAAACATGTTCTTTAATAAAAACAATCGGGTATATCTAGCGAAAAATGGTAATAATACTCCAATTTTTATCCCTCTGAAGGAACCATATCTTATTCCCCCTATATAATGCGTAAGGTGAACATAAGTTGTTGATATAATTGCATAGCATAACCAATCATGCATGGCTTTGGTTGGTCACGATGGTGTGCTATTTAGCCGCGGAAATAAAGGGAGAAAACTGGATTTTTAATATTTTGCTGACAGCATTGAAAGTAAGTGCTATCTGTTAAATATATAGTACATTTATTTAAAAAAAAAGAGGGCAAGAGAAATTTGAGGTTATCAGTTTCAATGACATAAAGTTCTGAAAATAAAAGGCCTATTTCCTTTGTCTTTAGGATTTTTTTTTTTTCTGAGAGCCAAATAAATTCATATAAAATTATTTATTTAATTACTCAGAGAAGAGAGTTATTAAAATTTTTTATATTTGTGCATAATAAAAAGCATTAAATAATTAATCATCACATGTAATGGCCATTTTAATTATATTTTATAAAAGTTTAATTTAACTTGATTATAAGTAAAATTATGAACTTTGATTTTAACAAGAAATATTATAAATGTCCATTTTAAGGGAAATCTTTAGCATATAAACAAGTTAGATTTCGTTTAGTTAAACAAAAACAAATTCTTTATAAGTGAAAATTGAATTTCAAAATTTAAAGGATATTGGCCATATGTACAGTTTGACATTTGAATATGAATAACTACACTGTAAAAATACACATCAAACTCTCCAGTCATTCCATCAATTTTATACATGTTCACTTGACCACATTAAGAAGTTTCCATTGCCGAGAATAGAGCTAAATTACAGTTATGTAATTGTTTTCTTTAAGCACAGATAGATGACTGTATAGTTTGGTGCAGATTTTTAATAGTGTAAATTATTATAAGTAGTTAGTATTCCTATTTTGTTCTTTAAACTTAGGTTAGAACAGTGTGTGTTATCCTATAAGGTTATTTCTTAAATTGAAACGTTCAATGTACTACAAATATTGCACTCTTAAAAAAGTTAGGTACAGTAGAACCTCGATTATTCGAAGTAATTGGGACCGACCATCTGTCTGAAAATCGAAATTTTTGGATAATCGAGAATGCTTTAATTTTAAGATTAAGGAGAAATATGTGCAATATTTTTTATTATTGTAACAAGTGCTTAATAAAAACAAAGCAATAGAAAATAGAAACAATTATAAATTACCTGAATTTCAATTTTGAAATTAGATTCCTTTCACTTACATCACAAGTGTTTGAAAAAATATTTTGTTTGTCGCAATTTCGATTGCTTTTGCTTTCAAACTCTATCACGGAGTTTTTTTTTTTTTTAATATTATTAGTTCACCAATATCACAGTCTTTCTGCTGCTCCAGCCGTGCCAAATCTTTTGCAAAACATTAAAACCTTCAGAATTGCTAATTTACTCGTTTTCTTCGTTCGTCCCCGCAACTTACGGGAGCTCAAGTTAAATTCAAAGAAACTCTAAGAAAGGGGATCAAAAATATTTATATGTACTCATAGTTCAGAAAGGACTGCTTGCAAACAAAAAATGTGATAGTTAAAAAATAAATAAATAAATAAAAATCCCTTGAAAAATGGATTTCGGTTAACCGAGAGTTTCGGTTAAAACTGTTTCCGATAGAAGAGGTTCTACTGTCTACTGTATTCAAAAAAGAGTAAATCGATATTTTCAAATCGAATTGAATATGTTTAATTCAAAAATGAACTTATGCTTTCTCAACTCGGAAGCATCACATCTTACTAAAGCCAAAACAAACCACAATTTTGTACTTTGTCATGGTTTATTTCATTAATGGCAACATAAAGATGTTCTTTAATAAAAACAATCGAGTATATCTAGTGAAAAATGGGAATAATACTCCAATTTTTATCCCTCTGTATGAACTATATCTTATTCCCCTATATAATGCGTAAGGTGAACTTAAGTTGTTGATATAATTGCATAGCATAACCATTCATGCATGGTTTTGGTTGGTCCGGATGGTGTGCTATTTAGCCGCGGAAATAAAGGGAGAAAACGGGATTTTTAATATTTTGCTGACAGCATTGAAAGTAAGTGCTATCTGTTAAATATATAGTACATTTATTTAAAAAAAAAAAAGTGCAAGAGAGATTTGACGTTATCAGTTTCAATGAGATAAAGTTCTGAAAATAAAAGGCCTATTTCCTTTGTCTTTGGGAATTTTTTTTTTTCCGACAGCCAAATAAATTCATATAAAATTATTTATTTAATTACTCAGAGAAGAGAGTTATTAAAAATTTTTATATTTGTGCATAACAAAAAACATTAACTAAATAATTAATCATCACATGTAATGACCATTTTAGTTATATTTTATAAAAGTTTAACTTGATTATAAGTAAAATGATGAACTTTGATTTTAACAAGAAAGATTATAAATGTCCATTTTAAGGGAAATATTTAGCATATAAACAAGTTAGATTTCGTTTAGTTAAACAAAATACAAATTCTTTATCAATGAAAATTGAATTTTAAAATTTAAAGGATATTGGCCATATGTACAGTTTGACTTTTGAATATGAATAACTACACTGTAAAAATACACATCAAACTCTCCAGTCATTCCATCAATTTTATACATGTTCACGTGACCATATTAATAAGTTTCCATTGCCGACACTGTTAAAAATTTTGCAGCATTCTGGCAGGTCATTCGACCGTTTTTTGAAAAAACGGTTTGATAACCATAATTTAACTATATTCTGACCATAAAATGGCTTATAATATGGTCAGAATAGTGTTAAATTACGGTTGTTTTAACCGTATTCGAAAAAAAAAAACGCTCAAATGACCTGCCAGAATGCTGCAAATTTTTAACAGTGGAGAATAGAGCTAAATTACGGTTATGTAATTGTTTTCTTTAAACAGAGTTAGATGACTGTACAGTTTGGTGCAGATTTATAATAGTGCACTGTTAAAAATTTGCAGCATCCTGGCAGGTCATTCGACCGTTTTTCCCGAAAACGGTTTTACACAACCTTAATTTTAACCCGAACATATTATTGGCCATTTTATGGTCAGAATGTAGTTAAATTATGGTTATTAAACCGTTTTTTTTTAAAAAAAACGGTCGAATAACCTGCCAGAATGATGCAAAATTTTTAACAGTGTGTAAATTATTGTAAGTAGATAGTATTCCTATGTTGTTCTTTAAACTTAGGTTAGAACAGTGTGTCTTATCCTACAAGGTTATTTCTTAAATTGAAACGTTCAATGTACTACAAATATTGCACTCTTAAAAAAGTTAAGTACAGTAGAACCTCGATTATCCGAAGTAATTGGGACAGACCATCTGTCTGAAAATCGAAATTTTTGGATAATCGAGAATGCTTCAATTTTAAGATTAAGGAGAAATATTTGCAATATTTTTTATTATTGTAACAAGTGCTTAATAAAAACAAAGCAATAGAAAATAGAAACAATTATAAATTACCTAAATTTAAATTTTGAAATTAGATTCCTTTCACTTACATCACAAGTGTTTGAAAAAATATTTTGTTTGTCGCAATTTCGATTGCTTTTGCTTTCAAACTCTATCACGGAGGTTGTTTTTTTTTAAATATTATTAGTTCACCAATATCACAGTCTTTCTGCTGCTCCCGCCGTGCCAAATCTTTTGCAAAACATTAAAAGCTTCAGAATTGCTAATTTATTCGCTTTCTTCGTTCCACTCCGCAACTTACGGGAGCTCAAGTTAAATTCAAAGAAACTCTAAGAAAGGGGATCAAAAATATTTATATGTACTCATAGTTCGGAAAGGACTGCTTGCACACAAAAATGTGATAGTAAAAAAAAAAAAAAAAAAAAAAAAAAACTTGAAAAATGGATTTTGGTTAACCGAGAGTTTCGGTTAAAACTGTTTCGGACAGAAGAGGTTCTACTGTCTACTGTATTAAAAATAAAGTAAATCGATATTTTCAAATCGAATTGAATATGTTTAATTCAAAAATGAACTTATGCTTTCTCAACTCGAAACATCACATCTTACGAAAGCTAAAACAAACCACAATTTTGTACTTTGTCATGGTTTATTTCATTAATAGCAACATAAACATGTTCTTTAATAAAAACAATCGGGTATATCTAGCGAAAAATGGTAATAATACTCCAATTTTTATCCCTTTGAAGGAACCATATCTTATTCCCCCTATATAATGCGTAAGGTGAACATAAGTTGTTGATATAATTGCATAGCATAACCAATCATGCATGACTTTGGTTGGTCACGATGGTGTGCTATTTAGCCGCGGAAATAAAGGGAGAAAACTGGATTTTTAATATTTTGCTGACAGCATTGAAAGTAAGTGCTATCTGTTAAATATATAGTACATTTATTTAAAAAAAAAGAGGGCAAGAGAAATTTGAGGTTATCAGTTTCAATGACATAAAGTTCTGAAAATAAAAGGCCTATTTCCTTTGTCTTTAGGATTTTTTTTTTTCTGAGAGCCAAATAAATTCATATAAAATTATTTATTTAATTACTCAGAGAAGAGAGTTATTAAAATTTTTTATATTTGTGCATAATAAAAAGCATTAAATAATTAATCATCACATGTAATGGCCATTTTAATTATATTTTATAAAAGTTTAATTTAACTTGATTATAAGTAAAATTATGAACTTTGATTTTAACAAGAAATATTATAAATGTCCATTTTAAGGGAAATCTTTAGCATATAAACAAGTTAGATTTCGTTTAGTTAAACAAAAACAAATTCTTTATAAGTGAAAATTGAATTTCAAAATTTAAAGGATATTGGCCATATGTACAGTTTGACATTTGAATATGAATAACTACACTGTAAAAATACACATCAAACTCTCCAGTCATTCCATCAATTTTATACATGTTCACTTGACCACATTAAGAAGTTTCCATTGCCGAGAATAGAGCTAAATTACAGTTATGTAATTGTTTTCTTTAAGCACAGATAGATGACTGTATAGTTTGGTGCAGATTTTTAATAGTGTAAATTATTATAAGTAGTTAGTATTCCTATTTTGTTCTTTAAACTTAGGTTAGAACAGTGTGTGTTATCCTATAAGGTTATTTCTTAAATTGAAACGTTCAATGTACTACAAATATTGCACTCTTAAAAAAGTTAGGTACAGTAGAACCTCGATTATTCGAAGTAATTGGGACCGACCATCTGTCTGAAAATCGAAATTTTTGGATAATCGAGAATGCTTTAATTTTAAGATTAAGGAGAAATATGTGCAATATTTTTTATTATTGTAACAAGTGCTTAATAAAAACAAAGCAATAGAAAATAGAAACAATTATAAATTACCTGAATTTCAATTTTGAAATTAGATTCCTTTCACTTACATCACAAGTGTTTGAAAAAATATTTTGTTTGTCGCAATTTCGATTGCTTTTGCTTTCAAACTCTATCACGGAGTTTTTTTTTTTTTTTAATATTATTAGTTCACCAATATCACAGTCTTTCTGCTGCTCCAGCCGTGCCAAATCGTTTGCAAAACATTAAAAGCTTCAGAATTGCTAATTTACTCGTTTTCTTCGTTCGTCCCCGCAACTTACGGGAGCTCAAGTTAAATTCAAAGAAACTCTAAGAAAGGGGATCAAAAATATTTATATGTACTCATAGTTCAGAAAGGACTGCTTGCAAACAAAAAATGTGATAGTTAAAAAATAAATAAATAAATAAAAATCCCTTGAAAAATGGATTTCGGTTAACCGAGAGTTTCGGTTAAAACTGTTTCCGATAGAAGAGGTTCTACTGTCTACTGTATTCAAAAAAGAGTAAATCGATATTTTCAAATCGAATTGAATATGTTTAATTCAAAAATGAACTTATGCTTTCTCAACTCGGAAGCATCACATCTTACTAAAGCCAAAACAAACCACAATTTTGTACTTTGTCATGGTTTATTTCATTAATGGCAACATAAAGATGTTCTTTAATAAAAACAATCGAGTATATCTAGTGAAAAATGGGAATAATACTCCAATTTTTATCCCTCTGTATGAACTATATCTTATTCCCCTATATAATGCGTAAGGTGAACTTAAGTTGTTGATATAATTGCATAGCATAACCATTCATGCATGGTTTTGGTTGGTCCGGATGGTGTGCTATTTAGCCGCGGAAATAAAGGGAGAAAACGGGATTTTTAATATTTTGCTGACAGCATTGAAAGTAAGTGCTATCTGTTAAATATATAGTACATTTATTTCAAAAAAAAAGTGCAAGAGAGATTTGACGTTATCAGTTTCAATGAGATAAAGTTCTGAAAATAAAAGGCCTATTTCCTTTGTCTTTGGGAATTTTTTTTTTCCGACAGCCAAATAAATTCATATAAAATTATTTATTTAATTACTCAGAGAAGAGAGTTATTAAAAATTTTTATATTTGTGCATAACAAAAAACATTAACTAAATAATTAATCATCACATGTAATGACCATTTTAGTTATATTTTATAAAATTTTAACTTGATTATAAGTAAAATGATGAACTTTGATTTTAACAAGAAAGATTATAAATGTCCATTTTAAGGGAAATATTTAGCATATAAACAAGTTAGATTTCGTTTAGTTAAACAAAATACAAATTCTTTATCAATGAAAATTGAATTTTAAAATTTAAAGGATATTGGCCATATGTACAGTTTGACTTTTGAATATGAATAACTACACTGTAAAAATACACATCAAACTCTCCAGTCATTCCATCAATTTTATACATGTTCACGTGACCATATTAATAAGTTTCCATTGCCGACACTGTTAAAAATTTTGCAGCATTCTGGCAGGTCATTCGACCGTTTTTTGAAAAAACGGTTTGATAACCATAATTTAACTATATTCTGACCATAAAATGGCTTATAATATGGTCAGAATAGTGTTAAATTACGGTTGTTTTAACCGTATTCGAAAAAAAAAAACGCTCAAATGACCTGCCAGAATGCTGCAAATTTTTAACAGTGGAGAATAGAGCTAAATTACGGTTATGTAATTGTTTTCTTTAAACAGAGTTAGATGACTGTACAGTTTGGTGCAGATTTATAATAGTGCACTGTTAAAAATTTGCAGCATCCTGGCAGGTCATTCGACCGTTTTTCCCGAAAACAGTTTTACACAACCTTAATTTTAACCCGAACATATTATTGGCCATTTTATGGTCAGAATGTAGTTAAATTATGGTTATTAAACCGTTTTTTTTTAAAAAAAACGGTCGAATAACCTGCCAGAATGATGCAAAATTTTTAACAGTGTGTAAATTATTGTAAGTAGATAGTATTCCTATGTTGTTCTTTAAACTTAGGTTAGAACAGTGTGTCTTATCCTACAAGGTTATTTCTTAAATTGAAACGTTCAATGTACTACAAATATTGCACTCTTAAAAAAGTTAAGTACAGTAGAACCTCGATTATCCGAAGTAATTGGGACAGACCATCTGTCTGAAAATCGAAATTTTTGGATAATCGAGAATGCTTCAATTTTAAGATTAAGGAGAAATATTTGCAATATTTTTTATTATTGTAACAAGTGCTTAATAAAAACAAAGCAATAGAAAATAGAAACAATTATAAATTACCTAAATTTAAATTTTGAAATTAGATTCCTTTCACTTACATCACAAGTGTTTGAAAAAATATTTTGTTTGTCGCAATTTCGATTGCTTTTGCTTTCAAACTCTATCACGGAGGTTTTTTTTTTTAAATATTATTAGTTCACCAATATCACAGTCTTTCTGCTGCTCCCGCCGTGCCAAATCTTTTGCAAAACATTAAAAGCTTCAGAATTGCTAATTTATTCGCTTTCTTCGTTCCACTCCGCAACTTACGGGAGCTCAAGTTAAATTCAAAGAAACTCTAAGAAAGGGGATCAAAAATATTTATATGTACTCATAGTTCGGAAAGGACTGCTTGCACACAAAAATGTGATAGTAAAAAAAAAAAAAAAAACTTGAAAAATGGATTTTGGTTAACCGAGAGTTTCGGTTAAAACTGTTTCGGACAGAAGAGGTTCTACTGTCTACTGTATTAAAAATAAAGTAAATCGATATTTTCAAATCGAATTGAATATGTTTAATTCAAAAATGAACTTATGCTTTCTCAACTCGAAACATCACATCTTACGAAAGCTAAAACAAACCACAATTTTGTACTTTGTCATGGTTTATTTCATTAATAGCAACATAAACATGTTCTTTAATAAAAACAATCGGGTATATCTAGCGAAAAATGGTAATAATACTCCAATTTTTATCCCTCTGAAGGAACCATATCTTATTCCCCCTATATAATGCGTAAGGTGAACATAAGTTGTTGATATAATTGCATAGCATAACCAATCATGCATGGCTTTGGTTGGTCACGATGGTGTGCTATTTAGCCGCGGAAATAAAGGGAGAAAACTGGATTTTTAATATTTTGCTGACAGCATTGAAAGTAAGTGCTATCTGTTAAATATATAGTACATTTATTTAAAAAAAAAAGAGGGCAAGAGAAATTTGAGGTTATCAGTTTCAATGACATAAAGTTCTGAAAATAAAAGGCCTATTTCCTTTGTCTTTAGGATTTTTTTTTTTTCTGAGAGCCAAATAAATTCATATAAAATTATTTATTTAATTACTCAGAGAAGAGAGTTATTAAAATTTTTTATATTTGTGCATAATAAAAAGCATTAAATAATTAATCATCACATGTAATGGCCATTTTAATTATATTTTATAAAAGTTTAATTTAACTTGATTATAAGTAAAATTATGAACTTTGATTTTAACAAGAAATATTATAAATGTCCATTTTAAGGGAAATCTTTAGCATATAAACAAGTTAGATTTCGTTTAGTTAAACAAAAACAAATTCTTTATAAGTGAAAATTGAATTTCAAAATTTAAAGGATATTGGCCATATGTACAGTTTGACTTTTGAATATGAATAACTACACTGTAAAAATACACATCAAACTCTCCAGTCATTCCATCAATTTTATACATGTTCACGTGACCATATTAATAAGTTTCCATTGCCGACACTGTTAAAAATTTTGCAGCATTCTGGCAGGTCATTCGACCGTTTTTTGAAAAAACGGTTTGATAACCATAATTTAACTATATTCTGACCATAAAATGGCTTATAATATGGTCAGAATAGTGTTAAATTACGGTTGTTTTAACCGTATTCGAAAAAAAAAAACGCTCAAATGACCTGCCAGAATGCTGCAAATTTTTAACAGTGGAGAATAGAGCTAAATTACGGTTATGTAATTGTTTTCTTTAAACAGAGTTAGATGACTGTACAGTTTGGTGCAGATTTATAATAGTGCACTGTTAAAAATTTGCAGCATCCTGGCAGGTCATTCGACCGTTTTTCCCGAAAACGGTTTTACACAACCTTAATTTTAACCCGAACATATTATTGGCCATTTTATGGTCAGAATGTAGTTAAATTATGGTTATTAAACCGTTTTTTTTTAAAAAAAACGGTCGAATAACCTGCCAGAATGATGCAAAATTTTTAACAGTGTGTAAATTATTGTAAGTAGATAGTATTCCTATGTTGTTCTTTAAACTTAGGTTAGAACAGTGTGTCTTATCCTACAAGGTTATTTCTTAAATTGAAACGTTCAATGTACTACAAATATTGCACTCTTAAAAAAGTTAAGTACAGTAGAACCTCGATTATCCGAAGTAATTGGGACAGACCATCTGTCTGAAAATCGAAATTTTTGGATAATCGAGAATGCTTCAATTTTAAGATTAAGGAGAAATATTTGCAATATTTTTTATTATTGTAACAAGTGCTTAATAAAAACAAAGCAATAGAAAATAGAAACAATTATAAATTACCTAAATTTAAATTTTGAAATTAGATTCCTTTCACTTACATCACAAGTGTTTGAAAAAATATTTTGTTTGTCGCAATTTCGATTGCTTTTGCTTTCAAACTCTATCACGGAGGTTGTTTTTTTTTAAATATTATTAGTTCACCAATATCACAGTCTTTCTGCTGCTCCCGCCGTGCCAAATCTTTTGCAAAACATTAAAAGCTTCAGAATTGCTAATTTATTCGCTTTCTTCGTTCCACTCCGCAACTTACGGGAGCTCAAGTTAAATTCAAAGAAACTCTAAGAAAGGGGATCAAAAATATTTATATGTACTCATAGTTCGGAAAGGACTGCTTGCACACAAAAATGTGATAGTAAAAAAAAAAAAAAAAAAAAAAAAAAACTTGAAAAATGGATTTTGGTTAACCGAGAGTTTCGGTTAAAACTGTTTCGGACAGAAGAGGTTCTACTGTCTACTGTATTAAAAATAAAGTAAATCGATATTTTCAAATCGAATTGAATATGTTTAATTCAAAAATGAACTTATGCTTTCTCAACTCGAAACATCACATCTTACGAAAGCTAAAACAAACCACAATTTTGTACTTTGTCATGGTTTATTTCATTAATAGCAACATAAACATGTTCTTTAATAAAAACAATCGGGTATATCTAGCGAAAAATGGTAATAATACTCCAATTTTTATCCCTTTGAAGGAACCATATCTTATTCCCCCTATATAATGCGTAAGGTGAACATAAGTTGTTGATATAATTGCATAGCATAACCAATCATGCATGACTTTGGTTGGTCACGATGGTGTGCTATTTAGCCGCGGAAATAAAGGGAGAAAACTGGATTTTTAATATTTTGCTGACAGCATTGAAAGTAAGTGCTATCTGTTAAATATATAGTACATTTATTTAAAAAAAAAGAGGGCAAGAGAAATTTGAGGTTATCAGTTTCAATGACATAAAGTTCTGAAAATAAAAGGCCTATTTCCTTTGTCTTTAGGATTTTTTTTTTCTGAGAGCCAAATAAATTCATATAAAATTATTTATTTAATTACTCAGAGAAGAGAGTTATTAAAATTTTTTATATTTGTGCATAATAAAAAGCATTAAATAATTAATCATCACATGTAATGGCCATTTTAATTATATTTTATAAAAGTTTAATTTAACTTGATTATAAGTAAAATTATGAACTTTGATTTTAACAAGAAATATTATAAATGTCCATTTTAAGGGAAATCTTTAGCATATAAACAAGTTAGATTTCGTTTAGTTAAACAAAAACAAATTCTTTATAAGTGAAAATTGAATTTCAAAATTTAAAGGATATTGGCCATATGTACAGTTTGACATTTGAATATGAATAACTACACTGTAAAAATACACATCAAACTCTCCAGTCATTCCATCAATTTTATACATGTTCACTTGACCACATTAAGAAGTTTCCATTGCCGAGAATAGAGCTAAATTACAGTTATGTAATTGTTTTCTTTAAGCACAGATAGATGACTGTATAGTTTGGTGCAGATTTTTAATAGTGTAAATTATTATAAGTAGTTAGTATTCCTATTTTGTTCTTTAAACTTAGGTTAGAACAGTGTGTGTTATCCTATAAGGTTATTTCTTAAATTGAAACGTTCAATGTACTACAAATATTGCACTCTTAAAAAAGTTAGGTACAGTAGAACCTCGATTATTCGAAGTAATTGGGACCGACCATCTGTCTGAAAATCGAAATTTTTGGATAATCGAGAATGCTTTAATTTTAAGATTAAGGAGAAATATGTGCAATATTTTTTATTATTGTAACAAGTGCTTAATAAAAACAAAGCAATAGAAAATAGAAACAATTATAAATTACCTGAATTTCAATTTTGAAATTAGATTCCTTTCACTTACATCACAAGTGTTTGAAAAAATATTTTGTTTGTCGCAATTTCGATTGCTTTTGCTTTCAAACTCTATCACGGAGTTTTTTTTTTTTTTTAATATTATTAGTTCACCAATATCACAGTCTTTCTGCTGCTCCAGCCGTGCCAAATCGTTTGCAAAACATTAAAAGCTTCAGAATTGCTAATTTACTCGTTTTCTTCGTTCGTCCCCGCAACTTACGGGAGCTCAAGTTAAATTCAAAGAAACTCTAAGAAAGGGGATCAAAAATATTTATATGTACTCATAGTTCAGAAAGGACTGCTTGCAAACAAAAAATGTGATAGTTAAAAAATAAATAAATAAATAAAAATCCCTTGAAAAATGGATTTCGGTTAACCGAGAGTTTCGGTTAAAACTGTTTCCGATAGAAGAGGTTCTACTGTCTACTGTATTCAAAAAAGAGTAAATCGATATTTTCAAATCGAATTGAATATGTTTAATTCAAAAATGAACTTATGCTTTCTCAACTCGGAAGCATCACATCTTACTAAAGCCAAAACAAACCACAATTTTGTACTTTGTCATGGTTTATTTCATTAATGGCAACATAAAGATGTTCTTTAATAAAAACAATCGAGTATATCTAGTGAAAAATGGGAATAATACTCCAATTTTTATCCCTCTGTATGAACTATATCTTATTCCCCTATATAATGCGTAAGGTGAACTTAAGTTGTTGATATAATTGCATAGCATAACCATTCATGCATGGTTTTGGTTGGTCCGGATGGTGTGCTATTTAGCCGCGGAAATAAAGGGAGAAAACGGGATTTTTAATATTTTGCTGACAGCATTGAAAGTAAGTGCTATCTGTTAAATATATAGTACATTTATTTCAAAAAAAAAGTGCAAGAGAGATTTGACGTTATCAGTTTCAATGAGATAAAGTTCTGAAAATAAAAGGCCTATTTCCTTTGTCTTTGGGAATTTTTTTTTTCCGACAGCCAAATAAATTCATATAAAATTATTTATTTAATTACTCAGAGAAGAGAGTTATTAAAAATTTTTATATTTGTGCATAACAAAAAACATTAACTAAATAATTAATCATCACATGTAATGACCATTTTAGTTATATTTTATAAAATTTTAACTTGATTATAAGTAAAATGATGAACTTTGATTTTAACAAGAAAGATTATAAATGTCCATTTTAAGGGAAATATTTAGCATATAAACAAGTTAGATTTCGTTTAGTTAAACAAAATACAAATTCTTTATCAATGAAAATTGAATTTTAAAATTTAAAGGATATTGGCCATATGTACAGTTTGACTTTTGAATATGAATAACTACACTGTAAAAATACACATCAAACTCTCCAGTCATTCCATCAATTTTATACATGTTCACGTGACCATATTAATAAGTTTCCATTGCCGACACTGTTAAAAATTTTGCAGCATTCTGGCAGGTCATTCGACCGTTTTTTGAAAAAACGGTTTGATAACCATAATTTAACTATATTCTGACCATAAAATGGCTTATAATATGGTCAGAATAGTGTTAAATTACGGTTGTTTTAACCGTATTCGAAAAAAAAAAACGCTCAAATGACCTGCCAGAATGCTGCAAATTTTTAACAGTGGAGAATAGAGCTAAATTACGGTTATGTAATTGTTTTCTTTAAACAGAGTTAGATGACTGTACAGTTTGGTGCAGATTTATAATAGTGCACTGTTAAAAATTTGCAGCATCCTGGCAGGTCATTCGACCGTTTTTCCCGAAAACAGTTTTACACAACCTTAATTTTAACCCGAACATATTATTGGCCATTTTATGGTCAGAATGTAGTTAAATTATGGTTATTAAACCGTTTTTTTTTAAAAAAAACGGTCGAATAACCTGCCAGAATGATGCAAAATTTTTAACAGTGTGTAAATTATTGTAAGTAGATAGTATTCCTATGTTGTTCTTTAAACTTAGGTTAGAACAGTGTGTCTTATCCTACAAGGTTATTTCTTAAATTGAAACGTTCAATGTACTACAAATATTGCACTCTTAAAAAAGTTAAGTACAGTAGAACCTCGATTATCCGAAGTAATTGGGACAGACCATCTGTCTGAAAATCGAAATTTTTGGATAATCGAGAATGCTTCAATTTTAAGATTAAGGAGAAATATTTGCAATATTTTTTATTATTGTAACAAGTGCTTAATAAAAACAAAGCAATAGAAAATAGAAACAATTATAAATTACCTAAATTTAAATTTTGAAATTAGATTCCTTTCACTTACATCACAAGTGTTTGAAAAAATATTTTGTTTGTCGCAATTTCGATTGCTTTTGCTTTCAAACTCTATCACGGAGGTTTTTTTTTTTAAATATTATTAGTTCACCAATATCACAGTCTTTCTGCTGCTCCCGCCGTGCCAAATCTTTTGCAAAACATTAAAAGCTTCAGAATTGCTAATTTATTCGCTTTCTTCGTTCCACTCCGCAACTTACGGGAGCTCAAGTTAAATTCAAAGAAACTCTAAGAAAGGGGATCAAAAATATTTATATGTACTCATAGTTCGGAAAGGACTGCTTGCACACAAAAATGTGATAGTAAAAAAAAAAAAAAAAACTTGAAAAATGGATTTTGGTTAACCGAGAGTTTCGGTTAAAACTGTTTCGGACAGAAGAGGTTCTACTGTCTACTGTATTAAAAATAAAGTAAATCGATATTTTCAAATCGAATTGAATATGTTTAATTCAAAAATGAACTTATGCTTTCTCAACTCGAAACATCACATCTTACGAAAGCTAAAACAAACCACAATTTTGTACTTTGTCATGGTTTATTTCATTAATCGCAACATAAACATGTTCTTTAATAAAAACAATCGGGTATATCTAGCGAAAAATGGTAATAATACTCCAATTTTTATCCCTCTGAAGGAACCATATCTTATTCCCCCTATATAATGCGTAAGGTGAACATAAGTTGTTGATATAATTGCATAGCATAACCAATCATGCATGGCTTTGGTTGGTCACGATGGTGTGCTATTTAGCCGCGGAAATAAAGGGAGAAAACTGGATTTTTAATATTTTGCTGACAGCATTGAAAGTAAGTGCTATCTGTTAAATATATAGTACATTTATTTAAAAAAAAAAAGAGGGCAAGAGAAATTTGAGGTTATCAGTTTCAATGACATAAAGTTCTGAAAATAAAAGGCCTATTTCCTTTGTCTTTAGGATTTTTTTTTTTTCTGAGAGCCAAATAAATTCATATAAAATTATTTATTTAATTACTCAGAGAAGAGAGTTATTAAAATTTTTTATATTTGTGCATAATAAAAAGCATTAAATAATTAATCATCACATGTAATGGCCATTTTAATTATATTTTATAAAAGTTTAATTTAACTTGATTATAAGTAAAATTATGAACTTTGATTTTAACAAGAAATATTATAAATGTCCATTTTAAGGGAAATCTTTAGCATATAAACAAGTTAGATTTCGTTTAGTTAAACAAAAACAAATTCTTTATAAGTGAAAATTGAATTTCAAAATTTAAAGGATATTGGCCATATGTACAGTTTGACATTTGAATATGAATAACTACACAGTAAAAATACACATCAAACTCTCCAGTCATTCCATCAATTTTATACATGTTCACTTGACCACATTAAGAAGTTTCCATTGCCGAGAATAGAGCTAAATTACAGTTATGTAATTGTTTTCTTTAAGCACAGATAGATGACTGTATAGTTTGGTGCAGATTTTTAATAGTGTAAATTATTATAAGTAGTTAGTATTCCTATTTTGTTCTTTAAACTTAGGTTAGAACAGTGTGTGTTATCCTATAAGGTTATTTCTTAAATTGAAACGTTCAATGTACTACAAATATTGCACTCTTAAAAAAGTTAAGTACAGTAGAACCTCGATTATTCGAAGTAATTGGGACCGACCATCTGTCGGAAAATCGAAATTTTTGGATAATCGAGAATGCTTCAATTTTATGATTAAGGAGAAATATGTGCAATAATTTTTATTATGGTAACAAGTGCTTAATAAAAACAAAGCAATAGAAAATAGAAACAATTATATATAACGTGAATTTAAATTTTGAAATTAAATTCCTTTTACTTATATCACAAGTGTTTAAAAAAATGTTTTGTTTGTCGCAATTTCGATTGCTGTTGCTTTCGAACTCTATCACGGAGTTTTTTTTTTTAAATATTATTAGTTCACTAATATCACAGTCTTTCTGCTGCTCCAGCCATGCCAAATCTTTTGCAAAACATTAAAAGCTTCAGAATTGCTAATTTATTCGTTTTCTTCGTTCCACTCCGCAACTTACGGGAGCTCAAGTTAAATTCAAAGGAACTCTAAGAGAAGACGATCAAAAATATTTATATGTACTCATAGTTCGGAAAAGACTGCTTGCACATAAGAAATGTGATAATTAAAAAAAAAAAAAACCCTCGAAAAATGGATTTGGGTTAACCGAGAGTTTCGGTTAAAATAGTTTCGGATAAAAGAGGTTCTACTGTTTACTGTATTCAAAAAAGAGTAAATCGATATTCTCAAATCGAATTGAATATGTTTAATTAAAAAATGAACTTATGCTTTCGCAACTCGGAAACATCACATCTTACTAAAGCCAAAACAAACCATAATTTTGTACTTTGTCATGGATTATTTCATTAACGGCAACATAAAAGATGTTCTTTAATAAAAACAATCAGATATATCTAGGCAAAAATGGGAATAATACTCCAATTTTTATCCCTCTGAAGGAATTGTATCTTATTCCCTCTACGTCATGCGTAAGGTGAACTTGCGTTGTAGATATAAGTGCATGGCATAACCAATCATGCATGGTTTTGGTTGGTCTGGACGGTGTGCTATTTATCCGCGGAAATAAAGGGGAAGAACGGGATTTTTAATATTTTGCTGACGACTTTGAAAGTAAGTGCTATTTGTTAAATATTTAGTAAATTTTTTTCTTGTTTAGTGTAATACAGTTTTAGATGCAATAAATATTAAATATACACAGTATTTTAAAGTTTAAAAGTGCTTGGGAGCAATGCTCTTTTCACAAATATATATCATTTTCGTATCTATATAATAATTCTGCTATTTTATATCATTAAATAATCAATTAAATGTTTTCTTGTTAATACTTTTGAGCTGGAAATAAATGGCAGCAGATTTTTACTTTCATCTGCAGTAAGGCGTCGGGGGAAGGGGGGTGCTGAAACCCTTTTGTCAAGAAAAATATTTGTTCACCACTTAAGTTATTTTAATTTGAATGTGTTTTATTAAGTGTCTTTTATCCAGGGTTTTTACTTTATTTTGTATACTCACTTGCTACTAATCGGCCATCTTGGATGAATCTTGTTTTACTTCGTATTTGTATGATTGGAGCATTGTTTTCAAGAACTATTAATTGTTTTTTAAAAAACTGTGCGTAATTTAATATTTGAATTCATTTAACATGGTACAGTTGATTACATAAAGTAAGTAAAAAATGATATTGAATATTTAACAAAGAGCACTATGGTGGAGTGAATTGTCTATTTGAAATGGAGAGAGTTTTTGTACCAAGCCGTGAAATCGTACATATAAGGTATAGTCTCACATTCTGCGTTAAGACTGCAAAGGCTCCAATCCTGAAAAATGAGAGAATGCTGAAAAAACACTTACTCAATAATTACACAGTTCGATTCCATGGAAAGATTTTATTTGATGTGTAAAATGAGGTGCCCCCCACCCCCCCCCCCCCCCCCCGCCAGCATTGCTAATTACAACCTCTCAGATGCAAGAATACAGGAATAGTGACGCTTACAAAGCCAGAAAATATTTTCCAAATCGAGTCATGGTGCATCAACTAAAATGTACGTTACGAAGAAATGCATTCTAAAATTTGAAACAAAAACTGCCAAGGGTCAACCAGAATTGGCGATATCATCATTAACCAACATATTGGACAGTGACAAGCAGCCCTAAATTAAAGCAGTTGAAAACATCGCAGATATGTCATAATAACTTTATTTATTGCTTTTGTTGTTATGATAACCGTATTACGTTACGCAGGCATTATAAGTGAAACTGAAGATAATATAACAAGTAATTTCCTTTTATGATTGCAAAACCCATAAATCTATCAACTTGATTTTCCAAAATGAGTTAAATTAACACATCTGCCTGAAATAATGACCTTTTTAGCTAGGATAAAATAGAGTAAAAGATATTGAATTTTGACAAAACAAAAGAGAGTTTTCGTTTAAAATAAAAAGACTGAAGGAATAAACATTAAAAGAGAGGGGAATTAATTACCTTCTAATACATTTAAATTAATAAATTAGGCCAAATATATGATTACATCATATGCACTTACTTTCAAAATTCATATTTGAATACACGAATGGGATCAAAATTGAGTACATCTGTTTCTCAATTTTAAGTGCATTTGGGTCGGAGCAGTTTTGTTTATGTGACGTAATAAAAATTGAGTACAAAGACATCTTGATAAATATTTAGGAGTTACATGCATTAACATTGATGATAAAAGCATAAAAATTGTAAATCATAAAACAGCAATAAAATTTGTGATAAAACTCAGTTTAAAAAAAAATAAAAAATATACGTTTCAGCACGGGACACGATATCACAGTGAAATTACTCGTAGAATAAAACTGTAAAATGAAGTTGGTAGTTAAATGAATTAAAAATTCTGTTATTTCACAATTGATCGGGTTTTAAATTGACAATTCCGGGGAGAAATTTTTATCGCATTAAGATCTTTCAAATGACTTCGTTATATGACACTTTTCGAAAATGAAAACAATAATTGTTGAGATATTGCCGATTTAATGGAAAGTCTGTTTTTGAAACATATATAGTGAAATCTCTTCCAACTAAAAAACATTAAGCACATCTTTTGTTATCGACGCATTATGTATTTTATTTTATGTATAAAAACAAAAATAACTTATTTTGTTTTACTTATGACAAATGCATTATTTGCTTATACTGATTTCTTTATTACTTTTTCCTTTTTCTATAGAATGGTATTTTTCAAGACTTATAAAGGAAATCTAACTTAAGGCCAAATGTTTCACAAATGTTCACCATTTTCTATTTATAAACATGACCACACGCATTTAATTATGATCTTTATGAAAAAACCTAATAAATATTATATTTTTTTGTTAAAAATTTATTTAAGAGAAGCGATATGTAATTATAATTTTGTCAATAATCCTCCACTCATACAAGTAACTCAACTAATACAAGTAACAAAATCAGCAATGTTTTATTAAAAAGTAAATTAATTCCTTCGTAGCACATTTTATTTATGCTATCAATTATATATATATATATATATATTGGTGGTGTAACAAATCCCAGACATACTTATGAATGTACATAAAGTAGCATGGTCTTTTACTATTAATCTTATAAAAGTAGAGTTCCTTCTTTACCAGCAGATGCTCATTGATAACTATATCATTGTGTAGACATTCTCTTCTTATAATCGTATACTTAGAATTCCCTTAAGGTCTATTTATTTTATTCACCAAAGTGAATTGCTATAAATGACATTATAAATCTAAATGTATCAAGTTTGGTATACGTAATTAAAAAAAAAAAAAAAAAACCTTCAACTATTTATGGGATATAAAAAGAAAATTAAAATCCTGTAGAAAAAATACCTAATTAAAATGTACATAAAGCACAAATAATTGTACAAAAATTACTTTCTGGTGCATAATTATAAAATAAAGAAATTTAAAATACAAATTTAAAATGTATCAAAATACATCAGAAAAAACCTAGAACGTTTTCAACCATTTCAGGGCAGTCTTCTTTTAATAGTTGAAAACGTTCTATGTTTTTTCTGGTGTATATTCAAATATTTTAAATAAATCCTAATGTATACGGCCTTGTCAGTGTTGCCAGATAGTCGAAAGTCAATTTCCCCAAAATTTCTGAAATTTTCCCCAAATGAGGCTTTTCTTCTGAAAAGTCCCTAACTCAGTTTCTACTCAAAAAGTAAATTTTCAATTTTCAATTTGCCGCTATAAAAAATGTATTACTAATTTAAACTCAAAAAGTTTCCCTAAATCAAGCCTTTTTTGGAAAAAATTTCCCATTTACAAAAAATAAACATTTAAACTCGGTAGAATTTTGCTTGCATATTCGCAGCTAAACAAAGAGAATGAGACATACATTTTACAACGACAAGCTCTTTTATACTGGTTTTAAAACTTTTGCTAATGGATGATACTGGACTACCATTACTTTAGCTCTCATCTACGTTCATGCCAATAAGTTTTTCAAGGTTTAGACCATCTCTAATCAGTTGGGATTGAAACGAATCTGAGATGGCTGTTGCATCATCTACTTCTATCTGATTTAGCCTAAAAACGTTTTTTTTTTAAGTGAAAACTTCTTTAGGCGCGTTGAGCTTTTTTTTGAGATGGGGAAAAACCACTGATTTCGAGACACTGTAACGTAACCGACATGCTAGTAGCATTTTGACACATAGACACTAGCGCGCCAAGCGGTGAATGACAGGAACTTTTCCCTCTTCAGCTCAATCCGCAAAAGAAGAAGGAAGCTAAAACTCACTTTTTCTCCCGGCGTATTGCTAAAACAAATTATTATTTTGTTTTTCGTCAGTTAAAATGAATTATACCGTAATCGTGACCTACCTATTTCGTGTAACTAAAAACCGATAACGCTGTATTTTATCGTGTTGATGGTCTGGTCAATGACCAACAGTATTGGCGGGAATTTCGATTACGGAAGATAAAATACGGAGCACAGATGTCAGATACACACTTGGGTACCTAATTGACAGCAAAATGGCGTTACTTTATTTTACAAGGAAACCCGGCTACTGTTGCTTATTTATTAATAAATTGTTCATTTACTTTTATTTTATTTTTTTAAATTGTACAATTTCTTTGTTCTATAGTTATTAATGAAATTACCGTTTATTTATTGTTGTTTACTTTTTAAAACAATAGAAAATAATTTAAAAATATATATTGTAACTGGTATTGGAAAACGGGCTTTCGCCAAATTGACGTTAAAAAATCGCGCCAAACCTGGTTCGTATATCACATCTCTGCCGAATTCTCGGTTTTTTTATCTTTCGACTTTTTATCCAAATTTTCCGGATTTTTTAAATTTTCCCTTTCATTGTATCCCAAACACTACCTTCATACCAAATTTCAAGATTCTAGGGATACAGGACGTACCTCTGAGTTTTGATGATCGGTGAATCAGTGTCGAAAAGGCGAAAGTTTAAGTTCATATATCTTCTAAGATAGAAACGTGAAATTTCAGCATTTAGTTCCATTTCCACATTATTTTAGATTTACCAAGTTTCAAGTTTCTGGGAATCACCAACACAAAGATATTGGGGGGTCAAAGTACCCTGAGTTGCTTCCAGAAAAAGATGCTTACGGCTGTGCTTTCAAGACTTGGCAGGGGCACTGTCGTGTCCCCAATTTCATTAGTGCTGCTACACAATTCAACGCATAAAACATTTCCTGACGATTAAAAAAACACACACGTAATTGTTGAAGTTTTCACTTCTATTGGCACTCCCGGAGTGCCACTGTTTTTTTTTTTTTTTTTTTTTTTTTTTTTTTTTTTTTTTTGTCATCTCTATTGAAGTACCAAATTGAAATGTGAAGCACCTTCTTTGTACCAATCACTGTGCTTTCATCAATAATAAAAGTAAAATAGATGCTTTCCACATCTTTAATTAAATCTTTTAATAAGTGCGGTAAAAAAAAAAAAAAAAAACGTTTCGGATAAGTCCTGCAGATTTAGAAATGTGGAAGTTTATGCCGTTTAAGACCACAGAGTTCTCATTCAGGTTTCTTAAAAGGAGAACTAAGGAGTCTGCTGCATTCACTGAGCAATTGCAGTTAAAAACGCGGCAGTGTGATTGTAGTACGGAATTGCATGTCTTACAAAAAGCTGTATACTGTCATTCCATGAAGCACAAATTAACCAGCCTTAAACAAAAGAAAAGTTATAAAATTGTTTCTATTTATGTTGTATAGATCTATACTAATAAAGAAATGTGCCTGTGTGTCTATCCGCGATGACTAGGAAAACCTACAGCACTTATATAGTGGACGACGACTGATATCTCCGATTTTTGTATTTTAATTTCGTTTTCCAAATAAAAATTAAGTTAGATCCAGTATTGTCTGATGACTAAAAGCAAACTTTAAGTGAAATAGTGAAAACAATTCCCCAAGTTTTTCCCCAAAAATTTCCCCATGAACTACTTGTCCCCCAAAAATTCCCCTCGAGGTTCAAAATTCCCCAATATGGGGACAAAATCCCCAATCTGGCAACACTGGTCCTTGCACACTGTAAAAAAAAATCTGTAGTTTTACAGATGTAAAGTTACATGCTTACTAAACTTTCATTTGTAACTGTACAAAAAAGCTGTAAATCCGCAAAACTAAATTTTGTAAAGCTACAGAAATCTATAGCTTTACAATTGAATCTGCTAAAATTAAAGTAATCTTACTAAAATTTTATCTGTAAGCCTGGTTGCTCTTACATGAAAAGTTCTAGGCATCCCAGTTTCCTAAAAAAATCTTAGTAACCTTACAGATGTTTTGATTTTCGGCGCAAAAGTATATGTTACATGAATTTTGGCTGTTGCCGTTACATAAAATGTTCTAGGAAACCCAGTTTCCCAGATAAATTTTAGTAACTTTACAGATTTTTTTTACAGTGTAATGGTTGACAACTTTCTAGGTTTTTTCTGGTGTACTTCGAGATATTTTAATTATCTTTATATTATATTTATGAACCTGAAAGTAATTTTTGTACAATTATTTGTGCTTTATGTATATTTTAATTATTTAACTTAAGGTGAATATAGCACTGGAATTTTAATTTTCATTTATTGTAAAAAAAAATTCCCCATATTTAAACAAAGGTTAAACGTCATACTTCAACATACAAATGCTTGAACGTATCAGATATAGTTTCATAGAATTTCTTTATACATGTTTCATTTGAGGGTCGATAAACGCAAAAATGATATATTTTTAAAATTATTATCTGTCCTTTTATATGAACGTTTCATATGTAAACGGTAATTAAAGTAAGGTTCATAATAAATATTATTTAAAATATTGTAAAAGCTTTTGCTGGAAAGTTATGCTAATCTTTATTTCTAAATATGAGAAATCGTTTGTTCGCATTAACTCTTTTAAGAAATAAATAGATTTGTATCCACAATAAAAGTACCCATATTAAGGTAAATAACTTTGGAATAAAAAAAAAATAAAAATGCCAAAACAAAAATTAATGTATCCTCCCATTTAAATTCCAATTCAGACAGAACCAAAGACACCAAAAATAAGCGCTACTTCTGACTTTTATTTAATGGTATTATTGCAGAAATACCAAAAATCAAACACTAACTGCTTTATAATGCCTTTTAAAAAAGAATTTATGTCTAGATAAAATTAACGGAGTGAAATAATATTAAGTTTTAAGTGATTATCTGTTTTGCCAAATATCTGATCAAGAACATAGTTCATAGATACATAATTATACATTTTATTAATAATTGAACAGAAGTATGTACAGTAACAAGTAAGATGTCTTTATTAGTTTTAACTTTTCGTCTGTTGCGTCATACACTGAAACACCATCAGACGCACGGTGCATGTGAAAAACATCCTTCTTCTTTACAGTTCTTACGTTCTTAGATTTTATGTGTATTTTCAAACAACATATGTACAGTCGTGGAAAAATAAGTAAAAACAACCCACTAACTCTGCAACTAACCATAATAGGAGAAAGTTACTGCTACCAATCGATTGGAAATGAAGTCTACTTTTAAGTGATGTTTGTAAAATCTGCTTAGCCATATACATATAGATATGACTATACTTTGTTTTTTTCAATGGCAATTCCCAATTTTTACAATATATTTTAAATCTTCTGTTTAAACTATGTCTAGAAACTAAATGTCTTGTCATTTGAACGATAAGCTTTTTAATTATACTTGTAAACATACAAAATTGACAGCTTCTAATGTTAAATTACATTTTTATATTTTTATTAATATCTCCTAAAATTATAATCTTAATGTGATAATTTTGTGATAATTTGATAATATTTATTATACTAAATAACACAAACATAAATGCATAGCATTTGTAATAAAAAAAATTATAATATGAATTATAATCGAATTAATTATGATCGAAATTAATATTCGAAAAAATTATGATTTACAACTTACCATTTTTTGATGGATTTATATTTATTATGTCCAGCTTTATGCAAATTCTCAATTTCAAATTTTCCTTTCAAGTAGTTTTCGAATTATCATTAAAAAGCATCAAAATGATGGTCTAAGGGGCATCTATGTTGTGCAAAAAAGCATAACTTGAAAAAATATATTTTCCTCATTTAAGTGAAATATTTGGGCTGGCAAAGTTGCAACATATTAAGCGAGGGAAATGGTCGTATTGGCAAGAAATAATACATTAATTGACGTGGCATAGTCATTCTGGAGCATTTCAACAATCGAGCACCGAACAATTTGGTCTACCCTCTAAAATAGGCTCATTTAAAAATAATTAATTTTACAGAAACTAATCGTACGAATTTCACGAAAATTTGGATTTAGGCTAATTAGTCCAGGGGAAATGTAACAAAAAAATGGGGTTACCTTGCAAAAGGTCGGGTAGAAGATTTTTTATTTCTGAATTGTTTATAATGATGCCAACATGGAGAAACCAAGTTTTCTAACAAATTTTCTTAAGGCTAAATTTTCTGTGGCCAAAAAACAAGAAAATTTAAGGACCTTTTATTTTTTTCACATATCTCAAGACCCGTTGCCGTAGCCTATTATTTGTCAATTACAATATTAAAAAAATAAAATTCTCTACAACTTTCATACTTACAACTTTTTTATACACTCAACAGCAAGCGTAGTACACCATTTCAAAAATAGGACAATTTTTTCAATTCTCCTAAAAAACCGTGAAAAACGCAGTTCTGGTCCGATTATTCAAATGTTTCCTACGGATTTAATCGTGTTATATTAGTAGCAGTAAATTATGTATTTCAGGTCTAAAACTAGCATTTTTTGCACCCGTGGCAAACATGGATTTTGGCGCCCCGCCCCCCCCCCCCCCTCCTTTTTTAAAAGGGAAATTTACCACGGGAATTTTAATAAATCTCTAATAGCCGGATTATGAAAATTTTAAGTGTGTAAGCATTAAATACGTAATGCTGAACTACGTAATCAGCTTTGCCAAATATTGATTCATTAAAACCTTGAAAACCATACCGAAAGGAATCGAAATATATTCCGCAAACAGGTTTCCATCTTAGCATGTATAATTGTTCATATTCTTTCTCTTGAAAAAATATATACTTTTTCATTAAAAACGTATATACAGATTTCATTTTCAAAGATTTTATGGTAGTTGTTGTATTGAGGCGTTTAAAGTCACAGTTACATGAATTATGGGACTAAATTAGTCACACGAAGACATTCGCAAGGTAATATTAAACCTATGGGAGCTTTCTTGACAAATATCGCGCTCGCATTTTGTTACTTTTAAATAATTTTTTTTTTCATGGGATACCTGAGATCAATATCTAATATTGTGCTTTTATACTTTTTCGGACACTTTCATTTTTGTAAAACTGTTTGGAACCCGTTCTGAAATTTAAGGTATCCTGTTTGAGCTTTAAAGCAATTGATAGATAATCTTAAAGTTTTACATATTTTTGCATGCTAAAATTATATAATCTCTTGTTATATTTATTGATATAAGTGGAAAAAAAATTCACAATATGTTTTAAAACTAATCTTTTAAATATTTTTTATAAAACTAGTGATCTCGAATATTTTAACAACATAATTTATAAATTTTACAAGATATAAATGCATAACATTAGTTAGTGAAATAATCTGATATCATTTTTATTGTAGCTATTTTATAATATAAAAGTATTTCTTTCATAAAAGATATTTATTTTTTGAGTCCCCCCTTTTATATGGGACTGCAATTCAATGTTTGCTAACTTTATAACATTAAAAGATATGGAATCAATAATTGTTAAATAAAATATACTATTCTAGCGGGGAATAAAATATGTTTATCGCAAATTTTCATACCTGGGTGATTTAAAAAAAAAAGTCTCATATTTTACTGTCCTTTCACATGTGCACAGAAAAATAGTTAAATATCATAATTTTAATTATTGCATTTTAACTATCATGTTGTTTAATGATAATTTGCAGGTATATTATTATTTATGAAAAATTTAAAAATAAGAAATATATATTTTGTAGTCAAAATGTCATTGCCGTAGGTTGTCCCAACAAGCAATTTATTAGGCAAAGATTTGACAAAGTTCTACTTAAAACAGATGGTTATAATTTTTTATACATTTTTATTTATTAAGATGCTACTAATTAAAAAAAATATATTTCCATTAATTAAACTTATCTATAATTCTTAATAATTTTTTTAAAACCGTGTCCCAAGAAAGAATGTCATTGTCGTGCTTCTGAAAAAAGTTCCTCTGGTTTTTTTAGAGAACAGCACATGCCTTTTTATCAAGTCAAAAAAAGTACTCCTTAAAAGTCAAATTGTTATCAGGTTTAGGTGAATAGAGTAAATAGTTTTATAGTTTCATTAAAACAAGCAAAGACTTTGAATGTTTTGGTGAGTATTATTTTGTAAGTCATTTCCGTACCCAGTTCTAATGTGTAATTAAATGAACTTTTATTTCTTAATCTGCTTTTATTATATGATAAATAGAAAATCATTGTATGGGCCAGAAGATATAATGGCTGCCATTTATGCCTGGGAGGAAATAAAAATATTTTGATTAATTTGTCATTACCTTGCTCACTCATGTCATTATATCAAGTGCATTAAAATTTAAAAATTAGTTTTAAAATATTAAATTAGCAATTTGGTCTCTGTTGATGCTTGTATATTAACGTTTATGAGGTAAGGTAATTATTTATAAACAATTAAAACTTTCTGATTATTTCTAAATATTTTATTTTGTTATTCCAAAACATGGACAGATTTTTAAAATGACCCACCAATTCCATTGATACCTGGAAAAATATGTATGCATTATAAAAATTATAAATATTATAAAAATTATTAAAATTAAGCAAGAAATCTTTTTTTAATTGAAACTATAGCGCCAATAAGTTACAATATATTGTAAAATTCTTTTAAACAATGCTTTGAAGTTAAAATTGTATACGCTTAAAGTTACTGTCTAAATATGAAAATTATTCATTCATCTACACTCTGCCCTACTTTTAAAATTATATAAATTTATTGCATATAAAATGCCTGTTGAGATGAAAATAAAGACGTCAGTGTGCAAATAATAGATAATTTACAGCTACCAATTTTTAAAAGTCGACATACACATTTAAATCCGCGGGGAACATTTGCATAATCGCCGCAAAACTACGTTTTTCACGGTTTTTAAGAAAATTGAAAAAAATGTCCCATTTTTTAAATAGCGTACTGCGCTTGCTATTGAGTGTATAAAAAATTTGTAAATATGAAAGTTGTAGAGAATTTTATTTTCTTTAATATTGTAATTGACAAATAATATGCTACGGCAAGGAGTTTCGATAAATTTCCAAAAAATCAAAAAATGTCCCAAAATTTTGTTGTTTTACTACAGAAAATTTAGCCTTAAGAAATTTTGCTAGAAAACTTGGTTTCTCCATGTTGGCATCATTATAAACAATTCAGAAAAAAAAATATATTCTACCCGACCTTTTGCAAGGTAAAATGTACATTTCCCATTGACTAAATTGCAGGGTGTAGAATTTCTTTATGGTGGCAAACTTGGATATTGCTATTCAAAAAAACAAAGTTTGGGTTCGTTTTAATATGTAGATGGCCCCCTAAACAAATTTTATAAACATCATTTAAAAGTAAACTTTATTTCCAGTCTTTCGGTACCTGTAACATTCTTCTACGATAATTTGTTGCAGAGTTAGCAGGGGGTGTTTACTTTATTTTTTTTTCACGACTGTACATACGCGTATGTCTTTTTCAAATAACGAGGGCCTGGTGTCAGGCATAAACGCTGAGATGTCCGCCCAAAGAGATACTCAGATATAGATACACCAATTCAGATATAGAAAACGAGTACTTGTCTCGCATATGCTGAGCACATCATGATGTGTTAGATGTATTTAAATTTTCAAATAGGGAGAGATAAAATAAACTCTATTTTCTTATTTTAAAGTACGGGAAGATTTAAAAAAAAAAAAAAAATCTAGTTTGATATTTTACAAAAGGAAATGAAAATACAAACAGTTTGAGAAAAAATAATATCAGATTATCATAATAATTACAGCTTGAATGGCAACACAAATTAAGACTACACTTACTTCTATAATTAAGTAGTTTAGGATACCTTTTTTTTTATCTGTAAAACTCAATGTCTGTAAAGTTAATAGTATTGTTTTGGGCATGAGTTAAATCACAGAGTCACACGGCAAGTTTACTGCAGAGCAGGGATTATTTTAGACGAGCAGGCAAATAATGGTCTCATTACAGAATATATTCATGTCCTGGTTCGAAAATGAAAGGAATCCATTCAAGTTTGTATACGTAAATTTGTATGAAAGTGTTAAACCTTCATTGTATGTAAACCTTTCAACTTAATAGGCTGATTTTTTTTTATTATTGAAATTATTTTAACGACAAAATTTTAAGCAATATATACCTTATAAATATAAACTCCTTTTTATGTTTACTTCTCCCTCTAAATCAACGAAAACGATATTGTGATTAACAAACGCTTTACGTGTATTAACATTTAGCTTATGAAAATACCAATCTTTGTGTAGGAAATTTATTACCCTTAATAAAATGAACCTACACATAAATAATCCACGCTAACTTATTCCAATAAGAATAATTTTACATCAGCACTTTATGGTTTCCTTCCTGTACTTAGAGTAACCCTGAACAGGAAAACATATTTTATTCAGAAGAGTTCATGATATTTATTATTAGTTGTCAAGAGGTGATTTAAAGAACTTCAACGGAATTCGATTACTTTAGTTCAAACTTTTGTTCATCATAAATTGTCCCACAAGAGTAAGTTTGAACTATGATTATAAACATTAGATACTGCAAAAGCCTTTTTTTTTTCTTTTTGAAGTTATGGTTATTCTTGCATAGTTAATGTTAACATAAAATATCGCTGTTTATGTTATGTATTACTAACGTAGCATATTATATTATATTTATGAAGTTAACGATGCGCATTTTAATTTTAGATGCATGGATATAATGAAAAGTATAAGGAGGTTTCAAAGGAGAAAGAATATTTCTTACGGGTACAAGGGACCTCCAAACTCTTTTTTTTCTTCTTTTTATTGCACTTCAAATACTACTCAAGGGAACACTATATAAATTGTGAAATATTTTTTCATCCAAGAAATTAAAAAAAAATTTTTTTTTGAGAAGAATAAACAATTTTACTGAATATTTTAATTGTTATGAAGAAGTTTCTAAATGCCCCATGCCCCATTCCATATCAATTAAAATCCCCAATATTTTCCATGCAAGTTTGATTTACATGTACAAATAAAACTGTGCAAAGATTTTTTTACATTCGAATATAATGGTAACAAAAAAAAATATTTTCTAATTTTTATAAATTTTTCAGTATTTTTGCATCATATTTTTGCACTTAACAACATAAATGGTCCCATAAACAAACATATTTGTACTTTCCTTTTAATATCATATTTCATTTAAGCTTATGATCATACATCATTTTGAACAGTAATTTTAATATTATTAAAGATTTTATTTTTGTATGCTTTAACCTTTTCTTATTTTGAAGTATAATTATCTAATAGAGGTACTTTGTAATGGAAATCCAGTTATACGTTACCTGAGTTGTACGTTTCTCTCAGTTATAAGTTTAAAGTCACTGGTCCTGATCATTTGCCGTTAAAATTTAGCTGAGTTGTACGTTTTTGAAATATACGTTTCCCTAAGTTATGAGTTTTGCTTTTGCGTCCCCGGATGAAACTTTATCGTGCATATAGTACGTTTGGCAGAAAATATTCTTTTTCCGAACCTTTTCTACCCCTTATCGAATTTTTTCTCTATGGTTTCTGGAATTTTAACTAGCCATGTGCAAAAATGGAGCATATGAGAAACAAGGGGGGAAGGATAGAGGTGTTGGCCGTAGCAACAGGGACCCCGCTTCCCACTCTTCTCTCATGTTTCTCTTTACCACAACAGCCATATGACCGCCTGCCTTCGTCTAGAATAGACACTTTCAGTGTGACGTCACTGATGATGTTTCGGTTGGAAACTGGCTCCAAACAAACGGTTGCTATGCGTCATTTCTTTTTAAATATAAATCGCAGAAAATGTTACTATTACATATCAAGTATTAAAGCACTTAGATGTGAGATATAGATATAAGATATGGCTATAATGTAGAAACAAAATAGAAAATACAGCATAGCAACTTTTTGTTTGGAGTCAGTTTCCAACCAAAACTTCACGGCTGAAATCGTCTATTCCCATAATACAGTCATCCCCGTCATTGTGGTTTCAGAACCAAAAAACTAAGCTAAAACCAGTTATTGTTAGCAAACGGGAAACAACGACAGGTCCTTTTAAATACGCGATCCCAGCTCTGGCGGTAGACTAATGCTGAAGTCCCAATATGGCTGTTATTTTGGGCAAAACATGCATATGCGCCCAACTGTGTGCTGCTGTGTTGAAGATCACTTGACATTTCATCGTGCGGCTTAAAAATCAGTCGGAAGTTGGCAGCTCTCTCCGTAAAGGAAATGCTCAAAATTATTTGGATGGCGTGAGGTCAATTCTGGGGACAGGCTTTGTCAACGTTGTCAGTAGTATCTCCCTGAATATTATTTCATTCAGTCGTACTTTACTAATTAATTTAATTTAATTTATCTGACTCCAAATAATTATGCTTATTTACTATAATATTTCAAACCAAAAGTTTATTCTACGCAATTAACCAGCTAACATTTTAAAGGAACATTTTGCTCTAATAACAAAACAGTTTCGTTGCCATTCACACAAAAGAAAGAAATCACAATCTACTTTGAACAAACGTATTGGAATACCATACTCTACCCTCAACACAATTTTAAGCAACAAAGAAAAAAAAATAAAAGATGCTTTAACAGAAGCCGGCTAAGCTCTTCCAACTGAGCACGCCTGAAAGAAGGACGATTTTCCGAATTAGAGAAACCTGTGTAATTGCGGTTTCAGTCTAAGCGTTCGGCTAACATACCGGTAATATGAAATTTGTTGCAAGAAAATGCCCCCCGATGTAGCAGTATTCAAAGCTTCTCAGGGTTGGTTTACATGATTTAAGGACCACCATGGTATTACTGCTCGCCCCATATGCGACGAGTAGAAGGCCGTAGATGATCAGGAGTTGATCACTTCAAAGATCTGGAACTTCCAAAATTATTTCAAGGCTGTAAGCAAAAGATGATCACATCACAAATAAGACCGGACTCATGTCAGGACCGGCAAGCAAAGTAAACAGCGTTTGACATTACCAATAAGCTACGATATGCAATCATTGAAAAATACAAAAAGCCCCGTTGTTATGAAAATGTAATCAGGTTCTTCTCGGATTATGAGGCAAATCTATAAGCGTGCATTATTCGAGCAGCCATGGACAATTGGCTAAAGAAACTAGACGCGCATATAGGATGATAAAAATACAAATTTACTCTATTTATGAAACCTTGTGCTACCCACTCACCCTGAAGCAAGTTCAAGAACATCCGAGTGCAGTTTTTCCTGCCAACTGCACTAGAAAATTCCAGCTCTTCGATTTGGGCATAATTGCAAATTATGAAGTGTATTACCGCAAGAGTCTGCTTTAGTATAATATGTCATGTCTTGATGCACAACAAGAGCACCCCAAAATAATTGTACTTAAGGTAAGAAACAGTTTCCGACGGAAATGTTTTCGATGAATGATTTACACGATTTCATTCATTCCATTTAAGTACTCTGTGTGTAAGTAATATTTTGTATAAAGTTTTTATGATAAAAAAAACCTTCTTTGTGCAGTTTTCTGATGTACCCCCCTTTTTTTTACTGTGTTCCATTTTCGTGAATTTATGTTATGGTGCATAATATTTATGAAACTTCGGTTTTTGATGAAAAAGGTAACAAACTTGCCATTGAAGCAAAATTCTAGCAATATATATTTCAAAAAGGTCCTGGTATATCATTGACTGAGTTGTACGTTTTACTGAGTTATACGTTTTGTTATCCGATCCCGGGAAAAACGTATAACTGGAGTTCCACTGTATTAAGATATGACGAAATTTAGTGCCAATACTTAAAATCAATTATTTTTAAAGAGTGAGTTTTTTAGTATACAGGATGTTACGTTTGTTTTCAATTATCTTGTATTACTTAAATCAAGTTTTAAACTTTAAAAATTAAAATTCTGAGTACACTGAAACCTCCTTGTATGACCACCTCCCTGAACGATCATATTTTCATGGAACGAAATTTATTCCTATAGGTGCAATACTAATTTTACCTCCATTCAGAGACCAACCCAATTGAACTCCTTTCAACAGTAGCCCATTTATTTTGAAGAAAATGAAACGAATTAAGTTTTTTTTATAGGTCGCTAGAAGAAGTTTTATTAGAAAAATAAATCCGGAGTACGCATTATTCGTAAAACTTTTAAACTACGTTTAGATTTTTTTTATACCGGTAACTTTTAAGTGTTTAAACCACTTTATGCCTTTTTAGTTAATGAATTTAACTCTGATGACAAATTAAGAATGGTGTTTAATAAACTCCTCTTCCCAATTTGTCAGGAAACTCTGAAAGAAATAGATAAATTAATGAAATCGTCATTATTTGTTCCTGTCCAAAAAAATTGCATTTAGTTACTGAACTTCGAAAGGACTTGGAAATAAAAGCTACAAAAGATAAAACCGTAAAATCAAAGCAAACGTCAATGTATTCATTTTTTAAACTCTGCAGTAATTAACTTATGTAATTAACTTTTGTTTTGTAACTGTAAATTTTTATTTTCTTCCTAACGTGAAAAAAAAAATTGTAACATTATTTGTTACCTTTTTTCAACAATTAAAATCTACATTTAAACATGACCTCTATTAACAGACCACCTCTCGTAGCGATCAATTTTTATTGGAGCGGAACGTGGTCGCTTTAGGGAGGTTTTACTGTATGTCATAATAGACTGGCTTTTTAGGCATGATCTAATGTATGAGAAAATCTCGTATATGCTTGAAACTTTTAATTTATATCTCAATTTACTTTTGGAAGAGTCATTTTAAGCCTTTTATATGTATGTTATTTGTGTAAATTGATTAACTAGGTTATTCAAAAATATGCCACTACATTTTATTTCTTTAAAATAAATATATGTAAATTGCATATTTACATGCAGCCTTGAAATTCATTTTTTCTCATTAAAGTAAATCTGCCTAAAACATTTGTAAATAGTGATAGTAGCTCTTTGGGGGGTATATAAAGATGTATTTAAGAATTTAATTATTTTTACTGATTATTATCACTTTATAATATCACTGAAAGAATTTGTCAACAATCTAGAAAAAAATAACATCATGCTATCTAACCGTAAGAAGTTATATTTAATTCATTAGTTGGAATCTTATTTAGTTTATGCTCATTGCATTTCTCCAATTATCTTAATATTCCAAAAAACAAATTCTTTAAAAATTCTTGAAAATTGTTGGCCAACAGCAAACTTTTTTCAGGCATATGTTAAAATATTGTGTGCAAATATTGCCTTCCTACACTGAATTTATTCATCTGAGACAAGCTTTAAATGATATATATATATATAAGTTCCTCTAAAAATGAATGAATGTGTGAACGTATAAAATAAAAAAATTCATCATGTTCGGTGAACAAGAAAGTTCTACACGATCTCATTAGATGACATTATCTCAAAAAGGGTTAAGAAAAGATTACTAATTAATGCATTTGTGAAGAAAGTTGATTATACTTTACAAACATATTACATGCATAAGATTTTGTTTCAATATAATAAAAATTATTATTCTGTATTTGGTTGGGTTAGACTGTGGAAGTTATATCTCGAGCATATCAAACCAGGAGATACTATTACTGGGAAACCTTACGCTTTTGAGTTAAATCGTTTAGAAGAAAAGAAACTGCTAAAAGGACTTATTACATAACACTCTACTGCTCACTTCGATAAATTTCTATGGAAAAAAATATTTATTTTTATTATTTATGCTGTTGTGTGTCAAATAAAGTAAAAAATATGAAAAAAATGAGTTTTTGTTATATTTTAAAGGATTTTTGTATGGTATCATATATGTTAACATGGACACATTAGGATGGAATATGAAGGATTTTAACACATTTGAGAATTACATTATTTTTTTTTAAATAATTATTTTTATACATGTGGTATGAATTAAAACAATATCTTTCTTTGTTTATGTGTATATATATCATAATACATCCAATTTTTTCATATAATAATTTTATATTTTCTCCCCTTCATTCAATTTACACAATAATAACAAAAGAACCTTTTTTTACAATTTGATTTTGGGTACTGATTATATATAACACGAATGTAGTATGTAGGGGTAAAAAAATAGGTTATTTTTTGCCGATAGCAAAGAGTAGTTTGTTTATCTAATACATATAAAAATGAAATTTTGTGTCTCTGCCTATCTTTCTAAAAATATACAATATAGAAGCTAGAAGCAAGAAATTTTAAATACAGGTGTTAGAAAATATTGCAGAGGCAATTAAAGTATCCCAGATTCTGCACCCATTATAGTTTATTTTTAATTATTAAAAACACCAACAAGATAACAGCCGTTCCGTATCAGATTTACTCTTTTTTGTTGTCAGAAACTCAAAACGCAGAATAACATTTTTCACACAGCAATTTACTTTCAATTTAAAGAATTACACGTGAAAAATTAACTGAAATAAAAAGTTTCAAGAAATCAATATAAAATTATCATGACGCCATATTGGAAATATCAAACATTTCTCAATAATATAAAAAGCATGAAACGAATAAGTACAGAAAGCAGGGGAAAGTTATATAAGACGTTATTAAAAGAATCCAGCATAGGCAATGTGTAAATTCACAATTTCAAGTGAACTACCCGGAGCATAGCTGTAGAAATATGGCTAATTTGCGAGATTTTTAGAATGCACTTAACTGAAAAAGCGAACTTAATACTAATAAAAAATATAGTAAACAACCACATAGTTCATCTGCGTAGAGTCAGCCAGAGTAACATATATCATTTAAAACAAACTACCTAAATATACACTGGCCTCCAAAAGTTAAGGTACAGGGACTGGATTCTTTCAATTGCACAAGGTTTGTCGAATATCTAGCAAAATTATTGGCGAATCGGTCTTGAACTTCTGGGATGTAAAGGACATGTTTGATACCACATTTATCGGTGAAGATTTGGTCGGGAGGACAATTAGGAGCCTAATAATAAATTTAATAATAAAATAATATTTGTGATCACCTATGTAACAGAAAATTCTGAAAATGGTTTGTCACTGTGTTAAATGACTATTTGGGTCCTGTTCAAAGTTTGTGTGCATTTGTGTAAGCATAGTACAAATTCGTGAAGATGTTATTATGTCTGTGAAATATTCAAAAGTTTTTTGTTTATAGCACACATAGTTTTCAACCAAATTTAACAAAACTTTCCGAAAATCTGACAAAGAACAGTAGCAACAGTATATTGCAATTAAAACATGAATACATTGAATATTTGATGAGATATGGGCTTTTGTGTGAAATACTTTTTAACTGCGCATGCGTGAAAAATTCTAAAATGCTAATTTTATAATTTGGTAGCATTTGGTAGCTATTTGGGGCAACGTATATAAAAAGTCCAATCAAATATCTTGAAAATTCACAAAGATAGGGGCGATATAGTGAATTGCTTTCTAAAAATAGCTTTATTATAAGGGATTTTCCACAACTTTTCAATCAGCTCACTATATCTTTCTGAGTTTTCACACTATTGGACTGGACATTTTACAGAAGTTGCCCAGGATAGCTGCCTACCAAATAAAAATTTTGAAATCTTCCACGCATGCGCAGTTGAAAATTATTTCATAAAAATATCCATATCTCATCAAATATTCAATATAGTCATGTTTTAATTGCAGTATACTGTTGCAACTATTCGTTGTCAAGCTTTCGGAAAGTGGTGTTAAATTTGATTGAAAACTCTGTATGCTATAAACAAAAAACTTTTGAATTTTTCACAGTCACAATAACATCTCCACGAATATGAGTGCTATGCTTACACAAATGCACACAAACGTTGAACAGGACCCAAATTGTCATTTAACACAGTGACAAACCATTTTCAGAATTTTCTGTTACATAGGTGATCGCAAATATTATTTTATTTTTAAATTTATTATTAGTCTCCTAATTGTCCTCCCGACTAAATCTTCACCGATAAATATGAAATCAAACATGTTCTTTACATCCCAGAAGTGCAAGAAGAATTCACCAATAATTTTCGTAGATATTCGACAGGTCGTATACAATCGAAAGTATCCAGTCCCTGTGCCTTAACTTTTGGAGGCCAGAGTATATTATACTTGAGTGATACAGCTCAATAAAAAATGTTTTGTACGTAGATTGTATGCTTATATACTTATATTTATAATTAGAAATATAAAGTTTTAAATATTCATCCCGGCATTACTTCATAATTTTGTCTATTTATATATAAAAAAGAATTTCAATATTTTGTTCAAACATGTCAAAACAAAAATAATTTCCTATTCTTGTACATTAATTTAAACTAATTTATTTCGGATTTATTTAATGACATGAGCATGCGAATTAAAAGCAAAAAGAGTAAGCATGAAGATGGAACACAATATATTCTATCTTCATATGAGCAACTTAAGTACAATGTTAACAGTAAGAAGAAAAAATTTTCTGTGAAAATAATATCTAACAAAAATGCTACCATGGTCTCATGATCGCTAATGCCCGTGGTAGAAGATCTTCTACATTGATTTTAATTACTCATTTTACCAATAAAAAACAAACTTTCATTGAACATTTTTATGCAGAGAATAGAACTAACGCTCTTTATACCTATATATAATATGTATTTAATTTTATTTCAATAAAATATTTGAAAAACTGAGCAAAAACATACCACTGTAAATTCCATTTTGTTCTTTTCGCCAGACAAGTTGCATGAAACTATTTTTTTTTTCTTATTTAGTGCTACCATTTGCATTCAAACTTCATATCTAAAATTACCTAAAGGTGCAGTTATTGATATAATGATTTAAAATTTAATTAATTATGAATTAAATATTGTATAATAAATAAAACCTCCGCGGCGAGCGGCCTCTTTTTGTGTGCAGCCCTTTATTCTTCTACTTATTCCGACTCTTTTGCGGAAACAATGTTAATAGGTCCCCAGCCACGTCCCGAGTAAAAGACACTCTAGTGAAAGCCAGGTAGGGGGAAAAATTGAAAATTAAAACCGAACAAATTTTAAAGGGAAATTGCAGAAATTAAATACACCTAAAAGCGTCTGCTGCGTCGAGCTTATTATTAATGAGAAATTGCACAAATTAAAGACATTATTTATACAAATTAATATTTACAAATTAATTATGAAATTTCGTGCTAAAAATTAAAGCGGAACACATGGTAGCTAAAATGCTACCATTGGCATTAGAGGGTTAAATGTGTTAATTAAAAATTATAACAACAATTAAAAATTTTTAATAAACTATCTATATATTTCAGCTGCACTGAAGTCTATGTCAAGATAAATGAGAATATTATACATTTCCGTTACGTAAAAATTGAATATATGTAACGTTCAATATGTAACAGCATCGTTTGAAGTACCAAGTTTTTGGGTTCAGTTACTCCATAGTCACGAGTAAAGAAATAAACACCAAATAAAAGACAAAATAAAATAGTTAGTAGCCCAAGAAAGAACGTGAAAACCGCGTATCATGAAATATCAAATCATTGCAATATTGATCGTACAACTAATTTGCCTTGATAAAGACTTCGGAGAAGACGGGTTATGTAAGAGGTTGTTAAAACTTTTTTACTGTTTTTATATTTTTTATTTAACACATTTTAACAACTGATACAGTATAGAGGAATTTTATTAAATCTAAATCTAACAATCTTAACTGAAATGTATTGTGTTTACTTGTAATGGTTATTGTACTATATTAGTACGGTTTTCTATTCTTTTTTTTTAATAAAAATTTTAGATAATGTCTTTTATATTTTCTATTAAGTTGCTATAGTTTTTCGTTAATTAGTTCCGAAGTATTGTCATTTGTAAACATAGCAGAGTTTTAGTATAAGATGTAAAGAATAAATTCCATTTTTCATTCCTTTTTAAATGACACAAGTTAACAACTTAGATAATATGAACAGACAATAGCTTTCCGGCTACTAATTACAATTTTATTACTTAAAATATTAATGAGAAATTCTTTGGCAAAATTTTATAAAAATATCTGCAATCGTTATCTTTTTGGAAAAGAACACTTCTTTCAGAAAAGTAATTTTCTAAATTACCCCTTTTGCTCAAAATATTTTTTCTTGATAAGATACAAACTGTTAATTAATTTTCGAAGCAATTAATTACTTCATTTTAGGCTATTTTAAAATTGCCTTAGAGAATTTTGAAGACATGAAAAGTAAAAATTTATTTTAATATAAAGCTGTAAAATAAATAATTAAAATATTTTTTTATTTTTCTCAAAATAAATATATATTCGGACCAAAAAAAAAAATATTCCCATACAACCTACCCACGAAAGAGAAACACTTAAAAAATCATAAGAAAAGGAAATGAAAGGAAATAAGAAAAAGGAAAGAAAAAATAAAACTACCATACACATTTAGCTTGAAATAATAGGGTAAACCGGGGCACGTTTACACATGGGGTATGTCTACACATGCACTTTTTCTGAAACCAGTTATAACTGGCGCGCTACCAGTCATGACAGATTGATGGTGCTCCCTATTGGGTATTCTCACACGTTTTTGAGCGTCAGTCGAGCTTCGGTCTTGCATGCGGAAATGATAACTGGTTTTCTGTCAAGGTGAGTAAATTTTGTGTTTAACTTATTGAAACTTTTTGGGAACTAATACTACTTAGTTAAGAATAAACAAATATATGCAGATTTGCAAAATTTTATCCTTTTTTGAGGGCTGTTTTTGTATCAACAGAAATGTTATTAATTTTTGTTGCACGTTAAAAATAAATCCAATCATGTCGAAGGGGCACGTTAACGCAGTGACACCAGGCACTTTTAGGCATGTTCAAAAAGAAGAAACTACGTAGAAATTTATTAGATTCTATGGAAGCAGAACATGAAGACAGCAAAGGAAAAAGCATGAAACCAAAAACTGAAAAAGGGAAAAAGTTGGTACACTCTGGAAAACAGAAAATAGTGAATGAATCTGATGACGAAAATGAACACTGTGTATGTATTTATTGTTTGAAATCATACAACCAATCCAAAAAAGGACAAGACTGAGTTCAATGTCTTAGATGCAAAAGTGGTCCCATGACAAATGTGCAAAAGGAAATACTTTATTTTTTGTTTGTAAAATCTGTAACAGTGATGATGAAGATGACTAAATAGTTTCTGAATTTAATTAGAAATAAACCCCATGTTTTCAGTTTAGACTATAAAATTTTCTTTAATTAATTTTCTATATTTTTTGTATTTTTAAATTATAAATGAAATATTTCAATTTGATTAAATAATTATTTCACTTACGCCTTGGTATCACTTATAATATGCGTAAACGTGCCCCACTTGCCGTTCCTGGACCAAGTTTACGCAAAAGTCTTGGACCTAAAAAAGTAAATTTTATGGTTAAAAACACAAATGGGGCAACAACTGAATGCACAAATTTTTATTTTATTAACTGCTTTATAAAACCGCGGTGTCTAACATTTTATGAGTTAAAAAATAAAAATTAGAAAATTCATTGAAAATTAACCGCGTAAACGTGCCCCGGTATACCCTATATTTTTTAGATTTATTTTGAAAATTAAAAAAAAAAAGATTAAACCTTTGATTTCATACTAAAATACTTCAAAGTTTTAAAATAAAAGATATGAAACCCTAATTTTGATATCATGTTTGGCTTGTGTTTAATATGTTTGGCATGTTTTTAATTTTCTCAAAATAAATATATTTGAACAAAGAAAAGAAAAGAAAAAAAAGATTTCCATACATCCTAACCACCAAACAGACTCACTTAAAAATAATAATAATAAAAGAAAAGAAAAGAAAAAGAAAAAGGAAACTACCATAGACATTTTGCTTGAAATAATATATTTTTTTATTTATGTTAAAAAAAGAAAAAAAAATCGTGTGATTTCATATTAAAAATCTTCCACGTATTAAAAAATGATTGATACGAACCCCTAATTTCGATATAATGATTTGGCTTTTGTAGGTAAATTTTACTTTGGGGTACCTAACGAGAAGTTATTTGGTTAATAATTTTGGAATTAATAAGATTTACAGTTTGTAAATCCTAATGGTAACTTCGTGGTAATCACTGCATAACAGATTGCAATGTGGCTACTTTTAGGTAGATTTTATATGAAATACAAAATCGTAGAGAAATCGTACGGAATACGTAGATTTCGTATGAAATACTACCTATTACATTCTCCCCTATCTAGAAATTACTGAAATATTTTTGCAGATCTACGCCGATCATGACCCCTAGAATCCAAAACTACCCCATTTCAAAACTTTATCTATCTATCTATCTATCTATCTATCTTCCTCTCTCTCTCTCTCTCTCTATATATATATATATATATATATCACTTTTTATGGACAAAGTAACTTACATATTCCTGCCCAATTCTTTTCCAAACTGATACAAAAAATCAAGGGGCAGAAAATCTCGGTCAAGTTCGTTAAAGGGCAAAATCTGACCAAGGTGGTGGAAATAGGGAGGTGTTTTGTGAAAACCGAAAAAACACCATAACTTCTTAATTATAACACATATCGAATAAATTTAAAGTTTTTATTATTTCTAGGAAAATGGTAAAAAATTATGTATGACAGACTTTTGATAAACTAAAAATGGCCTCACTGGGCGGAAAAAATAGAATTTTAGGGTGAAAAAAATTCATAACTTCATCAATTCTCAAGATATCAAATCCACTTAACTTTATTATAAATCTTCTTAATATTATCTGCAACTTTTGTATTGACAAGTTTTGGATAGAACTGAGACTTACCTCAAAAAAGGGGGTATGAAAAAGAAAAAAAATCATAACTTCGTCAATTCACAACTATCAAATTCGCTTAAATTTATCATACATCTACTTATTACTATCCACAACTTTTATATTGAAAAGTTATTGATAGAACGAACCCTTACAGCAAATACAAATAAAAAAAATAGGGATTCAAGAAAAAATTACCATATTAACATGACTCTGATAAAACAAGCTCTTACAGAAAAATGAATTTAAAAACTCGCCAAAAGTGGCCAGATAAAATTGTTAAACAGGGTTTATCACTAATCTTGATTTAGTTTTTGTTCATCAAATTAGTTCTATACTTATTTGCCTCCCCTGTAAGCCAATCCGGCAGGGATTTTTTTTTTTTTTTTTTTTAAGTAAAACTCAAGAAAAACTTGGTGAAGTGAGATGTAATATCGGATACGTATATTTGAACTATCTGAAAATCATTTGCTGTTGAAAGATTCTTAGGGTACAAAGGATTTCTTTTTAATTTAAAAACTACATAATTCGTAAACTGTTTCACCAAGTAACTTCCCGCTTGGTTACTTAAGTTCAATTTATGGAAAAAAATCCAAATGTGATGCCAAAATTAGATGTTTGTATTAAAGATTTCAGACTTTTGTACTATTTCACTAGAAAAGGGTCCCTAATCTTTTATTTTTAACTTAAAATAGAAAATTACATCATTTCCATTCGAATGGCTATTTCTTTTTTCTAGGAAGCATAGGGACGTGGAGATAAAAACTTATTGCTGGTGTCTATTTTTTTTTATTTATTTTTTACTTATTTTTGGAAGCTGTATATGGCGATCTTAAGTAAAAAAATAAAAAAAAACTTTACAAATACGCTGTCGAAATACGACAGTAGAGATACACGGCGCTCCTGGCGGAGGTTTTAAGGGGTCTGGGTACACTTCACTTTGCAAATCGGCCTCAAAAATTGTATAAAAATTAAAATTGAAATTTTTTGCTTAAAATGTATTAAAATATATCTATTAGCAAGGTGAAGCTATGTGGAGATCCAATGATTATAAATATGTGAAAAATGCTCTGAAGGGCAGATAGACATGGGAAATGTTTATTCAACAACAAAACTTTTGCTTACAGAATAATTAGGATTGCTCCGAATAAATCGGTTTCCAGTCGTTTCTGTACAGAGTAACAGCTCAAGTCAAAACTCATCTATGATTACAAAATTTTCTTTGGCGGATGCCATCAGAGGTAATAGCTGTCAGATGTGGCATGGTATTCCGCGGAGAAGAAAAAAATATTGTAATTCCTGCCGCATGATGGCATACGCGGCACGTGGACATGAAGTTTAATACAAAAACCCTCTTGTTTAAGGTGAATGAAATCATTGAATTTAGACACCAGTAAATTAGTAGAGAAATTTTTAAATTACTAATTCTTAGACTTCCAGCAATTAGATAAAAGAGGAAATTACAATATCGTAAAGAATACTGTGTAAAATTTCTTCATTGCGACGCGGTTAAGGGGTCTCGTTCACTTCAACAAAAATGGCGTACATACCAAACTTCCAATTTTTTTCTCAAATTATATTAAGACAACACTAGTATATTCTGTAATAATATAATATAAAAAACATATAATATATAATATAAAAAACCACGTAAACATATTTTATGTTGAAAAAGTTTAAATGCTCTTACATAAAAAAAATTCAGTAACTTGCCATTATGTAATATTTCCCCTTAAACATTTACATGTTATTCGGACATGACTTTGGAAAAAGAATTTTATAAAAGTATTAATATTATTTTTTTTAATTAATACCACTGTCCGAACGAATAATGAATTCAAATTTTCTTTTTTCCCATTTTTTATTTACGGAGCGATTGGAACTTTGCAGATCCCCCCCCCTCTCCCCTCGAAACGAATGTTTCGAAAAGAATTTCTTTGAGACGGTTGATATTCCCATTTTTTTATATGAATCACACTGTTACAAAATTAAATGTACGTAGATACGGCCTGGTATTTTTAGTTTTCCTGTGTACAGTAAAGAAAGTGAAGAATGGGATAAATGGATGAAAAAACAAAACAAAACGCGGTCTCAGGATATATAAGCCGATTGCGCCTTTATAAAGATAAATGTATGATAATTTGGTAGATGTTTCTTATTTTGTAGTATTTCCATTTGTCTGGTTGATGAGGGCTTCGAAAGGCACACAAAAAGATCCTTTACAGACTTTCGGTGCTTTAATGCTAGCCAGATCCGGAACTGAAGGCATGCGCAATTTGGAAAGAAAAAAAAATTGACGAAAGTTCATTTATCTTTTAATTAATAGCCCCGTACTTATTTAAAAAATTTAAAAAATATGAGGACCAGGTGCATTAAAGCACGCCTTGTACAATCCTCATCTAAATTTTCAGGCCTCTACATGTGGTAGATTTCCCCAGTCATCGGACACACACTCACAAAAATATTCTTTTATTTCATTAGCATAGATCAGAAAAGTGTCTGTCATTAACCGAAAACTCAGAAGTAACAATAAATACCGTTGCATGGAGTAATGCAAATAGTTTAATTTTATAAATCTTAATTTCTAACTTCCGCATATTTTCAACCTTTCTTCCATTGAATAGTGAGTAGTTGTATTTTGAAATAGAGTTTCTCTAAAAGTTGAAGCTTCATTAAATGAGCATTGCTGATTTTATAAAGTATTGTTGAAACATCCGTTTCTTTCACCTATCAATAGGATATCTATTTTTATAAAATCCAAGTCCCTGTGTCCCCCTCATACTTTCGGTAGGACCGCCTCATTGTAATGAGTAATTGTTGAAAAATACTAATGACAGCGTAACCTCAATAGCGCCAATTTTGTTCAACTTGGCGATGTATCGCCAAAATTGGCGACAAAAATAAGTTGACATATATGGAGCCAACTTGGCGATAGCTGGCTTATTTGGTGAAATTCGCATTTAAAATTATTATTTTCCTTGATCGAACTCACCGCAATTTAATTTAAACTCCGCGAATTTAAGTTTTTTTTTTTCAAAATTAACATAACTGCCACTAGATAACACTGTACTATCTGATCTTCTAACTACCCGATTTTAATGTGTTTTGGTACTTTTCCAGTACAGTGGTCTTGGCGAGAAAAGGAAATTTCGCAACATATTTTCTAGCAACTTATTCACCGTTGCATATGCACAAGTAATTTTTCAATATTTATACAATTTATTTAATATAAAGAAGCTATTTAACTATTTTTGTATACAAACAGAAGTAAATTGTGTATAAAAAGCAACAATAATATAGAAATAAATTAAATGTTTATAGATTATGTAAATGTACTTAAAAGTTCATTAATTTTGTTTTCATAGCTGTTTATATCATTTGGCAAAAAATATGACTTCTAAAGCCCAATTTATGCCACACTTTAAAAAAGCACGCCAAGGCTCCTACACTGGAAAAGTACCGTGCTTTATGTAGCCGGATGCAAAAATGAAATTCTCGGTACTTTTCTAGTTTAGGGGCCTTGGTGAAGAAGGAAATTTAACAACATATTTTCTGGCAACCTATTCTCAGTTTCTTTTCATATACATACGCACTTTTTTTCATATTTATGTAATTTATTTAACATAAATAAGCCATTTATCTAATTTTGTACAGAAACAGGAGTAATCTACAGCACATAGATTTCAAAAATATGTTTCGTTTTTAAAATGTGTTATTTTCAACTATCACTGCGGAACAAGCGAGAAAAATTCATATTCTTGCATATGCATTGTACATATCTTTATATCTCATTTTCCGTCATTTTTTACGGCTATCTTTCTTGTCAAAAATAAACATTCGTTTATAACAATAGTGTAAATTAACCTATTCGCTTACATAATAATTCGCTTAGAGGATTTCAATAAGGTATGCCAAATAAAGATAATATATCATAATTCCCACACTGTAAAAAAAAAAAAAAAAAAAAAAAAAAAAAATCAAAAAATCAAAAAATCTGTAATGTTACTTACTGAAGTTTTTCTAGGAAACTGGAATTCCTAAAACATTTTATGTAACGGCAACAAGAGAAATTCCTGTAATAGACTTTGTTACAGGGATTTTTGTTGTTGCCGTTACATAAAAAGTTTTTGGAATCCCAGTTTCCTAGAAAAACTGTAGAAGCTTTACAGATTTTTTTTTTACACTGCACGAGCAATGATATTTATGTCGTAAGCTTGCAGAGGCCATGGATTAATAAAGAAATCTATTAATTTGTCTTATAAAAATGAATTATAAAAGTTGATTATGTTAATAAATTATATGAGGTAAGTTACCATAAATCAGATTTTGAAGAAGGTGTTGTTCCACATATTCTTGTTCAAATTTGTATAAGAACTTATCACATATTGAGAAAAGTTGCGTAAAAGAGTTGCTAGTCTAATCCAAATTTTCACAAAAAAATGTATATATTTACGTATTTCTTAGGGAACATACACTGACACGCACTAATAAGCATTACGCTGGAAACAAATGAAGATTACTTCTAATCCTGATGAAGATAAGTATATAAAGAAACTTAGCAACCTGCTGAATAAAATACATATCTGGTATTAAATGCGATACATAAATTACCTTTTAGGGGTCGTTCGAATATTTCAAATCGCAGTAACAATTATTTTTAAAATAATAATGCATTTAATGACAAGGAACAAACCTTGCAGCAAAACAGCACGGAAAATCACAAACTTTATTCATTCCTTCTCCAATGTTCATATAGTTAAAAATGCCGAATCTTTGATTTCTGAATTCTTTTGTAAACAAAATGTAAAAAATGTATTGTTTATGAATTATATGAATTTCTACAGAAAAAGAATAAACACTATCATATGTATAGCTATCAGAATTTACATCTCAATTCTGTATTGTTGTTGTATTAATTGCTATTTATTTAATATATAATTTATTTTTGTAGTTTTTTCTAAAATGAATGCATATTGAAATGTTGAAGCTTTTTCTGAAATTTTATTTTTTTACTGTTTGATTTTAAAACAAAGGTATGTCAATGATTTTTTAATCTGTGTGCTTTTGTTTGTATTGCGTCAGTTTTCAAAATGTAGAGAATATTTACTTTTCTACGATTAGAAAGAGTAGTCTTCTGTTTTATTTTTCATCCACCGAGAAGGAAATCTGAGAAAGTAAACAGAAATGTCTATTTTGTGTATTTTTATGTATAAGGGTTATCTATGTTTTATATTTAGATTATTTTACAGATTTTCCAATTACGAATTCAATGTCCGTGTTACTTTTCCTTCTAAAATCTCAATTTAGTTTTTCTCAAATTATGGATAAACCCCTGGCACAGTTTCGTTAGCAATTTTATAAAGAAACAAGAAAGAAATATCATGCGTTAAGTATAGATTATGAAACACTTTCCAACACTTCCTGAATGCTTTAACAAAACTTCGTTATTTAGGGAAATTAGGTAAATAAGATAACTAAGTAAACATTTTATAAAACGCATAAAAGATTTGAAAAACTGATTTCAGTAGTTAGCTGTTAGCGTCCATAGCTAAATATGTATACCAATTCTTTTGAACAGCCCTGTATTTGATCTGTAAATTGATATATATACTATATAATTGAAAAATTTAGCAAGAAAATGCATAAGTTGAAATTCATCTTTCAGCAATTTATTCTAACAGATGGAAACATACTTGAATACTTTTGTACGGTCCTGTAGTTTACCTAGTACCTTTATTACATGCCATTATTTAGCTATAATTTAATTCAAACTAAAACACTCTTAAAATTACTGAAATTACATTTTCAGAAATTATCACACATAGACGGCTATGTATCCAACTCTTTGCGTGGCCCTGTATATCATTTTATCTATATTCTACAAATATTTCTTAGTAAACTAAATTCAGTTCAGCGTAAAAATGCATAACACCTTTAAAACCCAATTTTAAGCAATTTATGCTCATACTCAGTAACCTTTACGAATTCATTTCTGTAGCCCTGTATATGAACTATAGCTTTTATATGCACGTTATACAGTGCGGCGCAAAAGTTTATGCACAAACTAAATACTGTTATAAAATGAAAAATATGCATCGGAATGCTTTGAAATTTTTGCTGTATCTAAGCAATTTGATTACAAATTCATGTTTTGAATTCGTAATCAATTCACTGTAAGGAAAATAATAAATTATAAAAAATTGAAAATTGTGATGTCGCAAAAGTTTATGCACAAAAACGAAATAAATTCATTTCACAAGGCATAAAAGTCCTTTAGTAGTCTATGGTGCTTCCATTGCACCTAATGAGATCGAATACTCGATTTTCCATTGAGAACACGAGAGTATGGAAGGTTTTGGGAGCGAGTTTGTACCAGGCTTCCTTGATCGCTAATTTGAGCTTTTGCACTGGGTAATACTGATTCTCATTCTTGTAGCCATCATGTGAGAAGATTCCCCAGATTTTCTCCATAGGATTGAGATTTTGGCTGAGTGCTGGCCAGTTCATCACACAGATATTCTGAGATCTAAGCCATTCTTTTGTGCAACGGGAAGTGAGTATTGATGCGTTGTCTTGTGATCCCACATAAGAAAGGTGCTGTTGGGACCCCTAGGAGTTCTCCAAAACGATCCAAACTGTCAGAAATGCTCCATTAGAGTTTCCTGATACTTTTGTGAATTTTTTTCTGCGAATTAGGAAGCAACGAGACGTTTGTACATTACAGCCAAAAGCGCCCCATACCATGAACGAATCACCACGTTGCTGCCTGCTGAATATGCTCTTCGGATCTTTCCACAAGGGACGCCAAAAGGATAGAAGCCATTTGGACCATCCAAATTCCATTTTTTTCATCAGAAAAAATAATACTAATCCATTCGTCACGATAACACATGTGCTGTTTTGCCCATTCAAGTCTTGCTTGTTTGTGACACTGTTTCAGAAAAATCTTACGAGATAATTTTTGCTTTTCGATGAATTCTGATTCTAGTATTCGTCTTCATGTGATGTCATGTGATATTTTTGAGCAAAATCAATTTTTTATCTCATCAGGAGACAAATAGCTAGTTAAAGCCAATATTTTAATTCTTCTATCCTCACAAAATGTGGTTTTACTCTACGTTTCTGAGCAATATACATTTTTGAATTGTTTCCCATGTTGCAAAACAGTATAAACATCACGTTTAGACTAATTTAGAATAAGCGAAATTTGCAAAAGAAATTTACCTTCAGCTTTCAGCTTCCAAACTTCTACAACTTCTTCAGGCTAGAGAGGCAGAGATTTCGACATTTTGATATAACTCGTACAGCGATCTCCATACTTTATACTCTAGAAAAAACGTCTCACCGATACTCCACCTATCATGTTTAAGGAGATATTTGTATAAAATCTCATTTGTGCATAAACTTTTGCGACATCACAAAAACTGTTTTCTTGTAATTTCTGATTTTCGTAAGGATGAATTTTTTTGAAACTTGAGATATATATATTTATGATCACAGTGGGTATTTGAAAGCATTCCATTGTATAATTTTATTTTTATTAAAATATTTATGTTGTGCTTAAACTTTTTTGTCGCACTGTAGTATGCATAAATATAGTGAAAAAAGCACATATCAGAATCAAAAATACATTTCGAACAATCATTACTAAGATGCAGTAATTTGGATACAATATAGTATCTGAAATCTTTTTAAATACATCACAAACAATTCCCCCTATACCATTATGAACGGAATTTTTTGTGTGGCCCTGTAAATGAACAATTCGTTTAGTGGGTCATTTTGGGACATAATGGGTCGGGGTCAAGCTAGTTATATCTAAAAAATGGCTCAAACAATTTTAATTAAATTTTATATCCAACCGTTTCTAGGCACAAGAAGCCTATTGGGGTAGGTCACATGTTCGAGAAATTTCGATAAGTGGGTCAATTTTACTATGGGTCACTATGGGATACTATGGGATACTATGGGATACTTTTTATGGGATACTATGGGTCAAGCCCATTTTATCTAAAAAAACGGCTCTAACGATTTTGACTAAATTTCGTATCCAACCGTTTTTGGGCACGAGAAGCCTATTGGGCTAAGTAATATGTTCGAGAAAATTCGATTAGTGGATCATTTTTGGGTCACTGTGGGTCAAGCTAATTTTATCTTAAAAATGGCTCTAACAATTTGCATTAAATTTTGTATTTTACCATTTTCGGGCACGAGAAAAACATGGGGCTAGGTCAGATGTTTGAGAAAATTCGTTTAGTGGATCATTTTGGGTCATAATGGGTCAGGTTCAAGCTTATTATATCTAAATAACGGCTTAAACGATTTTAATTAAATTTTATATCCAACCGTTTATGGGCACGAGGAGACTATTGGGGTAGGTCACATGTTCGAGAAATTTCGATTAGTGGGTCATATTTGGGTCACTATGGGTCAAGCCCATTTTATCTAAAAAACGGCTCTAACGATTTTGACTAAATTTCGTAACCAACGGTTTTTGGGAACGAGAAACCTATTGGGCTTAGTCACATGTTCGGGAAAATATGATTAGTGCGTCTTTTTGGTCATAATGGGTCAGGGTCAAGTTAATTATATCTTGAAAACGGCTCAAAAGATTTTAGCCAAACTTTATATCGAATCGTCTTTGGACACAAGAAGGCTATTGGGCTAGGTCACATGTTCGAAATGATTCGATTAGTGGGTCATATTATGATCACTATGGATCAAGCCCATTTTATCTAAAAAACGACTCTAACGATTTTGACTAAATTTCGTATTCTATCGTTTTAGATTACGAGTGACCAATGGGGATAAGTCACATTTTCGATAAAATTCGATTAGTGGGTGATTTTTGGGTCACTGTGGGTTAAGCTTATTTTATCAAGAAAACGATTACTCTCTAACGGCTCTAACGATTTCGACTATCTTTTGAATTTTACCATTATCGGGCACAAGAATTCAATTGGGCTAGGTCGCATGTTCAAAAACATTCTATTATCGGATCCTTTTGGGTCACAATAAGTCAGGATCAAGCTAATTGTACCTAAAAAATGGTACAAACGATTTTAACAAACTTTTGAATTCCACTGTTACAGAGAACGAGAAGATCATTGGGCTAGGTCACATGTTCGAGAAATTTCAATTAGTGGGTGATTTTTTGGTGGCTACGCGTCAAGCTAATTTTGTCTAGAAAACATCTTTAAAGATTTAAATTTTGTATTCTATCGTTTTCGGAATCGAAAAGACCATTTGGTCATGTTGCGTAATCGAGAAAATTTGATTAGTGGTCTTTTTGGATCATAACGGGTCAGGGTCAAGTTAATTATGTCTAAAAAGCGACTCAAACTATTTTATCTAAATTTTATATCCAACCGTCTTTAGGTACAAGAAGAGTATTGGGCTGGGTCACATGGTCGAAATATTTTGATTAGTGGGTCATAATTTGTTCACTATGGTTCAAGTTAATTTTATCTAAAAAACGCTCTAACGATTTTTACTGAATGTTGTATTAGATAGCTTTCGGTCTTAAGAAGATCACTGGGCTGGGTCACATGTTCAAAAAAATTAGATTACTGGGTCATTTTGGGGCCAAGTTAATTTTATCTAAAAAACGACTCTAACGATTTTGAGTAAATTTTGTGTTCTATCGTTTTAGGGCTCAAGAAGAGCATTGGGTTAGGTCGAATGTTCAAGAAGTTGGTCCATTGGTGGGTGATTTTGGCTCACAGTGGGTCAGGGTCAAGCTAACTGTATCTAAAAAACGTCAGAAAGAATTTTTACAAAAATTTGTATTATGCCGTTTCCGGGTACAAAACTATTGAGCTAAGTCACATGTTTGAGAAAATTTGATGAATGGATCCTATTTGGGTCACTGCTGGCCAAGCTAATTTCATCTGGAAAACGGTCTAACGATTTTGATTAAAGTTTGTATTTTAACATTTTCGGGCTCGAGAAGGCCGCGCGGCTGTGTCACATCTTCGAGAAAATTAGGAGTTTCATTTTGGATTCACTGCGGATAACGCTAATTTCTATTAAACGGCTTAAATGGCTTTGACTGAATATTGTATCGTACCGTTTTTTATAACCTGACCATTGAGCTGAGTCACAAGTTCGAGCAAATTTGATCAGTGCGTGATTTTGGCTCACTATGGGTCTGCGTCATGAAACCGCGAATTTGGCGAAATATTGGCAGGATTTGCCGAAAAAACGACTTCCAAGATTACGAATGCCGAAACACATACTCGGCGCCAAATGCAAAATTGTTGCTAAATGTGACTATTTTTGTCGAAAAAATAAGCATTTAGAAGGAGAAAGAAATTTTAGAAATTCTTAATAGGACTCGAGGTGCATGGTTAAACCAATCAGAGTTGAGCTAAAAATGTGATTTGGATTGATGTTCTTTCGTTGTAAGTATGTAAATAGTGTAAAATTTAGAAGCATGTACTACGTACTTTTCATATTGATCGTTTTTGTAATACTGTTGTAATATAACATGTTTTATAGCAATAATACAGAGAGAATGATACAGTGAAAATATTCTATCGAGTTGAACATAAAGCAAATTTTGACCGAGCATAGCTCGGTCATCCCCGCTTGTATATATATATATATATATAATTTTATTTGTTTCATACATAATTCTGCTTCAATCATGAAATAAGTAAATGTCTTAGATGTAATATATGTCAGGCTGATGAACTAAATGACAACTATAAACCTAAAACTATAATCTAATACTAACATACGTCATAGAAAAGAAGACATTATTGATATGTTTTCTTTGATATACTAGTAAATGCCACACTCTAAGATCCAATATACTGCCTATTGAATTCCATGTTATTCTATTTATTGTTGTTTGTTTGGGATTTATAATATTAAATAACTTTATCTAAAGGAAGCAAAAAAACGAAGTGTTCAGACTAGTATTCCAATTTTATTGATTTAGTGTTTCCTTTTGATGCGAAGAATTCTCAACGATTTTTCGGCCTGTATGTTTTTTCTTGTATTCACCGTTATTGGAAAATTTCATGTTTCCTCAGGATATATGTTTTTTCTATTAAAGGACTTTAGAGAAGTATAAATGTAAAATTTATAGTGTTTGTCTTTTATAACGAGGAAGTGAAATATTTCCATTGTTTTTATAAGTATTTTAAATATTTTTTTTTTTCAATAGATTTCTGATTTGCGCTTTGGAAATATTTTATTTAAAGCCAACATTTTCATGATCCTATAAAACGGCAGTTTTCTATTGAATTTGTTAGTAATATATATATATATATATCGCATTAAAAAAATATTATGGCTTACAAAAATAGCTGTGATATCTAATGTTTATATCAAATAATTACATTTTCGTTATTTCAAAGAGTAAATTTCACTGTAAAAATATATTGAAAATAAATATAATTTTATACCTTTTAGTTCGCAAGTTAATTTATACGGTGAATTGTTAATTTAATGTTGTGAATTTTTATAGCTGAACAATTTGAAACTATTAGCATAGGTGCCAACCTCAACCTAATCTTCCGTAATACATACGTTAATTTGACTCTGGTTTAGTACGTTTTGAACCTGAAATTTTTCTAAGAAATGAAATTAAATATGTTCTACGTAAAAAAAAACAAAAAAAAAAAACAAAAAAAAAACAACATTGAATTGAATAACTAAAGTTTCATGAAATAAATTTCCAGGTTCGAAAATGGTTAACCTGGTTTAAATTAATCCAGATATTACTGAAGATCAGTTGAAAATTGGCAGCTATGTATTAGTAATGAAACTAATATAATATTCTACTATATATATAAATATCTTTTTATTTTTATTTTGACTTAACAATTACTAAAAATAATTGGTAAATTTGAATGAAAGAAAATCTTGATTTTTAAATTTAGGATATAAATAAAGGAAGTTTTAAATCACACAAAATCTATAGGCATTTTGTTTCATTTTCACCTTGTATATCCTAACCACCTACCTACCGTGTTTTTCTTTTTGAGCCAAATAAATTTCAATTAAATATTATATTTAAAAAATACAATTCAATATTTACTACACAGAAACAGTAGACATTTTATTAAATAAATTTTCTACTACAAAATATGTTTATTTGACTTTAAAAAGTAAAAGGTTAGCGGCTATGATATCTGGCCTTGCATGAAATTTAATCACGTATAACTGAAAAACACTATATTTTTTTCTCATGCCGTAATCCAAGTAATAATTTCTTTTACAGATCTGCATTAGCTATAAAATTGCAAAATGTAAAAGTTGAACTTTTCTTTAAAAACAAAATAATACATATTAACTCTTCCATGCAAATCATGGATTGATCATCGATTTTGCCTTCAGATGTATTAATATTTCTTACTGATATGGTGTTGCATTCTAGAGTTAAAGCAATATTTCGAAATAAAATCATATGACGAAATGCAATTGTTCACCTTTATTCAAACATAAAATATATAATGCGAACTTTAAAAAGTTCACTGTCTTAATTAAAAGGCGATTAAAATAATGAAAAAAGTCCAAGAAATAATTTAATCCAAGAAACTGCTACTTCTACTTTCAACTCTAATAATTATTGGCTCTCTCATTTTCAAAACAAAGTTTATTTGTATAAATAAGCAACATTTAATTATTAAAATATTCTCTGATGATGAGCTTGGGTAATCTTGAAAGTACTAAGAAGTTTAAAATAAAATGTGTATTTTTAACTTGTAACATCTTTTTCATCATTTTAGTTGCCTTTAAATAAGACAATGGAGTTTTTTGAAGTTCACATTATGTATTTTATGTTGTGAATATTTTCTTTTATAAAAGTGTAAGTTGGATGATATGGAAAAATGTTTTCGGAGAAAATCTTTTTTTAAATACATTTTTAAAACATATTTTTACTTTTTATTACTTTAATATTTTCGTAATATTAGAATAAATAAAATTTTAAGCTAATACATTGTAACACAGTAGAACATTATTGGTCGTTTTTCCGCCAGGAAAGTTAAAGAAATGCTACTATCAAATATTTTTTTATCTTGGGGTCATATTTCCGAATTTCATCCAATGAAATATAAATATTATAAACAGAAATTTCCCGTTTGTTTATAACCATTCACATTTAAATGGCAATACTTGTATAGTTAGTTTTTGTTATATATTGTCTCTATCTCTAATACTGTAACTTTTCTTAAAATATATAATTTTATTTTAAATGTTTATATACATAATTTCAAAACATTCCAATTTTGTAATACCAACAAAATACTCGCACTAAAATGCTAGTTTTGTTCTTTTCTAATTTCTTCATGATGATGTTACGTTCTTCTAACTTAACAAGAATATAGTATTGCGTTCGTGAAAAATTTCTACGACGAAAAATTCTGACGAATGTATACATTTTTTGCAGGTTCTAAACATTATTTGGTTGTTTTTAGAAAATGTCTATTTCTGAGTCTTTGAGTCTGCCTGTCTGTATGTGACATAAATTTCGTGGGCATTCTATTTGAAGAACATGGAAGCGTTCAACATGTTGCAATGCTATGGTGAATTTTTCGCTATATTGCAATAGCTCTATCTCAAAATCTAATTCACGGAATTCCATCACAATCCAGATTCAGTTATAAGTTGACTTAAGATGCTGCCGATTAGGTTTACGTGTAAATCATATAAAAGGTGGTGCTGCTATGCTGCATTTTTCACGATTTTTGAGAAAGCTGTATAGGGTAACCCTAGGATAGATAACCATAGTTTTTAAAGATTGAAATAAAAATTCTTAGAATGTAAATACAAGAAATATTTATGCACATTTGAAATTCTTTTACATATACTCATAATATTTTATGCAAAATATAATTAAACAGTGAAAACAAAAAGTGTTAAACAAAATTTAAATTTAAATGGCAGATGGGCATCTCTCCTTAAAGCCGAAGAGAGATTGTCATCCAATACCAGAAAGAAAAAGTTAATTTAAATAGCAAAAAAAAAATATAACACATTTCATATAGTTAATCATGAAAAACATATAGCAATTTGTAAAGATTCAGTTATATGATAGAAAATGAGTGAAGAAAACTCGAATAAACAAAATTTGAAGTACAATTTCATTACTTCACTTTTCGTAAAATCTTACCACATGCTTAGGAAAAGTCTTGATAATTTGTACGCGTTTCATGGAACCACTTCAGGTACCTTATGCACTGTATCCAGACAATCTATTTGGATGTGATGTTATATTGTTCTGCACAACTAACACAGTGATCCTAATCCAATTCTATTTTCTCGGAATCTGTAGAATCTGATCATTTAAATGTGTTTCGTTTTCTTCGCTACTGGAATTGTCGTGTTTTTTTTTTCTCAAGTTAATTGTAGGTTTATTACGTTAATTTATTTTATTTATCAACTTTATCGATTTCTGTTATAAAAGTTTAGGACGTTTTCAGTATTTTCTGAAACAAATAAATCGTTAGGTCTTATTATATTATTATTATTATTATAAAAATATTTATATTAGTTAAAATTTAAATAATTATATCAATTAATTATAGTTATAGACGTAAAAGTTATATATTTATTTTAAATTTAATTATATTTAGTTAAAATCATCACTAAATATAATTTTGAAATATTGATTAAAGGTGGCCATCTCTCCTCGATTTCATGTGGCCATCTCTCCTGAAATTGAAGGACTAATGGTTGCCCAATTTAAAGCATCAATAGCCATCTTGCGACTTTGTTTTAGTCTTAGATGTAAAGAATAGATTATATACGTGCCTTAAAAGTCCATATAGTAATATATATATATAGCGTACGTACTGCAAAACATTCAAATGCCTAAGACAAAAAAAAAAAAAAAAAAAAATCAACCACTTATTTAATTGGCATTAAAATTACACTTACTTTTTATAATCGAAAAACACAACTGTACATCGCAATAAACAAACTCGTTGAACTATTTCATACGAACAATATTATATTGCAATCTATGATCAAGTTTTGGAGATATTTAGATTGGCCGTCTCTCCTCTATGGCCATCTATTCTAGAGTTACCCTATCAAAAACTAATGCGCGGAATTTAATCAAATTTTATATTCTTTAGACTTCCACATAAATAGATCATTATTTGACTTGGGTGTATAATGCCCAACAGGTGTCGCTCCTGTGCTCTTGGGTTCGGAATTTTGGTTGTAGACATCTGAAAGGCTGGTTGCCGAAATTCAATGATTTGTTTTAAAGATGAGATGTTTAAATCTACTGTTTAAATACACACAATCCAACGAATCTATACCTTTAGAATATTCATGATGGGCCGAGATTGTCATTTAATTTTGGCACTGTGATAGGGAATTTTGAAGTATTAACATGCATGAGAGAGGATAATGTTTTTAATGGACACATTCGACTAGTTAGATCTGTTTATGATAATTTAAAATATTGTGTCCCGTGTGAACTTGAAAATCTTATTAGTAATTAATAATTAAACTAATTTTTTTTTATTTCCTTAAATATTCATATCTCTTAACTGGGAACGTGAAAATCCTATGCACAATCAGAACACTTAATAATCTACAAAATAGTGAACTTAAACACTTAATCTTTAATAGTAATGCATTAACAGGACCAATTTTTTAATATAACATCATAAAAATAATTTTGGAATGTCGGAGAGAGAAAATATTAAGGGCAGATACGTAGACGCAGATATGTAGATCTCACAGACGTACGTTTCCGGTTAAGGGTTATATACGGAAAATAATATGTAACACAGAGTATTAAATATTGCATTCTGCTTTGCAATTATGAAAATGTGAATTTGGTTTAAATTTAATGCGTCGTGGGATTCAAAACAAATACTACACTGTTAAAACTTTTGCAGCATTCTGGCAGGTCATTCGACCGTTTTTTGAAAAAACGGTTTCATAACCATAATTTAACTATATTCTGACCATAAAATGGCTAATAATATGGTCAGAATAGTGTTAAAATTACGGTTGTGTAACTGTTTTCGGAAAAAACTGTCAAATGACCTGCCAGAATGCTGCAAATGTTTAACAGTGTAGGTTTTAAATAAAATTTGCTGCAAAATTTTAAATGAAGCATCCAAAAAATGTTTTTCTTCTTGTACAAGTGCATTTCGGCATTTAAAAAACATACACTATGCAGGTAAGATAGCTTCAAATCAGCTTCAAAATATAAATTTTCATTGGAAACGTCTTATTAATTCATGTGTAATTTCATTCTCATTTTTACCAGTTTTTACGTTTTTTTTTTCCTTTTTTTTACAGGTAATGTTTATACAGTTTAAAATTCATTATTTCCAAAATATTCTCAAATTTCTTTTATGTAATTACTTAAAATAAAAATAATAAAGAAATCGTAAATTATAGTGCATTTCCTGCAAACTGTAAAACGATTAAAACGCACGCTTTAATTGTTTAAATAGAAGTTATAATGTGCGGTTATTTCACACGTGAAATTATCACAATGTGGGAAAAACTCTTCACGAATAATCTTATCTTTGCAATGGAAAATTTAACAGGATTGGTTAATTTTTCACGGCAGTGTTTACATGTTAGAAGCCATAGATTGAATTCGAAAGAAAATAAAGTTCTGATATGGTCATTTAAAAAATGTTGTTTAAATTTATATTTTACATTAGACATTAAAAAAAATTATTTTAATAAATATATTTATAAATATATATTTTAATAAATAAGTACACTTATAAAAATATATGTTAACCATATTTCAGAATATTATAAAAATTTTAATGTTTTGTAATTCATTCCATTGTGTTAAATTTTATCTATATTATTACAAAAATAATGGACATGAATTACGATTTAAAACTACTCTAATTATAACTGAAAAATATTATGCATATTTTGCTTAAATCTGCTATTTTACTATAATTAACGTGCATTCTAAATTAATAAAAATATTTTTAAAAAAATATCCCTAAGCCATTTGAAACCAGATTAGAAAAAATGTAAATGTAATTCGTTAGAAATAAAAATGATTTAGCTTTTGAAATTAATCTACAGTACAATTGAAAAAAAAAAGAAAGAAGCTTTTAAATTTGAATTACATTGGAAAGTAATTAGTCTAATATTCCTTATAATTTAAACTAAATCACATTTTATATTAAAATTCTCATTTTCTAAATCCGTGTATTAAAAGAGAATAAAGATGGCGTCGTTATTTGCTTTGTGTTAGGCAGTAACTTAATATTTTTTAAGCCGCAGATTTATAAGTGACTGTGTATAAAGCCAATATTAGAGATGAAGTTCTTCAGCTCTCTTTTTCTCGCTAATTCAAATCAGTTTATATTCTTTAAGATAATGTTAACTAAACTATTTCAAAAATAAATGTTAAACCAATATTTAAGAATTAAATAGTATTCTATTAAAAGCTGGCAATGAGCTCTCCTGAATTGGGTGAAATCTTGCGATGGATGGATGCGAAAATTAAGTGAAGCGAAAAACGAGCCATAAAGGAACACCGTAAAAAAAATCTTGCGATATCTCCTGCACTTTCTGTTGTTATTTTTCAAGCACGGATATTGTGAAATCGAATTCAAGCAACAACTGAAGTAAAAATCGACTTTAAAATCAAGTAAAAATCGAATCTTTCTGTCACGTGCAACACACAGCCGATAGCCAGGCGCGCCGCTTTACACAGATTTGAGAAATTTTACAGCAGATTGAGAAATTTTGCATCTTAAAGATAGCAGCTTGTAAATTATACAGCGTTTGTCCCAGCACATTTTACTGTAACATTCAGATTTTTGTTACTTTATTATTTATTTTTTTACATTGAATATGTTACGTTTTATTAAATGTCTTTCATGATTTTATAAAGATTGATTTTACTGTTATACTAAAAGGTTAATAATTTTAGTTACTATCTTACAAAAGCTCACAAAGCTTAGAATTTCACTTATCGGAAAAAAACACTTAAGTCTTATCTCTACTATTCAAAAAATAATTTCACTTGCAATTCACAATTAACTAATTATAATGAAAAACAATTATGGATATTTTAAGAAAGTATGCTATTTTAGTATAATTAAACGTACATTCTAAAATAATAAAAATGTAATAAAAAATAAACCCAAGTCTTTTAAATCCAAATTAGGAAAAACCTAAATGTAATTCGTAAGAAAGGAGTTATTTAGCTTTTGAAATTAATCTACGATACAATTGAAAAAAAAATAAATATGCCTGCTAATTTGATTTACATAGAAAATAGTAATTATTGTAATACTCCTTATATTTTAAAAAAATGAGCTTTAAGATTAAAATTTCATTTTCTAAATCCGCGTTGTAAAAGATAAAAAGATGCAGTCGTTTTTTGTATTTTCGGCAGCAATTAATATTTTTTAAGGCGTAGATTTATAATCGCCAGAGTATGAAGCCAATATTAGGGTTGAAGTCGATCAGCTATCTTTTTCACACTAATTCAAATCATTTGGTATTCTTTAAGATAATGTTAACTAAAATATTTCAAAATATTTATAATCGATAACTAAAATATTTATAATCTTCTGCTTATGAAGTCAATATTACAGCTGAAGTCTTTCAGCTGTCTTTTCACACAAATTCAAATTATTCTTTAAGTTTATATTCTTTAAGATAATGTTAACTAAAATATTTCAAAAATAAAGGTTAAACCAAATTTTAATAATTAAATAGTATTCTATTAAAATCTGGTGATGAATTCTCCTGAATTTGGTAAAATCTTGCAATGGATGGATGCGAAAATAAAGTGAAGTGAAAAAGGAACCATAAAGGAACACGATAAAATATCCTGTGATTTTTCACGCGATTTCTGTTTTGATTTTTTAAACCCCTCACTGACAAGCAAATGTTAATACGTTCCCTAAGCTCCAGGTTTCACTGCAATACAAGCAATAATTAAAGTAATATAATTCTATTGATTTAATGTATTTTTAATACATTGAACAATGATTAATACTTCCAAGGATTGCATTCATATTCGTTATTAAGTTTTTGTTATAAAATGTTCAAAGAATCATTTTTTAAGCATTAACAACAAAATACAGAGAAAACAACATTACACTTTTGCCCTTTTCCAAGACAGTCGGAGGAAGCACGGATGTTGTGGTATCGTATTCAATCATCAACTGAAGTAAAAATCGAATTATCTCTGTCAGGTGCATCACGCAGCCAATAGCCACACTGCTTTACAGACTTGACAAATTTTACGGCACTCTAAAAGATAGCAGCTTGTAATTTATACAGCAACTGTGTTGGCAGCCGGGTTGACAGCCCTTTTTACTGTAAAATACAGATTTTTGTTGCTTATTATTTTGTTTTATACACTGAATATGTTACATTTTATTAAATATGTTTAATAATTCTATACAGATTTATTTTACTGTCGGATTATGCAAAAAGGTTAATAACTTTGTTCACTATCTTAGAACAGCTCACAAAATTTAGACTTTCACATATTTATCGGAAGAAAATACTTAAGTCTTATCTCTATTATTCCAAAAATAATTAAGTTCACTTTCAATTTATAACTAAACTAATTATAACGAAAAACAATTACGGATATTATAAGAAACTCTGTTATTTTAGTATAATTAAACGTACATTCTAAAATAATAAAAATATAATTCAAAAATATTCCCAAAAAATTTAAACCCAGATAAGGAAAAACCTAAATGTAATTCGTAAGAAAGGAGTTATTTAGCCTTTTAAATTAATAGGAGTTATTTAGCTTTTAAAATTAATAGGAGTTATTTAGCTTTTAAAATTAATAGGAGTTATTTAGCTTTTTAAATTAATCTACGATACAATGAAAAAATATGAAGCTTGTAAATTTAAATTACATAGAAAATCGTAATTAGTCTAATGCCCTTTATAATTTAAAAGAAATTACCTTTTATATTAAAATTTTATTTTCTAAATCCGCGTTGTAAAAGGTAAAAAAGATGCAGTCGTTATTTGTATTTTAGTCAGCATTATAATTTTTGTAAGGCGTAGATTTATAATCGTCTGCGTATGGAGCCAATATTAGGACTGAAGTCCTTCAGCTACATTTTCAAACGAATTAAAATTATTTGATATTCTTTAAGATAATGGTAACTAAAATATTCCAGAAATGAACTTTAAACTAATCTTTACGAACTAAATAGTATTCTATTAAAATTAGGTGATGAATTCTGTTGAATTTGGTAAAATCTTGGGATGGATGGATGCGAAATTTAATTAAAGTGAAATGCGAAACACAAAAGAACAATGTAATAAAATTTTGTGATTTTTCCTGTACTTTCAGTTGTAATTTTTCAATCACCGATGCTGTGAAATCGAATTCAAGTAGCAACTGAAGTATAAGTCAAATTCTTTCTGGCGCATGCACCACGCATCCAATAGCAACTCGACTTTACCCAGAGTTGAGAAATTTTAAAGAACTCTTAAAGACAGCTTGTAAATTTTACAGCAACTTTAATTACAAAATTCAGAATTTTTTTTTTTTTTCACCGAATAAGTTACATGTTATTAAATATATTTTATGATTCTATAACGATTAATTTTAGTTGCGAATTATGCTAAAAGTTTAATAATATTTGTCACTATCTTACAACAGTTATCAAAATTTAGAATTTCGCATATTTATTTAAAGAAAATACTTAAATCTTATCTCTATTATTAAAAAAAATAATTTATATTTATGACTAACTTAATTATAACGAAAAACAGTTACGGATATTTTAAGAGAGTCTGCTTTTTTAGTATAATGAAACATACGTTCTAAAATTATCCCCTAGTTTTTTAAACCCAGATTAGGAAAATTCCAAATTTAATTCGAGAAAATGAAAAACAGTTATTTAGCTTTTAAAATTAATTATGCGATTCGATAAATTAATCGTTGGGGGCAACCGTAATACTTACCCATCATGGATAGGCATAATATAAAATTTGAAAATAAAACACGTGTAAACTATTTATAAAATGCATATCCAGATATAACTAAGGTTATTGAAATTTAACAGACTTTATCTCACTATTACGTTCTAAGTACACAGAAAATTTCAAGCCTCTATCTCAATTTGTAGGGTAGATAGAGTGTTTAAAATCGTGGCTTCATGACGTCATAAACTTTAAATACTCTATTACTGAATTGCGTAAAAGAAACATACCTACAACTTCAAAAATAATAATCGTATTTACTAACAGTTTACTGCATCGGATTAAGCGTCTCATTTCCAACTAAACTATATCTTTTAATTGATATTTGAAGGAAATACAGGGTCATGAAAAATCGAAGAGTGTGGAAAATGAGATTATAAATATATCGGCAACTAATTATCCGATCGACTTCATTCCGTATGTAAAATTTATGTTTTTTTTATTGTCTTTTATATTCACTATTTAAACTAAATCAATTTTGAAAAATTTTATATGCCTTTTATCAGAACGAATATTTTGAGAGTCCGAAAAAATAGTTGCGTTTATTCGAGGTTAATTAAATTCAAGAGGCTTCTACTCATTCTTACATACTAAGTACACACCAAATTTCAAATCTTTATCTCAATTTGCTCGCGAGATAAAGTGTTTGCTGACACGCACATAGGCACACAGACAGACATACAGACGGGAGGAATTTTGTTTTTCCTAAAAATATATTTTTCGGAATCTGCAGTGTCTGAAACATGTAAATCCGTCTGAAATTTTTTTCGATTTTTAAAACGATTACTAGACTTAACCTATACTACGTATGATGGGTAAGTATCTCAACGATATTCTGATAAAGGAGGTCCTTCCATGGCTGAATTCTCATTTTGGAAACAATCAATAAGTGTTCCAACAAGATATAATAACTACTAGCTCATAAGGCTGTGCCAAGCAAATCATCGCGATTTCATTTCTTCTCAAGACTGGCCACAAAAGACTCAAGACTGGTCCAGTTTTGAGTCCACTTGATTACTCAGTATGGTGAATGTTGCAATCAAAATCCTGTGCTAAATCTCACAAAAATATCGCTTCTTTAAAAGCTACTCTGACATATGAATGGAACGCTTTCAATGAGGACTACTTGCGACGCGCCATGGATCCCTTCCCGCGCCGTCTCCGCGAGTGTATCACAGCAAAATGAAATCGAATCGAAAATGAAACATAGAATATCAATTGTTTCTTAGTTGTTAAACTTACTGAATAAAAATTATTGAAATAATTGTATCTATGGAGTTGTAGTAGAGATTGATTTTACTATCAATTCTTTTTCCGCACCCTGTAGTGCAATTATAATGTAGATATATTATGAAATATGAAAAATATGAATTTTATGAAATATGAGCAGTTGCATGAAATATTTTTTATCTGTACATGCGCGCACGATAATTTTGTTTCATGATTTATAGTCAACACTATGGAGCAACTTATAAAAAAAATCAGTCAAATATTGTGAAAACTGAGAATACTGAGAAACTGAGAGTCTGGCAATATAGTGAGCGAATTTGTAGTTGCTCTCTAAAAGCTGCTGAATCATAAAGGATTTTCCACAAATTTTCATTTTTTATTTTGTGGCTTTCAACAAAGTGTCTGTACTTAATGAATGTCAACGGGTAAATTTAGAAGAAATGCTTAGGTTTTGATACTTCTTCTGTTCTTGGAATAGGCTCGTTCTGGTGGTTTTCCGAGAAGAAATAAAACATCAATAGAAAATAAAAAGTAGAAAAAACAAAAATTAAAACAATTTATGGAGAGCCCCTTATCATTTAGCTGTTTTTAGAGACCAACTAAAAATCAGCTCAGTCTATCGGCGATATCTTTCTGAATTTTCACGATATTTCACTGGCTTTTTTTATGAGTTACTCCATTAAGATGACAATCGCATCATGAAAAAAAAAATATCGTGCGGGCATGTGCAGATAAAAAATATTTTATACAACTGCTCATATTTCATCAACTATTTAATATATTTACATTACAATTTCACCATATTATGTGTATTACATTTTGTCAAATTTTCTGAAACTGACGTTACATTTGATTGAAAAAATCCCTGCATGATATAAATAAATCACATGCAAGAATTTTTTGAACTTAAAAAAAAAGTCGATATATCTCCGTGAATATACGTTTTATTCTTCCACAAATGAATATATATATATTGTACAATGTCCATATATTCGTAAGCTATAGCAATAGATATTTTCAGACATTTTATTTTACAGGGTGGTCCCAAACATTATTATTCTTCTTTGATTTTTTGTCGAACCCCTAATTGTCCTCCGGATTAAATCGCCGTTGATAAATATGAAGTCGAACGTATTCTTCATAATCCTGAAGTTCCAGAAAAATCTGACATATATCTTTAAATATTCGACTAAATGTCTAAAATTGAAAGTGCTCGCTGATTAATGGCCATACAGCGTGTATGCTCAAAATTAGTGCGGACTAAAGAAAGTATGAAAAAAAAAAAGAAAGTAATTGCATATTTAAGCGAAAATTCAAATAACTGAAAGGGAAACAACGTAATTTTAAATAAATTAAAATATAATTAACTAATTAAAAAGTTTAAAGTAATTTATTAATTTAAAAAAATATAATGGACAATTGCACTCGTATTTTAATACGAGCATTTATCGTATCGAAGAACAGTTTGCATCGTAAGACATATCGATAAGTAAAATGTTTTTTTTTTTTTTTTTTGGCGAAAGTGAAAAAAAGTACAAATATGTCCCACGTATGCTCGTTACATTTTAAAACTCATTAAAAATTAATTAATTGCGGTATAGGAATTCGGATTGCACTATAAGACTTAGATCATGTTGTGGAATATTTGTAAATTAAAATAACATATAATTTTTTTCTTATTTATGTTTTTTGTCACAAAACTATTGATAAGATTGCATGCTTGTACTTGCAAAAGTTATTTACCGATATGACAATTTGTGAATTTTTCAAATCTGAACGGATTCATGGGACATCCTGTAAATAGTTAAAACTTATAAATAAATTTTCTTAGCGATTTATTAATACAATTATAATTTATAAATTCTCAAGACATTTTAAAACATAAATTTTCTGAAACCCATAAAGAATTTAATCATAATATGTTCAGTAAATTAGTACCAGTAATATTCTTTGATATAAATAGTTTCGTAAGCATTTCTTTTGCGAACATTTATCGAAGCTAAATATTCGTAAAGCTTCAGGGCTGCAAAGATTTTTAGAATGGACGAAGAAATGATTTTCCGTTTTTCAAATGCATATCAAGTGCAATATTGTTTTCACAAAATTGCATTTTGCATATTTTTTTCCCTATCAGATAAGATATGCATTCATTCTTATTTGTTCATATTTTATGTTATTTCCCTTCATCTAAATTTAATTCATAGCAATGTCACATATGTATCGTAAACATGTTTTGAACATATATGATATCATTCTATTTTCCATAAGGAATAAAAGAATATCAGGCTTCTTTTTTCAATTTCATGGCATGCAGTGATTTTCTACTATTTGAATGATTTTATATATATATATATAAATTCTACTTTCTACAATTTTAATTTACCTTGCTTTTTAGCAATCTCATAATTTTTTACAGTAAGCATAGTCATCGCAAAATAATACAGTTAGCATTTGTTTTATTGAGAATTTAATTAATGCTAACGGTTAAAGTTAAAGCAAAAAATAATTTACAACTATATTTTTCAGAGTAATGCGTTGTTGTAACTAATGAATGTAATCTTTACGAATTTTTAGTTGATATTTTTAAAAGTTTTTTAAAGTACAAAATTGTTAAATTATATCCTTGTACACGATTTACAAATTAAATATTATTATCCTGACGAAGACTCCTGAAAAATCGCTGATTTTAAGTAGTAAATAATTGGAAAAAACTATAGATATATAATCGAAATGAAAATTGTTTTAAGCATATGAATTGGAAAAGTGTATGAAGTTATACATAGAATTGAACCAAATTTCATATACATACTTTTGGTGATGGCCAGCAGGACACATGAATTTAGAAAGAGTCCGTAAGAAGGGGGCGCTCTAATAGCATTTATTTTTGTGCAATTTTCAATAATGTATTATCGAAATGTGTATGAAGTTATGCAAATAACTGAACCAAACGCTAATATGTTTTTGGCTATATAATTTTGGATATAACTAAAATATGTTTTTGGCTATGGATGTCAGGTGTCAGTTGAAAATGAGTATTTTTCCCCGGAAGGGATTGCTGCGATAGTGATTTTTCTTAATCCTGTTATATATGTATAATTTTTTTTTTTGAAATATTAACACATGTGAGAAAGAAGAAAGTTTTGGGACCGGCACATCTGACTAGTTCTATTTGCTAAAACAAAACTTTTAATCAGAATCGTTTACATCCTAACCGCGTTCTTGTACACTGTAAAAAATAAAAAAATGTTTTTTAATCTACGAAAAAATAATGTACCAATGTATGAAAACATACAATGACTTATTTTTAGTAAAGCATTCTTTATATTTAGAAAGCTCAGAAAACCACACATTTTTTTTAAAAAAACTTAAAGAAGTATTTATTAAAATAATTTTTTTTTCAGCCACTGTGGTCTTCTTAAAAAATTCGGAATAATTCTTATAGTACATTAATTAGTTTTCTCAAGCCGAAATATATGATAAAACTACCTATCATGCAAGCGATGACCCATCTAATATTGCGACGTCGCTAGAGGCAAAACACACAGCATTCAAATTAAACGAATATAAGAGAGTGATATAATGGTTCTTTGACTGTTAGATTATGCTTTTGTTTCGACAAATCATTGCACATCATTTGACCGAGAGCTCCTTCCATGGAAGTTTGTCTTTTTTCTACACTTTCAAAAACGATTTGCTAGTAAAAATTTTACTAAGCAAAGTTGGGTTACGTACGATTTACAAAATTTTCAAGAAAAGCAAACGATTAAATCTGAGTTGTAATGATTTCTAAAAAGTGTAAGGAACATGTAAGCGCATTGGTATTATCAAAATAAGCTTATTTTAAACCAATCAGTGCCGCGAACTATTGGCGCCTCTTTTTCATGGTTGCCGCAGTGATGGACTACAGTCATTTTTAATACTTTATCGCTATTTTTGGTATTGATTGCAGTAATGTTATCGGGTACAGAAAAGTTTTTTTCTCATATTTCAACTCAATTATTTGAGTACAAATTTATAATAATCTTTTCCTGTTGTTAATGTACACATTACACCGTACTTGCGACGTTCTTTTCTAAACAAATGGCGTATCTGGCTACTTTTTTAGCTCAAAAAAGCATTTGTTCCTATTGAGTATAATCAAATTCGATGTTTAAACAAAAAAAAATGATATGCAGATTGGTTTATGCATTTGCTTGCATCGAGAGTTGACACGCATCAAATAATCTTGCTTATTTACATTATAAATGCTCAGCAAGCGTCGCGAGTTTATGTAGTTGACCATACTCACAACCACATGCTCCTTTTTTTCATTTTAACATTTTTCAAAGACTATCCTGAAGTTAAAAAAGACTGCTTGTCGGAGCTTTTTAGTGATTAGGAGCAAAATCATGTTTTATGACTTTCGTATGATGTCTAGATGTCAAAGGTTACCAGTGAACTTCGTTGACATCGTGTCATGTCCATCTGCAGCACTTTCTTTTATTGATACTCCAATTTCTTTTGTCAAATGGCCACAGGACCCTTGAGAAAGATAGGCCAGTTAAAGGATTTATTATTTTCCTTCGAGCAAAGCAAATACGCGACGCACGTCACTGTTCGTACTAAATATGCGAATGGTGGTGCGCATTATTTGAAATCCAAAAACTGCATGTGTGGGATCAAGAATTAAAACATTTACGAAAAATAAAGGTCTTCCTCTCCAACAGCACAACGTCCTAGGCAGCGACAACGAGTCTATAGAAAAAACCCGAACTAAAAACAAGCTTTACCAAAGGTAAGTTTTTAATTTTACATTCTAAATGTTGCACATTGTAAAATGCGCCTATTTTTATTCTGTGGAACACTGTATTTATTAGATTGTGCTGTGTTCTCTCACCTCCAGCTTTTTCCAAGTCCATGGAATAGTATTCCAGTTCATGGACTTGTCCATGGACATGATTTTCATCAGGTAAACAAAAGTAACTTAACTTTTTGTGCAGATGCCCCTGACATCAGTTGATTGCTTAAGAAATAAAACTTTTTTGGAGCTTTACTTCGTTCAGACAGAATCTTCCACACTACACGAACTATTTAGTTTTTGATGTGAGATATCCATGAATTATGCAGAAAAGGACACCGAGAGTGCCTATGAAATCGAGCAAACTCACTCCACGCTTTCCATAACTATCAAGTTTGCATTTTTGGTTTCTGGAAACTCATCGGAACCTATTGTCATCTAAAAGTATGAAAGAATTCCAACACAAGTGATTCACAGCGCTTCACTATCATCAAGCATTGGTAATGGCAGCGGCATTTCGATGATTGCAAAAACGTGAATGATGGGAAATGTATTCGCTTTTTGTTTTCTAGCGAAGAACGATGTTCAATTGCCGAGAATATTGTTTGTGGACAGGCACAAAATGCATTTTAATCATGAAACAAGATACCTTTACAAACCTCTATAGGTAATTTTGACCGTGTTATGCCCGAAAGCTATCCACATTCTTTAAATAGTGACGATGCTATAAAATCAATTGTTACAAGGCAATTTTTTTTGGCGAGATAAAACTTCCATTTGAAGCTTTAACTAAAGTGTGCACCACTCAATCCTGAAAATCGATCTACAAGCGATATGAAGATGGCAATAAAATTGTTTCAAGGCAACCGGACTTTATAAGTTCGATGCAAAACGCTGTAGATTATTCAAAGTGTGCGAACCACATAATTATCAATGTTTCGACTGTTACTAGTAGTAATAAAACTTTGAACGTCACGAAATCTCCAAAATCTAACCATTGAGAACTTCCATCAAGTCGTCGGTGAGAATGGTGTTGGGAATAGTAGAAAATACTCAAGAATCTCCAAGTTATTATAATTGAATGCTTTACACCGTTTTTGTAAGCGCCTGCAACAAAAAGCAAACATTCAAACCAGGCTTACGAAAATGACAAAAGACTCCACTGGAGAAGATGATCCATGCCCAGTGGGCATGATGACATTCAAACTAACTACAAGTATTAGTAATTACAACATTGAACATGTTCTTGTGAATCTGAAAATTGTTCGGCGCTAGCCGAAAACAACCAACGAAGATACTTTTTTAAAGCCCGAAAATTTATCCCTTCCAGCCCCATACCCGAAGATTGCTCTCATTCGTTAAAAAATCCATGAATTGCTGCAGAGACTCGTAAGTAAAGGGAATAGGAGATCCGATAGAATGCCTTTCGTCCTGGCAGCGCAAAGATGTCACGAGCTGTCAAATGCCAACGATAGAATGAAACAAAAAGTCCATAAAAAAAAAATACAAACCAGAAAGATACATTGATAAAACCAGAAATAAAATAAATTGAGAAGGCCGACAAAGAAGCTAAGGATTCTAGTTCTTTTCCAAGAATAAAAGACGGCCAAAAATGTTAAAAAAACTGATTTCGTAGGGACATCACTGGTGGAATGTGTCATATCCCAATCCCTAGAAGAATCCCAATAATAGTAGCGATCTGTATTAATAGATGGCAGCACCATCCACAGAGTCTGAGATTGTAAAATTTTGCATGCAGTCAGTGAAATCGATACAGTTGTAAGAAATGACTTGTTATGAGTAGCTGCGTTTGACAGCTGTTGTACATATTGTAAATAAACTATATGAATACTTATAGTTATGCGTCATTGCTTAGTAAATAGTAATAATAAGAGTACGGCGATTTAATATTGGCGACGCTATGGGATTTAACCCAAATTAAAATGTAGTAAACATTTTTTTGAAAAAAAAGAAAAGAAAATGAGAACGAAAAATGGCGGATAAAGAAATAATTTCTCTGGGACGCTTAGACGAATATAATTCGGATGTTCCTTGGAAAATTTATGTCGCGCCTCAGCCAAAGAAAATCGATTCTCGCATGAGAGACCGTGTTACAGATGTTCTGAAAACCATAATCCGAAGTTTTGACCTTTTAAATCTGCAGTATGCAATTTCTGCCATCGATTAGGTCACCTAAAAATTTGTTGTCGAAATCGAAAAATTGGAATGAATAATGAGAAACGGTATAAGAACAGAAAAATTAAAACTGTTCAGGAAGAATATTGTTTAAACTTCATGGACGTCAACTCCAATAATGTGTCGTGGTTAAAATGGTTAAAATAAATGGAGTAAATATACAATTTGAAATAGATACTGGTGCGTCTCATACTATTGCAAGTAAAAGTGTTGCACACAATTTTTTCTCAGCTAGCTGCCTTTAATTAAATCTAAAATAAAGTTACAAAATTATAATAATGATTCTTTAACTGTTTTGGGGGAATTAATAGTAAATGCTGTTGTTGAATTATATTGATATACAGTGTGTCCACGTATAACTTGACAGGTCTTTATTTTCGCAACCGTTGGTCCTAGATGCATACTTCCAAATACAAAAATGTTGTTCGTATATCAAAAATAGGTGCACGGTTAAGAGAAAAAGTTTGAAGTGAAAAAACAATCTAGTGAAGAATTACAGAATCTAAATTTTTATACGGTCTCCCGGTCCTATAAGTTATATTTGGTAAAATTTCCCTGTTACACTGGCAAGTAAGGCAAAAAAAGTTCGGTTATTCTACGATTAAAATTGACCGAGTAATAGATGTTTAAAGTTGGAGTATATATTTTGCTGCATATTAGGAGTTATTCACAAATTTAGTAGAAATATAATTTCGTCATATACATTAAAGAAATGGTTCGGAGTAAAATTAGCATTGCAACATAAATTTGAAATCTTTAATTTTTCTGATATATTACTGCAGAATCTACAAATTGTACTGATCATTATAAGGGGATAAAAATCACAGATTTTTTGTTAAATAAAAGGATGAAAAACAACAGCCTCAATTCATTACAAAATGATACATATTTTAAAATGCTGTTCGATTACACTGTCTTTCAAATTTTGGGTTGTGGCATGTTTTTTAGCTTTTGAAAATTGATTCTTGTGTATTTTTTAGCACTGAATACGAAAATGACCTCCATTTTAAACCATCACGTCAGGAATTTACTCAAATTGCAAATTTCAAAGTTAAAAAGCTAAAAGTTAAAATTGATCCCCCCTCCCCTCCCAAAATCATCGGACACACGAGCTGTTTAGCTGTAAGAAACCCAGTATAAGCCAAAATATCTAGTAAGAGGACCAAATGAGATGGTAAGAGTCGAAAATCATAATAATATTGCATTGTCATCGGATATAAGTCAGTATGTAAAATTTAACTTCTATCGGACACTTCAAAGTAAGGATGTTCTCAAATCCGATGGGTTAACAGTATTTTCCGTTTCCGTGTACACGCAATAGGTCTTTCAGAAAATATTGTCAAAGTGGAAATTTTGAACTGAACTTCCGGACGAAAGGAGAAAATCCAGACAGTAAGGGGAGAAAAATACTGTGTCACGTGATCCAAATCGCGTATAACTCTATAGGTAATTGATTGATTAAGGGGTCTCAGGACTCATAAAATTGGAAAAATCGAAAAAAAAGACCATTTTTAACATATAATATCTTAAAATGTTTATATTTAAAGACAAAATTTTATATTGGGATGAAAGATATAAGTATGTTCTTTCATGTCATGTATTTAAAAAATTAGAAGATGCAGAATTAGAATTTACAGTGGGCTCCAAAATGTCAGACATGTGACAAGCGGAAAATTGGTATAACAGATTACGCGCATGATTACAATATAAATTTTGCAACTAGAAGGGAAATTTTAGGTCCTACGTATGCTACAGATTATATTAATTACTCTGAACCTAAATAAATTTGTATTTAAAGCATTTTTATATATTTAATACAAAGCTGTATTTAGTTAATGTAAAATTTAGAAAATTTCAACAGTATAATCACCTATAAAGAATATTTATTTGAACAATAAAAGAAAATTTTAGGTTCAGTTTATACAGACTAACATGAAACATAAGTTTTGAAAATTTCATGAAACAAAATACAGAAGTGCTTGAGATATCGTGCGCGTTATGCCCAAAAACGTCATTTGGAGAAAATTGACTTCAAAGTTTCGGAAACGCCGTTTCTGCTATTGATCATGTATAATTCTAAAATCCATAACTTCTGTTCTAATAGGAATTTCAAGGAAACATTTATATCAAAATGCTCCGAAAATATAGTAGTTTATTATATAAAAAAATTAAAATTTCGAAAATTTTAAAGCTTTAAGAGTCCTGAGACACCTTAAAAAATGGAAAAAACAGTTCGATTCCTAATCGCTTTGATGGCCAGGCATTCCAATTTTATATCTTTCCGTTAAAAAATGAATTTGTAAATGTGTAAAAACGTTTTGCGCTGGTTGAGCAGAGCAGTTAAGAAGAGCCGTAAGTTAAAGTTCGAGTACAAATTTTAAACTGGAAAGACGATCATTGCAAGTTAAATAAAACCTTATGAAAATAATATAATTTTAGTTAAAAGAAATCATAGCCTCAAATCCTTACAAAATAAAACATATGTTAAAATGCAATTATTTTAACTAATCTGAAACTTAACTAATAAAAGTTAATCGTAATATTTGTACGATTTCTTTCAAAGCGCAGATACCTTGAAATAAGTTTAAGTACTTTATACACGACCCCTGAAAGCATGGCCGAAATCATCTGTTTTTATATGCAAAAAAGTGGTATAAGTCATATACTTCAATGTTTTATAACTCGGTCAATTTTAATGTTAGATGAATGGGACTTTTTTTTTGTCTTACTTGTTAGTGTCACTGTAAATTTTTAGTAAATATCACTTATTGGACCGGGGGACGGTATAAAAATTTAAATTTCGTAATTTTTTAATAAATATTTTTCTTGACCCAAATCGCTTTAAAAATAATTCTTTACCATATTTAAACAATTTTTGTAATTTGAAGTAAGCATCTAGGACCAACGGTTGCGAAAATAAAGGTCGGTCAGGTTATACGTGGACACAGTATATATTAATGAATTATATTATATTGTTATTGATATTCCTGATTTAAAAATATTAGTTATTAAAGATGAGGGTCCGAGTCTAATTGGAAAAACTTGGTTAATGGCATCAAAATTATTTTGGCCTAATGTAAATATGATTAAAAGCATTTCGAAAGATGATTTAATTAGAATTTTTCCTAATGTTTTTGCTGACGGGATCGGGAGAATCAAGAGTCCTCCCGTGTCAATAAATCTGAAAAAAAATATGCAAAACCATTTTTTCAAAAGTCTCGACTTTTTGCTTTAAGAAAAGCTACTAATTTAGAATTGGAACGATTAACAAATGAGGGTATTTTGAAACTTGTTGATCATTCAGAATGGGCTAGTCCTATAGTAATTGTTCCTAAACCTAATGGCTCTGTTAAAATACTATGTGGTGATTATAGAGCAACAGTTAATGCTAATACTGAAAATGATAACTATCCTCTTACTAGAATGGGAGAATTATTTTCCTAATTAGCAGGTGGAAAATTGTTTACTGTTTTTGATTTAAAAGATGCGTATTTACAACGACCTGTAGATACGAATTTGAATATTTCCAACTGAGCGAAAAAATGCCCAGGCTGGGAATCGAACCCAGATCCTTGGCTTACAAGGCCAATGCTTTTCCGTTTAGTTGAGCTTCTGTTGAGCTGTCTACATGACAGACCAGATGTTCTACCAATAAGGTTTTTCTGAGCGAAATATGCTGGCTGGTTGTCGGCCCAGTTAGCTTAAACGGAAAAGCATTGGCCTTGTAAGCCAAGGATCTGGGTTCGATTCCCAGCCTGGGCATTTTTTCGCTCAGTTGGAAATATTCAAATTCGTATGATAACTTTACCAATCAGTTTGATTGTGTTAAAATAATAGTTAACCTGTAGATATCGAAAATAGTAATAGTGAAACTTTTACTATAAACATACAGTACAGGACTATTTTATGTGTTACGATTAGCTTTTGCGATAAAATGTGCTCCTGGAATGTTCCAGAGAAAAATAGAGAATATTTAAAAAATATATGAATATGTTGGTGTGTTTTTAAATGTTGTTATCATCAGTGTTAGTAATGAATCAGAACATTCTGAAAGAGTTGAAAGTGTTCTGAAATGCTTTTCTGAGCATGGTATAACATTAAATAAGGAAAAATTAAAATTTATGGTTTCGAAAATTTCTTACTTAGGACATAAAATATCTCAGGAAGGGATTAGACCTATTCCAGAAAAAATTAATGCTATTTTGAATGCTCGTATTCCAAATAATGTATTACAATTGCCTTCACTTTTAAGCTTAATTTCTTATTAGAGAACCTTTTTCTTGCCTAATATTTCGAATGTTTTAGAAACTTTACTTAGATTATTAGATAATAATTTAAAATAGACCTGGTCAGAAAATCATGACAAAGCGTTTCAGAAAGTTAAACAATTATTATGTACAGTCGTCGAAAAAAATGTAAACACCCCCTACTAACTCCTCAACAAATTATCGTAGACGAAAGTTACTGGTACCGAGCGATTGGAAATAAAGTTTACTTTTAAATGCCGTATATAAAATTTGCTTAGGCGGCCATCTACATATTAAAACGAATCCAAACTTCCTTTTTTTTCAATCGCAATACCCAATTTTAACGAGATATTTCAAATCTTTGGTTCAAACTATGCCTAGACACCAAATTTCAAGTCATTTGAATGATAGTTTTTGAATTAGAAACATTCAAAATTTAGTACTTCTAATGTTAAATTACATTTTCATATTTTTATTTATAACTTCCGAAATTATGATCCTAATGTTCTAATTTTACGTGTAGCAATAATACTAATATAGCCAAATATAAATACGTTGAATTTGCAATTTTTATAATTTTCTGGTATGAATTATGAAATTAATATTAAAAAAAATAATGAATTGCAACCTACAATTTTTTTGATGGATTCAGATTTATTAAGTCCTGCTTCATGGAAATCTAAAATTTCACATTTTTCTTCCAAGGAGTTTTCAAATTACGCTTAAAAAGCTGCAAAATGATGGTTTAAGGGGCCGTCTACGATAAAAGTGACTAAATATTTTGAAATTTCTTATGCTATCCTGTAATCTAATAGGCTTAATTGACTGCTTAAGGTGCCTTGATCCAGATGGGAGCTCTTTCGGTTAACAATCGAGTACCAAACTTCAATTTAGATACAGCCCTTAAAATACCCTTGTTTTAAAATAATTAATTTCTCGGAAACTTATGGTACGAATTGCATAAAAATTTGTTTTTAGACTAATTGAAGGGTGTAGATTTAATTTATTCTGTCAGAATTGTGTACTGCTATTGAAAAAACAAAGTTATGGCTCGCTTTAATATGTAGATGGCCCCTTAAGCAAATTTTATATGCATCATTTAAAAGTAGACCTTATTTCCAATCATTCGGTACCAGTAACTTTCTTCTACGATAATTTGTTGAGGAGTTACTAGGGGGTGTTTACTTTTTTTTTCACGACTACATCTCCTGTTTTAGAATTATAAGATGTTAGCAAAGATATTTTTTAAAACTGTGATGCTTCTGAATATGGTATAGGGTCTGTTTTAAGTCACATTCTTGAGATAAAGAGAAACATATTGCTTATGCTTCTAGAAGTTTAAATAAAACTGAAAAAATTACGCAATGATAGATAAAGAAGCTTTATCTGTAATGTTTGATGTCACTGAATTTCACCAATATTTAGCTTGAAAACAGTTTAAAATTATAACAGATCAGAAACCTTTAATTAGATTGTTTGATCCTGTTAAAAAGGTACTTGATACATTATAACCTAGAATGCTGAGATGGTCGTTAATGTTAGCTGGCTATGATTATACAATTGAGTATCGCGAATGTAAAAATAATAAAAATGCTGACGCATTAAGTAGATTAGAAACCTCCCAGAAACTGTGAATATAGTAAGTGATCCTGCTGAAATCATGTTCCTTTCAAATAATGATAATTGACCTGTTACTTCTAAAACTATTGCAAAGTGGACAACTGAAAATCCTGTAACTAAAGAAATTTTATAGTGGGTGTAACATGGGTGACCGCGAAAGGTTAAACCAGCAGAATATCAACCATATTTACGTAGAAGGGGGGAAATTTCCTGTCTAGAAAATTTTCTATTGTGGGGCATAGAGTGATCGAACCAGAGGAAGGTCGTGAATATATATTAAAATTACTGCATTCCGTTCATCAGGGTATATCGAGCATGAAAGAGAAAGCTAGGAGGAAGTTTGTTGGCCAAATATGGATAAAGAAATTGAACAAATGGTAAATTCTTGTAGTAGATGTCAGATGTTTGCGAGGGATTGTCCCAAAATGGAACCCTTGAAATGGAAATCTGAACTACCCTAGGAAAGGATCCATGTAGATCATGCCGGTCCTTTCGAAGGTAAAATGTTTTTAATAGTAGTCGATTCTTATATTTATGGTTGGAAGTAGAGGTAGTACCCATGTCTGATAGTAAAACTACAATTAAAGTATTTAGAAAAATTTTTGCTACTTTTGGATTATCTGTTGAATTGGTCAGTATTAATGGTCCTGCGTTCACAAGTAATGAATTTGTGGAATTTCTTAAAAATAATGAAATTAAGCAGACGCCTATTCCACCATATCATCCGTCTTCGAACGGACAAGTAGAAAGATATGTGCAAACTGTGAAAAATTGTTTAAAAAAGTTAGATAAAAGTGACATAACATTGTCAATTTCACGATTTTTGTTAGAAAATTATTCCACTCCTCATTCGGCCACTGGTAAAACTACTGCTGAATTAATGTTTGGAAGGCCAGTTCGAACAGCCCTTGTTTTAGTAAATAGATGTGACGGAATAATGTGTAAGCTTCACGTTGATCAGATGAGACGTAATAAAGAGATAAGTTATGAAATACCAGAGAGAGTCGTAGAGATGAATCGAAATGATAAACTAATGTCAGACAAAGTTGAAAATATGGGACATAGTGGTAAAAATTACAGTGATTATGATAGGTATGAAAGGGATAACCAAAACCATTTTTCTGGAATTAATGAAAAAATAAAAGAACAGCTTAATGATGATTATACTAGAGAACCAAGCCAATCTCAGCCTTCACATGATATTGTAACAGGTACAGTTGTCATTAATAAAAATGAAGAACTATTTTTATTTGGCAGCTATTGTAGATATTGTAAATTAACTATAAGAATACTTATAGTTATGCGTCTTTGCTTAGTAAATAGTAATAATATGAGTACGTCTATGTAATAGAATGAAGTAGGCCTTTACTGGAGTGAGGTTGGCCACCAATGGTGTTTTTAGACTTTTTTGTAAAACAAACCCTGCAAATTAATATTTTTTCCTTTGATTTTCTTGACTTCTTATATTTTAATCATCGCCATGATAAAAGTTTGCGTAGTACCTGTATGCTAAAAACCAAAAGTATACCCTTAACCTGGCCATTCACTGGTGATTTTACCATCTTTTTTCGTCTACTGTTTCTCAGTTAAACATTTTAAGCTGCGTAAATAAATTTATGCTTGAGAGAATTGGTGAAAATACAACCACCATCAAATGATAAAGAAATCACGCAATCAGTGAATAGTAAGATTAATTATTCCTTACAATAACATTTCTTAATTATCATACAAACGAAATTGGACTATAAATCAATACAAACTAATAATCTTCAGACGTTAAAACATCGACACGAAATATTGTGTTTATCCCAATATGAACGGTAATTAACAATAAATCAAATATGACCGTTTTCCTCCAGATGTGACGCAAGCGATATCACGGGATTGATTTAACAGAACTAAAAACTTTACTGACTCATTTTCATTATGCTGTTGGATTATTAAATTAAAAAAAAAATGTAAAAATAAATTGCTGCCAAAAAGTGCAGCGTAACATGTTATAATATATAAAACGTTAAACACTGTAAAATTTAACACTTAACACATAATTTTTTAAGTTTTAATATAGTTCAACAATCACAAATCTGCCTCATGAGTGAATTCTTCATGTGTGGCATTATTTAACTCAATTATTATATTCGCAGTTTAACTCTGAAATGAAAAGTTAGATTACATCGTAAAAACAACATGGATTTCAATCGGATATGGAAACGTGGAACTGCTCGGTGGAAATGAACAGGTAAGGACTTTAACTTAACTATAATATTTATAGCTTGATATTTTAAGATATTGGCCAGAATAATTGGTCAATTCTCCTTTTATCTAAATGGGAGCGCACGAAACCTACTGTGCAATAGAGGTGGCATTTTTATCAACAAGAATAACGAATTAATTTTAATTTTACTTTAAAACTAATTCTCTTAATTTATCATATCGCTCTGTAAAAGAAGGTAGTTGAAAATAAAAATGTTTACTTGAGAATTAATAACATCTGAGCAATCTTGATATTACAAGTTGGACATTGGTTAATGGAATATAAAAAATACTCAATCGCTGAAAATCACGTGGAAGCAACAAAAAAAGTCTTTAGAAATTGACGAAATAATTTTAATTTTAATTTAAAACTAATTCTCTTAATTTATCATATCGCTCTGTAAAAGAAGATTGTTGAAAATAAAAATGTTTACTTGAGAATTAATAACATCTGAGCAATCCTGATATTACAAGGTGGACATTGGTTAATGAAATATGAAAAATACTCAATTGCTGAAATTCACGTGGAAGCAACAAAAAAAATGTCTTTATAAATTAACGAAATAATTTTAATTTTAATTTAAAACTAATTATCTTAATTTATCATATCGTTCTGTAAAAGAAGGTAGTTGAAAATAAAAATGTTTACTTGAGAATTAATAACATCTGAGCAATCTTGATATTACAAGTTGGAGATTGGTTAATGGAATATGAAAAATACTCAATCGCTGAAAATCACGTGGAAGCAAAAAAAAAAAAAAAAAGTCTTTATAAATTCTTCAGTGCATCTCGAAAATGTATTAGTTTCTAGGGTATGTAAAGATAAAGTGCTTTTCTACATCGCTGGTAACTCGGAAAAGGCTATTGTGTATTTTGTTTGTGGTTATATTACATTTTCCTAGATTAAGAAACATTAAGTTTTGTTTTGGGGTGTACGATAGTTGTTTGTTTTATAAAGCAATTCACTAAGGACTTTCGACTTACCTTATATCTAGATATCGTATTATTCGTGCCATAACCTGTACGTATCGTAGATAACTTCTAATTCTATTTATTCTTAATATTTGTGCGTAAATATGTAGACACCGGTACATAAGCATGTAAATATAGGTAGTTGTGATTTTCTCTGGTTTTTCTACTGTATTCAGTATGGATTAATAAGTGTTTATCTTTAAGACAAGAAATTTAAATTATAAGAAATGCGTAAATTCTGAAATTAAAACGTTCTTTAACCTTATTAACCTCATCAAATAGCACGTTTAACCACTCAGGCTTTACCCTCTATCTGTATAAAACAAACCAATAACTCACTTTTCGCGCGATTTTTGTGTGTATAGTAATACTTTCCATTAGTTCTTTAACCTTTTTATTTTTCAGAGAAAAGTAAATTTTGAGCATGCAGCTCAAAATTTTTATGGAACAGCAAAGTAACTTTAACTACTATTACCAGTAACTAAATACTTGTTATGACAGTTAGACAATTTAATATGTGACGAACAATATTCACGAAGCCTCAGCGGTCGTTCGAAGTTTTCACATCCCTGGCTCTACCATTCTGGTTTTCGATGTCTTTAATTTAATTAATTTAGCTTTTAATTTTTTTCGGTGACATATTTTTAATATTTTTCAGGTCCGGAAAATTATCGGAAAGGGCGTAGAAAACTCCGACTGGCATGGGCAAATTTCAAAGATAAATTTATGAATTTACTGACATCGAAGAACCGGAATGGTAGGGCCAGGCATCTGACTACGTTAGACGACCGCTGCCATTTCGACCATATTGTTCGTCTCGGGCGGCATTCGGGGATTATTTTGGCTGGGGGCATTCAGCCTTGGTGCCCGACGGAGATCCCTACAACATTTCCGACACTTGAACTGCGCGGAAAAAAAATTAAAAGAATATCATATTTACAAATTTAAAAGATAAATTCATCAAATTAATGTGTTCTGTTACAGAAATTTTAAAGTCTTTCTTCATAATTGCAAAAATTATGACTGATGAAAATGTTTATTGGGTGAATGAAAGTTCAAAACAAAAAACCTTTTTCACATAAAATTCGCATTGTATTTAAATTTGTTAACTTATCCTGAAGTCATTGACTAAAAAAATTGGTTTTAGATGTGAAGTCATAAACTTATTTTCAAATATATTTCAATTACATAATTACTATTTGTTTAATTATGTGCTTTCCTACTACGAAGCAAAAAGTCCAAGAAACAAAAATCATTTGTAGATTCTGAAAATGCAGCTTCGTAAAATATTGTATTTTAAATTTAATTTCTTGACAAACAAATTTGTACAGCTTTACCTCGTATCAAGGTAGTATGAAAAAAATCATTATTTTAAGAATATTTCAAAAGCATTTTTCAGCATTTAACATTTTAAATTAGAAGACTATATAGATATATTTGCTACTAGCAGGCTATGCCCGCTACGCTGGTCTGTTTATGGAAACGAACCTTGAATCAAACAAAATGTATCAGTGAATTTGATACTGCGATTTAAGCAATATGGAACCTTACCTGGAATGTCATTTCGCATTGCTGAAAACGATATGAATGCCTTTGTGCTATTATATTTTCTAATGTGCAGACAAAATTTCAGAAGTTCCAACTCTTTTAGGTGATCAATCGCAGTACGATTTGGTAAAGAATGATCGTGCAATATGCAATATAATATACAACATCTGAAAAAAAAAATTAACTAATAATGCAAACAAAGAAACTGACAAAATCCATGCAGTAAAACTTTTTTTAAATGCTGATCTTTCATATTGGGGTCCATCTGATTATAGAACTTCCCCCCATAATTCTATAACTAAGCAATGTAGAATGATATGGAATAAACTAAAACTCCCCAAACATTATCTAATCAACAAAGCAAGTACTATCAACATCTGCCATCTACAACTTTTTGAAAAGTCTAATCTTTCATAATCGGTTTCAAATGATTATGGAACTTTCCTCCATTACCTTATAGCTAAGCATCGTATAGCAATATGCAAAATACTAAAACCATATCTGAATAGGTATCTAACTAACAATGGAATTCCTATCAAAATCCGTTCTGTGGTATTTTTTTTAAATGCTAAACTTTCATAATCGTGTCCAACTGATTATAGAACTTTTCACCACATCTCTATTATTAAGCAATGCAGAACGGTATAATATATACTAAAATCCTGCCTAAAAAATTATCTAACTAACAGTGTAAGTGCAATCGAAATCCATTCGGCAGAATCTTTTAAAAGGGCTAATCTTTCATAATCGCGTTCGTCTGATTATATAACATTAAAACATAATTCTATGCCAAAGCAACGTAGAAGGATATGCTATACACTAAAATATTCCCTGAAAAATTATCTATCATTTTAATTCTCATCAAAATCCATTTAGCATTGCTCAAGTTATATGCAGCCAGGACAAATTTCCAGTATTGAGATATACGATCATGTCTACACAAATGTATTTGATTTTATACCAAAACATTCTCGGTAAAATGAGCCAATTTTGTGTGAGTTCCGATCACAGAATTTTCCTCTTCTCTCTTTTTAATTATTGTTTAAAAAATGGTATTTTACCGTCTCAGTGGTAGTTTGAAGGTATATACCAGTTACTTTATTGTGTATCACGTTGTATATTGCGGCCTCCATGCTGCAATCTAAAACTTCAGTACTTTTGTACATATCATCATCATTTTCACCAAGGATAATAGTTGGCACCAAACGAATATATATTTTTTAATTAACACTGTTGGCGAAAAGTAATCAATTAAAAAATATAACATTTAAAAATTACAACGTTTTGACTACTATTTTGTTAAAACAATACAAATAAGTACTGAAAATAAAAGCATAAATAAATATTATAAAATATTTTTTTTTCAAAATCGCCATTTAAACTACGCACATGAAATTCTAAGTGTCTCTTAGCACTGCAGCAAACATTTCCATTTTTTAATCAGCGAAAAATAAAGTTCGAAGTTAATTTTACTTAATAATTAAAAATACCTCCAATTCAAAGAATATTAAATAATATCATTTGTATGGTTACAATTAATTAATAATTAAAGCCAAAAAAATATTCGCGATCAATAAATAGCGAACCATAATGTTTGGCACGGTTTGCAATAAAAATTTGGTGCTTTTCCACTATAAACGACTTAGCTTTTTTTTTAAACAGCTTGGCGCAATTTGGGCATCAGAAAGTGAGATTTGTTGCAAAATGATATAAACAGTTAAGAAAAGAAACTTTATGAACTGTTTTGTTCGTTTATATATGTATTTAAAATAAATTTTTATTATTAATGTTTTTCATATACAAATTACTTCTGTTACTATATAAAATTAGATAAATAGTATCTTTATGTTAGATAAATTGTATAAACATTGAAAAAAATACTTATGTATATGGAAAGGAACAGTGAATAGGTTGCCAGAAAATATGTTGCCAAATTTCCTTCGCGTCAAGCCTGTTTTCTTTATTTGGCCAAGATCCTTATACTTGAAAAGTACCAATAAATCTTTGAAAGTTTAGGATTGAAATAAATGCAGGGGTGCAAGCGCTGCGCAACAAATGGCTGACTTTCACCACTAAATTTTAGTAATATTCTTATCCTTATTAAATCTCAGAAATGCTGACATTAAATAAGGTGAGGAATATTATAAGAATGTAGTGGTAGCAATCAGCCATTTGTTACGCAGCGCTTGAACCCCTTCATAAATGGCGCAATGGCATACATTTTGGTATGGTGTTGGTATAACGTAAACGCAGCAAAAGGTCTCCGAAAAACTATCTCTTAAATTATGCCAATTCTCTGTAAATTCGGTTATACAATAGGTCTGCTTTAAAAACACAGAATCAATTTAACCCTTTTTCTAAGTTAATTATGCGCCAAACCGCGTCCGGCAACATACTTCAATTGTCTGTAGACTCAATTATGCAACTTATCGATACCAAATACGCCAATTTTCTGTGCACTCGGTTACGTAATTTATCTCCTTAATTAAGGCATACTTTACAAACTACATCTACTTTCCAATTTTCCTGAATTTAAGATCAATGGTTACTGTTAGATGTAAATATGTTTATCATTGTCGCGGTATTTTACTTTGACCCACGAAATATAATTATAATATTCAATATTAGAAATATTTATGATATTTTTAACTGCCCTAGGAAATGCGTTTGTTTTATTACTCATAATTTTCTAAAAACTATTCCCGTGATATGTTGCTTCAACATTCACAAGGAAAAGTGGTACTTTTTTGTTAGTCGGTCGCATGTGATAAATAACCAAATATTTTCCCCATTGCAATTCGTTAAAAAAATTAAACCTATGCCGCGATGCCACGCTTATGCATTTTTGGCTTAAAATTAAATTGTTTGGCGATAAAATGAAATCGTAAATAAACATGCAATACGTAACTCATAATTATCGCCATTTTTAAAATTACATCAGATAGTTTCTGTTGCAAGACACATAATGGATGATTTAGATGAAAATAAAAATTAAATCAAATACAAAAGTGTCACTAAGATATTATCTTATCAAATTTTCTGATGCAATTTTCTTAACCTGACGCAAGAGATAAATCGCCAAATATGGTTTAAACCTACAATCTTTCATATTGAATAAATTTTTAAGCATTTACGAACATTCCCTTTCATGTTTAAATTAAATATTTTCGTATTTTAATATTATACACTCGTCAAAACTGTTTTTCTTTTTATCTTTTTTTTCTTCTTTTAAATAAAATTAGTAACAGTTTTTTTCGCGAGATGTACAGCCTTCTCAATTCATTTATCAACGAAATTCATCGCCAATCAAATAATGGCAACCCTTTCGCCCAAAATAACAGAACTTTCCGTCATAATTCTTTAACTAATCTACGTAGTGCAACTAATCAACGATGTGTTATAGTTTAAAACCTTCCCTTAAACGATACCTATGTAACAGTATATGCTCCGTCAAAATCCATGCAGTAGAACTCGAAATGTAGATGTTCGAAACGAAATTTCCGTTTGGATTTTATATATATAATAGATTAATGTTTAAAAAAAATAGAATGCACTTGAAATAACTGTACTTCGTGAATAAAGTATGAAAAATATGTTAATTCTTCATATTGTTACTCTAAATGTAAGGAAATTCTGTTTCAGTTTTATGTTTGATGTATTTTATAAGAATTCGTACATTATGTATAAACATTTTGTGTTTTTTTTCTTTAGAATTTCGTTACCAAATTCCCGACTCTATTAATATTAAAAAGAAGCAATAAAATATGCATAAGATAAGGCTAAAGAATTTGGTCATTAAATTTCACTAAAACTTCACTAGATTACAAAATAAATATTATGAACAAATAATAGTTTTCTATTAATGTGAAGAAAAAAATAGTAAATTATGCATAACTTAAGGCTAAAGAATTCGGTTATTAAATATCACTAAAATTGTACTAAATTACAAAATAAATATTATGAACACATAATAGTTTTCATGTTCTTAATTATATTTTTATAATTAAAATTATTAATGAGAAATCCCTTGGCAAAATTTAAAGAAAATATCTGCATTCTTTTTTTATTTTTTTTTTATGTGCTGATCTGTGGAAAACAATTTTCTAAATTTACCCCTTTTTTCTAAATTTGATTCCTTAAAAGAACAGATAATTAATTTCGGAACAATTATTTACTCCAGATTAATTATTTATAATAAAATATTTTTACTCCCAAGATGTGTAAAGTGAAATGTATTTGAATTCTACATCTGTGAAATCAAGATTAAAGAAGAGAAAAAAAGTAATTATTTTTAAAAGAATGGATTAATATTTATCATATATAACTTTACTGTGTTTTTAGTATTTATTTTTCTGACAGTATAACTATGCATTTAAAAATAAGCTACTTGGTAACATAAATTTTAATAAAAGAAAGAAATATGTTGATCATTAGTTAATATAATATTAGTTTATAATTAATCCTTCTTCAACACAAACAGGATTTTATTTATATACTTCTTTTTTTATTTCTCAGGCAATGTCAATGGATGTTTTCTAACAATATATTTCTTTTATTTTATTTATTTTTTAAAATAATTTCATAAAGAAATATCATTTAATTGAATTATAGTATTATGATTTTATCATTATAAAACATGTTTTTAAGTATTGCGTATTAAAAATTTTTACGAATTATGTTTTTATATCCTTTATAATTAATTTTATTTTAAAGTAGCAAATTGGAAAATAATTTATTATCTTGTGCTTTCCGTATCATTGTATGGATTCAATGTGCATTTTTAACAGAAATTAAATGCTGATACTTTAAAATAAAATATGATAACTTTAATTAATAATGAAACTTTAAACGATGCTATTTCCCAAAATATATCGTGGGTAAAAATTTTGTGTGAACAACAGCATTATCTCAGTATGACAGGTTTTCAGTGAGGTATTTCATAGGTAAAGTTCTACAAGAAAAATCGTAAGTAATTATCTCAAATGTTTAGAAAAGTATGGGATTAGTATAAGAATTTTGTTGCTCAGCAAGAGTTAGACGACCATTTAAAATTCACTGTTATAATTACTTATCACATGTTTCAAATAAGTGCGAAGGGGAAAGGGTCATATTTGATGACTGGATGGCAATTTAAAAAGAATAAGTATTGTTAAAAGGTGCAGACAGCATATTAACGTACAGTCGTGGAAAAAAAAGTAAACACCCCTACTAACTCTTCAACAAATTATCGTAGAAGACAGTTACCGGTACCGAACGATTGGAAATATAGTCTACATTTAAATGATGTATAAAAAATGCATCTACATATTAAAACGAATCAAAACATCAATTTTTTTTTCAATAGCAATACCCAATTTTAACAAGATATTTCAAATCTTCGGTTCAAACTATGCCTAGACACCGAATTTCAAGACAATTGAATGATAAGTTTTTGAATTATAAACATTCAAAATTAAGTGCTTGTAATGTTAAATTACGTTTTCATATTTTTATTTATATCTCCAGAAATTATGCTCCTTATGTGTTAATTTTTTTGCAGAAATAATACTAATATACCCAAACATAAATACGCTGAATTTAAAAATTTTATAATTTTATGATATGAATTATGAATTGTGAAATTAATATTCGAAAAAATTATGAATTGCAACCTACAATTTTTTTGATGGATTTAGATTTATTAAGTCCTGCTTTATGGAAATCCAAAATTTCATTTTTTTCTTCTAAGTAGTTTTCAAATTTTGCTTAAAAAACGGCAAAATGATGGTTTAAGGGGCCATCTATGATAGAAGTGAGTAGATATTTTGAAATTTATTCTGCTGTCCTGTAATCTAACACGCTTCATTGACTTCTTGAATTCTTCAAGTGCCTTTATCAAGGAGGGGGCTCTCTCGGTTAACAATGAAGCACAGAACTTCAATTTGGATACAGCCCTTAAAATACGCTCGTTTTAAAATAATTAATTTCTCTGAAACATATGCTACGAATTGCATAAAAAAAATTATTTTTAGGCTAATTGAAGGGTGTAGAGTTCATTTATGCTGTCAGAATTGTGTCGTTTTAATATGTAGATGGCACCATAAGAAAATTTTATATACATCATTTAAAAGTAGACTTTATTTTCAATCGTTCGGTACCAGTAACTTTCTTCTGCGATTACTTGTTGTGGAGTTAGTAGGGGGTGTTTACTTTTTTTTTTTCCACGACTGTACCTTACACCTGTTTGCAATGTTTTCAAAAGCAACATGTGATTAATTGGGTTCGGAAGCATGTATCATGTCTGTTAAAAGTATCATATTGATGACCCTTTATCTTATGAACTGTTCCAAGGAATCAGCTAAAAATTTCAATGCTTATTCCATGTATGAGGCATTTTCACGATTTCTAACTTTCAGGAATAAAAATCTGGTGAAATTAAACTCACTAAAAAAACATTTTAAACTTATAGACCGCCGCGGCGATCGGCCCATCTTCGTCCGCAGCCCTTTATTTTTCCACTTATTCAGACTCTTATGTGGAAGCAAGATTCCTAGGTCCCCAGCCACGGTCCGAGCGAAAGCCAGAATGAAAAAAAAAAAATCAAATTCCCTTCATAATTCAAAATAAAGACAAAAATGGTCAGCAGCGAAATTTGGTCGGCGGGTGGGTCAACCGCCGCGGCGAGCGGCCCATCTTCGTCCGCAGCCCTTTATTCTTCCACTTACTCAGACTCTTTTGCGTAAGCAAGATTCCTAGGTCCCCAGCCACGGTCCGAGCGAAAGCCAGAATGAAAAAAAAAAAAATTCCAATTCCCTTCATAATTCAAAATAAAGACAAAAATGGTCAGCAGCGAAATTTGGTCGGCGGGTGGGTCAACCGCCGCGGCGAGCGGCCCATCTTCGTCCGCAGCCCTTTATTCTTCCACTTATTCAGACTCTTTTGCGTAAGCAAGATTCCTAGGTCCCCAGCCACGGTCCGAGCGAAAGCCAGAATGAAAAAAAAAAAAAATCCAATTCCCTTCATAATTCAAAATAAAGACAAAAATGGTCAGCAGCGAAATTTGGTCGGTGGTTGGGGGAGGGCGGGTGGGTCAACCGCCGCGGCGAGCGGCCCATCTTCGTCCGCAGCCCTTTATTTTTCCACTTATTCAGACTCTTATGCGGAAGCAAGATTCCTAGGTCCCCAGCCACGGTCCGAGCGAAAGCCAGAATGAAAAAAAAAAAAAATTCAAATTCCCTTCATAATTCAAAATAAAGACAAAAATGGTCAGCAGCGAAATTTGGTCGGCGGTTGGGGGAGGGCGGGTGGGTCAACCGCCGCGGCGAGCGTCCCATCTTCGTCCGCAGCCCTTTATTCTTCCACTTATTCAGACTCTTTTGCGTAAGCAAGATTCCTAGGTCCCCAGCCACGGTCCGAGCGAAAGCCAGAATGAAAAAAAAAAAATCAAATTCTCTTCATAATTCAAAATAAAGACAAAAATGGTCAGCAGCGAAATTTGGTCGGCGGTTGGGGGAGGGCGGGTGGGTCAACCGCCGCGGCGAGCGGCCCATCTTCGTCCGCAGCCCTTTATTTTTCCACTTATTCAGACTCTTATGCGGAAGCAAGATTCCTAGGTCCCCAGCCACGGTCCGAGCGAAAGCCAGAATGAAAAAAAAAAAATTCAAATTCCCTTCATAATTCAAAATAAAGACAAAAATGGTCAGCAGCGAAATTTGGTCGGCGGTTGGGGGAGGGCGGGTGGGTCAACCGCCGCGGCGATCGGCCCATCTTCGTCCGCAGCCCTTTATTTTTCCACTTATTCAGACTCTTATGCGGAAGCAAGATTCCTAGGTCCCCAGCCACGGTCCGAGCGAAAGCCAGAATGAAAAAAAAAAAATTCAAATTCCCTTCATAATTCAAAATAAAGACAAAAATGGTCAGCAGCGAAATTTGGTCGGCGGTTGGGGGAGGGCGGGTGGGTCAACCGCCGCGGCGAGCGGCCCATCTTTGTCCGCAGCCATTTATTCTTTCACTTATTCAGGCTCTTTTGCGTAAGCAAGATTCCTAGGTCCCCAGCCACGGTCCGAGCGAAAGCCAGAATGAAAAAAAAAAAATCAAATTCTCTTCATAATTCAAAATAAAGACAAAAATGGTCAGCAGCGAAATTTGGTGGGCGGTTGGGGGAGGGCGGGTGGGTCAACCGCCGCGGCGAGCGGCCCATCTTCGTCCGCAGCCCTTTATTCTTCCACTTATTCAGACTCTTTTGCGTAAGCAAGATTCCTAGGTCCCCAGCCACGGTCCAAGCGAAAGCCAGAATGAAAAAAAAAAAAAAAAAAATCAAATTTTCTTCATAATTCAAAATAAAGACAAAAATGGTCAGCAGCGAAATTTGGTCGGCGGTTGGGGGAGGGCGGGTGGGTCAACCGCCGCGGCGAGCGGCCCATCTTCGTCCGCAGCCCTTTATTCTTCCACTTATTCAGACTCTTTTGCGTAAGCAAGTTTCCTAGGTCCCCAGCCACGGTCCGAGCGAAAGCCAGAATGAAAAAAAAAAATTCCAATTCCCTTCATAATTCAAAATAAAGACAAAAATGGTCAGCAGCGAAATTTGGTCGGCGGTTGGGGGAGGGCGGGTGGGTCAACCGCCGCGGCGAGCGGCCCATCTTCGTCCGCAGCCCTTTATTCTTCCACTTATTCAGGCTCTTTTGCGTAAGCAAGATTCCTAGGTCCCCAGCCACGGTCCGAGCGAAAGCCAGAATGAAAAAAAAAAAAAATCAAATTCTCTTCATAATTCAAAATAAAGACAAAAATGGTCAGCAGCGAAATTTGGTCGGCGGTTGGGGGAGGGCGGGTGGGTCAACCGCCGCGGCGAGCGGCCCATCTTCGTCCGCAGCCCTTTATTCTTCCACTTATTCAGACTCTTTTGCGTAAGCAAGATTCCTAGGTCCCCAGCCACGGTCCGAGCGAAAGCCAGAATGAAAAAAAAAAAAAAAATCAAATTCTCTTCATAATTTAAAATAAAGACAAAAATGGTCAGCAGCGAAATTTGGTCGGCGGTTGGGGGAGGGCGGGTGGGTCAACCGCCGCGGCGAGCGGCCCATCTTCGTCCGCAGCCCTTTATTCTTCCACTTACTCAGACTCTTTTGCGGAAGCAAGATTCCTAGGTCCCCAGCCACGGTCCGAGCGAAAGCCAGAATGAAAAAAAAAAAAATCAAATCAAATTTTCTTCATAATTCAAAATAAAGACAAAAATGGTCAGCAGCGAAATTTGGTCGGCGGTTGGGGGAGGGCGGGTGGGTCAACCGCCGCGGCGAGCGGCCCATCTTCGTCCGCAGCCCTTTATTCTTCCACTTACTCAGACTCTTTTGCGGAAGCAAGATTCCTAGGTCCCCAGCCACGGTCCGAGCGAAAGCCAGAATGAAAAAAAAAAAAAAAAATCAAATTTTCTTCATAATTCAAAATAAAGACAAAAATGGTCAGCAGCGAAATTTGGTCGGCGGTTGGGGGAGGGCGGGTGGGTCAACCGCCGCGGCGAGCGGCCCATCTTCGTCCGCAGCCCTTTATTCTTCCACTTATTCAGACTCTTTTGCGTAAGCAAGATTCCTAGGTCCCCAGCCACGGTCCGAGCAAAAGCCAGAATGAAAAAAAAAAAATTCAAATTCCCTTCATAATTCAAAATAAAGACAAAAATGGTCAGCAGCGAAATTTGGTCGGCGGTTGGGGGAGGGCGGGTGGGTCAACCGCCGCGGCGAGCGGCCCATCTTCGTCCGCAGCCCTTTATTCTTCCACTTACTCAGACTCTTTTGCGGAAGCAAGATTCCTAGGTCCCCAGCCACGGTCCGAGCGAAAGCCAGAATGAAAAAAAAAAAAATCAAATCAAATTTTCTTCATAATTCAAAATAAAGACAAAAATGGTCAGCAGCGAAATTTGGTCGGCGGTTGGGGGAGGGCGGGTGGGTCAACCGCCGCGGCGAGCGGCCCATCTTCGTCCGCAGCCCTTTATTCTTCCACTTACTCAGACTCTTTTGCGTAAGCAAGATTCCTAGGTCCCCAGCCACGGTCCGAGCGAAAGCCAGAATGAAAAAAAAAAAATTCAAATTCCCTTCATAATTCAAAATAAAGACAAAAATGGTCAGCAGCGAAATTTGGTCGGCGGTTGGGGGAGGGCGGGTGGGTCAACCGCCGCGGCGAGCGGCCCATCTTCGTCCGCAGCCCTTTATTCTTCCACTTATTCAGGCTCTTTTGCGTAAGCAAGATTCCTAGGTCCCCAGCCACGGTCCGAGCGAAAGCCAGAATGAAAAAAAAAAAAATCAAATTCTCTTCATAATTCAAAATAAAGACAAAAATGGTCAGCAGCGAAATTTGGTCGGCGGTTGGGGGAGGGCGGGTGGGTCAACCGCCGCGGCGAGCGGCCCATCTTCGTCCGCAGCCCTTTATTCTTCCACTTATTCAGACTCTTTTGCGTAAGCAAGATTCCTAGGTCCCCAGCCACGGTCCGAGCGAAAGCCAGAATGAAAAAAAAAAAATTCAAATTCCCTTCATAATTCAAAATAAAGACAAAAATGGTCAGCAGCGAAATTTGGTCGGCGGTTGGGGGAGGGCGGGTGGGTCAACCGCCGCGGCGAGCGGCCCATCTTCGTCCGCAGCCCTTTATACTTCCACTTATTCAGGCTCTTTTGCGTAAGCAAGATTCCTAGGTCCCCAGCCACGGTCCGAGCGAAAGCCAGAATGAAAAAAAAAAAAAATCAAATTCTCTTCATAATTCAAAATAAAGACAAAAATGGTCAGCAGCGAAATTTGGTCGGCGGTTGGGGGAGGGCGGGTGGGTCAACCGCCGCGGCGAGCGGCCCATCTTCGTCCGCAGCCCTTTATTCTTCCACTTATTCAGACTCTTTTGCGTAAGCAAGATTCCTAGGTCCCCAGCCACGGTCCGAGCGAAAGCCAGAATGAAAAAAAAAAAATCAAATCAAATTTTCTTCATAATTCAAAATAAAGACAAAAATGGTCAGCAGCGAAATTTGGTCGGCGGTTGGGGGAGGGCGGGTGGGTCAACCGCCGCGGCGAGCGGCCCATCTTCGTCCGCAGCCCTTTATTCTTCCACTTATTCAGACTCTTTTGCGTAAGCAAGATTCCTAGGGCCCCAGCCACGGTCCGAGCGAAAGCCAGAATGAAAAAAAAAAAATTCAAATTCCCTTCATAATTCAAAATAAAGACAAAAATGGTCAGCAGGGAAATTTGGTCGGCGGTTGGGGGAGGGCGGGTGGGTCAACCGCCGCGGCGAGCGGCCCATCTTTGTCCGCAGCCCTTTATTCTTCCACTTACTCAGACTCTTTTGCGGAAGCAAGATTCCTAGGTCCCCAGCCACGGTCCGAGCGAAAGCCAGAATGAAAAAAAAAAAATCAAATCAAATTTTCTTCATAATTCAAAATAAAGACAAAAATGGTCAGCAGCGAAATTTGGTCGGCGGTTGGGGGAGGGCGGGTGGGTCAACCGCCGCGGCGAGCGGCCCATCTTCGTCCGCAGCCCTTTATTCTTCCACTTACTCAGACTCTTTTGCGGAAGCAAGATTCCTAGGTCCCCAGCCACGGTCCGAGCGAAAGCCAGAATGAAAAAAAAAAAATCAAATCAAATTTTCTTCATAATTCAAAATAAAGACAAAAATGGTCAGCAGCGAAATTTGGTCGGCGGTTGGGGGAGGGCGGGTGGGTCAACCGCCGCGGCGAGCGGCCCATCTTCGTCCGCAGCCCTTTATTCTTCCACTTACTCAGACTCTTTTGCGGAAGCAAGATTCCTAGGTCCCCAGCCACGGTCCGAGCGAAAGCCAGAATGAAAAAAAAAAAAAAAATCAAATTTTCTTCATAATTCAAAATAAAGACAAAAATGGTCAGCAGCGAAATTTGGTCGGCGGTTGGGGGAGGGCGGGTGGGTCAACCGCCGCGGCGAGCGGCCCATCTTCGTCCGCAGCCCTTTATTCTTCCACTTATTCAGACTCTTTTGCGTAAGCAAGATTCCTAGGTCCCCAGCCACGGTCCGAGCGAAAGCCAGAATGAAAAAAAAAAATTCAAATTCCCTTCATAATTCAAAATAAAGACAAAAATGGTCAGCAGCGAAATTTGGTCGGCGGTTGGGGGAGGGCGGGTGGGTCAACCGCCGCGGCGAGCGGCCCATCTTCGTCCGCAGCCCTTTATTCTTCCACTTATTCAGGCTCTTTTGCGTAAGCAAGATTCCTAGGTCCCCAGCCACGGTCCGAGCGAAAGCCAGAATGAAAAAAAAAAAAAATCAAATTCTCTTCATAATTCAAAATAAAGACAAAAATGGTCAGCAGCGAAATTTGGTCGGCGGTTGGGGGAGGGCGGGTGGGTCAACCGCCGCGGCGAGCGGCCCATCTTCGTCCGCAGCCCTTTATTCTTCCACTTATTCAGACTCTTTTGCGTAAGCAAGATTCCTAGGTCCCCAGCCACGGTCCGAGCGAAAGCCAGAATGAAAAAAAAAAAAAAAAATCAAATTCTCTTCATAATTTAAAATAAAGACAAAAATGGTCAGCAGCGAAATTTGGTCGGCGGTTGGGGGAGGGCGGGTGGGTCAACCGCCGCGGCGAGCGGCCCATCTTCGTCCGCAGCCCTTTATTCTTCCACTTACTCAGACTCTTTTGCGGAAGCAAGATTCCTAGGTCCCCAGCCACGGTCCGAGCGAAAGCCAGAATGAAAAAAAAAAAAATCAAATCAAATTTTCTTCATAATTCAAAATAAAGACAAAAATGGTCAGCAGCGAAATTTGGTCGGCGGTTGGGGGAGGGCGGGTGGGTCAACCGCCGCGGCGAGCGGCCCATCTTCGTCCGCAGCCCTTTATTCTTCCACTTACTCAGACTCTTTTGCGGAAGCAAGATTCCTAGGTCCCCAGCCACGGTCCGAGCGAAAGCCAGAATGAAAAAAAAAAAAAAAATCAAATTTTCTTCATAATTCAAAATAAAGACAAAAATGGTCAGCAGCGAAATTTGGTCGGCGGTTGGGGGAGGGCGGGTGGGTCAACCGCCGCGGCGAGCGGCCCATCTTCGTCCGCAGCCCTTTATTCTTCCACTTATTCAGACTCTTTTGCGTAAGCAAGATTCCTAGGTCCCCAGCCACGGTCCGAGCAAAAGCCAGAATGAAAAAAAAAAAATTCAAATTCCCTTCATAATTCAAAATAAAGACAAAAATGGTCAGCAGCGAAATTTGGTCGGCGGTTGGGGGAGGGCGGGTGGGTCAACCGCCGCGGCGAGCGGCCCATCTTCGTCCGCAGCCCTTTATTCTTCCACTTACTCAGACTCTTTTGCGGAAGCAAGATTCCTAGGTCCCCAGCCACGGTCCGAGCGAAAGCCAGAATGAAAAAAAAAAAAATCAAATCAAATTTTCTTCATAATTCAAAATAAAGACAAAAATGGTCAGCAGCGAAATTTGGTCGGCGGTTGGGGGAGGGCGGGTGGGTCAACCGCCGCGGCGAGCGGCCCATCTTCGTCCGCAGCCCTTTATTCTTCCACTTACTCAGACTCTTTTGCGTAAGCAAGATTCCTAGGTCCCCAGCCACGGTCCGAGCGAAAGCCAGAATGAAAAAAAAAAAATTCAAATTCCCTTCATAATTCAAAATAAAGACAAAAATGGTCAGCAGCGAAATTTGGTCGGCGGTTGGGGGAGGGCGGGTGGGTCAACCGCCGCGGCGAGCGGCCCATCTTCGTCCGCAGCCCTTTATTCTTCCACTTATTCAGGCTCTTTTGCGTAAGCAAGATTCCTAGGTCCCCAGCCACGGTCCGAGCGAAAGCCAGAATGAAAAAAAAAAAAATCAAATTCTCTTCATAATTCAAAATAAAGACAAAAATGGTCAGCAGCGAAATTTGGTCGGCGGTTGGGGGAGGGCGGGTGGGTCAACCGCCGCGGCGAGCGGCCCATCTTCGTCCGCAGCCCTTTATTCTTCCACTTATTCAGACTCTTTTGCGTAAGCAAGATTCCTAGGTCCCCAGCCACGGTCCGAGCGAAAGCCAGAATGAAAAAAAAAAAAAATCAAATTCTCTTCATAATTTAAAATAAAGACAAAAATGGTCAGCAGCGAAATTTGGTCGGCGGTTGGGGGAGGGCGGGTGGGTCAACAGCCGCGGCGAGCGGCCCATCTTCGTCCGCAGCCCTTTATTCTTCCACTTACTCAGACTCTTTTGCGGAAGCAAGATTCCTAGGTCCCCAGCCACGGTCCGAGCGAAAGCCAGAATGAAAAAAAAAAAAATCAAATTCTCTTCATAATTCAAAATAAAGACAAAAATGGTCAGCAGCGAAATTTGGTCGGCGGTTGGGGGAGGGCGGGTGGGTCAACCGCCGCGGCGATCGTCCCATCTTCGTCCGCAGCCCTTTATTTTTCCACTTATTCAGACTCTTATGCGGAAGCAAGATTCCTAGGTCCCCAGCCACGGTCCGAGCGAAAGCCAGAATGAAAAAAAAAAAATCAAATTCTCTTCATAATTCAAAATAAAGACAAAAATGGTCAGCAGCGAAATTTGGTCGGCGGTTGGGGGAGGGCGGGTGGGTCAACCGCCGCGGCGAGCGGCCCATCTTCGTCCGCAGCCCTTTATTCTTCCACTTATTCAGACTCTTTTGCGTAAGCAAGATTCCTAGGTCCCCAGCCACGGTCCGAGCGAAAGCCAGAATGAAAAAAAAAAAATTCAAATTCCCTTCATAATTCAAAATAAAGACAAAAATGGTCAGCAGCGAAATTTGGTCGGCGGTTGGGTCAACCGCCGCGGCGAGCGGCCCATCTTCGTCCGCAGCCCTTTATACTTCCACTTATTCAGGCTCTTTTGCGTAAGCAAGATTCCTAGGTCCCCAGCCACGGTCCGAGCGAAAGCCAGAATGAAAAAAAAAAAAAATCAAATTCTCTTCATAATTCAAAATAAAGACAAAAATGGTCAGCAGCGAAATTTGGTCGGCGGTTGGGGGAGGGCGGGTGGGTCAACCGCCGCGGCGAGCGGCCCATCTTCGTCCGCAGCCCTTTATTCTTCCACTTATTCAGACTCTTTTGCGTAAGCAAGATTCCTAGGTCCCCAGCCACGGTCCGAGCGAAAGCCAGAATGAAAAAAAAAAAATCAAATCAAATTTTCTTCATAATTCAAAATAAAGACAAAAATGGTCAGCAGCGAAATTTGGTCGGCGGTTGGGGGAGGGCGGGTGGGTCAACCGCCGCGGCGAGCGGCCCATCTTCGTCCGCAGCCCTTTATTCTTCCACTTACTCAGACTCTTTTGCGGAAGCAAGATTCCTAGGTCCCCAGCCACGGTCCGAGCGAAAGCCAGAATGAAAAAAAAAAAAAATCAAATTTTCTTCATAATTCAAAATAAAGACAAAAATGGTCAGCAGCGAAATTTGGTCGGCGGTTGGGGGAGGGCGGGTGGGTCAACCGCCGCGGCGAGCGGCCCATCTTCGTCCGCAGCCCTTTATTCTTCCACTTATTCAGACTCTTTTGCGTAAGCAAGATTCCTAGGGCCCCAGCCACGGTCCGAGCGAAAGCCAGAATGAAAAAAAAAAAATTCAAATTCCCTTCATAATTCAAAATAAAGACAAAAATGGTCAGCAGGGAAATTTGGTCGGCGGTTGGGGGAGGGCGGGTGGGTCAACCGCCGCGGCGAGCGGCCCATCTTTGTCCGCAGCCCTTTATTCTTCCACTTACTCAGACTCTTTTGCGGAAGCAAGATTCCTAGGTCCCCAGCCACGGTCCGAGCGAAAGCCAGAATGAAAAAAAAAAATCAAATCAAATTTTCTTCATAATTCAAAATAAAGACAAAAATGGTCAGCAGCGAAATTTGGTCGGCGGTTGGGGGAGGGCGGGTGGGTCAACCGCCGCGGCGAGCGGCCCATCTTCGTCCGCAGCCCTTTATTCTTCCACTTACTCAGACTCTTTTGCGGAAGCAAGATTCCTAGGTCCCCAGCCACGGTCCGAGCGAAAGCCAGAATGAAAAAAAAAAAAATCAAATCAAATTTTCTTCATAATTCAAAATAAAGACAAAAATGGTCAGCAGCGAAATTTGGTCGGCGGTTGGGGGAGGGCGGGTGGGTCAACCGCCGCGGCGAGCGGCCCATCTTCGTCCGCAGCCCTTTATTCTTCCACTTACTCAGACTCTTTTGCGGAAGCAAGATTCCTAGGTCCCCAGCCACGGTCCGAGCGAAAGCCAGAATGAAAAAAAAAAAAAAATCAAATTTTCTTCATAATTCAAAATAAAGACAAAAATGGTCAGCAGCGAAATTTGGTCGGCGGTTGGGGGAGGGCGGGTGGGTCAACCGCCGCGGCGAGCGGCCCATCTTCGTCCGCAGCCCTTTATTCTTCCACTTATTCAGACTCTTTTGCGTAAGCAAGATTCCTAGGTCCCCAGCCACGGTCCGAGCGAAAGCCAGAATGAAAAAAAAAAATTCAAATTCCCTTCATAATTCAAAATAAAGACAAAAATGGTCAGCAGCGAAATTTGGTCGGCGGTTGGGGGAGGGCGGGTGGGTCAACCGCCGCGGCGAGCGGCCCATCTTCGTCCGCAGCCCTTTATTCTTCCACTTATTCAGGCTCTTTTGCGTAAGCAAGATTCCTAGGTCCCCAGCCACGGTCCGAGCGAAAGCCAGAATGAAAAAAAAAAAAATCAAATTCTCTTCATAATTCAAAATAAAGACAAAAATGGTCAGCAGCGAAATTTGGTCGGCGGTTGGGGGAGGGCGGGTGGGTCAACCGCCGCGGCGAGCGGCCCATCTTCGTCCGCAGCCCTTTATTCTTCCACTTATTCAGACTCTTTTGCGTAAGCAAGATTCCTAGGTCCCCAGCCACGGTCCGAGCGAAAGCCAGAATGAAAAAAAAAAAAAAATCAAATTATCTTCATAATTTAAAATAAAGACAAAAATGGTCAGCAGCGAAATTTGGTCGGCGGTTGGGGGAGGGCGGGTGGGTCAACCGCCGCGGCGAGCGGCCCATCTTCGTCCGCAGCCCTTTATTCTTCCACTTACTCAGACTCTTTTGCGGAAGCAAGATTCCTAGGTCCCCAGCCACGGTCCGAGCGAAAGCCAGAATGAAAAAAAAAAAATCAAATTCTCTTCATAATTCAAAATAAAGACAAAAATGGTCAGCAGCGAAATTTGGTCGGCGGTTGGGGGAGGGCGGGTGGGTCAACCGCCGAGGCGATCGTCCCATCTTCGTCCGCAGCCCTTTATTTTTCCACTTATTCAGACTCTTATGCGGAAGCAAGATTCCTAGGTCCCCAGCCACTGTCCGAGCGAAAGCCAGAATGAAAAAAAAAAAAAATTCAAATTCCCTTCATAATTCAAAATAAAGACAAAAATGGTCAGCAGCGAAATTTGGTCGGCGGTTGGGGGAGGGCGGGTGGGTCAACCGCCGCGGCGAGCGGCCCATCTTCGTCCGCAGCCCTTTATTCTTCCACTTATTCAGACTCTTTTGCGTAAGCAAGATTCCTAGGTCCCCAGCCACGGTCCGAGCGAAAGCCAGAATGAAAAAAAAAAAAAAAATCAAATTCTCTTCATAATTCAAAATAAAGACAAAAATGGTCAGCAGCGAAATTTGGTCGGCGGTTGGGGGAGGGCGGGTGGGTCAACCGCCGCGGCGAGCGGCCCATCTTCGTCCGCAGCCCTTTATTCTTCCACTTATTCAGACTCTTTTGCGGAAGCAAGATTCCTAGGTCCCAAGCCACGGTCCGAGCGAAAGCCAGAATGAAAAAAAAATTCAAATTCCCTTCATAATTCAAAATAAAGACAAAAATGGTCAGCAGCGAATTTTTTTTTATTTAAATAAGATTTAAGTTAAACTTGCGAGTTCAATTTTCCTTACCATTTTACCACGATAACGTTTTATTTTCTTCTAAATTTTTACTTATAATGAATTTTCATAGTACCCACTGGACATTCGGTTAAGAAATAATAACAATGTCGCATTTTTAGTACAAATTTTGGTATAAAATTTTCGTAAAGCGGTGTTAAAGGAAGGATGATAAGGCAATAAAAAGGACGGTATGGAAAAAAAAGGATGGTAAGGAAAATTACCACCTATTTTTAGGCAATCATGTTAAGACTAAGTAATAGCCACAATGTTCATTGATTTTTAGAAACAGTTACTTACATTAGATTAAATAAATAAAAAAAAAAAGTACTTTTATTGAAACAATTTTACACAGGCAGTTCCAGACTTAAAAATCAGCATCAGGGACATGGGGCGGTGTGGGAATTCCGTGGTATATTTCGACTCCCAACATCGTCCAAAACTTATTTATCTCGTTAATATTGTTATGCAGTCATGCAATGTGATGCTTTCCAGTATAAGAAATAAAAAAAAATAAACAAGAATATGTATTAAAAAAATATTATTCAAGGACTTAAATGCTAAAAGATTGTGAGAATGCCACATATATTTCTACATACTTTAATACAAGGATTTATTGTAATGGGCTGTAATTATAATTGTACGATTTGTACTGCAAAATATTAAAAATAATTTGAAAAATTGCCTAAATGATCCTTTATCTCATAAACTATACAAAATACACATTTGAACTTTTTAACACGCGTTTTTCTCTCATATGTACTGTACATAGTTTAGAACAAGCTTTTTGTAATTTCAAGTATTTTTCATCTTTTTATTATTTTTTTTTAAATTTTTTTAGTATTTTGCAGTAAAAACTCATAAAGTTATAATTACAGTCAATTTCAAGAAATACTCGTATTAAACTATGTAAAAATATATAGGGAGTAAGCTTTCAAAATTTCAGTTCATTCCTTAGAACAGTTCTTGAGATAAAGGGTCTTCAATATGACAAATTTAACATCGACGGACCCAAGTATACGAATCCATTTAAGAAATACTCAAACAACCGGCCTCTAAACTATTATAACACTACCAAAGGCTAATGGTGTTTTGTCGGACATATTGTGATTAGGGAGTTTCATGCTCCATTCGAAATTTTACATCAGTAAAACCTTTATTGAACAGATAATATGACACATTTCGGGCCATGAACTTTTCCGTAATGATACAATTTTCCAAACTCTACTTTTAGACTGTTTGAAATGTTAAAATCGTTTTTTTTTATAGTCAGCTTGTGTCCAACTCAGGCGAATAATCTCGCATATGCTTAAAGGAGATTTTCTCTTTACCACATTATGCACACTCACATCATCTGGAATTAGTAACAAAGTTGCTTTGTTATCTGAAATATTATTCAACTACATCACCAACTGGTAATTTTCTGCAGCAGCTTTTATTTATTTCTTTTTTCTTTTTTTTTTCTTTTTTTCTTTTTTTTTTCTTTTTTTTAAGAAGTCGTATTATCATATTAGTTTGTGCATTCTTTCTAGGATTGTTCGAAGAATACCAACAATGAAATATAGATATATTAAAGCTATTTAAACAATAAACCTATAAAAAATGTCCAATAAAACATTTCTAATAACAATCTACATAATAAAAGCCTAAGTCATGTGACTGTCATCAATAGTTCCGGGTTGACCGCTTCACTTTTTGTATGCGAAACGGCCAATTTGGTAATTGAATGTTAGCCGGGAGCAGGTGATAAATTGCCAAATATTGTAAATATCATGTCATCAGTATTATAATAGTCCATTTCATGCGACTGTCATAAACAATTTTTCGCGTGTGAAATTAAAACAAAACTTTGATGTTGAAATTAAATATCATGGTTTAAATTAAAGTTATGCACTTTACATAAAATGAGTGAAAGTACTATATTTTAAATGAAATTAAGGAAATACGAAAAAATATGACTGAACAATGTTTGGCGATTTATCACATGAGCCCGGCTAACATAAAAATGCCGAGTTTAGGATTTTTGTAACAGAGAGCAAGTAAATTAAATATTGTATAAAAGTAAGGTGATACAATGCTTAGCATATGTTTAAGGGTGACCAAACTGGTCGCCAAGGGCGGCTAGTATATAATAAAAGAATAGATAAAAGTAAAATAAATTAAAACTGCATTTTTCATGTTTTAGATAATATATAATTCTCTATTCAGCATAATGTTTTTTCAAATAAAAAATAATAAAATACATAATATGAACTTTTTAAAGCTCCCTGTTTCACTTAAAAGGCGACAAAATAATAATAATATAGATGTCACAAGTTATATATATATATATATATATATATTTTCCAAAAAGAAAAATATATTTGAATGCCGTTCCATTAATTTTAATACGTCACTTTGTTCACATACGTCACTTTCGTTTTTAAATGCATAACTGGACAGTAGTAGAATTAGCAGTGTTTCAGATTAAGCTTGAATTTAGGAAAATATTTAACTGCCTTGCCATTTACTTTAATGCGCCACTTTACTCAAGCTTTCAGGATTTATTTTTAGGATATTTAACCATATGTTGGGGCTATTGTATGAAATTGCGTCGTTAGATACTTGATTGATTTTATACTTTTTCTTAAACTTTTAAAATCTTTATTATTATTATCTTCGTCGTATTTTGAGTAAAACAGTGAGGTTTTTAAAGTTAATATTGTACATTTTGTGAATTCAATTAATGTGGAATTTTGCATTTCGCCTTATCATTTTATTTTAAAAAATATTTTTGATTATTGCTAAAACTATTTTAACTAAGCTAATTTTAAATAAATGTTTTATATTTTTTTCATTACATTCACTTATATGAATTAAATTTATATATATGCGAGTATATATACACATAAATAGCGATAACACAATTTTCTTACCACTTCTCTAATAAGATGCCGAAAATAGTATTTTATTTTTATACTTTTTTTTCTGATAGAATATACAATTTATCATGTGAAAAAAAAAAAAAAATTCAAAGAATATTTCTTGCACTCGTCAATAATTACATAATTAAGAATCTTCGCATCTGGACATTAGATACAGAAAAAAATACTGTTATTAATTTTACGCCAATATATGGTAAATAACATTCAGGTAGCATATATTAAGGATTGTAACTAATACATTTATTTATTTATAGCAAATAACTGTTTTTATTTTTATTTACATGAAGAATATATGAAATAATAACAACAAAAATTTGTGCTCCGATAGGTTCAAATTTATTGACACCAGATTGGATTTTGAAGCTAAAAAAAACATGTTATTTTAGCCTTTCTCGTTTTTGTTGACTTTCTGTATTATTCTTGGAATATTTGTTATTTGCTGAGAATACATCATTTTGGTCAGCATATAAACCACGTAAGGAGTTTGTTTTATTTCGGCTTTTTTATCTGAGTTTTGCAATAGTGTACTGAAAGAGATGATATATTTTTTACGGTATTTGAAAAACGTTTTCTGTTATCATCAGGTATTTTATCATATTGAAATTTATTTAAGTTTCACTTTTTCAAGTTTATTCTTTCCATAAAGTGTTTAAAAGTCTATAGATTTTATCTGAAACTACATTTATTCTGTCAATACTTATGCAACAATGTTGCATTAATAATTCCATTTATAAAAAATTAAGAAAACTCTTAGTTAAATTTTAAAAATATTAAAGTGCGACAAAATTTAATTTATTTATAACTGTTTAATTTGACAATAACTTTAAAATTAAACGAGATTTAGTCGCATATTATGCCCTTTATTATTGAGGAAAACAGTTTTCTATGTTTTTCTTTTCTGCGTTCTATTTTTTTGATACGGCTGTTTTCTAACCCTTAGCAAAAAATGACATAGGATTTTTTATGGAAATATATGGTTTTATATGAAAATCATAAAAATTTTATGGCATTATATGGAAACATACTGTATCCATATGGTAAATATTCTTCATTCTATGGTATTCCATAGCAAAGTGTATGGTAAAATTATAGGGTAATGAAATTTACCATATATTCAATGGTGTTCCATAGCATGATGTATGGTAAAATTATAGGGTAATGAAATTTACCATATATTCAATGGTGTTCCATAGCATGATGTATGGTAAAATTATAGGGTAATGAAATTTACCATATATTCAATGGTGTTCCATAGCATGATGTATGGTAAAATCTTGTAATAATTGCTTGTACCATAAACTGTATGGTATACCATAGCATGATGTATGGTAAAATCATGTGATAATTGCTTGTACCATAAACTGTATGGTATACCATAGCATGATGTATGGTATACCATAGCATGATGAATGGTAAAATCATATGGTAATTGCTTGTACCAAAATTATATGGTATTCCATAGCATGATGTATGGTAAAATCATATGGTAATTACTTGTACCATAAATTGTATGGTATTTCAAAGCATGGTGCATGGTAGAAGCTTAAAATTAGGGATGCACCTTATATTCGGTATCCCGCCTATTGGGCCATGTTACCGAATATTCGGTTAGGCCGATTATCAAACTATTTTGTATGCCGAATATTTGGCTTGGCCGAATATAAGAGATTTCGGTATACCGAATATTCGGCCAGACCGAATATTTAAAAAGCCTTAAATTTTTTTTTTTTTTTAACCGTAAAACAACTTCTATTTTTAACTATCAGTTAATAATGATATTTAGAATAATTAGAAATAAAATTATATTTAAATAAAACAGAATGCTTTTACATTTTTTACTTGCTATTTAAAAAGTATCACGTAAGAAAATTAACCAATAATGACGTTTTATTTAACTTTTTAATACTTTGAAACTCTGAAATTTAAACTTATTCGGCAAGCCGAATATTCGGAATTCGGTTTACATGTTGGCCGAATATTCGGTATTCGGCCAAAATCACTATTCGGTGCATCCCTACTTAAAATATACAATACCTTTTGAAAGTTGATAATATATTGATTTTTTTGTAACTAGAGTACAAAAAAAGTTGTGTTAAAAAGCCGTATGCTAATTCGGGACCTTGTATCTGATTTGGATAAATACCAGTGTTGAATTCAGGGGGTGGCCGGGGAGGACCCCCATCCCCCACCCCACCCCCGGAGCAATGAGATGATGTCCGCTCCCACTCCCGGGAGATTTGAGATTTTGTGTTATCAATGAAAAACAAATTCAATTTCAAAAAATGAAATTTCCGCCTGGAACTGTATAATGCCCCCCTCCCCCGGAACCACAAAAATCCCTCCCGGAGAAAAGTGCCTGAATTCAAGGGGCCTCCGTGGCTGAGTGGTGAAGACACCACGCTGCTAATCGCTTTAGAGCGTAGGAGGCTTGTCGGGTTCGACTCCCGCTGGCTCCATTGCACACTCTTTGTGGAGCTCCCGGATGTAAAAATTCTCTGTGTTGTAAATTTCATTGTGCTATCTCGTCCCTGTATATCGACGATGACTTATAAGCGGGCCTTGTTGTCAAGCACACAAGTCTGATGTATGTGTCCAATAAAACAAACAAACAGCCTGAATTCAACGCTGATAAAGACCGCTACTCATACATTTAGATTTGGAGAATGGCAACGCCTGCCATCGCCATGCCTGTTTTGTTTACCTCTCACTCCGTAGCGTCCCTTGTGCCGCGTCATGTTTACTAAGAGCGAATACGCAGTAATTCCATCAAAGCAACCTGGCTACATAATTACTGGACATATTCAGGTATTTATTTATCTGTTTATTACCGTATTTGATCTTAATTTTACTTATATAACGTTTGTCATAACAATATTCTTATGTTTGTTAGATTGTTATACATTTTCTTACACGTGATACGCTGAAATGAAAGTGGATTTTAAGTTTGTCACACTGCAACATTATTGATTGCCCGAAAAATTTTAAAATTTTTAATGTGCTGTATATTTACAAGCATAAAGATATTCAAAATGTTTGTAAACAACCTTCTATGCCATAAATCTGCAATAAAACTTTTTACATAAGCTTATGCAAAAAGTTTTATTTTTATTGCAGAACCGCTTTATATGCCGAAACGCTAATCTTTATGTATGTACATATAGTGTATATATGAAGATTAGCGTTTCTGTAAAGTTCTGAAATTCTTAATTAATAGTATAAATTTTATTAATCTAATCTAATTTCATAAAAAAATTTTATTATCGAAGTTTATAAAAATAATTACAGAGAAGCCACGATTTGAGCTGGAGTAACAGTTTTTTTCGGTTTTGAATTAGATGATCTTCAATTTTGTCATATTGAAAAAAAAAAACATTCAGAATAGTGTTTTACCTATTAAGTTTTCATGTTATCTGCATTATGTTTTAGTTTCTAATTCATATAAAATATAATATATATCATCAAAACATATTCTTTATATTTTAAAAAATATAATATTTACAAACCCTGAAACCTAAACTATATTTGGCAATTTATCGATTTATTACCTGTTACCGGCTAATGGAAACATGCCTTAAAAATGTATTAATTTAAAATGAAGTTCTAAGAATATTAAAATGATGTTGTGGACATGTTCCTAATGTGTTGGAATTGTGTGCATATTTTGTGTTATTCTAGCACGCAAGAAAGTGCAAAATTGATTGCAAAATTTCATCGTTACATACATAAGCCAAGTTAAATTAGAATGCAATTAAAATGTACTTATAATATTATATTTACTTTGGTGAAGGTAATTTAATTACATTCAGTAAATGGTTGTACTATAATTCCTTTTCCAATTATGAATGTCTACTCAAGGTTTTCTTTAGCATTTTTGCTAAATGATTACTCACAGGTATTTTAGCCTTTTCTTTGGTGAAGAGGGAGGGGTGGGGGGTATTCTTATGAATTTTGATAATTTAAATTTAAAGCTGCAAGTTCATGTTAGTGTAGGTATTACTTAACTACTAACATTTACATAAAAATTCAAAATTTACTTTTTGAGATTTTCTTTTCTGTTTGGATTTTTCGTTAAGTTTTATTGACATATTTTTGAAAACCTTTTGCAGTGTAAAAAGAAAAAAAAAAAAAAAAAAAAAAAGAGAAAGAAACACAGCTTAAAACCTGTATCAACTGTCAGTATCGGATATCTGATCATGTGTCAGTGAGGTTTGAAAAACGTCATTGCATTATGAATCAATTGTAATAGTATTATATATGGGGAAAAAGGGCTGCCTGGCGGGATTTAATAAAATAGGGGCACATTGCTTTCCAAAATGGCACTCTTTTGCCCTGTTCATAAAGCATATTTTGAGACGGTTTATTTAGTGTTCCCTTTTAGTAGAATTTTATAATATTTTTCTGAACGACTGGTGAATTTTGCGACATATTCGTGCATACAATCGAAGAATTTCACTATATTTTCCTGTGACCATTCAACGAATTTTGCATTTTTTTTTTTTTCACAGTTGACAACACTTAAAATTTTCTGGATTTGTCCCTGCGACTTACTGGTGAAATTTGCAGGATGCAATTGAAAATTGTGTGCATTTTTAAACGATATATGGACAAATAGATTTTTCATTTCGTTTTATTTTTTTTTACGACAATTTGATCTAAGAATTTCTTTTTTTTTCCTTGTGTTTGATTGACAAATTATTATTTTTTTTTTCCTCTTGCGACCAATTGACAAATTTCAGATCCCCCCCCCCCTCTTCCTTAGCCGATTAGCAGATTTCATTATTATTATTATTATTATTTTTGCATCGCCCGATTGATGAAATTCATACTTTTTTTTTTACATCCGAGATCGATGCATTTTGCTAGGAAATTAACAGAAAAGGTACATCAAAAAGAGCAGTAAGGATCAACGGGCACATATGTAGTTTGAATAGGGCTACAACAGGACATATAAAGTGGACAAGTCAAAGAAGGTCCACTATGCACTGTGCTTGGCCATAGTGTTAACTCTAGGTAAAGGAAATTTTCTTCTGGTTAATCGATAAATGTCATGTAGATAACTGATTTCTTCATTAGTGCAATATAATTGTAGGCTTTAAAGTATAAAGCAATTAGAACTTTTAAATGAAGCATTTTGTTTCAATAGAATGCAAAAGCAAAATAAGGTTAATTAAATATAACTTTTATATTGTGTGTTCAGTAAATTTATGTTTTTTGATAAATATGTGTTTTAGAAAAAAATTGTGAAAGTAAATTTGTTTTTTATAATGTTTGTCATGTTTTACATTTTTTGTTTGTAGCTGATGTCTGTTTTGGATATTCAGAAAATTAGTAAATGCCCCCCGAAGAAACATTGATTAAGAAATGGGAAGCTGATGCTGTTGAATGTATGAGAGATTATTTAAAGAGGACTGAGCGTTTTAGCCCCATGAAAAAATCATATGGTATGAGATTCTTATTTAATTTTTTCAATTGCATGTTGATTTATTTATGACAATATAATATATTAAGCTAAGTGATCCTGCTATATTTATCAAATCATTGGGACTCTAATAGCTCATAATTTGATTTTGGGGGGAGAAAAAGGAGGGGAGGGATGCGAACTTTTTTGTAAGGTACATTCAATTTGAATGAATAAAAACTTCAATTAGATGTACTTACAAAAATGTTTATATAAGCGAAATAATGTCTTTTTAAAATACTTTACACTGCTCCTTTTGGCAACAAATTATTTCAGTCGCACAATGCATTTTTCCCCCTTTACGTTTTTTTTCCGCATTCTCATACCTTAGATTAAATAATGATACAGATGTGAAAACACGAGAAAATTTGAAAAAACCCACAGTAGTTTTTTTTTTTTTTAAGTGGGCCCGAAATTTAAATCAATATGGGTTTTTTTAATCTTTGATTTAAATCAACTTAAAAAAACATATTTCAAATTTACGTCAAGATATTTTGTGATAAAAAGTTTTGCCATATGCATTGTAAATTTAAACGGTGGGAAAGGCTGAGAACTAAAAATCTATGTTTTTTTTTTTTTTAAATTTCACTTAAATGAAATATCACATTTAAAAATAAATTTTCTAAATTAAAAATAATCTCAGCTAACACGTTCTATTGTACACACTGAATACATTGTGAAAAATATTAAACAATTAATGCATATAATGTATATTTACCTATTGGAAAACAACCTTATGCGATTTTTTTTTAATACAAAAAAAAAAAAAAAAAAAAATGGAGATTTTCTACAAGGATATGGAAAATTTTGGAATAATTAAATATATGTCCTTCAAAAGTATTTTTATTCATATTAATGTAGAGATTTCATTTTGTCCTTGTGAACATACACTTTGTTAAAATAATTTATTTATGGACAGATTTGGAAAATAAAAATACGGATTTTACGGTTAGTAATCTGAAATATGTTTATATATTTTTTAAATATAAGTATAAATTTAAGTACTTATAAATGCAAACTAATTAATAACTAACTTCTTAAGTTTTTAAAATGTATATATATCTGATTTAAAATGTTTTAAATTAAAATCAAATAAATCCAATGTTGATATTCACACTAAATTCTGTAATCGCTTAGAAACTCATGAAACTGAAAAATTAGTGTGTGTGGTTTTTTTTTCGAACATTTTAATAACAAATATAATAATTTTTCAGACCCATTGAAATTTATAATACACTATATGGCCAAAGGTGACCGGTCACTTGCAATTTTAGACGTTTTGTTAAATATCTAGAAAAATTCATACAAGAATTAACCTGAAACTGCAGATGTGTAAACAGTATAGTATAGGTCATATATTTCCATGAAGTTTTTTCTCAAAACCCTATAGGGGACCGTCAACAAATTGAAAAAGAACGAATATCTTTTGGATAACCCTGTAAAATATAATGTAGCAAAAGCGTTCAAACTCGAGATTATTAATAAGTGGCTTATTGTAATATACTGTGTTCATTTTTATGAGGATAGCATTTATACTCGTAGAGAAATTAAGGTTTTTATAAAAACAGCCCCAAATTCGCCAAGTTTTTTGCTTATAATTTGCAGAGTTCTTAATATAAAAAACGTTCTTTTTCAGAAAATATGACAAACAACATTGTACACAATACCCTGCAATCAGAATGAAAAAAAAATAATTGTATGAAAAATGAGCAGGTTTACTAAGTAATGCTTCACTGCGCATGCTCGAACGTAATAAAAATATAATTTGCATAATGTGTTAGCTAAATGTATAGAGCAACTTTTGTGAAAGTCTTAAAAACATAGTTTGAAAAGATTGATAATAATCGTTTATAGAATGAGCTCAAAATCCATTATTCTTAAAAGGAAGCAAAAAGATGAGGGGCTGTATCCAAATACAATAATACATACAATATTGTGTATGCTATATTGGCACTAATCAATAAATATATGGATACAACCCCTCATCTTTTTGCTTCATTTTGGGAACAACAGATTTTGAGCTTATTCTATAAACGATTATTATCAGACTTTTCAAACTATGTTTTTGAGACTTTTACAAAAGTTTCTCTATACATTTAGCTAACACAATATGCACATTATATTTTGATTCCAGTCGCGCAAGCGCAGTGAAACATTTTTTAGTAAACCTGTTCATTTTTCATCCATTTTTTAATTCTGATTGCTGGTTATTGTGTACAATATCGTTCGTCATATTTTCTGAAAAGAACTTCTTTTTATATTAAGAACTCTGCAAATTATAAGCAAAAAACTTGGCGAAATTTGGGACTGTTTTAATAAAAACCTTAATTTCTCTATGAGTATACATGCTATCCTCATAAAAATGAACACAGTATATTACAATAAGCCACTTATTAATAATCTCGAGTTTAAACGCTTTTGTTCCATTAGTTTTTACAGGGTTATCCAAAATATATTCGTTCTTTTTCAATTTGTTGACGGTCCCCCATGGTGTTTCGGGAAAAAATCTTCGCGGAAATATATGACCTATACTATACTGTTTATACACCTGTAGTCTCAGGTTAATTCCTCATGTATTTTTCTAGATATATAACAAAACGTCTAAAATCACAAGTGACCGGTCACTTTTGGTCAAATAGTGTATATAAATGATCATCTTTATGTGTGTGTAATACATGCTCCAGTTTCATTAAATAAATATTGTGGTATGTATTCCAGAATGTTGTATATAATCTAGAATAGATATGTTTAAAAGAATAAGTAGTACAAAAGTCCCAAATCCCCTGCCCCACCCTGACTGAAAAACATTGTTTTTTCCATTTTCCTCCTCCGACCCCCCCCTTTGGGTAACTGAAAGCTGAAAGAAAAAAATCAAGTAATTTTCTTTTTTTCTTCTTTTTTTTTTTTTTTTTTTTTTTTTTTTTTTTTTTTTTTTACAATAATGTTGGTTAATTTGGCTGGGCACAGTGCCTGGCAGCCCTTTAAAAATATTTTTTATTAAAAGGATTAAATTAAAATCAAATAAATCCAACGCTGATTCACACTAAATTCTGCAATCGCTTAGAAACTCATAAAACTGAAAAATTAGTGTGTGTGTGTGTTTTCGACCATGTTAATAACAAACATAATATTTTTTCAGACCCATTGAAATTTATAATATATAAATGATCATCTTTATGTGTGTGTAATACATGCTCCAGTTTCATTAAATAAATATTGTGGTATGTATTCCAGAATGTTGTATATAATCTAGAATAGATATGTTTAAAAGAATACTTTAGTACAAAATTCCTCTATACTGTACAAAAGTCCCAAATCCCCTGCCCCACTCTGATGGAAAAACATTGTTTTTTCCATTCTCCTCCTCCCCCCCTTTGTGTAACTCAAAGCTAAAAAAAAAAAAAAAATTCAAGCAATTTTCAGTTTTTTTACAATAATGTTGACTGTTGGCTAATTTGGCCGGGCACAGTGCCCGGCAGCCCTTTAAAAATATTTTATTTTGAAAGGAACCCATCTCTCCCGTTTCTTGTACAATTGAAAGCTAAGAATTTTTTTCTTCAAACTTTCAAACGATTTTCAGTGCTTTTTAAAAATAGTGACTGTTTCTAAAAATAGTTGACTGTAGACTGTTTTGGCAAGGCTTAGCTCCTGGCAACCCTTATTAAATATTTTGCACATCCAACAACCCTTACTGCTCTTTTTGGCAACAAATTTTTTCAGTCGCACAAGGTAGGCTATTTTTTTTTTTTTTTTTTTTTTTTTGGTGACCGACTGATAAATTTTGAGATTTTTCTTTGCAACCGATTAATGAATTTCATGGTTTTATCCTGTGACAGATAGATAAAATTCATCATTTCTCCCCCTACCCATTCAGCTAAAAAGTTTTATTGTCTTTTCCTTTGCCCCTCACCCTCCCTTGTGCAGCTGAAAGCTATTTTTTTTTTCAAAATTTCAAGCGATTTTCAATGTTTTTTTTTTTTTTTTTTTTTTTTTTTTTTTTTTTTTTTTTAACAATACTGACTCTGTATCCAATTTGAACAATTTTTTGTACTTTTCAGTTAACCACGTGCCAGTGTTATATATACATATAACGCAGAGTCGAGTGTCAGTATTGTTGTTCCTACATCTCTTAAGCCTGGCTGTTCGACCAGGAGGTTCTAAGTTCGCTCCCTGATGTGGACAGCGAGGACAATTTCGAGCTTAGCCCAAAGCATCTATAATGGGCCTGGAGTTAGTGATGCGCCCAGTCCCTGCACATAACTATATCAGTTATTTGCAGCCTGTTTTTTTTTTTTCTAGAAAAAACCTATGTTTATACACCACTATTTTCTGTTAATAATTAATTTTTTTCTTATTTTTATTCGTTTCATTCCAATGTTTATTTATATATATCTCTGTGAATTTTATTTTTAAATAAATGTGTGCAGTAGCACTTTGAAAACTTAAAATTTGTTTGTTTATTTATTAATTAACAAATTTTTAATTTTCAGATTTTAATTGAGTTTTAGCTTGTAAAATATATTTAGTCTCCCTTAATGTATGTATCATGCTACTTTTATTCAAGAACTCTGTTTTTTTATGTTAGCCAAATGCAGGTAATAAATTGCCAAACATTTTTACCATCGCATTTTTTCGTATTTCATTAGTATAATTTAAAATATAATCCTTTCACTAATTTTATTTAAAATACATAACTTAAAGAGTGAAATATTTAAAATTCATGACTTTCACTTATTTCTTTAAAAAAAAAGAGAGAAAAAGTAATAAATTTCATAAACCATGATATTTAATTTCAAAATCAAAAGCATTGGTTTAATTTACCACACGAAAAATCTGGCAAGTTATAAAATGCTATTGGCGAGATTTTCGCCTGCGTAACATAAAAGTACTAAGAATTCATTGCAATCATGGCAACTTTTATGTACTTTTATTCAAAAAAATATTTTTTGTTATAGAAATAATCGCCTTGCACATGGAAAGCAAAAGGGTCAGCCCACTCCTGCTGGAGTCATGCGATGTTCGAATACACCAATGCAAGTGTATGAAAAGAGCATTACGTCACTCTAGCAGTCTGTAAAAAAAAAAAAAAAAAAGACACTTGGGATGCACTGTGGTGGTAGCCTGTCTTTTTCATTTGCCTCGGATAAAGGGCAGGGGGTCAATCCTGCTTTGACTGTAAATAGATCTCGCACTTGAAAGCTGTAAATTGTGCATGTTTCGAGTGTTTCTGGAATCAAGTTCTGCTTAGTCAGACGTAATCAAACCTCTAGTCATAGTAAGTTTGTCATACAAATTGAATATTTCCAACTGAGTTAAAAAATGCCCAGGCCGGGAATCGAACCCAGATCCTTGGCTTACAAGACCAATGCAAAATTACAAGACCCTTTTAAGCTAACTGGGCTAACAACCAGCCAGCATATTTCGCTCAGAAAACTTTATTGGTAGTAAAATCTGGTCTGTCATGTAGCTCAACAGAATAAACCGCAGGTATGGAACTCCATATAAACAATGGATATGTAGATGAACTATTATTTTAACACAGTCAAACTGATTTGTAAAGTTATCATATGAATTGAATATTTCCAATTGAGCGAAAAAATGCCCAAGCCGTAAATTGAACCCAGATCTTTGACTTGCAAACAAATGCCGGCCTGGGCATTTTTTCGCTCGGTTGGAAATATTAAATTTGTATGATAATTTTACTAATCAGTTTGATTGTGTAAAAATAATAGTTCATAGTATGTTTGCTTTGCTTGCATAAAAACTGCTGAGCGGCTGCATAATGTCGCACAAGGCAGGCTTTTTTTTTCTTTGTGACCAACTGATAAATTTTGAGATTTTTCTTTGCAACCGAGTAATGAATTTCATGGCTTTATCCTGTGGCAGATAGATACTTCCCTTTCCCATTCAACTGAATTTTTTTTTCCCTTTGCCCTTTTGCGACTGAAAGCTAAGATTCTTTTTTTCTTCAGTTTTTCAAAATTTCAAATAATTTTCAGTTTTTTTTTTTGTTTTTTGTTTTTTTTTATTAACAATACTGTTGACTGTAGTCCAATTTGGCAGAGCGGAGGGTACTTTTCTGTTATACGTAATCCATTGTCGCCAAGCATAATAGTTGGCGCAAAATGAAAATCACGTGAAGCATTGTCGATAGTAAAGTGAACCTGGCAGAGATGTCATATATGCACCGGGTACTTAACTGGTGCCAAAGTGTCGTTACTTTGCTTGATATGGTAACCGAATATAGATGATATGGTAACAAGTTTTTTCACCGGATAAACATCGTGCCAGTATGGGGTATATATGATATCTGTGGCATGAGCCTTTTAATTATATAACATTTGAAAATTATAGACTTTTACGAACTATGGCATGTCTATATGTATATAGTGTATGGTGTATGATGTCTATATATGTTTACGGTATATGATGGCATATATTACAAACTATGGCAATACGTCACATGGTTTACAATAAAAATCCTTTTCGCGATCAAGGTTGAAATAATTGGTGCATCCGTATAACGGAAAAGTTCCGAGCGGAGCGCTAGGCAGCTGTTTTTAAATATTTTACACATCTGATAACCGTTACTACCCCTTTTTGGCAACAATTTTTGGTACTTTTCAGTTAACCAGGTGCAGTGTTATATATACACATATACATGTGTATATATATATATATATAATGTATATATATATATATATATACTTATATGTTTATGTGGTCGTTGTCGTCAATGAAGGATTTCTTATGCTGCTCAAAACATAAATTTAAATTAATAAACACATTTATTTGATGAAATTATTTAATAAAGTTATTGAAGCTATGGCATATTGGGATTTAGTTGATTACAAGATGTATTTTAATGTTTGTGCATGTACTAAATTTTAAAATTCATTTTTTTAATAAATTTCAACGGTATCGATTATTTTAAAATGCTCCATGTGCATAATTTTTTCTCTGATTCCTTTGAAAATTTCTATGGCTGTTTGTCCTTATATATTTCATAAAACTGTGCATGATTTTTTAGAACTAAATATAATTTCAAAAGTTAAAAGCAACTAATTGCAGCAATACGATGCAAAAATCCTGAAAATTTCATAAAACTAAGATTTTTTTAAGAACTTGTATATTAAAAATAGATAAAATGCACACTTTCATTTACATGTATAAATCAATCTTGCATTAAAAATATTGGTGATTTTAATTGCTGTGAAATGTGCATAGAACAGTTCGAAAAATTCTTCGCAACACTACGAATTTTTTCATCAAAGAATGATTTCTTATGTTCTTTATTTTTCTCAAAACAAATTTAAATTGTATAAACGCATTAACTTGATAAAATTATTGAATAAACTTATTGAAACTGTGGTGATATGTAAACTTGGTCAATTAGAAGGCATATTTTAATATTTCTGTCTTCATTAAGCCTTAAAATTAATTTTTCTCAGTATAAAAATTTTGTCGATATTATTAATTCAAAATGTTCCATGAGCATAATTTTTCCTCCAATTGCTTTGAAATTTTTTATAGCTATTTGTCATTATATATGTCATAAAACTGTGCATGATTTTTTGAAAATAAATATCTCTCTATTCTTAAAAAAAGTAACTATTGCTGTCACCGCCGCTGCCGCCGATTTTGAATTTTTTGTGACTGGGGGTCTTTCTCCATAAATATTAAGAAAAATAATGCATACAAAAATATGAAAATCGGTGGTTTTATACAAAAATGTTTGATAAACATGCTGATGCAGACAGTTTTCAAATCGAAGAATTATAATAAGAGATATTTAATGCTAAAGTTGGACAAAATCGTTCCACTAAAAAAGTTTTATAGCAGCAAAAAACTATACATGGCAGTGTAATCATTTTTAGATCATTTTATGCGTTAGAATTTGCCGGAGTGCAAATTGCATTAATTTTTTTATTTTGACTCATTTTTTGAGGTTTTATTTCTATTTTAAATTCAAATTTTCAGCATTTCTAGAGATATTTTTTACATTATTTTAGAAAATGGTATTAATTTATACTGTTGCCAAATGTATAAACAGCGCAAACAATAATGTTTGCTTCAAATTAAAAATTTATTTACACGTGACAATTACAAACAGAAAAAATCATTTGGAATTAGAATTAAATAATTATGTACAAAAAGCAGGAACTTATTAAAAATTACGTCATAAAAAGTATACACGTGAATTTTAAAAGAGAAAGGATATTGTAAAATAATAAATTCATTAACATGCGTTAGAAGTCTTAACTAGGAGAAATTACGTCATATTTACGTCACATTATAGTTATTACATAAAATGAACACAAAATAATATTGCAAAACAGTTTAAATTTAGAAATTGCGCTAGACATTTATTTGATATTTTGAAAGGATCTTTTCAACTATTTTTGTTAGGAAAGCGCAAATAATATTTCATTTCTAACAAAAGTATTTTCACGTGAATATTTCAAAGAGAAAGAATAGCTTGGTAAAAATTACGTCATATTAAAAACGATTAATTTAAAATGTCTCATTTAAAAGAACTTTCTTTTCGCTTTGTTAAAAAATACCAGGAGACAAAGACTCTGTTTACTTAATTCCTTTTATATTAGCTTATTTTTAAATGTTGTTACACGTGTCTACGTCATCAAGTTATTTTTATTTCGACGTTTTATTTGTATTTTTATTAATGTTGTACTAATTCATTTGTTCTTTTGTTATTTAAAATAAAAATTATGTCAATTTGTATAATTTGGCGAAATTGGTCGACGGGGTAATCAAGTAGTACAGCAGCAGATTTGGCGTTAAAATTCCCTAATCAAAGAGAAAATAATAGAAATTCGTTTATAGGGAGATCGCCACTGTTTTTTAAATTATAATTCAATCTTTCGAAATCTTTTTAAAGCCGATCAAATTAGCATGCATTTAGAGTCTGCGGTGTCTGGACGGGGGTTGGCGAGCGTAACTCGTAGGGGGCCGAGCCCCCTAGTAATTGTAAAAGTTAAACGTAGTTAATTATAGAAATATGGTGCAAAAATGCTCAAAATTAAAAAAAATTCAGAAAATATTTTTTTCTAACCTTTATATTCAAATATATAAAATTTGATGCACAGTTTTATTTATGTGTATAAACCAAACTTGTATAAAAAAATATTGGGAATTTTCATTGATATGGAATGGGCATGGGGCATTTTGAAAAGTTCTCCATAACATCTAAAATATTACAAAAAATTCCTTTTTTTTTAAAATAAAATTGTTTTTAATTTTTTTTTTTTTTTTTTTTTTTTTTGTGATAAATATATCCCATAACGCATATAATGTACCCTTGAATAATATATAAAGGGAAATTTACAAAAAATAAAAAAGGGATTTAAAAGAATTAGCTTCAAAAGTTCCTGGCTGGAATTTCATAAATGAGACATCATTTTAAAGCATTAATTGCGTACTAACTAATTACTTCCGCACTCCCTCCTATATTGCTCCCTTTTTATTTGATAATTATCAATACCATATGATTTTATTCTAAAACACCATAGATTATGCTATGTAAATGCCATAAGATTTCACTTTAAAAACACCATAGATTGTGACCCAATTCCATAAGATTTCATTCAGAAACCTCATACAAATGCCATAGGATTTCATCCCTAAAACTCCTTAGACGTTTACCATACAGTGCCATAAAAATTACCATACAAATGCCATCCCACTAACTCCTTAGACATTTACCATACAGTGTCATAAAAATTACCATACAAATGTCATCCCAAAAACTCCTTAGACATTTACCATACAGTGCCATAAAAATTACCATACGTACCATTTCCATGACATTGTTTCTATGGTTTTCCATAGGAAATTTTTTACCTTAGGCCAAAAACCATAAGATTTCACTTATGGTTTTTTGTATGGTAATTCTATGTCATTTTTAGCTAAGGGAAGTTAGTTGTTTTCTAAGACCACAGTTGCTAAATATGGTTTCTTATTTAGACAGTATATATAGTCTTATTATGTCTGACTCAGGATCATTTTAAGAATATAAAAAAAATGAAAAGATTAAATTAAAAAATTATTTAATAAAAATGCACGCTTTTATTGTTTACAATAAATAAACAATTACACAGTTCTTGTAAATATTTTTAATGTTCTAACACAAATTTGTTAGTTACACGAACTTATCTTAGTAAAAATGTATTTTGGAAAGCCGCAGCGTTTTCAATTTTATAAAATTTAAGATGTTTTTTAGCACTAATGTTGTGAAAATGCTCAAATGATAAATAAAACGTTGGTATAAAAATTGACTCAGTACCGACGTATGTTTCGAATCCGACGAACAAAATAGATTAAATTCTTTGTTTGGAAGATAGCGGTAATAAATAAAATTGCCTTTTTAAGACCGCTGCATGCGAAACTTGACTTTCGGAGATATAACAGGGTTGGAACACAATGATACAAAGGGTTGTTTTAGAATAATTTTTGCCATTATATATATATTTAAAAACAAGGCTGTATTTTTAGTCATCTTACCTGAACTTTCTACTTAAGCAATTTTACTTATTATTGTTTTACATGAAAGATGTCTATTTGTAGTTGTGCCATTAACTAGCTGTTTTTTTTAAATATTCTTATCCTTATATAATTATCTTAATTTTAAGGGTACACAGTACCTTTTAAACTACTTTTTCAATTTTGAATAATACTGTAATATACTGTAATATCTGTAGTGACATTATATTTAATAATATAAAGGAAATATAATTTCATAACATTTAGAAAAAAAATCTTGTAGAACAGCCTATTTAACTAAAATTTTAATTAAAAAAATGAATTTAAGAAAAAAAAATCCCTACTACTTTTTTAAGTATGAATATTTTTGGTTCAAACTTTTTTTCCATAATTCTAACAACATACTACATAAAATTGTGCATGGATTTAACATTCAAGGTTATAGTTATTTTTTTAAGAGTTTCAATTATTTTTCATTGATTTTTTACTATACGAAAGAGAAAAATATTGATATTAAATGTAATATCCCATGCATCTAAAAATCCATGCACAGTTTTATGTAGTATAATCTTAGGAATCTGGAGAAAAAAAATTTGAAGCAAAAATATCCACATTTTAAAAAATAGTAGGGATTTAAAAAAAATTTAATTTTTTTAAATTTAAATTTTAGTTAAATAGGCTGTTCTACATGATTTTTTTTTAATTATATGAAATTATATTTGCTTTATAGTACCTAATATCTGTAGTGACATTATATTTAAGTATATTCAAAATCGAAAAAGTAGTTTAAAAGATACTTTGTCCCCTAAACTGGCTTTTAATAAATTTCTATAAAATAGTGGCAATGGGATTACTCCCATTGTTGGAGAGATAAGAGGAAAAATGGGGTTTATTTAATTTTATTAATTATATTCGTACTGATGCCCTTTTCTTATTACAATTAAAAATAAATATTTAAAAATTTCAACAGAAATTAAGGTCACGCTTTAAAAAAACACATAATTTCCTTCGTAAATCCGTTATATTTTACCTTTTTTTCATCCTGCTGATATTGAGATTGAGAAGCTACGTAAAATACGAATATTTCAGCGAGTAAAAATGACGTCATATTTAAAAGAAGACAATCCTAATAAAATCATAAGTCGAAAAGCAATTTTTCATCTTTATTCAACATAAAATATATAATTTAAACATTAAAAAGGTCCACAATCTTACTTAAAAGGCGACTAAAGTAATGAAAAAGATGTTACAAGTTTAAAATGCACATTTTATTCAAAATTTATTGATCAGTACGCAAACTATTACGCATCTACTATAACGAAATCCATAGAAATCCTATGTAAAACAATCAAGTATGTAACGACCCCCTATCGTACATTATGCCCAGTTTAGGGTTCAATATCCTGGAAATAAATCCTGAAAACCTGAGCAAAGTGACATATTAAAATTTAAAGTACGGAAGTTATATATTTTCTTCTACCCATGGAAAGTGACGTATGAGAAACAGAGTGATGTCATAAAATAAATGGAACTGCAATTAATAATAATAATATATATTTCCTCTAATTAAATTCAATCCATGAAACTGCTACTTCTACTTTCAACTCTAGTAGTTATTGACACTTTCATTTTCAAAACAAAGTGACGTATTTTTATAAATAAACAACATTTAGTTATTAAGATATTCTCTGATAATGAGCTTGGAAGGCTTGAAAGTACTAAGAAATTTTAAATAAAATGTATATTTTAAACTTGTAACATCTTTTTCATTTCTTTACTTGCCTTTTAAGTAAGGTTGTGAGACTTTTTAATGCTCACACTATATATTTTATGAAAACGATCCTTTAATTGATAAAACGAAATATTTCACCTTGAATATGCCCATAAAACGAAATATTTCACCTTGAATATGCCCAAAAGTTATAAAATTTTGGAATTTCTGGTACTGAGATCAGAATCTCAAATCAAAAGTGGGAATTTTGACAAGGAAAGTTGTAATGGATGACAAACGAACTTGAAGCTTACAAATATTTTTATTAATAACCTATTGCGCTTTAAAATATTTGTAATTTATTAATATGGATAGGAGACGGTAAAAATGACGTTAGGTTTAGATTTCAAGAAAAAAAAATTGCACGTTTAGTCAAAGTGAAATAATTTTCTTTGAATTTTCATTGCGTTACACCAAGCATAAAAGCCTCAAATGAACTTCATCATAATTACTTATCTTTATTATGATTACTAATACGTATACGAATAAAGTTTAATTTTCCAATAATTCTAATAGCTGAAGTTTATGAAAATAGTATTTTGTTAACTTTAGTTTAAAATATGTATTCGGAGAGTTAGAATAATCAGTGTAAGATGGATTTTTCTGTCATTATTTTTGTAGGTTTAGTATAAATGTAATTTAATACTTCCTTTATAAACATTTTCTTTCGTCAAAATTCGACAGCTTCCATCTCGTAAAATTAAAAAAAAAGAATTAGTAAATATACGTTGATTAACTTTTCAGCTACTTTCCTATTATTACAAGTTAAAGCAACTAGCTTTAACATTCGAATTGCTATAAAATTATTCGAGTTGGATAACGTTTTGCTTTCGCATGAATCAAATGTATTACAATAAGCTGAACTTTAGCCGTGCAATTCTAAAGCATATGTTAGAATTATTTATTCTCTGTCACTTTTGAAACAAAACACTTTAGCCAGTATGAAAATGACTGCTAACCTTCTCAAATAACTGGTAATACTAAAATAAAATTAACTTTTATTTAGCACATTTAACGATTTTAGTATTGATTCTGAACTTTTAAAAACTCTCTTTTCTGTTACACAGCGCCACATACTCCCCCAGCGAAGGCTTTTAGAACTAATTTTTTTTTCGCGGAATCCTTCGTCCCCCGTCTTGTGTACTCTTCTTACAAAATTTGGCGTCATTCTCGCAATTAGATAGCGCTACAGAATATACTGAGTACCGTCAGTTTAATTATGACCACATTGTACTTTATACTGCGTATAATACACTTCACGTTACTAAAGAATAATTCTATGAGTTCCAAATCTCTTCATGTAAAATAATATCATATGAAAAATGTCATATTAAGAAGACGTTTATCACAGCCTAAACTGAATCTAAAAGGAGAGCATTCACTTAAGAGGGAAAGGTTGCTCACATGCTGGTGAACTTCGTACTTTCCCTATTCGTCTAGTTTTCCATTATTACAAATTAAAGCAACTGGCTTTATTAAAGTTTAATTCATTCGGAATGCTTTAAAAGTATTAGCATTGAATTATGTTTTGCTATCGCATGAATAAAACGTATTCTAATAATTAAACTTTAGCCATGCAATTCTAAAACATATATTAGAATTACGGTAGATAGGGTGAAGATACCTTAATTTTTGACTTAATTGTTTTTAAAATCGCCTGATGTTTATATTTGTTAATCATTGATTTCTTGTTAAAGTTTAGACTCTTATGTATGATTTAAAAACTTATTTCATTTTACAGATGTTATAGAAAGCATCGAAAATTTTGTTTTTGTAAACACAAGCATTTCGGCATCTTACCCATAGGTATGGGTAAGACTATCAACTAACTAGGGGTAAAATGCCTTATGGAGTTTCAATGTAAACAATAATTTCTGTGAAGCAGTATAAAACATAATGGGACGAATAAAAGTAACTTTAATATTTTAGACATACTAAAGTTAACTTACTTAATATTAGGAAATTAAAAAAATATGAATTTAACAAACATTGGCAATATAATATATGAACAAACTAATATTTATTTGTTACATAATTATTTATGTTATGTTAATATATTTCGTTGTTTAATATTTATTTAATATATTATGTTCTTCTTAACATTTAAAAGAATTATGGCTCTTAAGTATGCCTATATTTAAACATTATAACAAGTTTAAGAACGGTAAAGCCACTTTGATAACGTGCTTTAGAGTCAAGCTTTTTTGTTAATGTTTTACATATGTCCCTTTGTTCTTTTTAGCAATATCTCACGTTTGCCACAAATTGCACATTTGTTTAGAAACTTTGAGCAGCCTTTATATAAGCAACAGTTTTCACTGAATGCACTCGATCCCATCACAATTTCCTGAGGTATTATTGCTCTCTACTAAACACTCTGAACAATCATTCTCATTCACTTAAAAAAAAAAAAAAAAAACTCGTGTTCTGAATCTTGGAGAGGAATTTAATCATCATCCATATCATCGTCAGTTGAAGGTTATGTCTTTCTATGCTTTGACTTCTTTTCTAATTTATTTTTAGAAAGGCTTGAGACAACTGGAAATTTGCAGTTGTTATTGCCACAAATATTTATATTAGCTTTTATAGGCCTTTAAAATTATTTTTATTTGAAAATTAAAATGAGAAAAAAAAAACTTTGATGAAAATTACGTCATATTTATATCGATACATTTAAAATGCCTAATTTAAGGTTATTTTTTTATAGCGTCTTTATAAAATTTTTTACTTAGCCATTTTAAAAAAGGTAACTTTAAATTGTTAGGTTGATCTTGTATAATCAATCACGAAAGTAGCAGTTTGCTGTCTCGATAGCAATTGATTCTGTCTTAAAATCCCTCAGCCAAAGGGAAATGAATGGAAATTTGATTACCGGAGATCGCCACTAGTCGTTTTATTACGATTTAATCTTCCGTAATCTTTTTAAAGCCGATCAAATTAGCGTGTTTTTAGAGTCTGCGGTGACCGGATGGAGATTGGCGAGCGTAGCTCGCTGGGGGCAGAAACCCCTGGTTATCTAAACCTATATTATACACTACCGATATTTACATTTATTAAAATTGTTTATAACTGCATTTAACATAATTTTTTTACAATGATTAAAATTAATAATTATTAAACAATTATTTATAAGGCCAATAAAGTATATTTATAATGCAGAATACATATAGAAACCTGTCAAATTATGTTCACCTTAGATTTTAATATCTTTTTAATGTCCTTTCAAACATTTAGAAATTTTATAATTTTAATCAACGATTTTGTTTTAATCCGTTGATTATAATCATGATTTAATCACTGATTTAAGTTATCTGATTAAAATTGTTGACTTATTAGTTAATAGCCAAGAGTAAATTAAACAATGACGAAACAACCAGGCATTTGGCCGCAACAGAAAATAACCAGCATCTACACCAAGGGAAAACAACCGGCATCTTACACCAAAATATTTCGTTGACTCAGACCAAAGTATTGGGCAAGATGCCGGTGCCCCCCATTGACGTGAAGAAGCGGGAACCGGCAACTATTTATACTTTGCAGAAAGGCCAGATACAAGTACTCTCTAAAAATATCAGATTTATTTCTCTGGTGTATAAACTAAGACTTATATTGGCAAATAAAGAAGTCACGTAAAAGATTTTGGGCACTTACTAGAAGTATTAAGATAAAATAGCAATAAAAAAGTACCACTCAAAAATTTAAAAAAAGAAAGCAAATGGAAATTAAAGTATCACTAGGGAACCCTCTTCCTTACAACTGAGCAGCGTTTCACTACATCGCTTGCGCATATGAAAACTAGTTGATATGGCATCTGGTACAACACGGCACCTCACTTCAAGTTACCGTATAATATTCTGTGTCACTTTTGAAACAAAATATTTTTAACCGATACGAAAATGACATCAAACTTTATAAAACATTTCAATTAAACAATGTTAATCAAATAAAAAATAAAAACAATGATTTTGTGAATTACGGATATAGCAATTGCGATTCACAATTATGTTGTTTCTGTAGTTTTAATACAAACAATATCGTTTAATACTTTATAATTACTTTGGGAAATAATTACATTTTTGGTCCAAATAAACAATATTGGTATTAATACTTTCAAATTACTTTTTTGTGACATACATTATTAAGTATTCCATGTTACTCGCCAATATTCATTGGTTAGATTTCATTCAACTGGATTCATGCTAAGACACTAAATCAGATAAAGAATTATGGTAAAAGTACAAGAGTTTATTTTATGCTTTGAAAATATCCGTGATAACATTTTACCATCAAATTGAACTTTATCCACAAAACGCCTTACACAACTGACAATTTATTTGAAAATGTTAATTGAAACAGGTACTTTATATTGTGTATAATATAATATATTTCACGTTACTATAGGATAATTTTATGAGTTTCAAATCTCTTCATATAAAATAATATCATATGAAAAAATGTCATATTAAGAAAATGTTTAACCCAGCCTAAACTGAATCAAAAAGGAATAATCCACCTAAGAGGGAAACGTTGCTCTCATGCTACTGAACTTTGTATATTCCCTATTTCAAATAACCCATGATCAAGAAAGTTCTAAATAATATTTGCAAACATTTATTTCTTATTCGCACTGTTTCCGTTCGCCGATATACACTTGATAAAAGAGGATTAGAAGACCTTGTTATTGATCTCTCAGAAACATCACGCTAATATTTGAGACAAGAAAATACCCATCTATAAAAAAAGTTTGTAGAAGACAAATTCTTACTTTTCAAATGCACAAGAGTCAACTAAAAAAAACTAGCAGAAGCAAAGACATGCAAAACATTTATATAGGATTGCATAATAAATTATCCTATACCAAAAAAAAATGTGTACTTAGTTATTACAATAACTTTTATTCCAAGCAAATAAAAGTATACCTCACTGAAGTGATAAAAAAAAATCCTATCCTTCAACACATTTCTATACTTCCGAATGAAAATTATTTTATGAGTGACTGTTTGAGACTTTTCGAAATACACATTAACCCTTTGTTGCATACTGTCCACCACAATGAACATAAATCCTATTTGTTTTCTTATACAAACTATTTCATTTACAGTTTTAATTCAAAGCTTATGCTACTCTGTGACATCTATGTTTTCAGTAGAAAAATTGAGATAGAGCCACAAGTCTTAAACTAATTTAGTGAATAAAAAATAGCAAATTTAATGTTGGGTATTAGTCAGTTTTAACACGCCCACGCCGGGGCGGTGGGTCGCACTCGACTGCCTCAGAGTTGTCAAGTCTCCGGCTTTTTGCACACCACCATTATTTTAGAGAAAATGTTGTTCCTTTAAATCGCCCAACAGTTCTAATTAAATAAAACAACATTTTCTCTATTAAAGTACTGGTATCGAAAAAGGCCGGAGAATTGGCTGCTCCGAGACAGTCGAGTGTGATCCACCGCGCCGGCTTGAACGTGTTAATGTATGCAAAAAAGCTTTAAAAAAGTTAAAAAATCATCTTTTATCGACAGATGTTCAGTCCAATTTAAAAATACATTATTTAATATAATTAAAATTATGATAAAGAACTTCAAATATTTTCATTAATTACTTTCACTTATCATTCATTTTTAAATTTACATGGAATTTTAAATTATAAGAATCATTAGGAAAGAAAATAGTTTTAAAAATATTATTATAAATCTATTATAATTTTAAAAAAGCCTTAATTAACTGTCTTAAAAAGAAAATTAAAAAATCCATCGCTTAAGGAATAATGTTATTGTCACTTTATTTATAATTTCACTTTGATACGAACATATTTAAATGTTTGTTTAAATAGTTAACGATTACAAATACGATAAAATTAGATTGCGTAAAATATGTGTCTGTACTATTTTTAAATGAAGTTTTCTAATTACTTCGATTTCAACATAAATAGCATATCAAACAGAAATTTCAAAAACATAATTCTGCAAGAGTCTTTTAAGTTAAAAAAATTTAATTTCACAACATTGGTTAAAATTTATAGAACAATTTTTGTAGTTTAAAACTTGCGAAACATTTGTAGAGAACTTTTTTTAAGACTCGAGATGATGATGATTACAAAATTTTAAATTTAATGAAATTTTCAGTTAAAAAATACTTCAAAATGGACATATTTTCTAAAATCATACGTATATAGATATATATTATAAAGAAAAAATACGTCCGTTCGTAACGCTAACGTCATTTTGACTTTGTAATACGACTTATTAAATTCCGCTTTTACTGCTTTTTTTTTTTTTTTTTTTTTTTTTATTCTAAGCATCAAACATTTATACACAATCGAATAGGGAAAATACATAGTTTCAAATCAATTGTTTGAAAACAGTATCGCATTTTACTAATATTTTATGGTTTTTAAATTAATTTTCAAGCATGATTTTTTTTTAATCTTTCGCCATCGCTGGCGAGAGTTATGAAAGCTTAATCATTTTGCACTTAAATTAATATATGTAGTTCAACATTTGTTGCAGGTTTATATTTCATAATGAAATTTAAACTTGATTAATTAATAAATAATGAAATCACAGAAGAACAAATTAAAGTCATACAATCGATTTAAAACACTAAAATTATCATAATCAAAAAGACCGCTGTAAATTGCGATCTCCGGCTGTTAACTCCTGGCACGAGATCAACACGAAAATATCGATTTTAATAAAATTCAAATATTTATTTGAATATATTATTTCCATTTTTCATATCAAAATGATTATTAGTAATGGTAGTGAACAATATAAAACTACTCGGATGTGCCAATCACAAAACCTTCTTCTATTTCAAACATGTTAATACTTCAAAATTTGCTATCACAGTGCCAAAAGCAAACGCCAATCTATGCCCATTATGAAGATACTAACGACATGAAAATCAGTGCTTTTGTTCTTGAAATATGACTATCGCTAAAATCTTGTAAATCCTGCAAAATGCAGTATATCAGCGCAACCTGTTGGGTGAATTACAGTAAACCTAATCATCAAAAATTTTTGGCAGCGTCTAACTGAATCTGAAGTTTGATGAAAATCCGTGCATTAGCTCTTGAGATACAACTATTGTAGAAATCGTAAAAAAAGACAGCATAACAGCGCCACCTGTTGAGAGATTCATACCAAAAACTAATCATTAACAATATATATCAGGAATTAACTAAATATAATTTTTTATTAAATTCCGTGCATTAGTTCTTGAGACAGAGCTCCCACAATATTTACGTCACACACAGACTCGCAGACTCACATACAGACATTTTGTAAGAACATATTTTTTGTAATCTCTGATCCCTAAAACGTGTAAATCCGTCGAACACCAAAATAGAAAATTTTCACGAATCAATTGCTTTTTTCTTGTAAAAATAGAAGAAAGTAAAAATATATATTAAATGAATAAAACATATTGTAGATTTTTCAATTTAATAAATGGTTTTGCCCTGTATTCTATACTCGAGAATTTCAGCTTGGACTCCCTTGTAATCCATTATTTTAGTGCAATTCTATTTATAAATGATTGATTGTGATATACATTTAAAATGAACATAATTATAACTCAAATTAAATGCTTAGGTTTTTCACTAAATATGCTTTCCTGGAATAATTAAACTTATTATTCGAAAATAAAATAAAAGAATATATTTTTTGAAAAATAATCCCAAGTCATTTGATTCTCGATTCAGAAGAAATTAAGCGCAATAAAAAAAAAGTTAATAGAGTCGCTTACCTTCTGAAATTAACTTTGATCCACTAATAAAAGAAATCATCCTTTAAATTTGAATTACATAGAAACGTAATTAGTATAATTCTCTTTATAATTTAAAAGAAATTATAATTTATATTAAAACTGTAATTCCTAATGAGAATAATAAATATGATATTAAGCAACCAAGAAAGGTAGAGATTAAATACTTTACTTAAGAAATAGAAAATGAATCCCAAAATATTCTGTGGATAAAGTGATCATTGAGGCCTGATGATTTATATTTTATTGGGTTATAAAAAAAGTTAAAGTTATTTATAACTTATAAAATAAAAAAATTGGGTAATATAATTGAAAAACAAATAATAAACCAAAAATTAAATAAATAATAGCTAGGAAATAGGGATTCTGCTTTTTCGGAATTTAATGTCCACACAGATGAAAGAAAACATATATATAAATGTATATATATATATTCAGTTTTAAAACTTTAAAAACACGCTTTTAAATTATATAAAATAACGTCATTTGTATCCATTGAAGAAACCAACATTTACGATCCAGTCTTAACAACATCTATATAAAAGTATCCATATGGCGTCACTATCGCGGAATAATACACCAACCCAGAATAAAGCGATGTTGTACATTCGAAAAATAAAATAGGCTATATAATGCTTCAAATGCCTGCATTTGTTTGCAACATTAATATGGATAATGGAAAATAAATATAGTTTATTCCAGGTTTTATTAGATATCATTCATTTATATTTTTTTCAAAATAGCACGTATATTAATTTCAATTTGTTTCAGCTGCTAAGAGAAAAAAGCAACAAAAACGTATAATAATCTACTATTTTACAAGTATTTTCTCAATATTTTCTACAGAATTATTTACCACACTTAAAAAAATGGCATTTTCAAACAAATTGCAGTTAAAAGTACTTTTTACCCTATATGATTGTAAAAAGTAAAACTGTGCGATGCTTAGAAAATAAAAGAAATTGCAGTATAGATTATCAGTATTTAACCGTAGAATGATACATGTGCTCCATTTTACGGCTGGCTTATGTAACGTAACATTATTTGCTAGGGAGGATTTGCACTTTAACTGTTGCCTAAAAGAAATAGCATATTGGGGTCTAACATAAAATAATAATTATATATATATTATTAATTAAATAACATCCTTTTTTTCTTATACTCACATACAGTGGCGGTCAAAAGTTTCCGGCCAGTTAGTTTCTTTGATTTGTTTGATAGAACGTTTTAGTAAAGAAGAAGCACAATTGCTCCAAAAGTTAGGAACAAGTGAAGTACCTCTGACCACGTGATCATTTTGATTGGGTGCTTAAGATACTTGATGCAAAGGGGGGGAATTTGAAATTCGCGCGTGCAAAAGTTTCCGGCCATTCGTCATCCATTAGTTTTTGCTATCGCTAAAGTGTTTTTTTGGCCATGTTTGTTAATTAATCAACGTGAATAATGCATTTGAAATTCAAAAATGAAAATTTTAACAATTTATTGTTCCTAAACGAGTGATTTGTTTGTCGTTAAAGGGACAATCCTCTCGTGAGATTGCGGCAAAGTTGTCGATCGGAAAATTTGCTGTAAACAATATTTTTAAAAAATATAAAGATGGTCATGGCCTTCGGAACTTGCCACGGTCCGAGGGACTCCGGAAAATGACTATTCTTGTAGACAGAATTATCAGAAGAAAAGCAGTTGATGCCCCGCGTAAAAATTCCGCTGCAATTCCACTCGATTTATGGTGTTAAAATATTGCTGAAATAAGTCTGTCTACAGTATCAAGACGCTTATGTGACGTAGAATTTTATGGAACAGTCAGTGTTAAAAAACCTTTCACAAATAAAAAAATTCAGAGGGCCCGACTGGTGTTTGCCAAAAGACACAAAGACTGGTCAAGTGAAAACTGAAAAAAAGTAATATTTTCCGATGAATTGACGTTCAATCTATTTGGTAGTGATAAAAAACATTATAACCGACGACCTAAAAACAAAAGATAAGATGCGAGATATATTATTCTTACAATGAAGCACGGCGGAGGACAAGTTATGCTGTGGGGAGCATTTTCTGCAAAATGCGCCTGTCCGTTATTTGAAATCTGCGGCAAGATGAATAGTGAAATGCATAAGGATATCTTGCAAGATCATTTGCTGCCTTATTGGAGGAAAATTTGTGGTCGCAACTATTTGTTTCATCATGTTAACGACCAAAAGCGTACAGGCAAACTCGTCAAGCAGTGGCTTTCGCACAAAAAAATTACGCTTTTGAAATGGACAGCCCAATAATCCGATTTGAATACAATAGAAAATCTTTAAAACTAACTTGAAAACGTGTATGGAATTATAAATATTCATATTCAGCAGCATTTTCACAAACATTGCAAGAACCGTGGACAAAACGTAACATTGATGATCTACAACAGTTCATTAGATCGATGCCACGTTGCTGTGCCGCAGTACGTATTGCTAAATGTATGAATACAAAATACTAATTGTAAATGTTGTTGATCACTTTTATTTTCTGCTATAACACCATTTTTTTCCAAACTTGCAAAGGTGGCCGGAAACTTTTGAGAACATGCGTTTTCTTTAGCAATTAATTTTGTCAATTAAATTTATTAATATTTAATTTTTATTACATAAATAAGTTCTTAACTGTTATGTCAATAAAGTGTATAAGTATCACTTTGAGATTCCTTTTCATATGGATATACTTACAAATTAACCAAAAATTTTATGCTGGCCGGAAACTTTTGACCGCCACTGTACATTGGAAAACGGATGGCTGTAAGAAAATTTTAATTGCAGTATATTTCGGCTTAGAACGTGTAATTTTGAAACCGGAAAACTTTTACAGTTTTACTGTTCAATTTTTAGTGTTGCGCCAGGTATAATAATGTTAGTTTTAAAATTAAGCATATGGATTAATATTTCTATGTAAACGAAAAAGAAAAGAAAACGTTATTAATTTAATAAATGAGAGTACGACACCAAGCGATTTGTAAAGATTCATACAGTAAGCAACGCTAAATTTGTATAAGTTATTATTATTTTTTTTTAATACTGCTAACTGCAGTTTCATACTACACATCTCATGAAATTCCTTTAAAAAAAGGACTGTATGCTGTATGACTAATATACTTATGAATATAAAAATACAGTTTCATATGGTAGGTAAGCGCACACTGTAAAAAAAAAAAAAAAAAAAAAAAAAAAAAAAAAACCTTGTACAATGCAAAAAAAAAAAAAAAAAAAAAAAAAATCTATAAAGTTACTAAGATTTTTCTAGAAAACAGGGATGTCTAGAACTTTTTATGTAACTGCAACAACAAAAAAAAAATCATGTAACCGATTCACGTTTATACTAGAAAACAAAAATCTGAAAGTTTTTATGAATTTTCTAGGAAACTGGGATTCCTGGAACGTTTTATGTAACTGTAACAAAAAAAATGTAATTATACCCGGGTTACAGATAAAATTTTAATAAGCATACAGATTTCTGTACCTTTACAAAAACTAGTTCTATAGCTTTGCATCCTTTGGTTTTACAGCGTACAGATAACATTATAGTAAGCATACAAATTTAGGTAGCTTTAGGTCTGTGGAATTACATCACTTTTTACAGTGTAATTTGAACAGAAGAAAATTGTATTAAAGAAAATACTGTTTTTTCTGTAAAAAAATACTGATTTTTCCTTAAATTAAACGGTTTTCTACTCTCACCAAAATTGATATATATATATATATATATATTTTTTTTTTTTTACAATGCGATGCCCCAAAGAATTCAACACATTTTAAAGAAAGATTGTGAACAGAAATCGTACACGCATGAAACATTTTTCGTAAAATTAGTGCAAATAGAGCAAATTAAGTTTTTGAAATAATTTACTTCAGCAGGTAATTTTTATATTATATAAAACATTTTAAACTAACTAACGATTATTTTTAAACATTTTCTAATGATAGTATGATGTTTGGATGATTTATACTTATATTTTGAATAAAATAAGCGGTAAAACGTACCTAAGAATTTTAATTATCAAGTCTTAGTTTCAATAATATTCAATTTATTAGTTTCAGTAATATTCACTACAAAAATATAAAAATTCACAACTAACCTTATTACGATTTACTTTTTAAAAGGCCTGTCAAAAGTTACGTAAATATTTACAATAATTGAAGAAATAATTTATTCTTTTTTAAATAGCACTTAGTGTGTTTTACGCTCTTTTCACAAAAGTACTTGCCACAAATTTTTTTCTCTTGGATACGAAGTTCATTCTCACATATTAAATAGAAATACGGGTGCCTAGCTACTCTCCTAATAGGGCAGTATAGTTTCTGTAAATAACGTGCGTCTGACATAATACTTTTCGTGAAAGTGAATACTTATCTGTCGTTTCTCTCACTTTGGCAATTATGATTGTATTTCTCTGAATCATCGTGGTTATACTTTTTTGGTTATATGCTTTCTGTAACCAGCTGATGATTATAAATATTAGCCTTCTTAACTCCGTGAACTGATACATCCGTTCATTAAGATGTAGATTTAACTGTAATCGAAGCAAAATTTAAATTGATATAATTATTCAGATATAAAGTAGTTTTATACGAATGAGTAATGATTAATGCTGCCAAGGGTTATAGTCATATAGGGAAGACTAGAGAGGATTGGCCATCCCTCAATTTTCACAATTAAAAGAATTTCACATTTTTATCAATGGGTGTCAATCAATTCTAATGGAATGCTCAAAAAACAGTCTTTTTTTTATATACTGATAATCGAAATAGGTCTAGAAAAAATCAATTGTGAGGCGTTTTCAACTTAAAAGTTTTTTTCAGACAAAATATATCATCGAAATTTAAATAGGTAGGTTTTAAATGATGCAGAAATATCGAGCTTTCATTCCAGGCATAAAGATTTTACAGTAAGTTAGGCTTAACATAACAATATGCTATTCATTGTAAAAGGGTTATGTGGGGAGGCTTGACCCCGTCCATGTGAGGCAGGGTTGACCAGATGCTCAAGGCTCCCTTAATTAAGTGGATTTGTAAATATTTTATTATACACTGTGCATAATGAAAGAATAATGGTTATATATAAAAAATAATGTAAAATTATTCTGTAAAGCTACAGTAAAATAGGGTGATGGAAAGAAAATGTTTAAAACTGATTAAAGAAAGATATGAAAATTTGCTATAGTATCCACTGCAAGAAAAAATTTAATAAAATATAAATGGGAAAATTGATAGAAGCATTTTTCATTTAAATATTACTTACAATACGTATATAGAAACAGTGGAAAAGACTAGAAAGGAATAAAAAGCATGAAAGCAGAAGTCTTAACCCTTTCAGCGGCAGTGGTATGTTTATGAAACCAATTAATTTTAATTCCCAAATGCCACAATGGCACCAGAATTTTGCTAAAATCTTTTCCATTCAATTTTTGTATTTAAAGTATAGCCATTTTCTTATTTCCAAATAACTTTGTTCGTAAATTCCGGTGCCAGTCATTTATTTCAACCTTTTAGTACATAAAGTACTTTTGCCCTTGAAAGGATTAAAATATGTTAATTAAATTAAGTGCTAATGCGGCTGGAAAAGGACATAGCATTGATTGAAAATCTTTAGAAATGTATGTAGTCAAATTTCCCCGGGATAAATACAGTTAGATGAAACCAAATTATGTGACAACTAGAGTTTTCAGGTCTAATGTCACAAAAAGTAGGACAATATTGATTAGACACAAATACAGGGTTTTTCATACTAGCTGAACTTAAGTTGACAGTAATAATTTTGAGGAAAATCAAAACATTACAATGAAAATGCAACGATATGTACTTTATTCTATGTAAAATTTATAACATTACGAAAAGTTCTGAAAAACAGGGTGCTCAAGCAATCGATCATACCGTATGAACTGACAATCTCAGGCCAAAATGCGGAGCGTCAAGTACATACTGCGGGTGTGCATAATGGAATCTTCTACCATTTTTTTCGATATTATTACATTTACAACAGAGATGATAATGTCTATTAAACGTTTGTTTTAGAATATACTCCAGTTTTCCGAAAGTTATTGCTGTCCACATAAATTGAATTAGGACAGTGCACCCTGTATCTTTGATTAAAAACGGTGTTCTTTGCTAATCGGGGTTCTATTCCCCGTGTTCTATCGTAAATTTTCATCTAGGTTTTGGAACACACTGTATATATAAGCATATATAATAAGAAAAACTTGGACTTACGCTGTCAAAATTTAATAATTAAAAACAGTAATGATACTCATCAGCGTACACATAAATAAAAACTATATTAAAAACACATTAAAAATTAATCCCAACGTTTCATGCTCTTTCTAATGAGCCATCATCAGGGGAGAGGGTTATTGGCTTCCGCGAAGCAAAGTTACAAACAGCACAGTCACTTTCACAACATCAAACTGGAAACATTTCAGTAACTGATCATTAAACATCAAAATCAATACAAAATCGGATATGGCGCCATCTGTTGGTAGACTATAACACTATTATCGGGAACTAGGAAAATCCGAAATTAACATTACAAATGTACTTCTTTTAAAATATTTAACCAAACATTAGAGATCAGAAATGAGATATTGTCGTTGCAAACTTCGTTTTTTCTCAGACTAATTTCTATGGATTCACGTACAAGCTTTAAGAGGGTTGGAATATTTAGGAATAATTTTTACATCATCAAAATGAACTGCCTTGACACTGCCTTTAAATGCTAATCTAGATAAAGCTGTAGACCGTATATTGAATTTTAAATCTCTTTTAAGTTCTTTAATTCTTTCAAACAGGCATCGTTTTGTCATCCCAATATATGAAGTTAATAGACCAGTATTGATTTTTTAACATGTTTGTAATATAGTCTTTATTTATGTGCATGCTGATGAGTATCATAAGAGTTTTTAATTAGTAAGCATATATATTTCAGTGTTTCCCAGTAGCATTATGCATTCGTGGGGAAATTAGTGGAAATCTGAGTAATCATTTAACCATGTTCTGCAAACATATACGAGATTGGATTATGATGTACAATGTTATGATGGCATATCATTTTTTAAATTTGTCTGATTTTTTCAGTGTTTTGCCGGTTTGCTCAAAATTTAATCCTTTCAATTTAGAGTTATTTCATATTTCGAAAAAGTATGTTTCTTGCAGTTGAGTGACTCTTATTTTTGTTTCTTCATCCTGAAAAAGTAACTAACGATGCTGCCGGCGTTACTACGTAATTGAATTTTGATCGTTTGTCTTTCTCGGATCATAATAAAATGCTATAGCATAAAAAATATAAAACTAATAGTTTTATAGAAAAATGTGTCATAACAAGCTGAAGCAGATAGTTTTGAAATCAAAGAATTTTTCAAGAGCTGTCTAATGTTGAAATTGTTAAAGAAGTTCAGTTAAAAACAGTTTATAGTATCAAAATCTATGCATAACAATTTAACCATCTTTTGCAGATATATGCGACAGTAGAATGTGGCGTACAATATTCAGTTTTGTTTAAATTTGCCAATTTTTTTTTGTTTATTTTTTTTTCAAAATGTGGGCATTTCAATTGCTATTTATTTCATATTTCGAAAAAGCAATATTCTTGCAGTGGCGCTTATTATTTTTCTCTATTCTTAAAAAAGTATATAACGCTACTGTCGGCACTACTTCAATAATTGAATTTACTTTGCCTTTTGTTTTTCTCGGATCATACTAAAATCTATGTCATATCAAAATGTGAAAATATATAGGTCTACATAAACAAATGTATGATATCGCGCTAAAACAGATAGTTTTGAAATCAAAGAAATATTTTGAGCGTTGTTTAATGATGAAATTGGGCAAATAAATTTAATTAAAAAAAGTTTTATAGCATCAAAATCACGCATTGCAATTTAGCAATTTTAATTCATTTGCAAACATATATGCGACTAGATTCCTGTGTGCAATCATTTCATCCAATCATTTTTTTATGGATTTATTTAAATTTTTTGTTTGAATCACTTTTCAAAATTTCAGCATTTCAGATGCGATTTATTTCCTATTTCCAAAAACTCATTTTATTACCTATTTTTTTTCCAAATTAAAAACAATAACAAATATTATAATATTAAAAAAAAAAAAAAAAAAAAAAAAAAAAAAAAAGAAAAAAAAAAAAGATTGAAAAATATATTTACATAGGGCATTCAAAATGTTCCAGCACTCCCGCTCATAAAAGAACTTCAGCCACTTTTATCAAGTGGTTACATTAATTGCTGAGTATACTTCCTACTTGGTAGCGTTCATTTCCCTAAAGCGTGTGTGTGCGTTATTCACATAAAAAAAAGGAACAACAAATGGACATCAAAATGTGTGTTAAATTGGAGAAATTGGCCACAGAAAAGTAGGAAAAGATTAAATCTGCATATGATGACAATGCTATGAGTCGTTCGCGAGAGTATTTGAGTGTTTTCGCAGTTTCAAGCTGAAAGAGAATCGGCCGAAGACAACGAGAGATCATGGCATCATTCAAAGAAAATTTCGTCGTCAATGTTCTACTGTGACTGGTGCATTCTATAAAGATGTCTTGCATCTGCTTTTAAACGAATGATGCCCGATTTGCAGAACAGTTGAAATTTATGCCTCTTTCATGGCAACGAATCAGCTCACAAGTCCATCTTTGACCAGCAATTTTTAACGAGAAGGCAGGCTGTGCGCATTAACCACCAACCCTACTCACCAGATCTGTCCCCACCGGACTACTTACTATTTCCCAAATTGAAAGTGAAGATGAAGGGGAAGCGGTTTGAGTCGATAGATGACATTGAAGTGGCTGTGACATCATAACTCGATAGAGGAGGTTTTCCAGAAAGAGTCATGGACCTGAACACATTCCAAGAATAGCATTGAATTAGGAGAAGACTACGTAGAAATTTAATATCAAATGCAATATAATATCTGAGTTATATGGTCTGTGAGCGATCAGTTCTGGAACTTTTTTAATGCACTTTGTATACGTGAATATTAAAAGAGAAATTAATCTTTAAAATAATTAAATAATTTCGCACGAAAAGAAATAGACGAAAAAAAATCACGCCATATTTAAACAGTATATTGAAAATGTCATATTAAAAACAATTTTCTTCTAGTGTCTAAAAATATTTAATATAAAAATCCAGGAGGAAGGGAAATTTTTTACTTAATCATTTTAGCCACGATTATTTTCTAATATGTGATAGATCTTACATAATTAATCACGAAAACAAATGCCAGTAATTGCGGCAGTGGTGGTTGCAACTTTAGTTAAATTAAATATCCATCAATCAAAGGGAAATGTATAGTAACCCGATTGAAAAAATCGTCACTGGTTTTTATAAGATCGTTCAATCTTCGGTAATCGGATAATAATTTAAATACAGTGAAAATTAGAGTCTTTGTAGAGCCTGTCGTGTCTGGGCGGGGGATGACACGATTAGCTCACTGTTGGCAGAGTGTGTTATTGAAAAAATCCTTATTAAAATTTTCATGATACTGTGCTTATGAAAGTTTTCTTTGTTTAATCATGCTCATTCAGTTGCAGTTGTATTATTATTATTAAATATTCCCTATGAATAAGCGGATGGTCCCTATTAATTTCATTTTGTAAACTTTTTAAATATATACCATAAATATATCCGTTATAAGAAAACCATAATTATAAGAAAATCTGAACAAAATATCCAATCTCATAATCGAAAATTGGAGTGAGGTGAGGGAGAATATGGACAAAAAATATTGTAAATATTAAACCTATTTAAAAACCTATTTATAACTCATACTCGTGAAGCCCTATTAGTTTAAGACGTTACATGAACAAATTTAATTTGTATACTCAGTGAGTGAATTCCGCAATTAGTGTATAATCATATAAATCAATTCCTTGTTACTTGTACAAATATCATTAGATTTATTCAAATACGTGAATTAGTCTTCAGTATTATTAAGATACTTCATTACTAAAAGTGTTTATTTAGTTGCACATATATTAGTTACTTACATTATTAAATGATGTATTACATTGTAAATTCTTGTATTTTTTATCGTACCATTAAAATATCTTAATGTACAGTCATAGAAAAAAAAGTAAACAACCCCTACTAACTCCTCAACAAATTATCATAGAAGAAAAATACCGGTGTTAATTAAAGCGTTCAAAAAGGATGTTATTTTTGACAACCCAGCCTTCAGAATATAATGCGGACGCCAATTATGAATTTATGAACTTAAAATGTACATAAAGAAGTCAAATAACCACTGAAAACAGATATAATTTATTTACCGGTAAAGCTTTTGGAACAGATGTCATATTCGCCCCATATTGGCGTGACTTTTTTCTGTCGCCAATATCATATAGGCAACAAGTACTTAACTTGCGCCAAAGTGTCGTTATTTTGCTTGATGTGGTAACCCGGATTATGCTGTTTATGCTGTTGATGTTTTCGCCAAATTGGCAACCGAAAAAAAACGCGCCAATATGGGGCGAATATGACATCTGTACCAAGCTTTTTACCATCATCCATAAAAATATTCAAACCAATAAAAACAAATCAATTTCTGATTCACGTTACATGATATATAAAAAGTATCACGAGAATAAAAGATGAGAGGATAATAAAAAACTAGAAAGCAGGAATTCTGCTTTTTCAGAATTTAGTGTCGCCCCCGATGAAAAAAAATATATGTATATATAAATAGTACAAAGCATATTTCAATTTTAAGACTTAAAGCGCAAACATTTATTTTATGTAAAATGACGTCATTCGCATCCGCTTAAGAATTACACATTCACGATTCACTCTTAAACATCTACAGTAAAGCATGCATAGGATGTCACTATCTCAAAATAATACACAAATGCAGCAAAAAGATGCCGTCATTAAAGAAACTGGACAAAAAAATGGCTATCTAATGATTCATAGGCATTCATTTGTTTGTAACATTAATATAGACGATTTCAGTCGTGTCGTTTTCGTTGGAAATTGACTCCAAACAAACGGTTGCTATGTTGTATTTTCTGTTTTGTTTGTGTGTTGCTGCTATATCTTATATCTATATCTCACATCTTTCTGTTTTAATATTTGATATGTACTGGTGACATTTTCCACGATTTATATTTAAAAAGAAATGACGTATTGCAGTCAGTTTCCAACCAAAACGTCATAACTGACGTCACCCTGAAAGGGTCTACAGATACATAAATTAAATATAGTTTATAATAGCTCCATGTTTTATTATTCGTAGAAATTATTCGTTTATATTTTTTTCAAAATAGCACGTATTTTAATTACATTTTCTTTCGGTTGTTAGGAGAAAATGGCAACAAAAAGGTATAATTTCTATTTTTCAACAATTTGCCAAAATTAAACAAATGGTGCTAAAAACTGCAAAAAAGAATAATATTTCAAAAATAAATGAAGATACAGTTTTCAAACAAATTGCATTTAAAAGTATTTTTTTTTTCCAATACGACGGTATAAACATTGAAAATGTGTGATACTTAGAAATTTAAAAAAATGCTATAGAACATTTAATTGTACAATAATACATCTGCTTTGTTTATTGCTAGCGTCTGTAAGGTAACGTTATTTTTTGGAGACAAAATAAGCTGGGAGAAAGAAATAGCATACCATTCCGGGGGCTAATAAATAAACATGGACAATAGATTTAACAACTGGTACAGAACGATAAAGTCTATTTTTAAATTGTGTATATAAAATTTGCTTAGGTGCCAATCTACATAATAAAACGAACCCGAATTTCATTTTTTTTCAATGGCAATACCCAATTTTAACAAGATATTTCAAATCTTCGGCTCAAACTATGCCTAGACACCAAACTTCAAGTCATGTGAATGATAAGTTTTTGAATTATAAACATTCAAAATTTAGTGCTTCTAATATTAAATTACATTTTCATATTTTTATTAATATCTCCTGAAATTATACTCCTAATGTGCTAATTTTTTGTGTAGCAATAATACTAAAATTCCCAAACATGAATACGCTGAACTTGCAATTTTTATAATTTTACTAGCAGGCTATGCCCGCTGCGCTGGTCAATATTTCCAAATGAACCTTGGATTAAACTAAATGGTGAATTTGAACTTGTATTTTAAACAATATGGACCTTCAGCTGGACCTTGCTCATTACTGAAAACGATGCAAACACCATTGCCATATAATGATACCTTAAGCGTTGGACAAAATTTAGCTATTAAGAAGTATTTCTTTTAGTTGATTATAAACCGCGCACTTTTGGTAGGGTAATGAGACCGTTATGACAACAGGAATTAATAGCTCTATAACTAATCAACATATAATGAAATCTTATATACTAACAACATTCCGGAAAAGTCATGTGATAGGGCCACTTGTAACAAAATATGTTCTGTAGATTTTTTAAAAAAGGTTACGCTTTCATAATCAGGTTCATTTAATTTTTGAACTTTTACTGTTGCTCCATAACCCTTGAACAATATGTATACACTAAAACCTTTCCAAAGTTATTACCTAACTAATTGTGGTATATCCTACGAAAGTATTATAAACAATCGGAATGAAATGCAAATTTCCGTTGTAAATATATAGTAGATGATGATGATGCGATTTTGTGTAATAGAATTCATCGTAAAATTTTCGCTTCAAACATAAACGATGCTTTCAACATTATAGCTAATACACCCATATGTGAAGTATCCGATTACGGAAGGTTAACTTGGATTATCATGAGCAACTACCCAAAGAAAAGTAAATATGTGGCTTTTGTGATACTTTTATGTTAGCCGGGCGCAGGTAATAAATCAATAAAGATTGTTTTCATACCATATTCTTATTTTATTATTTTCATTTAAAACACAAACCTTTCACTCATTTCATTTAAATTGCATGGCTTACACTAATTTCATTTAGAAAACTGAAAAGATAAACAATAATAGGAAATAATGCCATAATTAAAAACAGAGAATTATTTTTAAATTACATACGCAAAATGCAACTACTGCTACTGGGAATTTTTAAAATGCTATTAGAGAGATATGCGCACGGTTGTCATAAATGTACCCATTTTTTCTTCTTATCGAGGAGCAATTTATAAATCGCCCAATATTATTCCAATTCCAATTTCTTTCATTGAGGAATGGACCCTTGACCGGAAAAAATGGAAAAAGACTCTTTTAGATTCTTCGGATGGCGGCATCTGACGCCATGGATAAACCGAGTTTATATATATGAAAATAATTTTTAAGTCGTTACAAACATTGCTTTCATATTTAAATATTTGTTACTTCTTAGTTATCCCGTCGACCAAATTACTGTCGCCAAATTGTAAGATTAAATGCCAATGATGGCCAATAAAACCATTAATGCGACGTTTTATTTGTATTTTTATTAATGTTTTACTAATTTGTTTGTTCTTTCGTTATTTGAAATAAAAATTATGTGAATGTGTATAATTTGGCGAAATTGGTCGACGGGATAACTAAGAAGTACCAAACATTTTCATTGGTACTACTTGTTATCCCGTCGATCAATTTCGCCAAATTATATAAATCGACAAACCACTCGCCAAATTACACAAATTGACATAATCTTTATTTTAAATAATGAAATAACAAATAAATTAGTATAACATTATTAAAAATACAAATAAAACGTCGAAATTAAAATCACTTGATGACGTAAACACGTGTAGCTTGTTTAAAGTCAAGTGAATTTGAGATTTACGATCAAACATTATTGGCATTTAATCTTATAGTTTGGCGATAGATTTTTCGTCGAGGGAATATCGAAGTAGTACCTTTTCCATTTTCGTTTTATAATGCTAATTTCTCAGTTTTTTTCCTTTTATTTTACATAAAATCACTATTTTATTATTATTTTTTTTATTTATAGTTTTTTTGTTTTGTTTATTAAGATGCTTGTATTTTTTTATTTTATTTTTATTTTTCAAACTTAAAGAGCCGTTTTTATTTTTTAGCCAAAAGAGTTGATTATAATTTTTCCGTTGCTAGAGTAACGGATGTAATGATAGATATTTTGAGCTTTAAACGCCAAAGACACCGCCAAATTAGAAAAATATGAAATGTGTCATGAACTGTTGGACTTATAAAAATTTACTTGGTACTATTCGATTCAGCATACAAAACTACATTAAAATATGCTATCATTTGACACATAATTATAATATCCGAATTTTAAGGAATTTTTTCCCTCCTCTTGCAAAGCCCGTTAGGGGTGACACTTTAGAAAATCCTTTCTTAGCAGAAGTCTATGTCATAAGAAGTAATTTTACCAAGATTTTCAAGATTTTAGGCTCAGTAGTTTGCGCTGTGTATTAATTAGTCCCCTAATCCAGACTTTATTATATATGCTATATTAGATATGCCATTTTGCGGTGACTCGATGATCGAAAATTAGTCCAATATCATTTGAAATATTTCATAACAGAGGAGAAAGTACGAAGAAAGACGAAGAAGAAATGACAAATTACAAAAGACTTGTAATTTTTTTTTTCAAAATGTTGAATTTTTCGTTGGTAATAACGTATTATTGCATAAATTTCCTTAAAAATTATCTTTATTTCATAGATTTCGAAGCTGTGAATTTTCCTATAAATGAAATTGGCGATATGATTTGAGAAAAAATGAAATAAGCAATAGGTAATATTTGCTTTAAACAATGGGTAGTATTCGTTGATCTGAGTTCGAGTTTATAAATATCACATACTTTCGGAATTGCGGTGAAAAACATTTAAAAAAGTATGAAATTATTTTACAATATGTATGTGTGGCAGAAATTCACACTGAAATTTATGTATTCGATTCCATTTTTAAAATATTAACTGATATATATATATATAAGTTACAATTGAATATAAAAATGTTCTCAAAAACTAATCTCTTTCACTTAAAAAACACCATTTGTGAGAAGATCCTCAATCTAACGTCACGCTGATGCATTTTTGGCTTAAAATCACATTCTTTGGCGACAAAAGAAAAAGAAAAAATCGTAAATAAACAAATAGTAATTACACATGTGGCTCACAATTACAACTGCTTGTTTCTTCAATAAGTCACGTGGTGGGACAATTTGATAAAAATAAAAAGAAAAGAGCAAAAAGAAAAAAAATGTCATTGAAATTTCATCTAATTAAATTTTCAGGTTCGTTTCTATACTGTAGCGCAAGCGATAAAGAGCCAAATATTGCTTATCAATTGTAATCTTTCTTATGAAATTAATTTCTAAGCATTACACATATTTCTTTCAGGTTTAAATTAAATGTTTTCGTTTTTCAATATTATTCCTCATTAAAACGGATTTTTTTCTTCTTTTTTTTTTTTTTTTTTTTTTTTTTTCTTTTAAATAAAATTATTAACAGTTTTTTTTCTTTTATATTTCGAGGAGTAATAGCCGTTTCAATTTTTTTATCAACGATAAATTTCGCCAAGAAATAAAATGGTAACTTTATTGTCCAAAATAACAGAACTTTCCGTCATAATTCTATAACTAATATATGTAGAATGATGTGATATAGCTTAAATCCTTCCCTGAAACAATACCTATCTAACGGTATAAGTTCAGTAAAAATCCATGCTGTAGAACTCGAAATCTAGGCGTTCTGAACGAAATTTCCGCTTGGATTTTATATATATGATAGATGATATGAATTATGAAATTAATATTTGAAAAAATATATGAATTGCAACCTACATCATAGTTTTAACCATAACTTTGCTTTTTTCAATGGCAATATCCAATTTTAACAAGATATTTCAAATCTTTGGTTCAAACTATGCGTAGACACCAAACTTCATGTCATGTGAATGACAAGTTCTTCAATTATAAACATTCAAAATTTAGTGCTTCTAATGTTAAATTACATTTTCATATTTTTATTAATATCTCCTGAAATTACTCCTAATGTGCTAATTTTTTGTGCAGCAATAATACTAAAATGCCAATGCCCAAACATAAATACGTTGAACTTGCAATTTTCATAATTTTATGATATGAATTATGAATTATGAAATTAATATTCGAAAAAAATATGAATTGCAATTTACATCATAGTTTGAACCGAAGATTTGAAATATCTTGTTAAAATTGGATATTGCCATTGAAAAGAGCAAAGTTATGGTCCGTTTTAATATGTATATAGCTCCCTAAGAAAACTTTATATACATCATTTAAAAGTAGGCTTTATTACCAATTGTGTGGTACCAGTAACTTTCCTCTACCATAATTTTTTGCAGAGTCAGTAAGGGGTGTTTACTTTTTTTTCTTACGACTGTACGTAGTGGATTTGCGTATTCCCTCCGAAATGCATTTCTACTCAATTTAACGCTCAAACTGGTTACCCGGGGCGGTCCGGGGCACTGATCCCCTCAATCGTAAAATATGCAGAAGTTAAGCTTCACATAAATGAACATAAAATATTAGGCATTCAGAATGAAAATAAATTTAATTTCAATTTAATCTATTTTGGAGTCGAAATCCTTCCAGAATAAAAATTTAAATCCCCATTATTATTAGATATAATTCCTCATCTTACTCTAAATAAAGCAAATAAATGATGAAGATAAGATAGAACATGGCCAGAAATTTGTTTCATTTACTATCGCTGCAGATTTGTTTCCCCCCACTGTCCGGAGATCCATCAGAATGAAACATCGCCCCGTATACATACAAAATTCTGTTCAATCATAAAGCCCGGTACTTATCTTCTGTGATCTTAGATTGTTAAGTGATGGCAGTGTATTATAGTTCTTTCATAAAGTATGTTATTGAAAAAGTACAATTTTTTTATCTATACTGGATAATTAATTTTCTATAAGCGGCAACATGTGACATTATTATTGTCGTTTTTCTATTTCGAACTGCTCCGAAATATCAATGGATTTATAACAACCTCTATTGTTTCTGCTGTAAATGTATATAAACAGTAGATGTAATGCAGTGAAAGTGCGTGCTAAATGCTAGAATAAATGTGTGTAATAAAGTATTAATATTCATCCATCGAAGTACGTTTGTACATTGTACAAGTCCCTAAAGATAATTGCTGATACACATTATAGGATAAATTAATTCTTTACATTCTGTTTCTCAATGCTTTTGCACACACTTTATTAATATAAAATTTAATAATTATAATTATAATTAATACAATGTTTCGTTATTCAGTTTCTAACTGTATTTAGAGTGCCAGAACATTAAGAATAATTTAAGGAAGATATAATATGATTATTAAATTTCCTTATAAATTACTATATTACAATAAAAATCTGAAAAACGATATTTTTCATGTATTTAATTATATTTTCCTAAGTTAAAATATCATCGAGAAGTATTGTAGAAACTTTCTAACTAAACATTTGAAGTTTTCCTTGATTTAGAAATGTTCTTCTCTGTGGAAAGTAATTTTGTAAATTAACGATTTTTTAACAGATTTGATCACTAAAGTAGCAGATAATGAATTTTTAAAATAATTATTCATTTAATTTTACTTAATTTTAGATTAAATTTACATAATATCAAATTTTGGAAACAAAAGTATAATATATATATATATATATATATATACTAGGGGGCGCTGCCCCCTGCAAGCTACGCTCGCCAACCCCACGTTCAGACACAGCAGAATCTAAAAACACGCTAATCTGCTCTGTTTTAAAAACATTAGATAAGATTGAATTATACTGAAAAAGCTGTGCAGATCTCCCTGTAAACGGGTTTCCATTGAGTTCCCTTTGATCGCAAAAATTTAAGACCGAATCAGTTGCTGTTAAGACATCCAATGGTTGTTTTCGTGTTTGATTAAAGAGGATCAGTTAAACATTTGAAAAGAAGCTAAAATAAAATGAATTAAGTGTAGAGACACTTTGTCTCCCGGTATTTTTAAACAATTTCTATAACAATAGCCTAAGTCATGTGACTATCATCAACAGTTCCGGGCGAACCACTTTGCTTTTTATATTCCAGGTGCCATTTTGGTACTTTAATGTTATCCACGTTCAGGTGATAAGTCCCCAAATATTATTATATCGCCATCATTTCATCTATATTATAATAGTCCAAGTCATGTAACTGCCATAAATAAATACGCCCTGATCCCTTCGCTTTTCATATGAAAGCTTGGCCCAGATATCATATACGGCCCCATATTGGCGCGATATTTTTCCGACGCTAATTTGGGGAAAACATCAGCAGCATAAACAACAAAATCCGGCTTACCAAATCAAGCAAAATAACGATACTATGGCGCCAGTTAAGTACCCGTTGCGTATATGACATTGGCGTTAGAAAAAAATCGCGCCAATATGGGTCCGTGTATGACATTTATGCCGAAAGTTTTCCATTTTGATTAAAAAATCAAATTTCTTTTTCAAATAAAACAACATAAAAGTTTCCATGGTCTCAAAGAATTCTTGGTACTGTACGCTAGCCGGGTGCAAATCTCGCCAATAGCTATTTTTCAACTTGCCAGTTAGCATTTCTTTCTTTTTCGAGTAGTGAATTAAAACATTGCTTTACAGTTGAATTTAAATGTCATGGTTTTTTACATCATTTAATATTTCGCCAGATGTCATATATTAAATGTAATGTTATACGCACCGGGTTTGGCGTGATTTTTTTTATACGAAAATTTGGCGAAAACTTTGTTTTCGAATACCAGTTACATATGTATTTCTGGTACTACTTAGTTATCCCGTCGACCAAAAATCTATCACCAAACTATAAGATTAAATGCCTATAATGGTTGATCGTAAATGTCACATTCACTTCACTTTAAGCAAGTTACGCGTCTTTACGTCATCAAGTGATTTTTATTTTGACGTTTTATTTGTATATTTATTAATGTTATACTATTTTATTTGTTCTTTTGTTATTTAAAATAAAAATTATGTCAATTTGTACAATTTGGCGAGTGGTTTGGCGATTTATATAATTTGTCGAAATGGTTCGACGGAATAACTAAGTAGTACCGTATTTTTAAATTATTTTCTATTATTTTTAAATGAAAATAAACGAAAAAATAATTAACTATAGAACAAAACAATTTACGTAATTTAAAAAAAGTCCTTCCGGCCAGTGCCGGGAGGAAGAGGTAGCTTTCATAATCCTTATTTAAAAAAAAACCAACTTATATCATGCAAACACACGAAGCTCAATTTAGTGGAAACCGAATATAGGAGATTCAATACTAATTTTTATCAATATAATGAATGAGAATTTCGCGAAATTAGTCAGCTTTATCCAAGCTGCTTTTCTTTAAAGTAACTTATATTTGGCTGCCAAATTCGGCAATTTCTTAAAGTGCCTGTCATTTTAATACAACATGGTGGATGAGGCTAAGCAGTGAACTTGGTCGAGACCTTAGTAATTGCTGTGCACATGCTCACTCACATCGGAATCGGTTAATATATAGGAGTGCTGTCGCATGCAAAAAATCAGATTTTTCAAAATGTCACCCACAATAGAAATTGAAACTGCTATATCTGAGCCATTTTTTAAGGTAAAGACAAACAAAAAATGCTCCTGAATCCTTATATCAAGATCAAATACTTAAGAAAGAAACCTTTTTCAATTTCTAATATTTTTGCACCTCACTTTAAATATATATATATTTTTAATTTAATGGTCGCCATTCTGAAACAAGATGGCTGATGAATCTGGCCAGCGAATTTGGTCGAGGTGTTGATGTATACTATCCACATGCCTTCTTACATCGAAATAGGTGAATACGTGTGTTATCGCATGACAAATACAAGATCGTCTCAAAATGTTAGCCATGTTAGAAATTCAAAGTGCTATAAATCAACCATTTTTTAAGATATCAACAAAAGAACAAATTTTCAGAAACAAAAACTGCTCCGGAATCTTTGTATCAAGGCCAAACACATAAAAAAAAATCTTTTTCATTTTCCAATTTTTTAATACCTCATTTTGAATTTTAAATTTAATTTTTTTAAATGGCAACCCTTTTGAAACAAGATGGCGAATGAAGCTGGCCAACGAACTCGGTCGAGACATTGGTATGTACGATGTACAGACCAAGTTACATGCAAATAGGTTCATAAATACGCCTGTTATCGCGTGACAAAAATCAGGTCGTTTTAAAATGTTAGCCACAAGAGAAATTCAAAATGCTATTACTCAGCCATTTTTTTTTAGATATAGACGAAAGAAAAGCTGTTCCGGAATCTTTGTATTAAGGTCAAACACATACAAAAAAAATCTTTTTCATTTTCCAATTTTTTGGTATCTCATTTAAATTTTTTAATTGTTTAATTTTTTTAAATGGCCGCCATTTTGAAACAAGATGGCGGATGAAGCTGGCCAACGAACTCGGTCGAGATATTTGTATGTACTATGTACACACCAAGGTCCATCGAAATCGGTTCATAAATATGCCTGTTATTGCGTGAGAAAAATCAGGACGTTTCAAAATGTCAGCCACGCTAGAAATTCAAAATGCTATAACTCAGCCATTTCTTAAGATATAGACGAACCAAAAACTGCTCCCGAATCTTTTTATCAAGGTCAAACACATAAGAAGAAAATATTTTTTCAATTTTCAATTTTTGGTACCACATTTCAAATTTAAATTTTTCTTAAAAATTTAAATGGCCGCCATTTTGAAACAAAATGGCGGATGAAGCTGGTCAACGAACTCGATCGAGAGATTGGTATGTACTATGTACACACCGAATTACATGCAAATCGGTTCATAAATACGCCTTTTATCGCGTGACAAATTTCAGGACGTTTCAAAATGTCAGCCACGCTAGAAATTCAAAATGCTATAACTCAGCCATTTTTTAAGATATAGACAAAACAAAAACTGCTCCGAAATCTTTGTATAAAGGTCAAATACGTAAGAAAAAAATATTTTTCCATTTTCAATTTTTTGGTACCACATTTCAAATTTTAAATTTTTTTAAAATTTTTAAATGGCCGCCATTTTGAAACAAAATGGCGGATGAAGCTGGCCACCGAACTCGGTCGAGAGATTGATATGTACTATGTACACACCGAATTACATCGAAATCGGTTCATAATTACGGGAGTTACAGTGTGACATAGGTCAGATATATATATATATATATATATCACTTTTGAACGGAGGGTAGTTTCGGGGTCTGGGGGTCATGATCGATGAAAATATACCAAAATTTTTTGAAATCGCTTTCCTCCGAACGGCTGCAATAGGTAGCTTTTTTGTAAAGAAAGCTACCTAAAAGTAAATAAAGTAAATAAACATTTATTATTAAATAAACAGCAATAGCCGGGTTACCATGTCAACCAAAATAATGCAATTTTAGCGCCAATTAGATACCCCAGTGCGTATATGACATCTACGCCTAATATTTTTATTTTCGTTTCGTTTAAAAAAAAGAAAGAAGTGAAAGCCATTTATTTTAAATATTTCAGTTTATATTAAATAAAATGATAATGAAATACATATTGAATTATGAATAAAAGTAACATGATACATTTCTTAGCATACATTTAAGGGAGGCCAAACTGGTCGCCAAATTAGTTTATAATAGTAACCTTTTCTATAATCTGAAAAAAAAATATCTGTTATGATTAAAATTTGAGTTGTCATCATTAGAGAAAAGAATATAAAATTTAAAAAAAAAATAATATTTCGAAAACTAATTCAAATTAAAAAAAATTCTAATACCAGTTTTGAGATCTGCAGATCAATACGGATTTTTGGTGTGAATTTCATTGCAAAGTATTCCGTATTTTAGGAGAAATCGCCGTGAAACATAATCAGTTGTTTAATCAGTCGTTTCATAGAATCGTTACATAAATTCGTTTCATAATATCCGTTTCATTAGGATTATATATATATAGGGTAGATATATATATATATAGCTAATTATTTTAACCGTTAAATTCCCACATACTTTAAATTTACTTCAGCTTAGATAATATGATAAAAATTACGTTTTAGATTTTGTAATTGTATTTTTTACTAAACAAATTAATGAACAATTCTTTTGCAAATACGCATGAAAATATTTCCATTTTATTATTATTTTACAAGTTTTCTACGGAAAATATCTTTGTAGCTAAATTTCGATACTAAAACATTTCTTCCTTTAAAACGATAACTAGTGTTTTTTTTTTTTTATTATTATTTATTTGTTTCAATTTTCTTTACTTTTAAAATAGATTTACAGAAAGTCAAAGATATGGAAAGAATAACACATTTCATTTTTCAGCTATGAAAAGAAAAACACAGTTATTTCTCTCTAAAAGAAATTATGATAATCTTTTGAATTTTCATTATTTTTAGGTATATATAATCTTGACAGGATAATCTATTTTCTTAATAAGATACTTATAAAATAATAAGAAAAATGTTGAATTAATAAGAATAATAACTTATTAAGAGAAATGTTGAATTATGAAATCATCATCTTATTAATGTATTCAGAACATTATAAGAGACATTTTTTTATTCAAATGTTTTGCTTAGTAATTTCGTCTATTCCTAAAATAAGTCCTTTGTATAGATACGCGTTCTTATTCAGTTGCATTACCCCTCAGAAACAGTGCTTTTTCATATTTTTTTTTTTCTGCTTTTAGAACATCGAACATTTAGCAGTTAATTTAAACCGGTTGTTGATGATAGTGATGATGCTTAGTAATTTCGTCTTTTCCTAAAATAAGTCCTTTGTATATATACACGTTCTTATTCAGTTGCATTACTCCTCAGAAGCAGTGCTTTTTCACAATTTTTATTTTTTTTTCTGCTTTTAGAACATCGAACATTTAGCAGTTAATTGAAAACGGTTGTTGATGATAATGATGAAGGCAAAAACATTGCTTCTTTATCTGTATATATATATATGTGAGTGTGTGTATATGTGTGTGTGTGTGGTTGGTTGTTTTCTGGGCTTGTTCTTCCGTTTCGTTAAATAGGAGTTGCAGTTTTGATTGGTCTTAAAGTTTAATTGTGTTATTCTTATTTATTTTAAAGATTTGATGTGTGGTGGTGTTAATTGTTTAGTTTCACTCTCTCTCTCTCTCTATATATATATATATATATATATATGTGTGTGTGTGTGTGTGTGTGTGTGCGTGTTAAAACCAAAAACTGGACGCACACGAATTCTAAAAGTGGTGATTTGCTACGTCCTCCCTGTTTTCGTAGGAACCACTAGCGAGTGAGTGGCCGCCAGACCATAAAAGCAAGCCTAAGACTAAGTGTAGAAATTGTTGTGACAAGTATTTAATCCTTTTGGATGATGAAAATTAGATCTTATTAAATGAAACAGCCTTTTTTTTTTTTAACGGATCAGGTGCTTCATTAAAACCGGTCAAGGTTGAAAGGGTAATTCAGTACTAAGACAACCATCCATGTTGATAAAACCATTGAACGGATATTTGGACTATTATGTGCTTGATTGAGGGCGGGGGGGGGGGGGGATTAAAGTACTTCAGAGATCGTGTGCAGCCAAAATATGCGTTAAGGTAAAGGAGTACTTCTGCATCATAAAAATGCTTTTCCATATTCGCCACCAGGGTTCGTTGATATACTGGGTGCAATATGTTACCTATCGCCGACCTTTAATTTCTCAACTGTTGGTCGTAGACATATAGTTCCAATTAAAAAAACGTTTCAAATGAGGTAAATATTCATGTTCTGGCATTATTTAAAGTAAAAAATCAATTGCATAAAAATTACGAAAACTAACTTTTTATACTGTCCCCCAGTCCCTATTGTTATATTTAGTAAAAGTTTACACATATCATAACAGATATAGCACACTGTTTGTTGCACAAAGTTTGACATCTGTACTACAAAAATTGACACAGCTGTTAAATTTCAAAGTTTGAGATTTTTGCACAGGATTTTGTCTTTCATTGAGGGATCAGTTAAAAGATGAATTAAAATAATTCGAGATCAAAATCAGGGTGCAATATCATTTTTAAGGCGAAACCAGCTTTAGCCGGTATCGTCAAATCAGGGTGTCACCAAAAAAGTTTCATCTAAAAATTACATTTGACTTTTAGCGGTCGTATGCAAAACGAAGAAATAGATATTGAAATTAAACAGAAAAACACATATCAATTTATTATAATATCAGAAAACGGTCTACTATAAAAAATGAATACATCAAACGCCGGAATCTACTAGAGACACTGCTCAAAGTGTTCTCCATTGGTGGCAATACACAATTGAATGCGTGATAGTACTGAATCCTAGACACGTTAGAGCATAGCAGGTGTGCAAAATGTGCGAGAATCAAGGATGATGCGCACCTTCACATAAACCAGAGAAGTGGTCTAAGTCAAATAGACCTATTCCTTGATGTAACGCCGGAGGTAGAAGTCCATGGGAGTCAAGTCCGGCAAACGCGGTGGCGACTCTACCGGACCACCATATCCAAGGATCTGTTGACCGAATTCAAGACCAGACACCAGGTACGCCCGGAAGTGCGGAGAGGGGCCCCATTATGTTGAAACAACACCCGCCGTGCATGTCGGAGAGGCAGCTCTTCATATCAGTCAAGTACTGTGTTTTGTAGCAGATGCAAGTAACGATCGCCCGTTAAGGTTCCATCGTAGAAGTGGGTCCAGCAATCTGGGTTCCCCATATACCGCACCACACGTGTCGTACTGAGCGGGCGATGTGGAGGTTTTCCATACACCATTAATGCACATTGTGCACGCTCACAATGCCACCCCGTGTAAACATTGACTCATCGGTCCACAGAACGTGAAAAAGAAACGACGAATTTTCCTCTAAGGTGTTGAGAATGAAATTATAATAATCAAATCGTCGTGCGTGGTCACACAGCAACAATGCTTGCACTAGTGTCGGATGGTATGAATGCGCATCATATGCATGTAACAAATGCTAGGCATGCTGACCACATGCCTGGCTTATTTCCGCCGTGCTCAGTTGTGGAATTAAAAAGGTCACTGCCAGCACCTACGCCGGTGTCTCTCGAAAATTACTCCTTGCCCGTCTACTTGTTCTGGGTCGTGGTGAAACAGAGCCGGTCTTTCTAAGATGGTGCAATGCATCAGTTATTCATGCGTGGGATGTAGACCCTTAGGGAAACGCTCCGAATAAACTCTCGAAGCCACTCAGCCATTCCTTTGAGATTCACCATAAAAAAGTATCATTTCGGCATATAGCGTGTATATGGGAGCCTTCCACCACGATCCCAGCGCTGACTAGCATGTCCACTGATAGATGGCTCGTGTTTTACCCAATCGTGTTTCGCTGCGGTACTATTGTAATTTATATAACCCCAATTTTCATGCTCTTTTTAGCTCGGCTGATTATTTCTTTTCCGCTGCCATTTATCTAGTCATTAGTGAGTATGTTTTACTTCAGGGGTGTCGATTCTACCTACGTTACTTTTGAATGTAGTTCGACCCCTATAAGTTAGCTCAAATTTTTAGATGAATCGTTTGCATTTCACTGCCATTTATCTAGTCCTTAGTGAGTATGTTTTACTTTCCCGTTGTCGATTCTACCTACTTTGACGTCTGAATGTTGTTAAAATCATAAATGGTAGCTCAAATTTTTAGATTAAATAACTCTCTTTGGTGATTCTTTGATTTGGCGATACAAGCTAACGGTGGTTTCGCCGTAAAAAGCACATTGCACCCTGATTTTGATCTCGGATTACTTTAATTCATCTTTTAACTGATCCCTCAATGAAAGACAAAATCATGTGCAAAAATCTCAAACTTTGAAATTTAATAACTATGACAATTTTTATAGTACAGATGTCACAATTTTTTGTGTTATACCTGTCATGATATGTGCAAACTTTTACTAAATCTAAATATAAGGACTGGAGGAACGTATAAAAAGCTAGATTTCGTAATTTTTACAAATTTATTTTTTACTTTAAATAATGCCACAACATGAATATTTACCTCATTTGAAACGTTTTTGTAATTGGAACTATATGTCTACGACCCAACGATTGTGAAATTAAAGGTCGGCGATAGATAACATATTGCACCTTGTATATCGATGGATAGATATTATGATATATATCTTGATATATATCCGATATTTATTTTAAAAATATCAAGATTTTTGATATTTTCGATATTTTGAAATTCCTGATATTTATTTTCAAAATATCAAGATGTTTGATATTTTGTATATTGATATTTATTTTTAAAACATCAATGTGCAAGATAACTTTGATATTTGTTTCCGTCAAAACAATTGTAAATTAAATTTTCTACTGTTATTGACTGTGCCATTCTGTAGATAAAGAACTTGTGTCTCTGGCACTGGCTTTTTTAGGCAAGGAAGAAAACAAATATATTTTAAAAGCTTTATGTTTGAAACTTTTATTTTTAAATGTAGAACTAGTAATTGAGACAATTCATATCAGCTATTGAAAGACAAACTGTAATTTAGATAATCATTTATATGCAACAGTATTATTAGAAAAGAATCTTCAGATTTTCGTTTAATTTAGTCTAAACTGTATACAACAGGTTAGGGAATAAAAAATAAGACACGCTTGCATTTATGTTAAAATTCTTCGATTAAAAAAGAAAACTAATTTGTATTTAAAATTTTTTTGTTTAAAATATAAAACTTTCTCAATACTTGATACAAATACTATAGTTTATATACATATATAGGTGTATAAAGCAAATTGTATCGGTCTTCAATTAGTATAACTTCAATTTTGTTCTAAGTAAAAAAAAAAAGAAAAGAAAAGAGAAATGAATTTTTAGAATACTATTAAGTTTTTATGTTAATTGCAATATGTTTTAGTTTCTAATGTATATTATGCTTGAAAATATTCATTATCAGCAGTAAGTTGATTATTTTGAGAATATCGGATATATATAGAAAATATCAGATATCAAAATATCGGATATTTTTGAAATTTTCGAAAATATCATGATATTTTCGAACCCTGTTCTCCACTAATTATCTTAAGGTTTCTAAACTGACTGATGGCATTGAAGGCACTGACCGTCAGTACATTCACTAAGACCTTTCTTACCAGAAATCAAAGGGGATTAATTTATTTTGTAATCGAAAAGCAAAGTATTCTTTTAGTGACGGAAATGGGATGATGTGAAGATGATAAAATGTGAAACGACGAGGCAGATTATGAGTCCGTCATTGTACTTCGGGGGACGTTTTAAACAATGGAAAAGAAGGTGCACTGTAAAGAAATTATGTGATGCTACTCCATAAAATTAGTGGAAACATGCTGCCTCGAATTATATGGAGAAATTTAACTTATAAAATGATATAATTTAAATGAATATAACTGGTGCAATATTGCACATTAGTGTAACGTATCACCAGTTAAATTATGCAATAAAATGAAGTCTGCAAGTCTGCCACCAATTTTATGGCGAAACGTTACATAATTTGTTTACAGTGTGGGATAAGTTTATAATTACAATTAGGGAACTGTTTGAAGGGAATAATGTCGACCTATGCTAAATTTTTGTAAAATAAAGTTGTTTATAACCTCATTTTTTTATGATTAAACAGAATACGCATACTTACTTATGTTTATGTGTAGATTAGAATAATTTAATATCACGAAATAGTATATTCTCTCTCTTACACTCTTCTTGTCTATGAACACTAAAGATTGTTTCAATCTACGTAAATGAGTGGTAGTTGTAACTTTAAAATTGCATATTTACTTCGAATCTTCGAAGCAATTTTGAAGCATATATTTTTGCTTACTACGCTATATACATTTATTGATGGGTAGAATTTCGTGGCAGGCAATACGCAAAAAAAAAGCTTTTGTTTTGTTGTTGTTAAAAAATAAATATGTTAAAATTTCTAAAAATTATTTCATTCAGAAAATACAATATATACACGCATACATACATATCGATAGCAAATTGATATACCACTCTATTAATAACGTGTACATGATCGTAAATTATTAAGAATAAATTTCATTTTCAAAAATATCCTAATTTATCTTATTAAAAAATTCCATTTTATCTAACGACTAGAGTATACAAATAAGATGAAACTCATTATTAAGGCAAAAACAATGGATTTTTAGCAAATACAAAAAAAAAATTATTATATTAATTTTATATCAGTATTGTATCAACTCAAAGAGATATACATGTTTTGAAGTTAATACGTTTATTTAGATCAAATTATAGTTATTTTTTTTTTTACGTCAAACCATACATAATAAATAACTATAGCAAGAAAGATAATATGTTGTAATAAGTTCCAATTTATTGATTCAAGATTGGATTTTTATGCGAAGAAAATATTTTTTTTATCATTTCTTGTTTTTGTATATTATTCATGGAATATTTTCAATTTCCTGAGGATACATCATTTCGTACATTGTAAGAACTGTGTAGGTGGTTTTACTTATTTCGTTTTTTTTCTTGTGAATTGTGGAATAGTGTAAGGAAATGCATAATATACTTTTCAAATTTATTTGAAAAATGGATTTTGTTACACTAGTCTGCATGATATCAGATGATTAAAAACCAAAGACTGCCCTTAATGCATTTTTTATGCTGATTACAAAACTGTTCTTAGTTTTCTTGTATCACATATAGTTTGTTTGCAATCGACCAGAGTTGACTGCGAAGATTCATCGCTGAGAACAAGCATTATGTGGTAGTCACGCATAAAGTAAATTTCCCTTCATCACACACGAAAAATTAAAAGCTGGAATTTTCGTTGGTCCTCAAATCAAAAAACTGTTGAAGGACAAGGATTTTGAAAAAACAATGAATGAGATAGAAAAAAACGCATGGACCGCTTTTAAATGTGTTGCCGGAAACTTTCTAAGGAATAAGAAAGATCCAAAATAGAGGAATATTGTTGAAACAATAAAAACTGGAAAATTTCAAGACGTTGGTCTGTAATACACTATATGGCCAAAGGTGACAGGTCACTTGCGATTTTAGACGTGACGTTTTGTTGAATATATAGAAAAATACATGAGGAATTAATCTGAAACTGCAGGTGTGTAAACAATATAGTATAGGTCATATAATTCCGCGAAGATTTTTTCCCGAAATTCCGTAGGGTACCGTCAACAAATTGAAAAATAACGAATATCTTTCGGATAACCCTGTAAAAGCTAATGCAGCAAAAGCGTTCAAACTCGAGATTATTAATAAGTTGTTTATTGTAATATACTGTGTTCATTTTTATGAGGATAGTATGCATACTCGTAGAGATGTTAAGGTTTTTATAAAAACAGTCCCAAATTTCACCAAGTGTTTCGCTTATAATTTGCAGAGTTCTTAATATAAAAAAAAAGTTATTTTCAGAAAATATGATAAACAACATTGTATTTAATACACTGCAATCAGAATTAAAAAATAATAAAAAAATGGATGAAAAACGAGCAGGTTTACTAAAAAATGTTTCACTGCGCATGCGCGAATGCAGTCAAAATATAATATACATAATCTATTCGCTATGTATGTACTGCAACCTTTTTCTAAAGTCTCAAAATCATAGCTTGAAATTCTGAAAATTATCGTCGATAGAATAAGCTCGAAATCCGTTTTTCCCCAAAAGAAGCAAAAAATTGAGGGGTTTATCAAATATCTGTTGATTAATGCTAAGATACCGTACATAATATTGCATGTACTACTGTATTTGGATACAACCCCACATCTTTTTGCTTCCTTTTGGGAACAACGGATTTCGAGCTTATTCTATCGACGATAATTTTCAGAATTTTCAAGCTATGATTTTGAGATTTTAACAAAAGTTGATCTATGTACTTAGCTAATACATTATGTACATTGTGTTGTGATTGCCTTCGCGCATGAGCAGTGAAACATTTTTTAGTAAAGCTGCTTATTTTTCATCCAATTCTTATTTTTTTTTAAACAAATCTGATTGAGGGTATTGTGTACAATGTTGTTTGTCATATTTTCTGAAAAGAACCTTTTTTATATTAAAAACACTGAAAATTATAAGCAAAAAACTTGGCGAAATTTGGAACCGTTTTTATAAAAACCTTAATTTCAATACGAGTATGCATGCTATCCTCATAAAAATGAATACAGTATATTAGAATAAACCACTTATTAACAATCTCGAGTTTGAACGCTTTTACTACATTAGTTTTTATAGGGTTATCCAAAAGATATTCGTTTTTTCAATTTGTTGGTGGTCCCCTATGTGGCTTCGAGAAAAAGTCTTCACCGAAATATATGACATATGCTATATTGTTTACACACCTGCAGTTTCAGGTTAATTCCTTATGTATTTTTCAAGATATTTAACAAAGATGATTGCGGACTACTGTTGTATGTTGAAGAGGGACATAAACGATGAAGGAGGATCTGCAAGAAATCAAAAAGAAGAAAGTTTGTTTAATTAAACACTGTTTGTTTTTCGTTTTTTAAAGAAATTTCATGAACTTATAAGGACTTTTTTACAGTATTTTTAACTTGTTTAAAGAAATACTTTGTATGAAATTGTGATAAATTTTGATTGCATTAATTAAAATATTGAAAACACAACTTCTTATTTTTTGTAAAATGCTGACTTGGTAGACAAAAAAGTAGGTTATTTCCGGAATCAGCATCGAAAATTGATTCAGAAAAATTTAATCATAAGAAAGCATCTGACAAAAAGTTTGAAAATGTAGGCTAGTGTAATCAACAGTTATTTTAGGATGAAGAATTTTATTTAGATTTAATAATGTCTATAATGTTGAAAGATGTACTACTATTATATATCTGGATATAACTTTCTTGTGTAAATATTTATAAATGAATATCCGTCTGGCAAAAAATAAAATAACTTTTTTAATTATCTACTTAATATTGCATGACACGGTACTGTCATTGCTTCACTGATTGTAATGCATATTCTGCACTTTACTCAGAACTTTATGTTACTTTATTTTATAAATGAAAATACTATATATATATATATACATATACATATAGAAAAAACTGTTTCTATAACAAATTGCTACACCACTCGACTAATAATGTGTACATAATGACATGTTATTAAGCATAAATTCCGTTTTTAAGAAACTCCTAATTTCTTTTATTAAAAATATGTTTATTGAATTCCTTTATATCTAACGACTGTATTATACACATAGAAAGCAATGCATTATCAAGACAAAAACAACACATTTCTCAACGCATTTTTATTAGATACAAAATAGCTAAAGTTATTAATTTTATATCAATACTGTACCAACTTAGAGACATATGCATATTTTGAAGTTAATACATTTATTTAGAACAAATTACAGTTATTATTTTTTTACGTCATGCTATACATAATAAACAACTAGAGCATGGAAAAAATGCATTGTGTTAAGTTTCACTTTATTGATTCAAGATTGGATTTTTATGCGAAGAAAACGTGTTATTTTATCCTTGCTTGTTTTTGTTTCTTATTCACGGAATATTTACTATTTCCTGAGGATACATCATTTCGTACATTGTAAGAACTGTGTAGGTGGTTTCACTTATTTCGTTTTTGTTTTCCTTGTGAATTTTGGAGTAGTGTAAGGAAAGGCAAAATATACTTTTCACAGATATTTGAAAAATGGATTTTGTTATCAACAGTTATTTCAGGATGACGTATTTTATTTAGATTTAACAATGTTAAACTATTATATATCTTGATATAACATTCTTGTCTAAATATTTATAAATGAAACTAGTCTGGTAAAAAATAAAATATCCTTTTTACTTATCTACTTAATCTGCATAACACCGTACTGTCATTGCTTCACTGATTGTACTGCATATTCTGCACTTTACTCAGAACTTTATATTACTTTATTTTATAAATGAACGTACTATATATGTGGAGCAAACATGCAAACCATGCTTTCTCCTTTAGATACAAATTTTCAAAAAACACAAAAAACTGATAAATAAGAAAATAACTTGTATTTAATTCTCATTTTTATTGTGTATTTTTATTACTGTTTATTAGAAAGAATTGCAAGCATACCTAAGATATTAAACATATAACAAATTATTAAAATGCATTTAATATTTGGAGAAATCACGTTTTGACCGAATTCAGAGGAGGAAACATGTTTTGATTGTTTGACAAGTGGATAAAACGCTTTTTGAATGAAATAAGTTCTAACTCACAAATAATACAATAGCATTATTTTATTTGAATAAATACCGAATTTCAGTTGATTATTGTTAAAATAAAATGGCAGATTATGGTACCTACTAGTATTTATTAAATATTTACTAAATAAATACTCGTTTGCCAGAAATCCACTTCAAATTTTAAAACCAATATCTTCATCTAGACAGTTATACACATCCCTCTCTTCTTTATTGCAGGCTTATCAATCATGGATAATGTGGTTGTATCATTTGAATATACCATCAGGTTGATTTTGCCACTGTTCACCATATATTACCTTCAAAAGTTTTTTAACATCTTTGTTCTTTTCAACTGGTATGGCGTGGCTAAGAGGAAGATATTCTAAAACAACCCTTTGAACAAGGCAACAGTAATTCCCTTTTTAAAAAGATTTACATCATATTCTTCATTTAGATCTTGAAATCTATAATTCTGGAAGACTTTAACTTTAACAGTTCTCTTATTTTTTTTCTAAAACAGTCCGTTTCAATTGTGGTATGTATGGTAGGTTTCGAAAGTACACATTAAGTGACAACTGTGATTGGCAGACTGGAGAAATCACTGCTTGATTGAATGCAGGCTTTGGAGGAAACACTCTTTGATTGAAACGTCAAGTTTTAAAATTGATTTATAATCGGAGAAAAAATTTTTTTAGTAAAAAATACCATTTATTTCTGTGCAATTTAACACAGAGTTCATAAAAATAACAATAACTCATTTTTTATTTTTTTGTGAGAAAACACGGTTTGAATGTTTGCTCCACATATATAGAGAGGGAGCGATAGAAATAGAGAGAAAACTTTTTCTATAACAAATTGCTACACCACTCTACTAATAACGTGTACATGATGGTATATTATTAAGCATAAATTTGGCTTTCAAGAAACTCCTGATTTCTTTTATTAAAAATATGTTCATTGAATTCCTTTATAGCTAACGACTACGTTATACATATAGGAAGCAATGCATAACAAAAAAAAAGCATTTCTCAACGCATTTTTATTAGATACAAAATAGCTGATGTTATTAATTTTATATCAATATTGTATCAACACATACACATATACATATTTTGAAGTTAATACACTTATTTAGATCAAATTATAGTTATTATTTTTTTACGTCAGGCCATACATAATAAACAACTAGAGCAAGGGAAAAATATGTTGTGATAAGTTCCAATTTATTGATTCAAGATTGGATTTGTATGCGCAGAAAATATATTATTTTATTCTTTCTTATTTTTGTTAATTATTCATGGAATATTATTATTTCTTGAGGATACATCATTTCGTAAGTTGTAAGAACTGTGTAGATGGTTTTACTTATTTCGGGGTTTTTTCTTGTGAATTTTAGAATAGTGTAAGGAATTGCATAATATACCTTTCACAGTTATTTGAAAAATGGATATTGTTATCAACAGCTATTTTAGGATGACGAAATTTATTTAGATTTAATAAAGTCTATAATTTTGAAAAATATATAACTATAATATATCTGGATATAACATTCTTGTACAAATATTTATAAATGAATAGTGTTCTGGTAAAAAATAAAATATCCTTTTTACTTATCTACTCAATTTTGCATGACACGGTTCTGTCATTGCTTCACTGATTGTAATGCGTACTCTGCACTTTACTCAGAACTTATTATTAGTTTATTTTATAAATGAATATACCATACAGTACAGCCCCAATTATCCGCGGAATTCGGTGGCAAGGTTACATCGGACAACAAAATTTGCGGATAACCCGAAAAAGACTGAAAATGGAGTGCAAACATGAAAAAAAGAAAATTCAAAATAAAAACTATGTTTTAGTGTACAAAAAACATAATAAAACGTTATTTAAAATGCACACATGTGTTATTTAAAATGCACAGTACAGCAGAAACCTTTGCTTTACGTCTAAATCACTAAAATAAAGAACAGTAAACAAGAAACAATGCCATACACTCTGTACAAAAAGAATTGAGTTACACCTTTTTAAAAAAATCAGACACTTGTTTTTGATTTTTGCTTTGGAATCACCTTTTTTTAATTCTAAATTGTAAACTATTGTCTCTTTTTTTTTTAGTATGGAATAATTTTTATCTCGAAAATGAAGTTATTCTTGATATACTCTCCTGGAATTATCATAATAGTCATATTTAATTGTTAAATATTTTAATTTTTGTGTTTACTTTTGGTTAATAAAATCAAGAAAAGACATCAAGACTTTATATCCGATATTTCAAACATGGCAACCGAATCGAGAAATATTCTTCTATTTCTTTCGAATGCTGAATTTTTCAGTTTATATTTATTAGTAGGGCTTATTTTATTTTCCCTGCTGATAGCTTCAATAATAACTTAAAAAAAAAAAAAAATTGCTTCGCGGATAAACCGCACCACGGATCATCTGCTCGTGGACAATCGAGGCTTTACTGTATATATATATATATATATATATATATATAGAGAGAGAGAGAGAGAGAGAGAGAAAGAGAGAGAGAGAGAGAGAGAGAGAGAGAGAGAGAAAGAGAGAGAGAGAGAGAGAGAGAGAGAACTGTTTCATTAATAAATTGCTACACCACTCTACTAATAATGTGTACATAATGGTATATTATTAAGCATAAATTTGGTTTTCAAGAAACCCCTAATTTATTTTATTAAAAATATGTTGATTTAATTCCTTTGTCCTAAAGAATACATTATACATGTAAGAAGCAATGCACTATCAAGACTAAAACAACATATTTCACAACGCATTTTATTAGATATAAAATAGCTGATGTTATTAATTTTATATCAATACTGTATCAACTCATAGACATATACATATTTTGAAGTTAATACATTTATTTAGATCAAATTATGGTTATTATTTTTTATGTCAAGCCCTACATAATAAAGACCTGGAGCAAGGAGAAAAATATGTTGTGATAAGTTCCATTTTATTGACTCAAGATTGGATTTTTATGCGAAAAAAATATGTTATTTTAACCTTTCTTGCTTTTGTTTATTATTCATGGAATATTTACCATTTCCTGGGGATGCATCATTTTATAAATCGTAAGAACTGCGTAGGTAGTTTTTTTTATTTTACTTTTTGTCTTGTGAATTTTGGTATAGAGTAAAGAAACGGATAATATACTTTTCACAGGTATTTGAAAAATAGATTTCTTTTTTATTTTTATCAAAAGCTATTTCAGAATTCTGAATTTTAATTAGGTTTAAGAATTTCTTTAGTGTTCAAAATGTATAATTATTATATATCTGAATTTAACATTCTTGTGCAAACATTTATAAATGAAGATTGGACTGATAAAGAATAAAATATCATTTTTATTTACTTACTTTATGTTGCATGATATGGTACTGTCAATGCCTGTCTACTTGCAATGCATATTCTGTACTTTACACAGAACTTATATATTTTTTTTTGCGCTTTATATATATAGGAGAAGGTCAAAATACAGGCTAGGGTCCAAATACCGGCTACTAGGTGTTCTAAGAAATGAGCGCAGCTCAGCTTACCGGCGATAGTCAGAATTTGTATCTTTAATTGAGGGGAAAATTTACGAGAAGTACGTCGCTGAAGTCTGTCTCTTTTACAAACAACAAATGCAAAAGTGTCGAACAGACGTAATCTGGAACATCAAAAGTTTTTCAGATATGTGTTTCTCATTTTTTTAAAATATACTGATCGTATACCGGCTTGAATTGATGATTAATTTACTTTCTAGACATATTTAACTCTCAATTGCCGCAGACACGTTATTGGTATTTTATTATATGAATGAGTAATATCGGTTTCAATTTAAACATAACAGTGGTCCGAATACCGGCTATCTAGAGTGATCTAAATACCGGCTGGCCGGCATTTGGACCCCTCTCGTTTGCTCTGGTTGAAGGGGAGGAAAAAAATAATTTAAATAGTTCTGTAATTTATAAATTAATTTAAATCGTCCAGAAATAGTTCCAGTCCCATTTTGCAATATGAAAATAAGCAACCGTGGCCGTAATTCTTTAGGAGCGATACTGGTTACCGGATCACTTCACAAAAAGCGCTTTTGGACACTCCAAAATTGCCCGCAATAAATATGAAGAGAACGAAGAAAAATGACGGAGGAAAACAGGTGAAAGAGACAGAAAAGGAATTTGTAAAAAGTGAAAAAGGAAGATATCCAACAGAGGAAGATGATGCAATTTGTGTCTTCTGTATGGGTGCTTTCTCTGCGGAATGAGTGGAGGAAGAGGTTTCTGGGCTGAATGTTAAGAATTAGATTGGCCTATTGCGACTGCACCGACGTTGAAAGTGATATTATGTTTGTGGTTTTTTTTAGATAAAATAATTCTCATTTCAATTAGCAAGCTTTTTTTTACACGTTAAAAAACAAAATGAGAAACATGTAAATAATGGAAAGAAGACTGTGAGGGATAGTCGTTAAGAATTTTATAAATTTGACCAAAATGCTTGTTTATTAATATATTTTTAATGTGCATACGAAATGTTATTAATCAATAAAATTTATTAAAATAATATTCTAATTGCTTATTACTTGTCATTAGCTCTATTTGTATGATCTTTTGAAAAAAAAAAAAAAAATTACGTAATCGGTATTTAGACCCCATTTTAAAAACTCAAAATTTAAAGACTTTCGGAAAATTTTGTTTTTTATAAACAGAAAACGCTTTTTAAACTGATTTTGTTTTCTCTAAACAGGTGTAAAACATGTCAATGTACCCTGCTGTCACTTTTTCTTTTACTAATTTTGAAAATTAGTGTTGAGGGCTATCAATGATATAAATGATCTAGATTGAAAACAAAAGTCGTAGCCAGTATTTGGACCTTCTCCTCTCTCTCTCTCTCTCTCTCTCTCTATATATATATATATATATATATATATATATATATACAGTCGAACTTGGATAATTCGAACGTCTTTAATTCGAATTCGTGGATAATTCAAAGTTTTTTGTCGGTCCCTTGAAACTTGTATTCAGTTAATGCTAAAAAATCTTCTTTATTTCGAAGTCCAACTTCTTTAATTCGAAATTTTTAAAATTTCAAAAATGACAAAATCTAGTTTCCATGCAGTTTGTTTGAAAAGTGGCCGGGTTATTTTCAGCTATTGTGGAAAATTCTTTAGGGAAGAGAAGAGGGTGGGAGAATAGTTTTATCTGTTCTAGGAAACAGAGCAGGGATAAAGGGAGGAGGAACGTACGCCTTTTCCCTTGTAGGTGACACATGCTACTCTTGCCAATGCGATAAATCATAGATGACGCGCGTTGCAATTCCTTCGAAACTACGACTGTAGTCGATTGAGTTTTCTTCATTGTGCTTCTAGTTTTTGTGGTGAGAGTTCAGTGCAAGCATGTCGTTGAGCAAGCCCCGTGTCCCGTATAAAACCTTATCTTTCGATGAAAAAATTGCTGTGATTCGTGGGATAGAAAAGGGTGTAAAGAAGAAATGCATCATCGCAAAAGAGTATGGAATAGCACCTAGCACTCTTTTGACCTTTTTGAAAAATAAAGAAAATTTTTTGAAATCTAATCGAAATCGCAAACGAGCTAGAGAATCCGATAATCCTGATGTGGACGAGTGTGTCTTGAAGTGGTTTAAGCAAGCGCGGGACAAAAACATCCCGCTCAGTGGAACTCTTGTTCGTGAAAAAGCGGAAGAATTTGCTGTCAGCTTAGGAAACAACAACTTAAAAACAAGCTCCGAATAGTTAGACGGATTTAAGGAAGAAATGAAATATCCTTTAAGTCTGTGTGTGGTGAAAGTTCGAGTGTGGACCAAGATGCAGAAAATTAGTGGAAAGAAAAAGTTTTTCAAATCATTGAGCAAACTCGGGACAGAGACATTTTTAATGTTAACTGGATATTAACTGGACGTTTTTTTCAAATGTACCACTGCAAAGACTCTGGATTTTAAAGGTGCAAATGTAGTGGAGTAAAACGCAGTAAAGACCGAATAACCCTACTTGTGGGAGCAAACATGGACGGCACTGAGAAGTTACCTTTACTGATGATTGGAAAATGAAGAAATACAAGGTGTTTTAACAGTGTCAAAACAAAGCCTATAGAATACCGTTCTAACACGAAAGCCTGGATGACGGGGAATCTTTTTGAAGAATAGCTGCTAGATCTCAATCGCACGTACCAAAGAAAGAACAGAAAAATCATCCTGTTTATTGATAACTGCACGGCCCATAATTCGATAACCGCTATGGAAAATGTCATGGTTGAATTTTTTCCGCCAAACATGACCTCAGTGGTGCAACCAATGGATCAAGGCATCATTAAAAATCTGAAACATTTCTACAGATGCCTAGTCGTTCAACACCTCCTTACTGAATCTTCCCAAAAGCTCCCTATTACCCTCCTCAATGCATCAAGAATCTGTTTAAATGCGTGGTCCAAAGTGAGCCAAAAAACAACAGCAAACTGTTTCCGCAAAGCAGGATTCATCAGGAACACTGTCCCTAGCGAGCTTTTAGATGAAGAAAATTTACCTCCCCCATTTGCATGGGAAGACAGCATACCATTAGATGATTACGTCGACATTGATAAAAACATAGACATTTGTGGAGAGCTGCCTGATACAGACATTCTATCCGAAGTTCTAAACAATGCAACAGAAGACGATGAAGATATTGAAGATGAGGTAGAAGAACAGAGGCCGATTCCAACTTCAAGTGAGTGAGGCAGTTTTTCATCTAGCCGAATATCGTCGTTATGTAGAAGGACAATCTAACGTGAGTGAAGCTGTGTTTCGAGCTGTAGATATCCTTGAAGATTTTGTTTAAAAAAATCAAGTAAGCTCTTTAAAGCAATCTGAAATATCTCAATATTTTAAAAAGCTGTAGTTTTTTATTTAAAATTAATAAACGTATTTTTTCCGCAATTTTTGTTACGATTGATTATTTTACGACATAAAAATCAATTTTTTTGGATAATTCGAAGTTTGGATAATTCGAAGTTTTGCAGTGGTCCCTTGCACTTCGAATTATCCAAGTTCGACTGTATATATATGTGTGTGTGTAACAATAAAAATTTTCGCCCTTTCATCTTAGTAAAACCATTCCAAATTCTTAAAATTTTTCCTTTTTTACCTATCTTTAATAATATCCTCATATATTTTGCCTTATATTTCATGCATTTTAAACTGCGTATACTTTTATTAGTCTAAAAACAAGAATCAATTCGCCTCATCTTATAAAACCCATTAAATTACTTTTTTCATTTTATTCAAAAACTAAATTTTGTTTCTTTCGAATGTTTTTTAATAGAATTGTTCGATGATATTCTTTTTTCCAACAATTCCTTGCAAATCCCGCCAGGCATTGTTTGCGCAATAATTCTGACGTCGAAGCTAAAGAGATCGCATCGTCGTCACGCGTATCTTTCCCCCTTCCCCCTGGAGCTACTCCTATCGTATTCTGCTCTTATCGCGTCCTTCCGGCTCCTTGTACGGGATTTGTCATTTATCGTGTATTGTATTCATACGCATGCAGTTTTCGCAAGTATATAACCCGTTGCATGGGCTAGGAGAGGTGGGATTTTACGATTATTGAGTTGCTTAATTAAACCACGCCACCTGGAGTGTTGTTTTTCCTGAATCTTCATCATTTGTTCTATTCGTAACATCTAGTGGTACATTCTACTACGTAGCAACTGCCCGCACATGACTCACCTATAACTAGTGGAATTTAGTGCATTATATGGTCGATTAATAAACGTTTTGATGCATCTATAAGCTTCGATTATTATGCTTCGGAAAACATCCAATGGACGACAGCCTGATTTTCTACTCTTCCATCACGATTGTTCGACTGCAAAAAAACATGATTTCTTCATTGAGTACATAATGTGGGTGTGCTGGTGCTTAAGATCTACATGTTTATATGATACGAGTGAAATCGTTTCATATATATATATATATATATATATATATATATATATATATATATATATATATAATGGAGACCATAATTAAACAATCATACTTTAATGCTGTCTACGAAATAAACTATTGTTCATAAAGTTGTTAAATTTTATGAAAGCCATAATTAAGGGATGAAAAATAAGGGATGGCTTAAGCGAAAAGAAAATTGTTCAAAAGTTTACCAGCAATGGGCGTTATTAAAGAATTAAACATTTAGCATACATTTACGATAGTTTAGAAATTTTATTTATTAACTTCTCAGCAAATTTATTATGTTCTCAGCATTTCCCAGAACATATTGCGCTCAACTGTGGAACATGCTATCTTGCGATTCGTGAGTGCATCTGAAAATGATGTCAGTCATGTGGAACATGGTTTGTTGTAATACATATTTTAATATATCGTAAATGTATGCTAAATTCTATAAAAACGCACTCTGGCTGCAAAATTTTGAATTATTTTTTTCCCTCAGGCAAATTTTCATACCTTTATTATTTCCTCCACAAAATTTCACTACATTCTGAACAATAGTTTCGTCTGCAGATAACATATAAGTAATATAACAAAAATTAAAGTCAATTCCAACTTAGGTCATCAAAGAAAATTTTAATATAATCCCTTAAGGTAATATTAATTTTTGTTACATTAAAATATCTCAATTTGTTGATTTTCTATAAGCAAGTAGGTTTACAATGGAAGTCTATGGGGATTTGGCGAAATATTAGAGATATCGCCAAGTTGGCGTCACTTTTGGGGACTCATTTTGATCACCGAATTTGGCGATATATTGCCAAGTAGGCGACAAACTTGGCGGTATTTAGCAACACAACAGGGTCCTCCCTATGGTAACCCCCATTATAGATATGACGATGCATTAAATGCTTCAATAACCAATGGCCGCCATTTTGTCTCCCATGTAAAACTAAAATTAATTAATTAAAATTAAATTAATGAATTAATATTTGAAAAAACTGTATTAACATCAATTGTCATCCAGTACAAGTTTTAAAAAATTTAGTTCAACTTGATAGGATGAATAATAAGTATTTTATTAACGATTGAAAATTTGAACAAGATATATAAATAAATAAATAAATATAGGGAGAGTGTGAACTAATAGTAGGAATTGAAAAATAGGGTGGTTTAATTATGTTGTTACATTATATAACGATTATATAATATTACAATACCTCATCTTTTTTAAATAAAATTTAATAAAATGGGTATCAATACATGACACAGACATTATACATATTAAATATGGATCAACTATTAATAATTTAACTAATTATTAATGATTTTTTTTAAACCTATATCCCCATCACCAATAGATGAAGTATTAAATAATTAAAACATTCAAAATGCGAAAGGAAAATATCAACAGAAATGTGAATGCATAAAAAGAACAAATAAATAAAGATATATATATATGTAGGAAATCATAAATATTAGAAATATTTGGTAAAGCTATTTTAATTAAAACAATTTAACAAATGAAATAAGACCAGAAATAATGAATCGTTGTCAGAATCAATAGATCCTTTGCACGAAATGTATGATCTCAAAATTGAAAATTATTAAATCAAAAAGAAAAAGTACAAAATGAACTTAATATCAAAAAACAATTATGAATAAAATTGGAAATAATGATTTGTCACTCGCTTTCAAGGGCAATATTACGAAATCATTAGAAAAAAACTGTTAATTTCTGAGGTAGAAATAATAAGCTACCGCTTAAATACATATTTCCACAATTACCCGATTAACCGCTACCAAAAAAAGAAAGAAATATATAATTAATATGTAAAACTCGGTCAGAATTATGCCATACACAATAGAAATAAAATGAAACATGTGAGTAAAAAACATACTCATCAATAGAAAAAGAAAAAAAATTTAAATATCATATTTGAATCAAAATTACGCATCCCCACAATCACAGCAAATACACCACACGTGCCATATTAATGGGTTACAGTTAAAAGCGAATTCTGACAGATCAAAATCATCACACCAAGGGAATAATAATATTAATAATATTAATATATATATATATTTTATTAATATTCAGGGGGCTCTGACCCCCTGAGCCCTCCATAGTCTATTTAAATTTGCATTCGTAATTTTTTATATATTGTGCGAATGGTTATATTATCTTAGATTTTTTTTTACGATGTGATTTATAAGGATAAGCATAAGTTTTTTATAAATTAATAAATTAAAAATTTAAAATAAAATATTCATGTTAACGGTACGCAGACAATAAATCTTGAAGTGACGCCAAGAATGTAACCCTAAAATCCGCCCAAACACAACGACGTGCTTTTGAAAAGAAAATAATATTTCTAGTAATACAGTTTTTTATTCATAATACAATGAAATGCAACTTTATAATGCTTAAATATAAGCAGATCATTTTCATTTTACAGAAAAATGCACTGTTGAAGTCAAAGAATTCTGTCCCTGTTCCACGTACTTGTTTTGTTTGGGCCGATTTTATATCGCATTTAAATCTGAGCTATAACGCACATCATATTGCAAACTGTTTTTACGACATACTGCATCATCTATCTCTTTCCTCCGTGAATAATAGTTAATTTTATTTTACCCAAGATCGTTTTATTCCAACATGTTTGTTTTCGATAAATGACGTCTAATTCACTGCTATTCATACTTACTCGAAACCTTTCATCTTGTTATATTAAGAAATACTTAAGAATACTCTTTTTATTTCCAATATGCCGCCATATTAATTTTTTATTTTTACTTTTTTTTTCCATTTTCTTGTTTCACGTCAAAATCTTTCAATTAAGAATTGTTTAAGAGAAAATATTCCGGGTTTTGATTTTTTTGGCAACGATTAAGATATATTGGTAAATTTTAGGGAAAAATGTCAGATTGTTCTGTATGAAAAATAATGAACTTTTGTATGTTTAAGCAAAATATTTGAATAAAATAAATAAAATATTGCCTATTTTTATTTCTGGGCTAAAACCATCTATATGCAAAGATACAAATGCTCATTGATGATAATTCATCCGTTTTGACGTTGGCTTTACGCAAACATTATACACGCATTTATACTAATATTATTAGGACCAAATACGTTGCTAGGCAACTGATCAAAGAAAAGTAAAAAAATGAAATATGTATTACGTCACATAAGTAAATTGATAAAGCAAAAGGCTTTATATTACTGGAAAACATGCACAAAGTTCCCCCAAAAATTATAAACCTAATTAAAAAAATCTCGCAAATATATAGACAAAATTTCAAAATAATTCGAATAATTTTATAATCTTATTAAAAAACTTCAGCATCCAAAAATTACCATTTAAATCCATTTTTCATATGAGCCATTTCTTTCAACAAATGAAAATTTGAAAATCGTCTGACTTGCCATAGGGAAGCATTATGGAGCAAAATAAAATGTCCTATATTTCCGAACGAATGAACCAAATTTAACCAAAAACTATACAGCCAAGTCCGAGTACCTCACCAACATGCCAGCTAATTTCAAGCCGGTCGGATGCTTTTTGCGGCAGTTAACGCCGAATAGCAAACAGACTAACGGGAACCAAAACTTTTCGTGTCTCCAAAGTAAGCCTTCACTGACGTTTCGGCAATAAAGAATTAAAACGAACAAAGTGAAATTGGACGGCTAAAACTAAGCTATATTAATTACCAGGCTAAAGTTACCTTTTACTTGATAAAGAGAGTGCCATTAAAAATGCCAGAATAATAAGGTTATAAGACTAAACTAAAAATAACTTATATAGATCAGGTTGTAACGAAAGTTTCCCGCCACAGCTAATACGGTTTGTGCAAACAGTTCGCGTTGCCGTGTTTGTTCATATTTTGTCAAACGATTTTTGGCATTTCAGAGAAAAAGACTTGCTTTATAACACTGTGTTGTGAAATTTGTAAAAAAATATCGTTATTATTAAGAAAATAGTGTCTGAAATGGAACTATCACGCTACCAGATTAGGATCATCATTTACTTCCAGTTTTGTTGCAAAAAGTCAGCTACAGAATGTCAACGAATAAAGTATACAATAGTACCTTTAGGTACTACTATTGTATCATATGATGGTTTGGCGGAATGGTGGTTATATATAATATTACAGTCAGTTACATATATTATAATTAGTATTATCTAAAGGTGATTTTGCGGAAAACTTTCATTACAACCTAATATATAAGATATAAAAGGTAAAAAATCATTAATATATATTTTTTCTATAGTAAATGGCTATACCATTGTACTAATAACTCGTACATGATTATTAAGAATAAATTTGGTTTTGAAGAAATTCCTAATTTATTTTATTAAAACATATGTTGATTGAATTTCTTTATATCTAACGACTAGGTTATACAGATAAGAAGCAACGCATTATCAAGAAAACAGCGATACATCTACTAACACATTATTATTATATACAAAAAAGCTGATGATATTAATTTTATATCCATATTGTGTCAATCCATAGACTTATTTTAAATTAATGCATTTATTTAGATCAAATTATTATTTTTAATGTTTTTAGTAAAGTCACACATAATCAAACAAAGCATGAAAAAATGTGTTGTGATAGTTTCAACTTTATTGACTCAAGATTGGATTTTTATGCGAAGAAAATATGTTATTTTATCCTTTCTTGTTTTTCTTTATTATTCGTGGAGTATTTACTGTTTCCTGAAAAAGGATAATTTCGTACATCATAAGAGGTAGTTTAGGTAGTTTAGAGGTAAGTAGGTAGTTTTTCTTCTTCTTTTTTTTTCATGTGAATTTCGGAACAGAGTAAGGTAAGACATAATATACTTTTCGCAGTTATTTGAAAAATGGATTTTGAAATAAACAACTATTTTACGATGGATAATATTTTTAGTCGAAAATTTTATAATCAATATATATATATATATATATATATATGAATTTAGGATCCTTGTGTATATACTTATATGTGAAAACTGTAATTGGACGAATAAAACTTTCCTTTTGTTTACATACTTAAATTAAAAGTAAAGATATCTTGTGCGTACATATTTTTTACAGTTATTCGAAAAATGTTTTCTGTTATCAACAGCTATTTTATTATGCCTAATTTAATTTAATTTTAATAATTTCCTTAATATTCAAAAATATGTAACTATTATACAGCTCATATTCAAAATATTAGAAATAATTGAGAAAAAGTAACAAGAAAAAAAATATTTTTCATTTATTTATTTTTATACTAAGTAAATGCAATTAAATTTCTTATATATTAAATCCGGTTGTTTAGATAAGATTTTAATGTTTACAAAATATAAAATACAGTACAATAAATTAGGTATATAGCTTTCTGAAGCACGTGAAAGTATTAGAATAAAATTTATATAGGTTCAAACTATTAGAATGTTTTTATTTTTATTATATTTTTATTAATATAACAATATTACCTTATGAATATGAAGTAAATGGTAGTTAATATTTTATAGCATCTCCTTTAGCTTTCATAACAGCGTACAATCGATCATGCATACTATATATAAGGTGTTTACAAACATTTCTATCAATATTAGCCCAAATAGACTTTATACGTGCCACTAACTCAGTTTTACTTGAAGTAGGATTTTCTTGGATATTTTTCTTCAATATGCACCATAAGTTTTCGATGGGATGAACGTCTGGTGAGTTTGGTGGCCAAGGAAGTACCTTAATGTAACGTTGGCGGAAACCATTCTTAGATGGCACCGAGGTATGCGGTGAAGCTAAATCTTGTTGAAAGATGAAATCATCTACAAATAAATCCTCTGATGATAGAATCATGTAATATTCCAAAATTTATTGATATATCTAAGAGTTAACCTTTTCGTAGACGATGCATAACTTTCGAGGTCCTTCTGCACTCATTCAATCCCAAACCACGACACTAGCAGTAAATTTTACGGAACGTTTAAAGCATTCATTATCAAATGCTTCTTGTTTCATTCTCTAAACTTGAATACCTTGATTACCATATGAAACACAAAACATACTTTCTTCACTAAATAATTTATTTTTCTAATCTTCTTCGCTCCATAAACGTCTTGATTTTCACCAATTCAATCTTATACGCTTTTGTTTTGCAGTCAATAGAGGTTTTGATTCCAGTACAAGAGTTTCAAACTTAAATTTATAGAGATGTCTTAATGTTGTCGATGTAGAAACGCCAACTTTCCATTTTCGGTACAAGAATCGCACACTTTTAAAACGGTTTTTCTTAACTACGCGCTTTATTTTCCTGTCATCTCTAGCAGATGTTTTTGGTTTTCGGCCGCTATTTCAGTGATTATTTTGAAATTCTTCAAGTTTTGAATATTGTGTTAATATTTTACTAACGCTTGATTGCGAACAATGTAAATAATTCGCTATATAACATTGATTTTTACCGTACCGATACAAATGAGCCATACGAATTTTAATACATTCAGGAAGATCACTGACACGACGCATTTTAAGACGAAAAAAGCAAATAAACTATAAAAAGAATATTGACTTTAAATAAAATCGTCTGAATTTAATCAATGATGCCACCAGTTATAAAATGGTGATAATTAAAGTAGAATTTATGTGAAATATTAGAACCACTCGAATAAATATTCTAATATTTTAGCTTTTGAAAATATTTTTTTTTCAATTAATCTTTTCAAAAATGATATTAATTTTAAAATAATAAATATATTTAATCAATAATAAGTTCTTAAGAAAAATATCGTTTGCATATTTGCATTAAAAAACATTAAATTACCAATTGATATTTTCAATTTGTAAAAAAAAAAAAAAAAAGTAATTATTCTAATATTTTGAATATGTACTGTATATCTGATTTTAAAATTGTTGTATACATAAAAACTATTATGGAAAGAATAAAATCTCCCTTTTATTTACACAATTAAAAAGTAAATTTTCTCTTGTGGAAAGCAACAAAACCATTTTCTGTAGAAAAAGTGCATTGAAGTCTCACCCCATTTTGTTTTAATGTAGCTATACGGTAATTCATTTTAATATAGTTATACGGTACAGTATTTTAACACTTCACTGCACGGTGTGCCATATCTGGCACATACCAATAAAACCCTTCTATTTTTCTATGGATACTAAATATAGGTTATCTGAGCTTTTAGCCATATATAGAACATTTAAACAAAGAGTTTTGTACCTGTTTGTTTTTTCAATGGATGGCAGTAGTAGATAGCTATCTATTAGATTTTCTTTAAAAAAAAATCAGTCTACATCGTAAACAACAGTAGAATTCACTTCAACTTTTTCACCAAAACATCTTAAAAGTATCGCAAGATAAAATTTTAGACATTCAAGTATATCACATATTTGTTATTTAGACTGCTTAAAACTAAAATATTTCAGTACTTCGGCTTGAAATCTTGTTTTTGTGTTTGTGCCAGATACGGAAAATAGAGCATAAAGCCAATAGTACATTCAAATGAAAAATGCGCGCAAAGGGCTAACGCAATTTGAAATCAATGCAATATTATTTGCATCTGATACTGATGATAAATCTTTTGGACTTTCTCATGATAACTGGAAAGATTCAATATATAACCCAGCAAAAAAAGAGAACTGAAAATGCTATTTTTTCATATGAATCAGACATTGACTTGCACGATAACAACAAACGTGACACAAGAAATTTGTTCAACTGCAACACACTCTCAAAAATAATTTACTTAAAAATGAGAACTTCCCTGAACTCGTATTTTTTTTAGTTCAATTGTTTCAAAAAGAAGTACATTGTTAAAAATAACCTGCTTAAAAATAAGCATTATTATGTACTCATATTTTTTAAATACAATTACTTCAAAAAGGAGCATTAGTCTACTTAAAAATGAAAATTTCTTTGTACTCAATTTTTTAAGTACAATTAATTCAGAAACGAGTACATAATATTTTGAAGTTGTGTATACTTATACTAGATTTATAAATGTATGCAGAAATAGAAATGAATACATATATTTTGTATTTTAAAGTCTTAATATTCATGTTTAAATCCTATGTGCTCAAAAATATGAGTTTTCTGATAAACCTTTTTCTTATACCAAATTGACAGTAGGGATTTACAAGCTTTTATTTAAAGATATGTCTATCTTTGTTATAATTTTTAATTTATAATACACACTTTTCAAATTTATTTACAATTTCATTAGAAATGTTAAAGAACAAAATTTTGTTTAAAAATTGTTTTATTAGAAATTAGAATATTTAAGAAAGGGAAAATTCATCTCTGCTGTTAGCGATCTTCCGTCGCTGATTCATAAAAGGTCTCATTTGGAAGCATCTCGTAACTGCTCTTAGAGCACAGTTAGTACTATACTGATCTCCCACATAGAGGATTCGGGTTCAAATCACGGGGCGGCTCGTACACAAAATTTGAAGAATTAAAATAGTAAATTCATTGTTATTTACTCAAAAAATTGTAGTTCTTTGCAATTAAAAATGGTAATTTGTCGGTTCTCTGTAATTTCGCTTTTTTTTTCTTATAGTGTATGTGTGTTTCTATACATACTTAGTTTTCGAGTCCCTGAATGTACTCAAAAAATGAGTACATGCGTTTTTCAAATTTAAGAGTTAAGTACTCGGAGCCATTTTAAGATCGGGAAGTGCTCAACAATTAGTACAATTTACTTATTTTTAAAAATAGTGTTTTAACAGTGCAGGAGGTAAGTTTTTATATTTAATATTAAAATAATTTAAAATACTACTAAAATTACTACATAAAAGTTAAAAACAACAAATACAATTCAATAGTGTTTAATTCAGACATTTTTCCGCAGGAGGGACCTTTTTATACGCCGGGAGTGTGTGTGTGTGTGGGGGGGGGGATTGAATTTCTAAAAGATACAAATTTTCAAATTATCTAGGGAGTACATCTGAATGTTCTTGTCCAATGTTCGCCCCCGGGGCAACGCTGAATGTATAGGTTGAGAAGCATCAATTTAGAGAAAGATTGTGTTATTCTTTCAGATGCTGTAGATACTCCTGATGGACCCAGTGTTTATAGAAAAAAGTCAAAAAGGAAAGACGAATATAAAAAACTATCTTGGAAGAATAAAAATCTGAAAATTCATGATGCGCAAATAAAATATAGAGGAAGTAACTCCTTAAGTGCTGAAATTATGACCTTGGGGACTCCCTATCAGTTTTTTTCCTGTTTTTGAACCATGAACTTTTGAATCTTATTACAGAAGAGACACATAGATACAGCATACAAAAGGATCCTTCTCAACCTTTACAAGTTTTCATTACAGAAATTTGTTATCTAATGTCACTTATACATTTACCATCTCCAAGAGATTACTAGAGTGATATTTTAGGTAACCAAAAAATAAAGAGAAAATGTCTATCAAAGAATTTGAAAAATTCAGACAATTTTTACATTTTAATGACAATACTAAAGAAATTGATAGGGGCATGAAGGGCCTTGATAGACTATTCAAAGTAAGACCTCTAATAGAATATATCAGGAAACGCTTTATGCAAGTTGCTATGGAAGCGTGTTTGTCAATAGATGAGCAAATTTGCGCAACAAAATCTCGAAGCATTTTGAAACAGTATTTTCCCAATAAACAAAATAAATGGGACTTTAAATTCTTCGTTTATGTGATATAAGTGGTTTTGCCCGTAATTTTTAATTATATAGTGGCCAGGAAAATGTTGACATACGACCGTCAAATGAGCCAGATTTAGGGTCTGCATCAAATGTTACTCTGTGCCTTAGTAGGTTAATTCCGCGAAATCAAAACCAAAAGTTGTTTTTTCATAATTACTTCAATTCATTACCATTACTTGAATTTTTATCACAGAACGGAATGCTTTCATTGACCACAGTGAGACACAATAGAATTCCTAATTGTAAGCTCCCTTTGGAATCTGAGATAAAAAAAGAGAAAAGAGGATATAGTTTAGAACAAGTAGCATGCATTAACAGTACACAAATATCATGTGTTACATGGTTGAATAATAAGTCAGTTAATTTCTTGTCAACATTTGTTGCGAGTCTCTCTGTAGAAAATATTTCTCGATTCCATAAAATGGTGAATCAAAAGACGGATATAACTTGTCCTTTTGTGATAAAACAATACAATAAACACATGGGTGGGGTGGACTTACTAGACAGCCATTTAGAAAGATATAGAAATAAAAGGAGATCTAAAAAGATTGAATTTTCTACCATTTACTGTATGTTGTTATGATAAATTCATGGATCTTATGTGAACGAAAACAATTCCTTGACAAAAATGATTTTGTCTAAATTCAGGGAAGAGGTTGCAATCTGCCTATGTAAAATTGGAAGCGAAACACCAAATGCTAAAAGAGGACGTCCATGAATGTTTGAAGTAGAAAGGGGAATTATAGCCAAGAAACATAAAGGTCCTGTACCTGTAATGCCAGTCAAAGATATAAGATTAGATGGACGATTGGCTGGATTATATGGAATTGCAAACTGCACTCTCAAAACTTTTATAAAGTGTTCAAAATACCGAGTAGCCTTATGTATAAATCGAGATTGAAACTGTTACCCTTTGTTTCATGTGAAATGAACATTTGGAACTTTTTTGCTCTTAAAGCTCTTTTTTACACTAATTTTCTTTTGATTTGCTTTTTGGTGATACTTTATTCTATTGTAAAATAATTTTCTATACATTTTCTACATGTTTTCTTTTCATGTCTTTTTGCAATGTGTATTTTGAAATTTGTAACATTAATTTTTACTTTTTTGAGCATTTTAACCCCTTGAGGGGCGGTGGGATATATTATATCGTGCTAATTTTAATAAAGATTCGCAGCAGAAACTTTTAATTAAATTTTATATTTCTAACTTTGGAGGGTAAAAGTTGCAAAAATTGCTTTTCCTTATTTTAAAATAATTTCTTTTCGAATATTCCGGTATGAATTCAACATTTCAGACACACAATTGCTTTCTCCTGAAAGGGTTAAGTATCTGCATAAAATTTTAATACATATTATACTCTTTTTGTACATATAATACAAAAGTTTTGTGCCACATTTAGTACAAAACACTAAATATCTAACTGAGTGCATTGGGACGCATATGGTACATACCACAAAAATCCATATTTAAAAAAAAATATGAAGTCTGAAATTTTTTATTATTTTTCCTGTATTTGTGACTACCTAAAGTAATAAAATTATTTTTTTCATAAAGAAAAGAGAAATCGTGCAGTGAAGGGTTAATATCTAATGTTCATAAGAAATAGCTCATAAAATATTTAATGATTAAATTAAAAGAAAATCTAATTTAGGATTGTTTAGTCTGAAATTAACTGTAACATTAATGAGTATTATCGCATAAGAAATACTTTGTAACAGAACTAAATGTTATGATTAATTTTTTTAACGTAAGTATATTTGTATTGTATATGCTTTGTTACTAAAACCGCATTTGTTGTCGTGTTATATCATCTTTACATTTAATATATAAATGTAAAATTATGCGATTTATATATTATATATATAAATGGTCCATGTTCCTTTTCTGATTATCATTTCAGGTGCGATTCAATAATTCGAATTATAAATTTGTTTAAATATGTTTCGAATCATTATCGATGATTTTAACCTATTAGCGTTACATTATATATTTCTATTGTTTGGATATAACGAATTTTATAAAGTCTAGAGTTGTAAAACAATGATTATCTGTTTTTTGTAAAACATGCGTCACTGCCAACTGATTGATGTAGAAGCTATGACTTGGCCCAGTCAAAACATACCTAATTCATTTAAGCAAAACTATTTTGACCCAAATATTATTATTTTTTGAATTACTAGTAATAGGTTAATTCCGGGAGCGATGGACCACGTTTTTTCCTTTCGCTCTACAAGCCAGATATTTACACATATTTTACATTTCACAGTATATACACGGTGTTTCGTAAGAAATGGGCAAAATTTTAAGAGGTGATATTACACACCCCAAAAAAAAAACAACTTTCATCAAATAATGAATGGTCGGAAATAAAACGTAGAAATGCTGGAGCATTTGGAAACTTGGTCTATGCAAACGTTAATGTTCCATTCCTGTTGCGAGTTATCGGGAGAAGAACAACATTTATAACATGCAAATTTGATATGGGGTATATAACACGTATGGAAAATTTCGCCTCGATTAGTACATAAAAGCCGCCGATCCGAGCGTGCAACTCTCAATCACAGTAGGAACGTATCAGAAGTTGTTGACCTTCACCAATAGGGAAAAGGCTGATATGCATTTTTTCCATGGAATTGCAAATGAAAATGACTCAGAGGCTCAAGGATTGAACGGAAAGTAGTTTCTCACCTTGTTTTTGTCACGTAATCGTTCTGCGTGTGATTCTGCCTTTAAAACAATATCATATTCGGCGCCCTCCAGCACCTTTGCATTATTTTTCCGACGATTCATTGATGAAAGTTGTTTGTCTGGATGTATACTATCATCTCTTAAAGTTTTGCCCATCTTTTATGAAACACCCTGTATGTATGATGTTTCTTAAAAGAGTCCTAATGCAGAAGTTCATATCTTTAAAGGGATTTCTTTTATATATATTTTTTAATTTTTACTATGTGGTTCATCTGACGTGAACTAATCCGGGTGAGATGGTACATATGAATATATTCCAGTTAAAGCTCTGGCCCATTGGGGCTCGGTACAGGGCAAGTTGAAGTTTTTGCTCCATATATTGTTAATAAATGTCCCCCTCTTCATCCGATCTTCATTTTTAGAACACTTTTTTTCATTTAAATATTCTTTCGTTTCTACATTCCAGTTAATATCCTGGGGTCATGTAGGAACTGCTTCGGGGCCCTTGAAATTTTTGTGCGCCATGCATTTTTCATCCCCTTATTTTATCGCCTTCTCCATGCATAATTTTGATGTTGAGTCTTGGGCTACTCTCCCCGGACCAACATCATCATATTTTTAATGGGACCCTAGGGTAATTTTTTAAACATACCCATCCCCATTTTTGCTCATTTTTTAAAATTTTTATTCTAATGATTAATTCATACCTTAGCTTAGGTTTGACTAATTGAAGATCGAAGTTCTAAGAACCAAGACCTATTTACATGTTTTCATGTGAGAGACCTGCTCTTAACTATCAGCTGGCCCTTTTTGGATACTTTCTTATAGCTCACTTAAAACTGGTCCAATTCACTAGCTTTTTTATCTAATAACTTCTTAAGTCGTCCAGCTACTACATGAACAACACAAATTTTTCTCAGACTTCAGCTACTACAAATTTTGAATATTAATCTCCTTCTTGGGGCCTTTCTTTCAACTTCTTTAAAAATTATCCGATTGCATTACAATTTTCTTTAACATGGATTTAGCATCCTTTAGCTACTTTAAAACTACTAAAAAATTTTCTTATACCCAACTACGTACCAGTTAAGACTCAGGCTGTCTCTTCCCAGTCCTTCTTTATACGCCAGCTACAACTTTTCTTGAATATTAATATCTTTTTTCGGCAATAACTTACGTTTACTCACAATAGCCGTAAATTAAAAATCCCATTACTTCAAAGATAATTTTTGATAAACGATTTCATTCGTCTCTGAAATATCGTGCTAATTTTAAAAGTAATTCGTGAAATTTACAGGAGGTTGTGCACATTTTACATCTTGAAGGCGCATTGTTGGGGCCTCCAAAATTAGATTCATTTAAAACAATTTCAAAAAATATAAAACCATACAAACTTGAGCTTTGTTTACGGTTATTATAACAGGCCGCGGCTAACGTCGGGCGGGTCAGCTTGTAATATATAAATTACCATTTCTATAAAATATTATTAATTAATTATTGAATACAAATATTATTGATATAATAATTATTGTTTGCAAACCATTCAGACAGTTCCGAAATCCTGGGATTAGAAATAAAATTAGTGAACATTTTCCCTATTTATAAGTTTTTTTACACGATAATTTTCTAATTAGTAATTTTTGGTGGTAAAATATTTATACTTTATCGCAAGATGATCAATACATTTTGAAATACGTTAGATAATGTTTATAAATTTTCATGAAATAATTGGAATTATATCGTTAATTATACTTATCTACCTTTAAATAGCGGATTCTGAATTTATGTACATTACTCCTACAAAATATAGAATCTAAATGCAATTCTATGTCCCAATTAATATGAAAAAGGTCTTAATTAGCAGTGTTAAACGGAGAGTTGAAAGTTTTAATGTTTAATGAAGCACGTTATTGTCACTTCATTTAACTTTAATACAGAAAAGTTTGTTTGATTAGTTCATTATTTTGAAGGCGACAAAACTGAATTCTGTAAAACACGTGTCTGTTAATCTCTTAGAAGAACGGAAATAATTGTTTCGATTTAAATTTAAATTGCTCAGCAATTATTAACGCATCAATATTCCTAAATAAATTTTGACCAGAAATTCTTGATGCGAAATTCGGCATTTTGTAAAAATATTACATTTGAATTAAGAATTGCATGACCTATTATTTTATTCTAAATGTGACAAAAGTAAGGAATATTTAGTCCATTCAAAAAAACTATTGTCCAATCAACCTAAAAAATAATATAAAAGCAAATTATCCAATCAAGATAAAAAAAAATATTAAAAACAAAATCAAATCAACATAAAAAATATGAAGAATTATGAGCAAAATATTCATAAAATTACCAATAGAAAAGTATTAAAAAAACTTCGCTGCGAAGTTCGGTTTTTAAGAAATAAGGATAAGTAATTTATATCTTGTAGCAGGACTATTCCAAACCACACAGTTACATTTTTATATAGGATAAATGAGACAGCTCAAAAGAAGTAGATGATAGTCTTTATTTTAATAACAGTGATAATTTTCGATTAGATAAACATGTGTTTTAAAACTATACTGTTTTAAAATTAAACAAATTGAGTCGGAGAGGGTAGGTGCAAAAAGATCTAAAAAGAAATTAAAGATACTGAGATATGGTTAGCCCCTGAGGGAAATGGTAGTTGAAATTTAACAGTAATTCTTCGTATTACGGTCTTATATTTATAAATGTATGTTTTCCCAAAATTTTATTTGAACCAAATGGCGCAGAGAAATCATGAAATACAGATTTTCCTCTGGTAGGCGGCAAGTTCAAACTTGAAAAATCTTCGTATCACAGGTATATATTTTAAAACTTTTCATACTGAAAAATTCCACCTGTTTTGTAATCTGCCAGAGAGGCAGATAAGGGAGCAGATTTTCAAAAGTATTTTCCATCTTTTACTCTTAAATTCTACAATTTACCATTCAGCAAAATTTCACCAGTAACGCCCAGAAAGATCATAATTTTTTTCTTAAGCAATTTAACGAGCAAAGGGGGATTATTGAAAAACACCTTATATTAGGCTAATGTATTTGAATATCACTATCTTGCAAAATTTTATCTGTAATGTTTTGATAGACTCTGAATTGGGGTTTTTTGTAGTTACATATAAACGAACTTAAATAAAATTTCAAAATGCCTTATTCCATTAAATTTTATAAATGTTTTACTAGATGTTATAAATGTATCAGTCAACCTTCGCGCCATAAACCAGTTTGAATTTTTTTTTTCTATCACAATTCGAAAATGAATTTCAAGCATTAGAACATTAGTAATCATAAAATTATAATATAGTCTTTAGTTATATTTTTAGCTATTTTAAAAAATCTGATATTTAGCAGTTTGAAATACTGCAAAACATAAAACAAATATGGCTGCATGTAATGGTATAAACATTTGTTGAAATATTATAAAAGTGTTCATAGCCAACAGCCGCTAATCGCAAAAGTGACGGGACGGCGTACCCAACCCACAACAATAATTCTTTCAAGGCTGAGGCGGTTAGAAAGAAATTAGCCTGAGCACGAAAGATCCCAAAGATCCCAACAAAGTAAATTATAACACTTTTGTCTATTTAAAGACATCAAAAAACCGTTTCTAGAGGGCTTGGGCATTTAAGAAATCAGACCATCTCGGTATCTTAGATAACTAATACAGGGCCACCAAGTGCGACTATTTTTACATTCTATTTGCACCACTATTTTAAGAAAATAATTTTTATAGTATATGTATCTTACAAATGTTATCATTCTGTCTGTGAAAAACACTCTTAAAAAATGTTGTGAGACAGAATTAAAAAGTAGTCCCCTGTGGCAGTCCTGCTAATGCGCACATCCTACCGTTACAGTTACGTTCTTTTAATTATAATATTAATTCTTTAATATTTTATTAATTATTAAGAAATAAATTATCATAAACTTTGAAGATTTTTCCATGTGTTGCAATAGTAATTTAACCTATAAATCCTAAAAAATAGAAATAGAATAAATGACATTAATTTCCATCATAGGAAAATTCCCAGTTCTCTAAATGAAGATGCAAATTTTTCCAGAGTTGTGGCAGAAGAATATACAATTTCCCTGAAAATAAGAAGAAAAACAATGTAATACATATGTTCTTTGAAATGGCCCGACGTATCATTTTTTCAAATTCTATTTGGTATTGCTTACAAAAATATCCTTTACTTTAAAAATAATGAATGTTAATTTCAACAAGATTGTCGATAAACATGAATTTGAAATGGGAACATAAATCTTATTCATGAAATTTAAATGTACGATGATACAGGAAAATGACGTTATTTTCTGAGATTTTTCTAGTTAGAGGGAATTTTATTTTGAATATGCATAATTGTTTCTTTCATCGAAAGTAATGACATAGTTAGGAGTCATAATCTGTTGTGTTATCTTTCTGAGTTTCTGTTCAGAAAATAAAATGTGTCAATTAGAATAGATTAAAAGGTATAAAACCAACCTTTAAATATGCACAAATAACACACAAAAAGCAGCAAACAGCTGTTTCGAATCAACAAACGGGATTCTTCTTCAGTGCAAGATAAATCACAGCATGCTACAAAAAGCAAGGCTGGGCAAAACGACAAAGAGGTGCCGGTTGATATGGTTGGACGGGTAGCGAACGCCCCCAAAGCAAGCAATGAGGGAAAAGGAGCATGAAACATGTGAGTGGAAATTTAGCGACATCTACCAGAGGACGAAGGAAAAAGAAACCAAAAATGGGGGAAATTATATTAACGCATTCCAAATGCTTCGTAAATCAGTAGTACTTGATAAGTCATTGACTAAAGAGGGAGAATTTTTGATGATGTGGTAAGCTTACCAAAAATCAAGATGAAGGTTAGAAAAACATTTTTAGATAATGATGGCTGAGGAAAAATTGAACCTATGTTGAAAAGACCAACAATGTTGAGCAATAGAAGAACGTTTAAGCTCTTGATTTTTAACGTAACCTTCATGCTCTTTTAAACAAAAGCTAAGAGCACTTTTGTCTGGCCAATATAAGATAGACCACACTGGCAAGGATATTAGGACACCAAGAACGAATGGGTTAATATCTCCTGAAATTATAATCCTAATGGGATAATTTTTTGTGCAGTTACAACACAAAAAAAAACCCAAACATAAATATGATTAAAAAATATAAGAACACGTTTGACCAATATAAGAAAGACCATACTGGCAAGAGATTTTGTAAATACCCCGGTTATCTATACGATCAGCGGTGTGTTTGAGATTTGAAAATGATATTTTATTAACAGGAGAAAAAATAACACTGAAATTAATCCTTCTTAAGATTTTTAGCAAATTGCTGACTGGTTTTAAGATAAAAAGGCAAAACAACTGAAGTATTTTAGTTGAAATTAAAATGCTTTTCAGAAGGTAAAATCAGTCAGCAAGATGCTAAAATCTTAAGAAGGTTTGATTTCAATGTTATTTTTTTCTCCCGTTAATAAAATCTCTTTTTCAAAACTCAAACACTCCATTGGACGTATAGATAACTGGGGTATTTACCAAATCTCTTGCCAGCCTGGTCTTTCACATATTGGCCAGACCAAACGTGCTCTTAGTTTTCTTAATCGTATTCCTTAGGGTTTTTTGGTATTATAACCATACGAATAATTATCCCATTAGGATTATAATTTCAGGAGGTCATAACCCATTTGTGCCTGGTGTTCTAATTTTGGGACGCTTTCTTTAAAAAAAATTCCAATAGAAATGAAATTATGATATCCTTTTAAAATTTCGTAAAATATATCCGTATTATTTGTTTTCAATATTTATTCATAAATGGAAACGCAATTTTAAAAATAAAACGGTCAATAAATTTTTGTTGAAGCACAAAGTTGGAGTTTCTTGAAATAAAAGGACTCATATGAAAAAGTAAGCTATTTCTTTTATTTTTTAATAAATTATTTTATAAGTGGCATTATTTATGAGACGAAATATTATTTTAGAATACGTATTTATGCATTTTTTCTGATTTCTACTTTTTTGTTCGAATTTGCACATTTATATACCGTCTTATTTGTAGGACGGTAGGCACTAAAGGGTACGGGTTTTCTGTGTTACTGACTATACGTTAAATCTATGTTTTATGCCTATTATTTTTTTACAAAATGATTAATAACATTCGAATTATTATTTTTCTATGAAAATTTGTGTATTATTACTGTAAGAGTGTTGCGGGGAGCTGGACTCCGCTCAAGAACAGGACACCCACCCCTCCCCACCCTAATGGCTTAGTAAAAAATTAAATCACACCGCTATGTTTAGTGCTAGTTTAGTATTTGACATCCTGAAGTTATTATTATGTTTATATATATACATACCGTATATACACGCGTATAAGTCGAAACATTCCTAACAATTTTGAAAGAAAATTGCGGTTTGACTTATAAACGACTCAATTACAAAAGCCAAGAAAAAAGAAAAACCTTCGAATACTGCAATATTCAGGCTTTTTATGTATATAAATAATAAAATGATATACAAAATATACAAATAATAATAACTTATTATTAAAAAAATCAATAATTATTTTTTGTTTACTTACAAGTTTTTCGCTAAAGTATGTGAAATCCTTAGCTTGATTTTGTTCAAAATTGAAGTAAAAAGTTAGGGGGTCAACTTATGCGTGAGTTTTTGATTTTTTGAAGAACTTGCATTCAAAAGTTAGGGAGTCGACTCATATGCAAGTATATGAGGCATTCTCGCAATCTTTTGATTTTCGGAAAAAAAAATCTGGAGAAATTAAACCTGCTTAAATAACATTTTAATCTGATAGACGAGTGCCTTAATGATTCAAAATAAAGAAAAAATGGTCAGCAGCGAAAAATATTTTATGTAACTGAGGTTTAAGTTAAACTCGGGAGTTTAATTTTCCTTACCATTTTACCACTATAACTTTTTATTTTCTTCTAAATTTTTACTTATAGTGGATTTGCATTGTACCCACAGGACATTCAAATAAGAAATAATAACAATATAGTACTTTTAATAAAGAATGTTGTATAACATTGTCTTAAAGTGGTGTTAAAGAAGGGACGGTAAGGTAAAAAAAGTGGACGGTATAGGAAAAAATGGACGAAATGTGGAAAAAACAGACGGTAAGGATGGAACGGTAAGGGAAATTACCACCTATAGTGATAGCTAAAGTGTTCATGATTTTTAGAAACAGTTGTTAACATTGGATTAAATTATTTTTTTTTTAAATTTACCTCGAAAAGTGCAGGAATAAACCTTGGATACGGTAAGACTACCAATAAAGCCACTATCTTGAAATTGATATTTAAATGCTGATTTAAATTCTGCAGTTAATTTCCTGTCAAATAATCGTAGACATTCTTTCTCTAGCGTACTTCTGCATGAGAAAAAACTTAAAAAACATTCTGTGGCTGCATCTGAAGTGATTTTCTGTATAAGTTTAGCAAGAGGGACGGTAAGGATTAGAGTCACAGGACAGAGTTCAAAAAATAATATCAACCGCAAAACTGTGTGCAGGTTAATTTTTTGCTACATATTTATATAAAACAATTGTCCCAGTTTCGGAAAAAAAATTCATAGAATTACTTTTATTGAAACAATTTTATACAGACAGCTCCAAACTTAAAAATCAGCTTCAGGGACACGGGACGGAATAGGATTTTTCCTAGTAATTGGACCCCCAACGTCGTCCAAAACTTATTTATCTTGTTAATATTGTTATGCAATCATGCAATGGGATGTTCCCTAGTATATGAAATTAAAAAAAAACACACAAAAAGTGCATTAAAATAAAAATTATTATTCAGGGACATGAAAGTCACAAGATTGTGAGAATGCCCCATATACGCTATATATACTCTATTAATAATTCTTGATTCTTATAAATTTTTACAATATAATTTTTTACTATGCCAATGGCTAAGGATGGGGTAGGGTTCTTGTGTCGAGTGTTCTTGAGCCGAGCCCAGCCCCCATAGTAACAACAAAGAAATGTTTATAGCCAAATTATTACCCGAATGATAAACAGTCATTTTGTAACAAATTAAATGGCCTAAAATCTAGATTTAATGCATAGACAGTAACAAAGAACATACGAAAAAAACAATTATTATTGAATTTATAATTTAAAAATGTATACACATTAGTTATTGTAGCATGTCCCTAGGTTATGCAAATTGGAATGAGAATTCAGTTGAAAAATTCAAACTGAACCAAAATAAATCCAATTCACACCCCCAGAATCACATTAAAGCCGGATGTATAGTAGCCGACACATACGCGTCGTAACTAAATTAATTTAAAATTGGTTAATTTTCAAATGGAAATAAAATGTTATTAATAATTAGAAATCTCTCAGATATATTGGTCTAATAATGAATGTATCAAATTTAAATATCTGGCCAAACTCAGTAATGAAATTTGTGAACCTGAAAATAAAAACAATAAAGTTTACTCACCCTATGAAACATGAATAATCGAAATGGTTAAACACTGAAGAAATTTTATTTACCAAGACATTCTCAAATCACTCATACTGGATCCAGTGGAAAACAATTACATAAAATAAAGTTTCTAAAATAGAAGAATATCTTGTAACAAAATTTGATGAACTCAAGCATCCTGCACCTCACGATCTAGTACAGTTTATTGGTAATCATATTGTCTATGGCACACTTATCTTTATTGTATTACTAGTTATTATTTCGAATAAAGTCAACAAAGTTTTTAGATTTATAGTTTCTGAGTATTTCACACACTAAAATATAAATGATATGGTATAATTATGGAGAAACGTAAACGCTATTGCGTTAAATTGATGAGTCGAACTTTGTGAATACGATCTTAAAATCAGGAAGAACACATTTTATATCGGAGGTATACCAGGAGCATCTCTATTTGAAGAATCATAAAGGACAAGAATGATCTGATGATAGCATAAGTAATTTGCAGGAAATCAAAAATTCAGGAGATGTCTGTTATTCACTCGTAGAATTAAGAAAATGGCGAGTGGAACAATCCACGTTCCATTTGTAGAGTAACGGAGTTGAAAAGGTTTCTCATCCGCACGTAGATTGTTACTTAAAATAAAAAAGGCAGCATTTTCATTAAAGCTTATAATACAGAACATATTATTAGAGATTTTTGCTCTTTGAATACTTATACGATTCCTCCAGGCACTACGGCCTAGACGATCACAAAAGAATCGTCCGACTTTTTCGTATCGAAATTTTCTTCAACTGAACTGATTCAAAAAGATCGGCAAAGTCCGGAATGCCGCTCTCGGCTAAACGAGCCAATGAGAGAATTTTTCTAAGTGCTGGGCGGACGCACAGCCGGCGAAAAATGTTTTTGTGCCAGAATTACGACTGTGAAATGGTAGCAGTTGTTCGGGCGGGAGAAAAGGGCGCTTACGATTTGTGTGACCTGGTGACGTGATATTGGAATTTCCGCTCGAATTCCAAGACAAGAAACATCACTTGAACTTGGAGATGCTTTTTTGAGGGGAAATGACGAAGCACGAATTGAAAACCATTATAAATAAAGAAAATGCTAGAAATTATTTTCTTGTTTATCTGGTAAACTATAAAAGCAATTACGCTGAAATTTTACCAGAGGCATCAGAAAAAATATTAGAATTTAATAAATGTGATTTCAAATTAAAATAATAAAGATTTTAGATTTTTAATATTTGAAAACTTAGTAAATTTAGCTGTCAATTTGATAGATCGAATTTGAAGTTGCTTATTTAATAAACAAAGTATAAAAATTTAAATTTATGCAAATTTTAAATAAGGAATGTTGTGTACTGCTTTTATAACATAACAGTAATCAACAATTATTTATATGGTATATATATATATTAGTAAGAAAATTAGTAACCTCAGGATGTCAAACACAAAGTTAGTACAAAACATTACTGTATGTTATAAATTTTTACCATGCTAATGGCGAAGAGTGGGTAGGAAGGGGGTCTTGTTCTTGAGCCGGGCCTAACGCCTTAGCCCCTCGCCTTATAGTAATATTGAAGAAATTTTTATAGTCATATTATAACCCGAATGATCTATAACATTTTTGTAACACAATAAATGGCATAAAACATAGATTTAATGCATATAGTACAGTAACGGAGATAACCCATACCCTTTCGTGCCTAGTGACCCAAAATTGGCACGTTTAGATTTTTATAAGTTAAATAAATATTTTTTCAAAGAGAAATTTGTTTTCTTTTATTTTACACCATTTACTATAAAGCACAATATTGAGTAGAAAAAAAATTCAGGCACTAATTGGTTAGTAAAAATACGAAAATATAACACTATTCACATTAGATCAACGTTAGATTAAATCAACATTAGAAGATTTGAATGTTTATAATTCAAAAGCTTTTCATCCAAATGGCTTAAAACTTTGTATCTAAGCATAGTTTGAACAGAAGATTTAAAATATCTCTTCAAAATCTAGTGTTACCTTAAGAAAAAAACAAAGTTTGGTTTGGTTTTATTTATAGATGCTCTCCTACGCAAATTTTATATACATCATTTAAAAGTAGGCGTTATTTCCAATCGTTTGGTACCAGTAACTATCTTCTACTATAATTTGTTGCATAATTAGTAGGGAGTGATTACTTATTTCTTTCCACGACTGTACATTTTCATAAGGAACATACACACAAACATTGACTTTCATATACATAAATTTTATCTATACGCAGGGCTCGTAGAAAACCTTAATTACCAACTGAAATCCTATGATTACGTAAAACGAATATTGCTATCCGGAAATAGCGATAGTCAAAAGTAAAAAAGGTGTGAGACTTTTATTGCCTATTTATAATTGTAAATATATATAAACACTTATTTCTTCTTTGAAGCAGATTTTAAAATATTAAATAAATTCCTTATAACATATAAAATCTTTTTAAAAATTCAATAGAAATATGTACTTTATTTTCTTCGGTTTTATTTATTTAGGTTTAAAAATATCTCTTTTCTTAATTTAGAAAAAGAATAGTCGAATTTCTGTTATATTAAGCATACTAGTTTGAATCTTAATTTAACGATTTTTTTTCCGCATATGTCTATAAATTTAACTATCATTTCATATTTAATTTTGGAGCTGTTCCATTTGGCATACAAACTATTTTACAAGAAAAACATCTGGGAATAGCACAACCGAATAATAAATTATAATAATATACAATTATAATGATTAATGAAACTTTTTTCGATTAATTTAGGAAATCTGAATGCTTATGTAAAGCTAATAATATTATAACTATTATTAGTAATCTAAAATTGTATAAATTGGAACATTGTCTATAAAATGAAAACTGCCTTATTTTTTTTATTCATATAAAAAATATGGAAAATACATATGAAGTATATTTGTCGTTAAAAATTTTAATCATGTAAATATTTTTAATCATAATTTAATAATTATTAATTTAAGATTACAATAGTTAGTATAGTAAGAGAATTGTGTTTGAAAAAACTAGAGAAAAATGGTCAAGGTTCAATTCTTAAAAGTTGTGTAAAAATACTGCGAAAAAATCTAATTATTCCCTATTAAAATTTAAATAAATTGGATGCGAATAAACCACAAATGATTACTATTTTGGTGTACAAACATTTGATATAGATCAAAAACATTAAAATTTTCTACAGTTTCGGCACACACTCGTAGACATCCTCTGGAATGCAAATGAATTATGTTGGATCAACAATCTCAAAATCACAAGTATGGGAGGAAAACAACCAATGAATTCGAAGGCGTTGGAAAATTACAGATTTTACTAGCACCACCTGTTTAGATATGATGATAATACAAACCTTACAAAAGACCCTGCCACCATCTATATGTGAAAAAAGTAATGAGCTTCATAACTCTGTACATTTGCAGCTTTGACAAGATTTTATCTCAATAATCTCTTTAGCACCCTCAAAATCAACATAGGAATTATAATTACTGATATAAAATCTTGACAGGTCTGTAGATGTGCAAAGTTATTTATTTCATTATTATTTTCACACTTGGTTGTTTTTCCCAATATGTACAATTTTCTCTAGTGGAGATTTTGACATTCATGATCCAGCTTAATTCATTTACATTTCTAAGGATGACCACGAGTGCGTGTCGCCAATGTAGAAGATTTTAATGTTTTTAATCGATATTAAATGTTTTTACACCAATATAGCAAAAAATTTGGTGTTCATTCTCATGTCATTTATTTAAATTTTGATTATCTATGCTGTAACAGTACAAACATGTTTATTGCATTCCCTATTATTTTGGACATTAATAACTATTTTAAACGTGATACTTTTTTTTTTTTTTTTTTTTTTTTTTTTTTTTTTTTTTTTTTTTTTTGTTTGGAATTACGGAATTCTTTCATAATATGGCAGGATTTGTTGCATAAGGAGTCGTCAATATATTGCGAATCAGAAAAAAAAATTCACCATTTGATAATAACTGCTTTTCGCCCATTATTAGTAAATAGTTTACATTTTTCTTAGATGTAGAACTCAAACGCTGACAATTTTAATGTTAGAACTATGAAATAAACACTTATTTATATTATGTTTTCAAAAAATAAACTGACTGACATATTTCAATTTTAATAAAATACACTCAATGGAAGCACTCATCTATTGGAATATTTTTCATTAAAAACATATATTTAATTACCAATGTTTTAAATAAATCAAACCAAAAAAATATAGAAAATAATCTTATTTACATTTTCGTTGAAAAACTAGAGTTTAGTTAAAAATCATGGGTATGCAGATTTAAACCTCGTCCCTAGCATTAGTTTTTAAGATAAACAGAAATTGTACGCTTGTTTAAAATTCTTAAAGAATGTTGAAATTATGTTTAAAAAAAGAAGGTAAAAGTAAATTACTTACATCTATAGAGGGTGTTCGATGTTCGTATATTTTTAGACGATAAGGTGATCATATTTTTTTAAGGTGAAGTCTATCTTTACATATACACGTGTAGTTAATTTGCCTATATAAGTCCTTTTAAAATCTTAAAACGATACTGAGACGGATACCGGAAAAAGATTTAGAAGAAAATGTTGTTACATAAAAATACGTTATTAAAAATTACTGTAGTCCTCCGACTACCCTTTCATTAATTTTCAGCCTCTCCATAGTTAATTTTTTAACTTTTCTTTCTTTTATTGTACTAAAAAAGTGCTACGTTTAAACTTTTTTCTCATGGCTCCTCTAGGACTTTCTATACACATACTCATATACAGGGAGTGGAGTAGCACTGCTACTGGGTATCCCCTAGAACTGCTCTGCTGTTTGCTGTTCGCTGTTCGCTAAAACGATTTCTATATATAATGCATTTAATCGAGTTGCCTCAGTTTCCCTTAGGTAGTTAGAACGACGAAGTAGAATACACATTATTTTGTCGTCAATATAAAATTAATGGAATAACATATCAACAAACATGGCAAGCGTTGCTTTTCGAAGGCCTTGCATAGTTCCACTGGTAAAGAATAATAATATTTCTGTTTTTATTACATCAACATATTTGGATACATTTATATTCAATATAATATGTACATTATATTTTCCTTTTTAAAAGACTTCCAAAAGATTTCAAAAAACATATTCAAATCTAACCTTATTTGTTTCTCTAATGAAACTGCTTTTTATTACTTATTTTTAGTTGCCGAAATTCCTAAGGATACAAAATAATACAAAATAACTAGACAATACTTTCAAAATCATTCATTTATTTCTTATATAATGCATAAAATGATGAGCTTACTTGAAGTTTATGACTTTGGAAAGAAATATCACTAATGAGTTTGGAAATAATTTCATGCATCACAAAAAAAGCAGAAATTCTCCACCAAAGAAAACAGAAGAATGACAAATATCGCAAGATAAAAATGTAAGCAATAACCTTAAAATAATTAGAAAAGGGGAAATGACGAAGGTTATAAGGATGATAAAGGTTAAATTTATTTCTGAGGATAAATTATCAATGTATTTTATTTAAATATATTTCCCAGACTTTAATTAAATTGCAAAAGGTTAAAGCAGTTCGTAGCCAATAAATTACATTTATACATTCACAGTAGCAGTTCTGTAAATTTCACGTTTGCTATTAAATATTCTTTAAAAATTATAAATTATAAAATATTTTTATATGTTATATTATGTTCGCATATATTTCTGAAGAGGTAAAAAGTTCTTCATTGTTGTGTTGAAAGATTTTATTAGATAGTCGACCAGAAATTATGTATATTTGAAATAACATGCATTTTAAATTTCTTGGCCATAATATTTAAAAAGTCCTGAAACTACTTAATACGTTATAAAAAACTACTCGGCAACGTTTTCGAAATACAGAGGAAGCAAAAGGAACTTAATTTTGATAAATGATTTTTTAAATCTCGAAAATTTGTGACCTTCTAATATTATTAACCTTTAAATGAGCGATTTTTTATTTTGTTTCGAAAAAAAATTATATATGATTCACTGAAAGGTTTATTACACATAAAAAATAATGAAAAAAATTAGAGAGATATTTTTCATATAATACGTCAATCTTTTCTTCTGTTGCACATCAGCAATACAAGTAAAAACTAATGTCGTGTGGCTGTTTTACTCTAAAATAATGCAAATTAGTAAATACTTTAATAAGTATATCTCCAAATACCTTATTTCGTATAATTATTTATTTTATAAAACTTAATATTTCACCTTTTAATTCCCATGACAGAATGCATTCTAGAAATTACGTTCTTCCGAGAACGTGACTTTACACCAGAAAGTTTCAATGGTTAATTTCAGTATATTTAAATACAGAATGTCTGTTTATTTAATTACAGCAAATATTGCTTTTCTGGTGTGAATTAGGTATATGCAAATAAAAAAAATCTATTAAATTCAAAACAGTGTTGTTTGCATATATGCAGAGCTCCGCACTAAAGGATTAAAGATATAAAAAGCTTTTTGGAATTGCGGATAACATGGAAGAGGTTATTGCATATTTTAGTTCGTGGTTATATTATATTTTCGAATATTTAGAAACACTTGTCTTTTTTTTATGTGTACTTAATGTGGCAGAACTAGTTGTTGATCGACACCCGTGTACTCGTAGGTATATTCTATAACAGGGATTGCGAATCTTTTCACTTCCAAGTGTCATTTTAATATTTTACGTGACTATGACGTCCCAAAAACTAAAACGTTTAGTGAAGGAAATAAATAGCGAATTACAATTCTATCAATTGCGTTTAAAAAGAATCACATAATAACATACAATGTTATGTTTAAATAACTATTTTTACAGAAAGGGGTTTCATTGTGTTTCATTTTAAATGACAAATAATTAATATCAAGTTCATTTTAGGTATTGTGAATTTAACACCATTTTAACTGCAACCATCTAAAAAATGTTTTCTTTTCGAATTTTACATATCGCTCACCCGCAAGAAAAGTGACAAATCTTAACAAAAGTAAATTTAACAACATTTTAACTGCAATCATCTAACAAACGTTTTCTTTTCGAATTTTAGATATCTCTCACCCTCAAGAAATGTGACACATCTTGACAAAAGTAAATTTAACACAATTTTAACTGCAATCATCTAACAAATGTTTTCTTTTCGAATTTTACATATCGCTCACCCTCAAGAAAAGTGACACATCTTGACAAAAGTAAATTTAACACCACATTAATTGCAATCATCTAACAAATGTTTTCTATTCGAATTTTACATATCGCTCACCCTCAAGAAAAGTGACACATCTTGACAAAAGTAAATTTAACACAATTTTAACTGCAATCATCTAACAAATGTTTTCTTTTCGAATTTTACGTATAGCTCACCCACAAGAAAAGTGACACATCTTGACAAAAGTAAATTTAACACGAGAGGCAAAAGAAAATGTGCATGTTTTTACTGTAACATGGAATTATAGCGTTTAGCTCTACGTGCAGGAGTAAAAATGTGCATAAAAGCATAAAACCTTTAAGAATGAAGACTTAGGATGAGGTTTGGAGAGTTGGTTAATTTTATCTCCCCACACAATCAACCCCCTCTTCTGTGGTCACAAATCGACATATAGCGTAATAAAGGGAATTTCCATATAACTACACTAATCAAACTGTTTGTGTAGCAAAGCGAACAGCTATGCTATGACAGCTATGCTATGAACAGCGAAGCTATGACAGACCTATTAGTGGAATAAAACGCAAAATGAATTTTTGCGAGATGTGTCATTTCTCTGGCGGGTAAACAATATTATCTACCTCGGAAAATAATGATTCGAAGACTAAATAGTCAAAATAAAACCTGCCAAACAATGCCTCTGTGTATATTTTGTTACCTTTCTTTGTGATAATTATACAGTATATGCGACGTACACTGTTAAAACTGAAGGCGACTTATCGGTGTCATTTGGATGATTGAGGTGCAAAAATGGTATCATTTGGAACAAAGAGGTTTCGAACTGTGGTTAGGGTGTCGATTGGTTTCTCAATGGGTCATTGGAGTAATTAAGGTGCTGTGTGGTAGAAATATGGCACCTCCAATGGGGGGCTGGCACTTAGCGTTTGCGCTGTGATGTGTATTCGTCTCCTCCTCGGCTAGTGAAGTTTACGGCTGTGAGGACACCCATATCGGCCAATGTCCCGATCAATATGGGCCAATATGCCCAAAATCATTGGATGTCAGACGTCAAATTTACAATATCTGCCGATATTCACTGATGTAACTTAAAATTAGTTTTTAAAAGAAAGCATCCAAACAAATTTTTTAGACTACTTATAACAGTATAATACGTAAATAGCATTTTTAACAATAAAATTTAACCCTTCACTGCACCATGTGCCACATCACATCTGGCACATACCTAAAGACACAGTAATTCTTATTATTTGCCATGAATTTAGTCAATATGATCTCTATCCCTGATCAAGAACAGTCTAAAAAATGTTATAACACTTATTTTCTCCATGTCACATGGCTGCATTTGACAAAAAATTAGAATTTGTTCTTCGAAAACAACAACAAAAAAGAAATCCATTACGCTATTAAGGTAAAATTTACTTTCATTATTTTTACCGAATACTTAAAAATATTAATATAAAAAAAGTTGAAGAGTGTTAATCAGATAAAATAAATTAATTTAAGCTCATATAGCTGTAAAATATAGCAATATTATATTTTAAAACCCTATTTGCGTACATAGGGTACACGCAATGAAATATAAAATTTTAGCTAAAAATTTGAAATTTATTTTTTTATTATCATTTTTACCATTATTAGACCGATATATAGATTTCAAATAAATTTTCATAAAAATAGAAAAATCGTGCAGTGAAAGTTTAACAATTTTGCCATTTTTAGAAAACTTGATTTTTTAATGCCTTATTCTTAATATTTTATTTACATTGGCCAATGTTGTAAAAATGATATTAGTATATCTATCGACGTTTGTAAAAACAATATCATTTTTCAGACATTTCAAGAATATCTTAATATGTCAACATTTAGAATATCTGGCGAAGTTTGTAAACTTGACCAAAATGAATGGAAAGTTCTGAAGGACCGCCCATTTCTATCGTTTTCATTGAAGAGTATTTGAAGGAGACGCCTGCTATGAAATTTTCCTTATAAAAAAAATTTCTTTAGAAATGTATGTTATTTATATCTATGTGTGTATATTTGGAAAAAAAATTACATAGAAATCTATGGAAATTGATATGGAAATTTTTCTGTAGTACAATTTATATAGAAATTTATAGAGATTGCGATAGAAAAATTTCTCAAGAAAAGCATTTCATATTAAAATCTATTGATAGTGCTATATAAAAACTTAATAAGGAAATCTGCAATTATTGCATTAGAATTATCTGTATTAAAAAAAAATAATGTAGTTCCTATAACGATGTTAAATTATAACAATTGTTAGTTTTATAAAAAGCGACAGATGCTTTTTTTTAAATTACATAATGATTTTACATGAAAAAAGCAGATCAATTTATATATTTTTAATGGATACTATGTCTATCTTTTTAAAGTGGTCTCGAAGTTCAGACCATTAAAATCATTTTATTTTTTATTTTTGAAAGAATACACCTTTAGTTTCAAAATTAGGTCATTATTTATCAACAAAATTTATTTTTAAATTTTTAACAATCTTAATAATAAAAAGTGATATTTAAATAAATCTTTGTTAAAAGGATGTAAAAAAAAATAAGTCGATTGTGATTGAAAGAGTATGAGATAATTAAATTACAATTTTGTCAGACATTTTTTTCGGCACTAACAGAAAAGTCTTATCTTTCTATTGAAAGTTTCTTATTGCTACATTTTCCCTGGGTAACTTTCATCATTCTTTAATAGAGTCAGGTTTCTCTGCCTTATATCGTGTAAGACTAGAAATATCTTGAGCATAAACTTCTCCTATCACAGGGAGAAGTTTACGTTCACCACAGTTGCAAATCACAGTTGTTGGGGTTCAAAAAAGAAATTAATATCTGAAAAATCATATTTTAATATTTAGAAATGCTATTTTGAAATATTAGAAATATTGGCCAACATTGCAGGGGTGCTATTATTCTCCCTTGTGGTTCATCCTTTCACCCTCTGGGGCACCCTGGTTTTGGGGTGCCACTCTTTCACCCTAATTAAGGGTGCAATTCTGGCTTCCCTAGAGGGGTCGCTGGCGAGACAAGCGTTTCCCCCCTAGGAGGTGCCATATGCAACCTGTAGTTTTAATAGTGTACGATTAATCTTTACATAACAGCTAATTAGACAACAGGAGCGGGTGATGAACGCTTAGCTAATTCTTTTTATACATAGAATCTAATCACCAGCTATGGATGCAGCGTGGACGAATGTGATGTACTCAGTTTTATTCAGTACACGAACACGAAGAAAATTATTATTTGTACAATCCGAAAACAAAGCAAAAAAAAAAAAAAAAAAACTAGAGAACAGGAATTCTGCTTTTTCAGAATTTAGTGTCGCCCCCGATGAAAAAAAAAATACTTATTTGTAAATAGTACAAAACATATTTCAATTTTAAGACTTACAGCACACGCTTTTATTTTATGTAAAATGACGTTATTCGCATCCGCTTAAAAATTTCACATTTGCTATCCACTCTTAAACATCTACAGTAAAGTAAGCATAGGACGTCACTGTCGCAAAATAATACACAAATGCAGCAAAAAGATACCGTCATTAAAGAAACTCTACAAACAAAAAAAGGCTCTCTAATGATTCATAGGCCTTCATTTGTTAGTAACATTAATGTTGATAATTTAAATGTAAATATAGTTTATAATAGCTCCTTGTTTTAATAGAAATTATTAGTTTATATTTTTTTCAAAATAGCACGTATTTTAGTTACATTTTCTTTAAATTTAATGAGAAAATGGCAACAATAAGATATAATTGCTTTTTTTCAACTATTGTCCCTTTACTTTCTACATAAATGAAGTACTTGAGTTTCCAAAATTAAACAAATGGTGCTAAAAACTACAAAAAATGAATATTTCAAAAATGAATGGAGATACAGTTTTCAAACAAATTGCATTTAAAAGTACCTTTTTCCCCCAATACGACAGTATAAAAATTGAAAATGTGCGATGCTTAGAAATTTTAAAAAATGATGTAGAGTATTTAATTGTACAATGATACATCTGCTTTGTTTATTGCTGGCTTCTGTAAGTTAACGTTATTTTTTGGACACAAAATAAGCTGGGAGAAAGAAATAACATACCGTACCGGGGGTAAAAAAAAGCAAAACCAAATCCTTACATTTTAAACTACAAATTGTTGGCTCCCATGTCCTCCCAATTGGCTCCAATGTTACCCTCCGCACTTAAAAAAAGCATTGGTTGGTTCAGTTCTACAATTTTTACTTTCTGCTATCTTTACAAGAAGAAAGTATAGGATTCGTGAAAAATTTTGATGGACGTTTTAGGGGGTCCTGAACACGATTTGATACTTTTTAGAAAATGTCTGTCTGTCACTCTGTCTGTGAGTCTGTCTGTATGTGACAAAAAATTTGTGGGCGCCCTATCTCAAGAACTAATGCACCGAATTTCACAAAACTTTAGATTAGGTTAGACTTTCATATAGGTTCTTGCTGATTACGTTTTGGTGTAAATCGTCCAACAGGTGGCCGTGGTATACTACTTTTTTTACGATTTGCGCAATTGCTATGTCTGAAGAACAAATGCACGAATTTTCATCTAACATCAGATTCAGTTAGACATTGACACAAATTGTTATTGTATAGTTTTTCTTGCGAATTTCACAATTGGTGATGCTTCTATGCTAGAGCTATTCACGATTTTTGCAATAGCTCTTTTTAAAATCTAAACTGAAATTTCAAAAACTAATTCACGGATTTTCACAAACGTCAGATTCAGTTAGAGGTTGACATAAGATGCTGCTGATTAGGTTTTGGTGTAAACCACCAACAGGTGGCGCTGCTATGCTGCATTTTACCTATATACACAATTTTAGCGATAGAGATACCTCTAGAACTAATGCACTGAATTTGATATCTTTAGAATCCTCATGATGGGCATAGATTGCCATTTAATTTTGGTACTGTCCTAGCGAGTTTTGAAGTTATACATGGATGAGATAGAAGAAAGTTTTGTGATTGGCACATCAGACTAGTCTTGAATTAGTGATGTCATAATCAAAAAAGCGAAATTAACATGAAAAAAATGGTTGCAATGAAATGGTTGCAATGGTTGCAATTAAAAAAATGGTTGCAATGAAGAAAAGAAAGAAAATTAGAGGATTGGTAATAATATTATTTTATACAAAAAATTGTTTTGTTAAAATTAACATTGTTATATTTGTTAATATTAATTTGTTAAAATTTGTCATTTTAGAAAATTTAATAACATATTCTACAAGGGATATACTATATTCTAAACTATTTCTAGATGAAAACATAAATTTAGAAAAATTTGAACTTTTATTCTTTTACTTTGGAAATTTTTTGAAATACTGATAAAACATGTAAAAAAGATCGTGTCCTCATTTTTCAAATACTTTTTAGAAGTGCGATATTTCTTCTTGAAAACACACTTTGCAATGTTACATGTATTCTTTATGCAGAGCTATGATGTTTACTCTCAGAGACGATGTTTACGCTCATCTAAAATATTTTTATTTAACTTTTCTTAATGCTGGAATTCTTAGAAATTCCAGGAGTTTGTAGAAATCTTTTTATTTCCTAAACAGGAAAATATGTAGCCAACAGTTTAATATTTGAAGCCTTTCAGGTTTTATCAATGATTTCGTTAAAGATGTTTATTCTGTTGTGTACGTTTCATGAACCAAGTTATTTTTTTTAATAAAGGATATAGTCCAGGCAATAGGGAATTTTACCTAGCACAATTAATGGTAGTACTGGAAATCGGCTTTCTAGATGTTTTTTGCGTCGCGGAATCCGAATTTGTAACTTCCCACCAAAATTTCCCCCCAGCAACCCCCCCAAATTTTGGTAAAAAGACCCCCCAAAAAGGTTTTTATTAAAAAAATCAAAATAAATTTTTTGGTGGGTTGCCGGGTGAAATTTTGGTGGGATTTCGACTCACTTTATGTTTTTTGGGTCGCTGAATCCGAATTTGTAACTTCCCACCAAAATTTCAACCGGCAACCCCCCAAAAAATTGATTTTTTGAAAAAATTTGTTTTTTGAGAAAAGCGCGCGGGGAATGTTCCGAAGCAGCCCCCTCTCTCCCCGTTTATCCTACGACATAATGTCATATATCCTATTTATTGCAAATTTTGTCTAGTTTCTGAATTTTATAATGCTTTTCCCCTAAAACAATAAGAAATTTAAGTTAATAACAACTCTTTTAGGGGGGTTTCGGAGGGGGAAATTTTGGGGGTAAGTTAAAAATTCGGATTCAGTGACCCAAAAAACTTAAAGTAAACCTTATAAGGAAAGTTCGGAGGGAAGATGGGAGGACGAATGTAAACGTGTGAGTGGTTAAGTGGAATTGCGCAACTTAGTCTACGCAGCACCGCGCGCATGTTCCGAGGCAGATCCCCCCTTCCCCTTCATCCTAAGTCATAATGTCATATATCTAATTTGTTGCAAATTTTGTCTACTTTCTAAATTTCTAGATACTTTTCCCCTAAAACAATAAAAAAATTGATTTTTTTAATAAAAACTTTTTTGGGGGGGCTTTTTACCAAAATTTGGGGGCGTTGCCGGGGGAAATTTTGGTGGGAAGTTAAAAATTCGGATTCAGCGACCCGAAAAACTTCTATAAAGCCGATTTTCAGTACTACCATTAATTTTGCTAGGTAGAGTCCCTATACGGTCTCTATTGCCTGGACTAATATACTGCCTAAAATTTTCTGATTGTTACAAAGGGTAATAAAATTATTTTCAGGTTAAAATCAAAGTTCAGCAAGAATAAAAAATCTCGAATCAGACACGTATATCACGTATACACTTTTCCACGGTATATGAATATTATTAAAAAATTCCTTTTCCTAATTGATATATCTAAATAAAAAAAAAAAAAATTAAACGCATAACAGTCAAGGAATGTCTCCATAAGCGCATACTCAGAATAATTTGAAAAAATTACAGAATGTGCATGTTATGAGGATATTTAAGTTCATAAAAAAGAATTTCCGGCGGAACCGCGATGAAGCGCCAATAAAAAAATAATGAACATTTTGGTTTCATGGCGATGTTTTGCTAATTGGTGACACAATGAATTTTATTTTAATACTCTTTAATTGAAAACTTTCCCTACTTACCATATTGAACTACTTTAGGTAAGTTTCATTTACATAAAGACACTTTTAGAACTATGGTTATGTCAAATACGTTTATATATACATATAATGAAATTTAATGACGATTTAGAACAACATTTCAATAGATTAAAACTGCATGAATGTCAAAAAGTAGTTCCGATTCTGCGCACTCTGAATTTGTCTTCGATGTTGTTAGTCTCGGAGGCAACAATAGAAAAGTACTGTTGCTATGGAAACAAATACTTATTCAATGTCAAAATCTATAACGGGAACTAATCGGCAAATTACTTTAAAATACTTATAAACTTATTCAGACAGTGAAACCGCGTAAAATTAAATAACCTAAGTACCTCGCAACTTTTCTATATTATATAAGTTTATAGAAAAAATATAAACTATTTCATTACGTACCGCGCCATCGAATCAACTTTTAACTAGCAATTTTCAGATGCATTAAAACAGTTCGCGTTTATCAAGAAAAAGTGTTGTCGCCAAAAGTAAATTTCTAAAAACGTGCTCATAAAACCTTTAACAATGAAGAACTAGATGACGATTGCAGGTTTGAGAAATTTCACCTTCCCACAGAATCCACCTCCCGTCTGTGGCGACTAATGTATACATACCATAATAAAGTGATTTTCCTGATAACTACACTTATGATACTTTTAATATAACAAGACGAACCTATGACAGAGTATTAATGGAATAAAATGCAAAATGAATTTTTGATGTATATGTCCCTTTTCTCTCTGATCAGCGATATGTAGAGTCGCACAAGAGAATTGGAGTGCCTTTCCGGGTATGGGCGAGAATCGTTGAAATCTTGTTCTCAAAGATTTTACGCGTTTTTTAAAATGTTTAATTACGTATCTTTTTTTCTTATTGAAAAGCAAAGTTTTGATAAAGTACTCTGGTAGTGTTGGAAAGTGTTTCATAATTTATGTTTGACGCATGAATTTTTTGTTGTTGTTTGTTTGTTTTTGTTGTTGTTTTTTTTTACAGATAAATTTTGTATAATTTTCTTGGTAATTATTAGTTTGGGTGTTCCTGTTACATGCCATTCCAAGACCTGAAATTTATTTTTCGAAATTTATGAATAAAGAAATCTATGAATATTTCTTTTATAACTCGAAAATTAAAAGAAAACTATGCAGAATGTACCTCTTACTGGCTGCCTTGATCAAATTCTCTCAAATATAGTTTGAAAAATGGGTGTTACCATTTGATAAATCGCATATGATATACTTTTTTATATATTGACGGCCCTCTTAATATAAAGTACATATTATTATAAAGAACATTATATTATTAAAAACGGTACTTTTCGCTTATTTTTGTATTACAACTGGAGTTATAGCCACAAGTTTGATTTTTTTAAAGGTACTGTCCCAATCAAAACAGACCGAAAAGTTTTCATTTTTCCCCTTTTCTTGTTGTAGTTTTAAAACCGAGGATAGAAACTATGAGTGACTATTAATTAACTTTGAATGGTACTGCTATTTGAATGTTCTGTATCTCTATCATAGAGCAATGATCTTTTCAAGATTTCCAACTGTTGTTTAGAAGTGTCATTGTTTTTTGTACTTAATTATACATAGTTACACAGTTATAGTGCATAATTATTTAATATTAAGACATAAAGTTTTGATGGTCAACGTACAGATTACTATAAATTTGTTTGTTTATTTATTCTTCGCAACTTCTAGACTAATTTAAACTTATCAATATAATTTCAATACCTATTTTAGTACAAAAACTGTAAACTTTTAAAATCAAAACTTTGATTTTTTGGAAAAAGTATTCTTGACTGTTGATGTGCGCTACTCTAAATTTCTGTTCTAAATTCTGTTCTAGATTTTATAATAAATTTAGTTCATAAGATTCATGTTAACATTGAAACAATTTTTATTCTTGCAAAATTGTTATTGTGTAGGGGAAACATGATAAAATAGTACAATCGGATTGAAACAGGATGCCCCAGTTTCAATCAATTTAATTTAAACTCTGGCGGCTAATACTTAAAATGTTGAGGTCTAGTCAAGAAGACAAAGCATTTGTTTCAGCAACTACTAAATTTGCGTAGTTTCTGCTTTGGTAGGTTTATTTTATTGGTTTTTTTTTTTTTTATTTTAATGCTTTCTAGTATTCGAAATTCTTTAATATGAACATATTTAAATGTATTGAAAGTTTTTGTATTAATATGAGCAGCTCATTAAATAAGAATGTATTTCTTGTAATAAATTTTTTGTTGGTATTTATAGATGAAATTTTATGAGGTGCTTTGCTAACCACATTTTCTTGGAGCAGCCATACTCAACTTGTGGCCCGGCACCTTTTATGTGCGCAAGAGGTCTATTTTCATTAACCCACATTTATACAATTAATTGAGATGCGCATAAAAAAGGTATTTAAGATTTTTAGTGTAATTTTTTATTTTTTTAAGAGAAGGTAAAATACGTCCTGTTATTTATAATTAACTTAAAATTAAGTTTAAAAGCCGTTTCCGTCATTAAAAGTTCTTTATGCATGTAGTCCTTTTTTTTCCTTCAGTGAAATATACATTTTACTTTTCGTTCTTGTTTAACATTTGGTAACTGATTCGTATGTAATCTATAGCCTGAATCTGAAATGGATCATCACTTTTAATCATCACGCAAAGAGTTTTTGCAAATCGTAAATTTCAAACTTAAAAATTAGCAAAAAATATGATACTATAAAATAGATATAGTTGTTGTTATTTAAACTTTTGATAACCGATTTTTATGTATTTTTCTTCGCAGAACACGAACATGACCTTCAATTTTAATCATCACGTCACAAATTTTCGAAAATCATAAATTTCAAAGTTAAAAAGATGAAAGTTAACATTTAACCTCCCCCCCCCCCCCTCACACCTCATCGGCCCCTGAGCTGCTTATGTGTAAGAAACTTAATAAAATTGAATAAAAATGTTTTATATCTATTTTATAGTATCAGATTTTTGCAATTTTTAACTTTGAAATTTACGATTTACGATAATTCCGAACGTGATGGTTAAAATTGCATGTAATTTTCAGATGCATTGCTAAAAAGTATATAAAAATCAATTATCAAAAGTTAAAAAAAAAACATAACAATCTCCTCTAATTTATAGTATTAGATTTTTGCTATTTTTTAATTTTGAAATGCACGACTTGCAAAAAATCCTGTTATAATGGTTAAAAATGAAGGTAATTTTAGGATTCAGCGCTAAAAAATACATAAAAATCAATTATAAATGTTAAGAAACACAACCATCGCAAGCTTGTGTTATTTAACCTAAATATTTTTCTTAAACTTGTTGGCAGTAATCTATCCGAAAAATTTTGTGTTAGCCTGTAAAATAAGTATAAATGGCAAGCACCGAAAATCTGAATAATATTCCATTGACATCGGACGTACAAATGGTATGTAAAATTTAACCTCGGTCGGATATGTGAAAGGGAATTAAAGTTCGAGTACAAATTTTGAACTTGAAAGACATGCATACGATCGTTGCAAGTTAATTGAAGCATGTACTAATAACATATTTTTTGTTAAAAGAAATCATGAAAAAAAAACAGCCTCAAATCCTAACAAAATAAAACATATGTTAAAATACAATTATTATTACCAATCTGGAACTTTAAAAAATGTAAGTCAGTCGTTATACTTGTTTTTTTAAAGCGCAGGTACACGTGAAATTAGTTCTTCTAATACCTTAAGCACTTTGTATACGACCCCTCGAAGCATGGCCGAACTCATCTGCATTTAGTTGCCAAAAAGTTGTATAGGTGCTATAATTGTATAATGCATTTAATATAATTGTATAATGCATTAATATGTTGTATAATGCATTTCAAAGTTTCATAGCTCGGTCAATTTTAGTGTTAGATGAACGGGACTTTTTTGTCTTTCTTTTTAGTGTACTAGGAAATTTTTATTAAATATCATTTATAGGACCGGGGGACAGTATAAAAAATTAATTTCGTAACTTTTAAATAAATGTTTTTATTGATCCAAACGACCTTTAAAATAATTTTTTACCACATTTAAAACATATTTGTAATTGGAATTACATGTCTATGACTAAAGGATTAGTAATTAAAAATTGTGCATCCTTGAGAGGGTATAGCTGATAGTGCTTTTTAGAGTTCAACTTTTGTCGTGGAAAAAATTGGTAACGAAAATATTTTAAAGCAATAATGCCCAACAGCAAACTTATTGGCATATTTCTACAATATTTGCAATAGAAATCTACTAAGAAGTTTATTATTTGGAAAGGGTGGACGTAAATATATTAGTAATATTTCTTCCGCGACAAAAGTTTAATATCCTCTTGATAACATTTATATTGCATTGATATACTACATATGTTATTTTAATTAATTTCTTTTTCCTTTTATACGTGTGTTGCGGCGACCCTAAAGTCGGGAACTTGTGTTTGCGGCCCTCGAGAAAAAAAAAAGATTGAGTATGCCTGTCTTGGAGTAACAGAGGATATCGCACGTGGTAAAACACAGTTATTGGAAAACAATAACAGAAGATACTGTAAACAATTTTTAGAGATAAAACAGTCAAAACTACATGGAAAAGAATGATTATATTTTTTTATAATTATTGTATAGAAGTGAACTTCTTTTCTGCAATTTCTCAAATTGTAAGGGAGATAATTGACATTTGACTTTAAAAATAATTCGCTGGACATATTTGAAATATTATTAGTTTAATTAATTAATTAATTTTTTAAAAGTAACATTTATTGTTCTGCAACAGGCACAAATATTTAAACTTTATTTCGATAGGTGGCAGTACCAATGGTCAGCTACTTAATTTATCGTGTATGTGCTCCATATTTTTTGCGAGTCAGAGTACGTCTAGAGTTCGAGTGAAATGGTTGGGATATAGGTCGGGGAATAATAATTGCCTCAGAAGGACTTCTAAAATTAATTGCATATGTAACTATTACCTTTTGTGTACATAAAACTGTGTCGTACATCATGAAGTCAAAAAATATATATTAAAGTTTTCCAACTAAATCCCCATGTACCATTTTATCTGAAGTAATGTCTCAATCTTTAAAATCGTGGAGTCTACTAATAATACCTTAGAAATGGGTTTCACGGTTCCTTTTTAAAACAACGTTTAAACTTTTTCATATGATTAAATATCTATGGCCTTTGATCTTTGATAAATAATGATTTATTTTTTTAAAAAATCTGAAGCATTGGTCTTATATTTAAAATGATATTACGATATAGAGATAAGAGCAGATTACGTACGCAATGTTGCATTAAATTATGACTTCAAAACCTATTTAACAATATAGTATGCATTTTTACTCTAATTCCCCTATTTTCTCATACTTTCTTGATGATTTTCACAATATCCCAATTAGTTACACGCCTACAAGTGAGTTTTATTGTACATTAATTTGTTTCAAAAAATCATTATAAGTCTTTTACAGCCAAAATAATTAATTATTGATAATAATGAAAATTAGTATGGTTGGGATTTATTTCTACGTAAGTATTCAAAATTAATCTTCACGTAATTAATCTTTATTCTTATATGCTTTTAAATGTTGTTCATATTTAACCCTTTGTAACTTAACAACTCCGATTTGAAAAATTCTTACACAGATATTAAAATGCATCATTTTAAGCATGGCAAAAATAATAAAAAAAAATTCAGAACAGAAAAATGAAATTTTATTTGAAAAAATGGGTTTGTTGCATATCTGCAACATCTTGCCAAGTGGTACAAAAACTGAAAATATTTAAAATTAGAATTTATATGAAAATTTTTGAAACAATTGTTAGTTTTGTTGTAGCAAAGTAGTCTCACAAACAGTTTGAGTAAAACCTTTACAATCGGCGTATTTACAACGTAATCTTTTTTCTGACCAATATGGCCAGTGCCCAATTTCGGTCTAGGCACGCTTGTTTAGGGGAATATGTTGAGTAGGCGCTTTATGCTTTTTCTGCCGAACTTTATTTTACGCGACCTTTCCACTTTTTTGCTAACTTTGGACTAGGTATTAATTTTACAGGGGGGGCGGGGACCCTAACTTACCCTATACCAATTAAATAATATAAAAACAGACTAATGTTTCCCTTTTCAATAATTTTGCTCTTCCGAAAGGAATGCAACCTAAATCATAGCTGCCAACCTTTACGCTTTCTTCCTACCACTAAAATTTTCTTGTAAATATTGCCTTATTTAATGGTCGAAATCTCATGATTAAAGAAGGGGAAAATCTCTTCTAAATTTTAGTGGTAACAAAAAAGCGTAAAGGTTGGCAGCTATGAATAACCAATAGAAGAAATTTTATATCTTGCTCTTTCGATATTTGAAAAAATCCATTACAAGAGAAGTCATGGCGAGTTGTTGCAGATCTAAAACAAAGAAAAGTTTACGCTTATTTTATACATATTATAAATTTCTTAGCTCGAAAATGGTCTTTAAATAAAGAATTTAAACTTACCTTTGTAAACAATATACTTGTAGACGTCTGCAAACTTTTTAAACTCCACTATTTCAAAGCTTAATTCAGCAAAAATCACGTTTAGCTGATCAAGCGATAAATTGAACTTTGGCGTGAAAAAAAATCAATATCGCCATCTGTTGCAGATTTTAATGAAATATACTACTAGCAGTGTAATACTGACGACAATCAACAAAATTGTCTTTAGAAGTTTACTGTCGAAATAAATTGACATTTTGGGCATGTTGCAGATCTGCAACACGGTGATACAAAGGGTTAATATGTGATTAGTTTATAACTATACCCTACATATAAACGTTTATTTACCGCACAAAATGATTTGAACAATAGTAAACAATAAATGATAATACATGCATATATTTGTAATATAATATGTGACGCATGGTTACATTTTTGAGACGTGGTTTTAAGTTTTAATGCGTAATATGATCTTATAGAAATGTTCAAGATGCCTCTATATCAATTGGATTTTTTAAACAGTTGATTTCTTTTAACCTGAGAGAACGCGCGCATACCCAGAGTACGAGTGGTTTTTACTTTGTCACCAATAAATACAAATAAAAATAGTCAACTTATTTAGTCGGAGACAATTGTTAAAAATTTTGCGATAAAGTAAGATTACTTTTAAAAAGATAGTGGTGACAATTGTACAGTCGTGGCCATAAGTTTAGGACCACCACTGAAAATTAAGATCCAGACAATAAATTGAATACTTACTCGTTAGTAAAATTATAAACTCTGTTTAATATATGAATATTACATTTCTACGCATATAAATCGCATACATTAAACACAAATTTTACAGAAAAATAAATATTTTGTTGGTCCACCGTTAGCTTTTATTACGGCCTGCAAACGTTCAGGCATGCTCTCTACCAGACCTCGGCAGTATGCAGCTGATAATTCATTCACCCAAACTTCCTTAATTGCTTTTTCCTGTTCTTTCGCACCTGTTGGCTATTTCTCAGAGACCTTGTGCTTTAAGAGAGTCCGTAAGTTTTCAATTGGATTCAAATCGGGACTGTTTCCAGGCCAGTCAAGGATTTGAATTTTCTTCGTCTTCAAGAACTGAGTAACAATTTTAGAGCGATGACATGGTGCACCATCATGCATAAAAATTGTGCATCTATGAACGACCATGTGTAATTCTAACTTCTCCTTCAACAAATCCACCTATTTTTTGCCATTCATAGTCGTTCCTGGAGGTAGGAAGAACAATGCAGCCGTTCCGTTCACTGACATTCCACCCCAAATCATGACACTTGGGGAGTGTTTAACAGTTTGTAAAGTGTAACGTTCATCGAATCGCTTTCCATTAGGTCTATGGACATAGTACTTGCGTGTATAGAACTGCTCTATGATAGATTCGTCCGAAAAAAACCCGTTGCCACTGACGAATTGTCCATGTCACAGCGCTTAGCTGTCATGGCCGCTGTTAACCTGGTATTTTTTTCGCAGGTTCATGGGATTTTAAATGAAAGTCATCGAATAAACGCCGACTTACTGTTCTACGACTGACATCCGCACCTTTTGCAAGCAGTACTGGCCGTATCGTGCTTGCAGAACTCATTGGAGAACGAACTGCTATTCTCCTAATGAATTGTTCATACCTAGGTGTGGTTTTACGAGCTCGACTACACCTTTTGGCATCAACATAAGTCCCTGTTTCTTTAAATTCATTCTTACTACGTCTTACTAGTTCACTAATTAATCGTTCAGAATATCCTTCATTGTGAAGAATAACAATTTGTGCACGCTGAGCTTCAGAAACTGACGATTTTGACCTATTTTCATAGGTTTTCAAAACTTGTAAAACAAGCAACAATTGAATCTGCGACGTTTATTACTCAAAGATCAAACGAAAAGTGAATACAGTACTCTACTGCCAGACGGAATGACACCATCTAACGCAAGCGATTTGATTTATGACGTTATCGGTGGTTTCAATTGTAAAAACACTAGTTTCTGCACGGTGGTCCTAAACTTTTGTCCACGACTGTATATACCGTACGCAATCCGGGTATATCAGGCCCTGGGCGTGTCCTCCTGGATTAATAACCAATACACATTAAAATATGTACATCTTTATTTTAAAATAGTGATAGACTTATATGGGAACGTCCACTGTTACTCTTGTGACTGTCGGAGCAAATTTCCATACATATTTCCAATTATTTAATTACAAAATATATTTAGAATAAATTTGATGCAACTACTTAAAAATTCATGTACTCTACTTTCATAAACCATATACAATTTGTAACAAAAAGCGTTTTACTTGCCTAGATAATAAATCAAAATTTTGTTACTCTTGTGACCACAAAAAAAATGAAATTTTCAAAAAATTGCGTTTGACGCAGAAATTCTGTGAATTATATGATACTATAGAAATAAATTTACAGAATATAGCAGAGTAATTATATCTTTTAAAAAAGCTTTAATCATTGAACTCATCTGATAACACATGAATTAGTTACATTTGATTTTGCAAAATGCTAAGTGTTACTCTTGTGACATTTTGTCCATAATGTAATTTTAGCTAAATTTCAGTTTAAATACTAAAAAAATTAATTAAAATAAGTTTTAAAAAATTATTTTCCATAGAGAACAACTGTTAAGGATGGTTAATTTTAAAATAACATAAAATAATGAAAAATAATCTAAAATTAACAAACACTATAACCACATAGCAACCTCTCAGTTTCTGCTACTTAACAGAATAAGTCATTGTCTTCATTATCAATAATATCACTTGCAACCCCTCCTGCATCATGATTTACTTAATGAAACACAAATTCTTTGTACGAATCATGTTAGTGTATAGTTTCTAGTAGATAGTGCCATTTTTCATGGTTTTAACAAATTGTATTTAGTGATTGCCCTTCGCCGTTGGTATTTTCTCGCAAAGTAATGAAACTTTATTGTTTTATTTCTTTTGACAAAATAGGCAGTATATCTTAGAATTGCTATTTTAGCACGCACTTCATTCCATATATATCTTTATGCAACCCCTCCTGCATCATGATTTACTTAATGAAACACAAATTCTTTGTACGAATCATGTTAGTGTATAGTTTCTAGTAGATAGTGCCATTTTTCATGGTTTTAACAAATTGTATTTAGTGATTGCCCTTCGCCGTTGGTATTTTCTCGCAAAGTAATGAAACTTTATTGTTTTATTTCTTTTGACAAAATAGGCAGTATATCTTAGAATTGCTATTTTAGCACGCACTTCATTCCATATATATCTTTATGCAACAACACAAAATAAATCTACAGCATCTATACCAGGAGTATTTGAAAAAAAAAATGCCCAATTAGATTAATTGAGAAAGGAGTCTGATTCCTTGCAGGCATATTTGCATAGTTATATTTTTTGTTTAAATTGGAAAGCCCAATCATCATATGAAAAAGTAAAACAGGTACATTTTAAGAAACCACAAATTGCCTTAAAGATGCAATGTTGAAATTTTACATACGAAAGCATTTACAAAAAAATTGATTATGAGTTACATTGTTTAAAATCACAGCATAATATTTTAATTTATTAGGATCATACTAAATAAAAAGCTGAAAACACAGTCGCTTGTGGATTTGACCAGTAATGTAGTATTTCATACCAAAATTTCGTCTTGGCATGAAAATAAAACAGTTTGCAGAAAGTCCACTGGCTATTCTTTGAGAAATGGTTATTTTTTTAGCATTACGAAAATAATCCTTTGTACAAGTTTCAATGAATGCGTGCCACAGAAATGGATTTAGTTGCTTTCGAAAATTTTTAAACAATCAGAAATGGTGTCTTTAACTGTTACTTTTTCAAAACGTTTATCAATGTTTTGAAAAAGTAACAGTAGTGAGCAGATGTTGATAAACGTTGTGTCAATAGCAAAACGTTTATCAACGTTTTGCTATTTACAATAACTTATAAGAAGTTCTGTATTATGGAGTTCCGTTTCAAATAATTCTTCGATGTTATCTCCGCAAATTAGACATTCTGAATTCCTAAATCCTAATTATCATGTATCTCGGCAGACAAAGTCATTAAATCCATCACAGAAATGTTTAATGCGGTAAATACACCAGTTACTACATTATGAATTGCTTGAATGTTTTCGTGACAGCAACAGATGGACATATTCTGATGAGTCATTTTCTATTGTTTTATGAAACTAGACTTTAAAGCTGCAAAGGAATCTCCAATTTTTCAATTTAGGAAAGCTTCTTTAAACAAAAAACGTATTCTCTTATTAAATGTCCCCTAGAATTGATGAAATTATGTGACCTTTTTCACGCTTAAATAACGTAGATTTAGCTGAAAATAGCTTCTTCAATCTTCATCGGCAAAAAATTCTCCAAAGCTGTGGAGTTAGATTTTTTCCGTTACAGTGTCTGAGGTTAGCCAGTTCTCTAATTTTTCCTTTTTTTAATATTTCCATTTTGTTGCTGAAGCTTTTGCTGGTTCTAAGTCTTTTCATCAACTTATCGTAATATATTTTGTTTTGTTTCTTTCTCACAACAACATATTCAATTTCATTCTTATTTTACGTAGCTTTCATTACAAAAAGCTACCTATTGCAGCCGTTCGGAGGAAAGCGATTTCAAAAAATTTTGGTATATTTTCATCGATCATGACCCCCAGATCCCGAAACCACACTCCGTTCAAAAGTTGATATATATATCCGTATATATATATATATATAAATATATATATATATATCTGATCTTTGTCACACTGTAACTCTCGTATTTATGAACCGATTTGGATGAAACTCGGTGTGTACATAGTACAAATAAATGTCTCGAATGAGTTCGCTGGCCAGCTTCATCCGCCATATTGTTTCAAAATGGCGGCCATTTAAAATTTTTAAAAAAAATTTAAAATTTACCAAAAAATTTAAAATTGAAAAATATTTTTTTCTTATGTGTTTGACCTTGATACAAAGATTCCGAAGCATTTTTTGTTTCGTCTATATCTTAAAAAATGGCTGAGTTATAGCACTTTGAATTTCTAGCTTGGCTGACATTTTGAAACGACCCGATATTTGTCACACGATAACAGGCGTATTTATGAATCGATTTGGATGTACCTTGGTATATACATAATACGTACTAATGTCTCGACCGAGTTCGTTGGCCAGCTTCATCCGCCATCTTGTTTCAAAATGGCGGCCATTTAAATTAAAAAAAAAATTAAATTTGAAATGTGGTACAAAAAAATTGAAAATTGAAAAATATTTTCTTCTTATGTGTTTGACCTTGATACAAAGATTCCGTAGCAGTTTTTGTTTCGCCTATATTTTGAAAAATGGCTGTGTTATAGCACTTTGAATTTCTAGCGGTGCTGACATTTTGAAACGACCTGATTTTTGTCACGCGATAACAGGCGTATTTATGAACCGGTTTGGATGTACCTTGATGTATACATAATACGTACCAATTTATCGACCGAGTTCGTACGCCAACTTCATCCGCCATCTTGTTTCAAAATGGCGTCATTTAAAATTAAAAAAAAAATTAAAATTTAAAATGAGGTACCAAAAAATTGGAAAATGAAAAAGATTTTTTTGTATGTGTTTGACCTTAATACCAAGATTCTGGAGCAGTTTTTTATCTTCTATATCTAAAAAAATTGCTGAGTTATAGTATTTTGAATTTCTATTGTGGCTGACATTTTGAAACAGCCTGATTTTTGTCACGCGATAACAGGCGTATTTATGAACCGATTTGGATGTAACTTGGTGTGTACATAGTACATACCAATGTCTCGACCGAGTTCGTTGGTCAGCTTCATTCGCCATCTTGTTTCAAAAGGGCTGCCATTTGAAAAATATTAAATTTTAAATTTAAAATGAGTTATTAAAAACTGAAAAAAGAAAAAGATTTTTATGTGTTTGACCTTGATATAAAGATTCCGGAGCAGTTTTTGTTTCGTATATATCTTAAAAAATGGTTGAATTATAGCATTTTGAATTTCTAGCATGGCTGAAATTTTGGAACGATCTGATATTTGTCACGTGATAACACGCGTATTTATTAACCTATTTCGATGTAAGGAGGCATGTGGATAGTATATCGTAATGTCTCGACCAAGTTCGCTGGCCAGCTTCATCAGCCATCTTGTTTCAAAATGGAGGCCATTAAATAAAAAAAAATTATATTTAAAGTGAGATGCAAATAATTAGAAATTAGAAAAGGTTTCTTTCTTAAGTATTTGACCATGATATAAGGATTCCGGAGCATTTTTTGTTTTGTCTTTATCATAGAAAATGGCTCAGATATAGCAGTTTGAATTTCTAATGTGGGTGACATTTTGAAAAATCTGATTTTTTACCTGCGACAGAACTTGTATATATCATCCGATTCCGATGTGAGTGAGAATGTGCACAGGAATTACTAAGGTCTCGACCAAGTTCACTCGTTAGCCTCATCTACCATATTGTCTTAAAATGGCAGGAACTTCAAGATATCGCCAAATTTCGTAACCAAATATAAGTTACTTTAAATAAAAGCAGCTTTGATAAAACGGACTAATTTCCCGAAATTCTCATTCATAATGATTTAGTATTGTTAAAGATTAGGATTGAATCTCCTATAATCGGTTTCCACTAAATTGAGCTTCGTGTGTTTGAATAATATAAGCTTGCTTTTTAAAAATAAGGAATATGAAAGCTACCTCTTCCTCCCGGCACTGGCCGGAAGGACTTTTTTCTCTACAATTTTTGGCGCTTAGCAGAATTTTTCCTGCTCTTTAAAACAATGTTGTGTATAAGAAGCAATATTAAAATCTTTCCTTTAAAATATACTACCAGAATCATTTCCATAAGATTTTTCTATAAGAACATCCGTAGGTTATACAGGAGAATTTAGTAAACGAAGCTTTAGAAAGCCTATAAAATATCTGATCAATGACCATGTGCTTCAAACCAAAATAAAGCATACAAAATTGACACGAGTTGAGTTGTTTTATTATATCCTTAATTACTTGTAATGATTATTTTATAATCTAGAGTAATATCAAAAATGAATAAAAATAAATCCACCCATAAAAAAACACTAATAAAGATAATTTTTCTTCCTTAAAATTTACAAAATAACCTTAGTTATAGCTAAAACTATTTCAAGAACAGCTCTAATAACAGAGAAAAAACAACAAAACTTTAAGCATTCCGTTTGTTTTGGTTGTAACGCAGTTTTATATTAAACTATCGACAAAAGTATTATGTGTTACTCTTGTGACACAGACGTTTGTTACTCTTGTGACAACTCCCCAGCGCCTATTCCATGCATAGCATAAACAAAATATTTAATAAAATATGTCTTAATCAGAGAATTAGAAGTTTTGGGTAAAAATTTTAAGTAGTTTTTTTTTAAATTAAAACTGTTGTATGTTTTCCGTTACTCTTGTGACATTTAAGTGTTAAGGTTTAAATACAGCCAATTATATATTAAAGACATTATCTAAAATATTTTATCTATGTAGATCTTAAAGATATGATAATAGTTTGTTGATTTGAATGCATAGTAATTTTATTGACTTCTAAAAAAAAAAAAAAAAAAAAAAAAAAAAAATACATTTCAATAAGTATTTTAAGCTCAAATATAAATGTAGTTTTATACTGTTAGTATCCAGCTCATTTTCAGTAAACACTTGTTCTTATGAAATTAAAACATACAGATTCATATACTTCAACTCTTTAGCTTTAAATTGATGTATCACACTTATATTTCTGTTTAAAAAAAAATTTCAGCAAAAATTTTATTCTGCCGTGGACATTCCCATATCTCCCATTGCCCTCATCTACTATTACCTCTCTCATCACCCTAATAATTAAAACTTCCACTAATCTGACATTTGTAAGTTTGCTTCAGATCACAATTTACTTTACTATGGCTTTCTGTGAAGAAATATATTTTTTTAATTTATTGAAAATCCTAATTAATATCGGAACTTTAAATTATCCATGTTAAGGAGGGATTTTAAAGGTTCGGTGTTTAATGAGACGTTAAACTGTTACTTCACTGAACTTTATTTAAAAGTTATTTAAAAGTTTGTTTAACTAATTAATTGATAGAAATGAGTCACGTGATTATTATGTAATTGCTGCTAAATTTTTACAAGAATTTTATAAATTGTTTCCAGTAAAAATTAAAATTTCTAGCAATTATTGCGATTTCTGTTGAGGGAAATAACGAATGAACTATTAATACAATCACAAATGCTTCTGCATTTAAACGTTCATGAGGGAATTTCACATTTGTGGAAGTCATTTCGTGTTAAATTAAAAAGTAATGCAATTTGTTTAAATTTTGTGGTAATGAGTCAGTAATGGTAGCAATGGATAAAAATTAAGGTATGTGATATCGGGCATAAATTGAACAGAGTTTAGGAAAGAGTAAAACTTAAAAGTTTTGTTAAAAATAAAATGCTTAAAATACAATTAAAATTTCACATTTAAAATAATTTTAATTGTGCATAGTGCGTACGAGAAAAGAAGTATGGTTTGGTAAAACAGTCGAAAAAAAAGGAAAGGCATGATAATTAAAAAGAAGAATCGTAATTAATTGCAACTATGAATGCCATGAGAAATATATCGAAAAAGTTTAGAAATTATAAAGCAGTTAGTTATTTCTCTCTTTTTTTTAAACTAACGTATAATTAGTATTATTGTTTCTATTTGATAAGAGAATGACGGAATTGTAATAGAATAACAAACGTGTTTGCAGTGCAATTATCATTGAAGAAATCAGAATTTTCTATAATAGAATCTATATAAATAACAAAATTAAGGGGATTTAACTAAATGTAACATTACATTTTTAATGAATTATTTTGTAAACTTAATGTAATAATATGCAGATGCTTTACATGAGTTTGAAGGGAAAATCGAATAATTCGTTAATAAAACTCCACCATAAGAATGATTTTTTTTTGTGTATGTGTGTTATTGTATGTTAAATATTACAAAATTTTTACTTATACTTGTGAAATATATATAGGACTTTGATATTCTACAATTCTAATTTCACCTTACGTGGAAAATATTGCGTTAAATAACAGTGTGAATCCAATCGTCATTTACCGTCAAGTCCAGCCTGTTAATCATATCAGTTCTTAAGGGGGCTGATCACTCAGCTTCCGATTTCCCCTCACTAATATAAAGTCTATGGGCAATTGATGCATTCGTATATTAAAAATATCTCCTCGGAAAATTAATATTTTTAACTTCTATTTTTTTGTGTACACTTCCTAAAAGATGTCACTTATTTTCTTAGTTCTCAAAATATTTCTAAAGTATACACCTAATTTTATATGAAGTGTTAAAATCATAGTCACAGTTCGCCCGCTTTTATCTCATAAAATATTAAATTCAGCATAGATTTTCAAAACTAAGAAAAAAAGAGGCATCCTTTAAGAAGAATACATAGAAAAAAGATGTTGAAAATATGAATTTCCCGAGAAGTTATTGTAAATTTACGAATGCATCAAAAGGTCATAGACTTAACATTACCGAGGAAAATGCGGAAACTAAGTGACCAGCCCCCCTCTCCCCCGTTTGCAAAAGACTGAAAAACATAAAAATGTGTAAAAATGAGATGCTATCAACACACAATACGTACAAAAAACAAACAAACCCTTTGCAGTACACATTTTGTTTTCATCCACCAGATAATGATACAAAAAAATAATAATTTTGGCGATCCAAAGTTCACGTACCATTCATAACTCACTATGCTTAAATCACTTCCTGTATCGATTAAAAGATTTATTTCTTTACCCTTAATATAAATTACTTTCGACATATTATTAGGGTTAGAAGGCTTTTTAGGAGTAGATGCATTAAAATAAGCTTCTTTCCGTGAATGAGGATGGCGATATTGTAATTTCGATAATTTTGACCAGACAATATATTTCCTTAATGTATGGAATACTTTTGAGTGTCTCTGTACATGAACTATGAATGATACACAGTTCTGGTATATCACATAGGTAAATTGCGTTAAGAGTTTCATCTATGCTCCAGGATGCAGGAATTGTGACAACTAGGAATAAGGATCTCGTCATCGATAAAGTCTTGATCAGGAGACAGACAAAGAAATTTGAAAAGAAGATACAGGAGGATGAATATCTTAAGGGATAAAAAATTACAACCATATTTTTTATGTTAGAAATAATAACACGATCTTCATAGAAAAAAAGGAACAAGCGGCACCGTCGAGAGAAATACGATTCACATATCACTAATGGCGTGCGAAAATGCACGTGCCGGTTCCTACGAGTCTGTTTTTCTTTCATGGACATCAGAAATGCAAAATGCTGAAGATTTGAGTAACCTATTAATCTAGCACCGTTCCAGGTGGTAAAGGTCTTTGGTCAAGTGTTTCTCACCATCTAGTTTAGACAGTTGATGTGGCTGTCAGATTGGAAGCTCGTTCGTATAAAGAATACGTATCACATTTTGAAGTTCTCTTCTTGATTTTTTCAAAAGCATATTTTATTCTGGCTTAGAAAGTTATATGAATATTTTTCTATTTCCCCACAGTGACCAGAAGGAGGTGTCAAGTATAATAAACAGGATAATTAGAAGTTGAAATGCCTGCAAAACAAAATGATTTACCTAAAAACGTATAAAGTCTCAAAATGTGAGAGGGGTTTACAGCCGATTTATTAAGAAGAGTACTTTAGGTTGAAACTTCCAATGAAATAGAGGCATCAGATTCCAGCGATAATTTCATGACTCTCCTTTTTCCCCCCATTTGCTATATTTTTTAACTCTTCCTTTTGATTTTTTCTTTTTCCTCTTTCAGTTTTTCTTTTTTTCTGCATCTTTTGCATTTTTAAAACTTCTCTTTTCTTATAATATTCAAGCATTTGGAGAGAAGTCACAATTGCAGGAATTTTCTCTCTTTTTCTCTTTTTTCTTTGCGTTATCTCCCCCTTGTGGCCAAAAAATAACTCTTTTGAAGGGAAATGGTACATTTTTAGATGGCCCACCATTTGAAGGCACTGAATGGCCGCCAGACTCTGTTGATCCTTCTTGAATGTAAAGGTTCACCTCAGCATCTTTAACAATTGGTCATTGCTCCTGCTAATAGTCTCAGTGTCAATAGACTTTTCAGTGTGTGCCGCCTCAACAGATATGAGTGGTTGTACCCTATAACAAGTAAAATGCAAAAATTGAATAAATAATAGTAAAACAATATACTCAAGTCTTTTATACCCAAACTGTTTTGCGATAGATTACCTGGGAAATTGGTTCCTTTTCAAAGACTCCTTCGTCTCCAACCATAAATAGTAAATATCTGTTTCACTGGATTAATTTTAAAACAATTATTCTAATTGATAAATAAATCATTAGATGTGAATTTCCAACTGGGCGAAAAGTTCCACCTGATTCGTTCGGGATAGCTAAGATCGTAGAGCATTGGAGGCTTTAGCCAACAAATCCCTGGTTCGTGCCCTGGTCCGGACACTTTTCTCCCAGTTGGAAATTTACATCTGATAAAGATCTGTTTGCTCCACTGGACCTTTCCATTTGCCTTTATTTTCTAAGAAACACTTTATTTTTTCATCTCCAATTTTATGTTCAATAACTTCTAAGAACGAAGCCATTTCTCTCTGCTTTATTGGTGATATTATCACTTTCTTTGATGTTAGTGTGTATACAACAGTTACTTTGTTTGGTCATATGGAACTAGTCCACATACTTTGAATCCATTCACATTTGTTGCAGGAGTTAAACGATCTAGTGCTGTTTTAGGACTGGTGAAAAGTCATGTTTCTGCATCTGTTTGCCTTCAAGGGTTATTCTGAAGTTCACTATCCGCCTAATGAAGTAGTTGCTTGGTCTGATAACGGTTCTAGCCTATCAGCAGTTGGTTTGTTATCTTATAGGTCTGACTATAAAACTTGCTTTTAAACTTTAAAAACTCGTGGTACAATACTGATACATTTACCCTTTCTATTATTAAATATTCAGATAATTTTTGCATATGATTAGGACATAAATAAAATAAATTCAAAATTTTAATGAAAAAAAATATTTTAGTGCAGCAAATATCTAATGCAAGTTAACAGGTATAGACTATTTCAATTATCTTATTTAAAATTCTATAAGCATTCAAAAATGAAAGTTTGGCCAACCAAACAATCAACCAACTTTGGAGTATAAACTATTTTAGATATTATTTATTTTAACAATCATGTGTCTGATAGCTTAGTGAAGTTACATTTTCGCTGCTCAAGAAGTGAGCCACTTGTGCACCAATAGTGGGCCCTTGACCCACTACTGGTTCTGATGAACAAAAAAATTAATAAAGCTTATACAAAGTCTTAGAACCTATAAAAATACTTAATTAAAATAAATTATACATTTTTTTGACATACTGACTATACTGACCATTAGTGGGCCACCATGCCCAGTATTGGTACAATTTAAGAAATTGTGATCCAGAAGTGGTCCACCTCTTAAAATGAACATAATACTCAATTTTTAAGTTTTCAGCTAATCTAACATAATATTTTTAATTTAATCTAGTATATCAATGGCAGTTTAATTTAAAGTAAAACATAATATTAAAGAAGCAACGCTTTAAATAAAACCTTTTCTCTTAATGAAATCACTAAACATTTGCCCAAAAATCTGTTTTTGAAGACACTCTAGAAGATAAACAAATATATCTTCAGGAAAATAACAATTATTCCAAACTGCTTATGGGAAGTTAACATTTAAGGACATTAGCTAATCAGATTTCTTTCAGTCGTTTTTCTGAAATGGATTATGAGCTTGTTTTTAAACTTTAAAAATTAGTGGCCGACTACAGGTACGTGTCCCACTACCGTTACGTTTACCTTATATGCCTATTACTATCAGTTTAGGAATTAGCCATTGGGTATAGTTGAGAATGGATACCCTATATAAGAATCATCCCAAAAGATTTCTTTCAAAAACATACATATTGATCTGCTTTTATATCATGACAAGAGATTTGAAATCAAATTAATTTCATTCAGTGCCGTAATACTAATAACATAATTTGTTTTAAAAATTTTATTATCAAACATTAATCTCCGTTTTTACATTACTCATAAAAGAAATAAAAGTATGAAATAAAATATCTATAGCTTACAAGAAATTATAAATCTAAATGAACGGTTAAAATCTAGCTAGTACATATGTCAGAAAAAAAACTCCTCATGTTCGTTAGTTTCATGGGTGGATGATAAATTTTTATATACACAAGCGAAAATTTATTGATTATCGAATTGAATTTAGATTATTTACTGTTATTTTTGCGAAATACATCTTGTTCCGGAGCCATATCTGAAAAAGCGGGAACAAGAAACGCAAAAATACTCCTGTTATAGTAGTATTGATTTTCTTGTTTGATTTTGTGTAAAGAATGAATTATTTCATTGTAGTTTACTCAGTTTTTTTCTACTGGTTGCTATTATGAAAATGTCACTTTTCCTTGATGTATATTCATATTTATGTAAATGTACTGCTGAAAAGGAAACTATTATGTATCTTTATATTTTATTGTGTAATGTAATATATTGTTTTAATTTGCAGTAACATATAAACTCATTCAAAAGATAAATCAACACAGGAAATGCACTTTTTGTGTCATATGAACAAATCGCTTGAAGAAAAGAGAAACTTCTCTCCTTTGCATCTTTTTTATCAATGCAGAAATGACGTACGCACAGATAATCCATTTTTCTTGGTAGTAATGCATACAAATTTATGAATCAAATCAACAATGCTAATATATTTTAAAGGCATCTACTAAAACTTATATATGGAAATATATTCCAAAATTCATCTCTCCATTGTTTCAAAAGTCCAAATATAAAAAGGGTTTTTTGTTTTGTTTATTAATTTTATTTAATAATTCCACAAAACAGAACAATTTATTTCATAAGAACTTTGTATTTTAAAAGAAAGCATTCTATTATTATAATTCAAGTTTTTAAAACGTAAAAAATCTCAGTTTTACGCCTATTTCTTGGTAAAAATAGTCAATCATTTAAGTAATATATGACCGAATTGTTATAACTATTACACCTACGAAAGAATAACTCATAATGGAAGCTTATAATATATTTATTACATGCTTGAGGGAATTCCATATTAATAATCTGTCGTCCTCAAAAGATTATTAAATATCATTGTCTGAAGTAAATAATATACATGGATGGAACGTAGTTCTTCTATTCGTATTTATGCCACATTTATGTTATTACCGAGTTTTACCTAAAATAGATAAAAAACCAAACTTGCATTTATATATCTTTCTTTTTTTATTGTTTTTTTTTTTTTTTTTACTCGATGCGATTTATTATTTTAGCTTTCCTGTTTTGCTTATTTTCTCACTGTTAGTGAAATACATTACATTTTTTCATTATACATGGGTTGTTTCTTGAAAGAAATATTACAGCATTATTATCTTTTTTTGTGCTTTTTAAAAAATTTTTGAAGAGGTATATTTCAACAAAGCTTCCCAGGTCAAAATTGTTGCTAGCACTAGCATCAGAAATATGCTACTTTTTGCTATATATTGCATTGTCTGCTAGATTTTCATGCTAGTATATGCTTTACAATGCTAGCCAGCATCACATGCTATACAGTGTGTCCACATATAACCTGACCGACCTTTATTTTCGCAACCGTTGGTCCTAGATGCATACTTCCAATTACAAAAGTGGTTTAAATAAGGTAAATAATTATTTTTAAAGCGATTTGGGTCAAGAAAAACATTTATTAAAAAATTACGAAATTTAAATTTTTATACGGTCCCCCGGTTCTATAAGTGATATTTAGTAAAAATTTACTGTGACACTAACAAGCAAGACCAAAAAAGTCCCATTCTCTAACATTAAAATTGACCGAGTTATGAAACTTTGAAATTCATGACTTATACCACTTTTTTGCATATCAAAACATATGATTTCAGCCATGCTTTCAGGGGTCGTATGTGAAGCACTTAAACTTATTTCAAGGTCTCTAAGCTTTGAAAGAAATCGTACAACTATTACGATTGAGTTAACTTAAATTTCAGATTAGTTAAATTAATTGTTTTTTTAACATATGTTTTATTTTGTAAGCATTTGAGGCTATGATTTCTTTTAACAAATATTATGTTATTTTCATAAGGTTTTATTTAACTTGCAACGGTCGTCTTTCCAGTTTAAAATTTGTACTCGAAATTTAATTCAAGTTCAAATGTCCGATCGAAGTTAAATTTTGCATACTGACTTAAATCAGATGACATTGTAATATTATTATGATTTTCGACGCTTACCATCTTATACATACTTATATTAGAGGATAACACACAAAAAAATTCGGATAGATTACCGTCAACAAGTTTAAGAAAGAGTTTTAGATTAGATAACATAAACCTGCGATGGTTATGTTTTTTAACTTTTATAATTACGTTTTATTTATTTTTTAACGCTGAATAAAAAAACTACCTTCGCTTTTAACCATCATGCCAGGACTTTTCGCAAATCGTAAATTTCAAGGTTAAAAAATAGCGAAAAATCTGATACAATAAAATAGATGTAAGACTTTTTTATTCAGTTTAATTTTATTTAATTCAATAATTTATTCAATTTTTTGGCTTATACTGGGTTTCTTACAGCTAAACAGCTCAGGGGTCGGATGAGGTTGGGAGGAGAGGGGGGATCAATTTTAACTTTTAGCTTTTTAACTTTGAAATTTGCGATTTGAGAAAATTCCTGATGTGATAGTTTAAAATGAAGATCATTTTCGGATTCAGTGCTAAAAAATTTATAAGTATCAATTTTCAAAAGCTAAAAAACATGCCACAACCCAAAATTTGAAAGACAGTGTAATCTAACAGCATTTTAAAATATGTATCATTTTGTAAAGAATTGAGGCTGTTGTTTTTCTTCCTATTATTTAACAAAAAATCTGTTATTTTTATCCTCTTATAATGTTCAGTACAAATTGTACATTTTTCAGTAATATGTCAGAATGATTAAAGATTTCAAATTTATATTGCAATGCTAATTTTACTCTCAACCATTTCTTTAATATATCTGACGAAATTATATTTCTACTAAATTTGTGAATGACCCCTAATATGCAGCAAAAATTATACTCCTACTTTAAACAGCTATTACTCGGTCAATTTTAATCGTAGAATAACGGGAGTTTTTTTGCCTTACTTGCCAGCGTAACAGGAAAATTTTACTAAATATATAAAACCGTATATCTTATAAAACCGTATAAAAATTTAGATTCTGTAATTCTTCACTAAATTGTTTTTTCACTTCAAACATTTTTTATCTTAATCCTTCACCTTATTTTGACCATTTTTGTAATTGGAAGTATGCATCTAGGACCAACGGTTGGAAAAATAAAGGTCGGTCAGGTTATACGTGGACACACTGTATAGCTAGCTTACACAGTAATAGCAACACGCTATATACAAGCATTTTATGCTTTTATGCTGTTTAAGCTTCTTCCAAAGCATGGTGTGGTAGGTACCTTACCGTGCTATTATATGCTTTTTTATGCTTGCCAGCATAATATGCTATGCAGCCAGCTTAGGTAGAAATAGCATGACAAGCTGTGTACAAGCATTTTATGTTTGTTTGCTGTTTAAGCTTTTTTCAAAGCATGGAGAGGTAGGTACCTTAACGTTCTATTATATGCTTGCCCGCATAATATGCTATGCAGCGAGCTTATTGAGGAATAGCATGACAAGCTATGTACAAGCACGTTATGCTTAGTTGCTGTTCAAGCGTCTTCCAAAGCATGGAGAGGTAGGTCCCTTAACGTGCTATTATATGCTTTTTTATGCTTGCCCGCATTATATGCTATGCAGCCAGCTCAGGAAGAAATAGCATGACAAGCTATGTACAAGCATTTTATGTGCTTATTTGCTTCTTAAGCTTCTGTCAAAGCATGGAAAGGTAGGTACCTTTACATGCTATTATATGTTTTTTATGCTTGCCAGCATAATATGCTATGCAACCTGCTTTGATAGAAAACAGCATGTCGTACTATGTGCCAGTAAGATATGCTAATTTGCTAAACAAGTCTCTTCCCAGTAATGATGAGGTAGGTACTTAAATGAAGAATTGTGTGCTTGTTATTGCTTGGCAGCATCAAATGTTTATTATTATTTTTTAATTTATTTATTTATTTTTGTTTTGTTTTAGTTACTCGAAAGTATAAATTTGACTATGTTTTTTGAAAATAGAAGAAAAGGAAATTTTAATTATAAATTAAATTAATTTTTCAAATCCAAGGAGAGACAATAGCTCTCTTTCACCTCCCCCCCCGCCTAAAACAGAAAATTCTTAGTTTCACTTTTATTATAAGCTAAGAGAAAAGATTAAATTTCAATTTGTTTTTCAAAATCGGAGTAAAAAATTAGTTACATTTCAAATTCGAGGGAAGCTTCATGGATCGCCTAAGCCCTCTTCCCTTAACGGAATATTCAGAAGTTTGTGTTATGGAGGTTTCACTTTACATTCATATATTTTTCAAGATGTAAAATATAACTTCTATTTTTTAAATTAATTTCTATGGTGGTGGGTTAAAATCTATGAGGGATTTAACTTCTATGAGAGTCTTCTAGAGGAGCCCCCCCCCCCCGCCTATAAAAGAAGTTTTTCTTCTGTTTCTTAGAATTTAAATATTCTAATATTCTAACTTACTCGAAAAAAATGCAGTATATATTTAAAAAATGTAGAAAAAGAAAATTTTGTTCATTAAAATCTAAAATTCGGGCTGGCCCTCTCCTGAATACAATAATGTCTTAAATCACCCACTTGAGATTAGTTTTTAACATCTAAATATCAAAAGAAACAGAACTAAAAATTAATTACCAAAGGGGATATATAAGAGTAACCCCCCCCCCACACACACACACACGGAAAATTTTAAACTGATCTTCCTCTTACTGTTAAATTATTATAGGTTACCTGTAAATTATAAATTTTCTATATCTTTAAAAATGGGAAAAAAAATAAAATTTTATTCATTAAATTTCAAAAGCTGGGAGGGGAGGGCTGTGTCACCGCCACCTGAATTAAATACTGCCCCTTGAACACGTTTGAGATATTTTTTTTACACATAAACTTAAAAAAAAATTAACAATTAATTTCCAGGGTATACTTAAAGGGGAAAAGCCCCTCCCCTTCCCCCCGAATTGGAAGAAAATTCCTCGCTGCACTTTCTCTTAGTATTTAATTCTGTTAAGTTTCTCGAAAAGATTAAATTTGCTATGTTTATTAAAGTCAGAGAAAAAATATTATTTTGTTAAATTTCAAAATCCAGGGGCGGTAGATTTCCTTTTTCTAACCACTACAACGTAAATTGAATACTGCCTTCTTCCACCCGTTTTAGATAAAATCTAAACACATAAATCTAAAAAAATCTGAAAATTAATTTCTATAAAGGATTTATTGGGAAAAAGCGCCCCCCCCCCCCCCCCGCCGGTTTAGATAAAATTTTAACACATAAATATTTTAAAAACTGAAAATTAATTTCCATGAAGGATTTTTGGGAAAAAGCGCCTCCCCTCCACTCCCCCATCATAAAATTATTAGCTGTTCATTCTCTTAGTTTTTAATTATTTCAATTATACAAAAAAAAAAAATCCGTGCTTTTTAAAAAGAGAATTTAGTCAATTAAATTAAAAAATTCAAGGAACACCGTTTCATGTAAGAAATAAGTCCATAACAATCGAATTGAAAATATGTACAATTGACCCCCCCCCCCCTCCAAAAGGGCTATTTTTAAAAATCTTAACCCCATTCTAAATTGATAAATTCTATCCTAAATACACTTCAAAATCTTTTATTTTTCTGCAACAAATAATTATGACCATATTCAAACCATTCATTAAGCAAAGAAAATTCCACTAATGAATTATAATAATCAATCCATATTCTAATTATCCATTAAGCATAGAAAAAACCCTACTAATATATTAACCTTATTAATCGAAAGTTGGAGGATAACAGCATCGATAAATTCTATCTCTTATGAATAATCCTATAATAATCGATAACCCTCTATCTTATAAAAATATCAACACACAGCAGAACCAGCTCTTCACCCATTACCCCCATTTAAAATCGTTTACAAACACGACCCCAGTGGCGAAGTAAGTTAAGTATCTGACTTCCAAACCGGATATAATGAGTTTTGTCCTTCTCAGAGGAAAAAAAAAGCCGACCTAACGTAAGTTCCCCTTCTAAAAGCTGTAGGTACTTCAGAAATTCTCCAACGATGGCGCCACCAACGTCATTTTTTTTTTCTAACCGGGAGAATAGCAAAAAATAAAAGCAAGTTATGCTAGAAAAATAATGCTAGAATAGCAAAAATTAAAAGCAACTGATGGTAGAAATGTAATGATAGACTAGCAACAACAAAAAAAAAAGTTTCTGTTGCTGGTGAATTAATGCTAGAAAGCAGAAATTACAAGCAAGTGGTGGTCTTGATTGTTGCTAGGTCAGCAACATATTCAAGCAACACAAGCTGGAATAAGTATGTTGGCCAAGCAGTAAAGTGTTCCAATACACACCATGACTTGCTGGGAATTATGGTGGAACCAGCAAATGTGTTATGGTAGTTTATGCTAGTTAACTTTGCTAGGATACAGCATTTAATGCTTGTCTAGCAAACAAATACCAGCATGAATTTCTACCTGGGTTTGCATTTCTGACTTTGTTTTCTTTAATTTTATGGGGGGTTTTCTACATTCTTACGCAAACTTGAGGCTTTTATTATTAGTAATGTCTCATAATTCCATTTAATTAACAACATTCTAACGCAATTTGTATTTTAAAGGAAAGCAATCAAGAATTATAATTGAAATTAAAAAAATACATTAAAGTCGCAATTTCGCAATTTCCCTTCTTCTTTTTTTTTTTTTTTTTTTTTTTTTGGTACAAAGAGCCCATTCATTTGAGAAATAAATGACCCAATTCTCATAACTATTAAGCGTAGGAAAGAATAATTTTAAATGAAAGCTTATAACCTATATTACATACATGAGGGAATTCTGATATTATTAATCTATCGCCCTTAAAGAGTTATTAAATATCACTGCCTGAAGTAAATAACATATAGGGAATGTAATTTAGTTCCTTTATTCGTATTTATGCCACATTTATATTATTACCGAGTTTTACCTGAAATAGATAAAAAATCAAACTTGCATTTATATACGTTTCTTTTTTATTGATTTTTTTTTTTTACTCAGATGCTAGAAATTTATTGTTTTAGCTTTCCTGTTTTGCTTATTTTATCATTATTACTAAAATAAATTATATTTTTTCATGATATATGGGTTGTTTTTTGTGAGAAATATTACAGAGAAATAATTTCTTTGGTGCTTTTTTTTTAAATTTTGGAGCGATATATTTCAACAAAGCTTTGTGTTTCTGACTTTATTCTTTTAACGTTATTTTTTTTTTTGTTTGTTTGTTTTTCACATGCTTACGTAAACTAGAGATTTTTATGATTAGTAAGTTCCCATGTTTCCATTTAATTAACAATGTTCTTAGTTCTTATGAAATTTGTACTTTAAAGGAAAGCATTCAAGAATTATAATTCAAATTTTTTAAAAAATACATTAAAGTCTTAATTTCCGGACTTTGTATTTAGTATAAATGGCCATTCATTTAAGTAATAAATAACCGAAGTATTATAACTACAAAAGAATGACTCATAATGAAAGCTTATAATCTATTTTATTGCACACTTGACGGAATTCTGATATTATCAATCTGTCGTTTTTAAAGTGTTATTAAATATCACTGTCTGAAGAAAATAATATATATATGAATTGAATGTAGTTCATTTTATTCGTATTTATGCCACATTTATAGTATTACCCGGTTTTGTCGGAAAAAAGATAAAAAATCAAAGTTGCATTTCTATACGTTTCGTTTTTGTTGAATTTATTTTGGACTCAGATGCTTGTGATTTATTATTTTAGCTCTCATTTTTTGCTTCTTTTCTCATTGATACTGAACTACTTTTTTTACCAGGATATATGGGTTATATATTTTAATAAATATTACATAGAAATATTCTCTTTTTTACTTTTTTTTAAATCTTTAAGAGATTTATTTCAAGAAGTATTGTGTTTTTAACTTTATTTCCTTTATTTATATGTTGTTGTTTTTTTTTACACGTTTACGTAAAATTGAGATTTTTGTGATTATTAAGATCTGTTTTGATTTAATTAACATTAAAAAATGTCTCATTCATAAATTAAATAACTTTATCATGAATGATATGATAATTGTAAACCTAAATCTAAATCTTGTGACAACAGACATTTGATAATTGTGATGTTATGAACTTATCGTCATTGGTGTGTTAAATAACATTCCTTATGTGTGAAATAGTAATATATGTGAATGGAATGTGTTTATATTTATTCGTAATTATGCCTTAATTATTTTGTTGTGAAGCTTTATTTGAATGGAAAATATTACAATTTCAGAGACAAATTTATATGTTTTGTTTAATTGACTTATTGTTGAATTTTGTTTCTAAGCATTTATGATTTTACTTATATTAAGGATTCAGGTTTTTTGTTTACTTTCTAATTACCACAGACATATGTATTTGCATGGCATATATGAATTGTAAATTTTAAGATATATATAATATTTTATGCTTTTATAATATTTGAAGTGTAATACATCGGCATCTTAAATATACTGCTGGTTCAATCCAATCATTTTTTTGTGCAAAAAAAGTATTCATTTAAGTAATAAATGACTGAATTGTTATAACTACAGGGTTATTACAAATAAATCACCGGATTTTGATACGTTACTACGTGGGAACTATGAAACGTATATTTTCCCATGACAACTCAAGCGAGAGGGCGTTAATTATAGTTTCGCGCTACGTATGTTTCATGCGCGTGTGTTTGCCATGGTTGCTGCGCGAACGTCATATTCAAAATGACGACTGGACAGCAGAAATTTTCCACACAGCTGGCTGTGGAATGGAAAGTTCACTACTAGCGCGATTTGTTGATTTCTTGGGACTACGGATGACACTCTCTCTAACTCGGTTGACTGTTTCTTCAGTAACGCTTTGTAGGCCGGAACTTTTGCCTTTACATAACAACCGGTGTCTTGGAACTGCCGATACCAGCGCAGAATGCTTTGCTGAATTTGTAGTCTGCATTTGTGTGCCTTTCGGAAAGCTCTCTGAACGGTTATAAGCGATTCCCACTTAGAAAATTCTAGTACACAAAACGCTTTCAGCTGTTCAGTTGCCATTTTAAATATGACGTTCGCGCTGGAACCATGGCAATCAAAAGCGCATGACACATACAAATTGCGAAACTATAGTTAACGTCCACTCGTTTGAGTTGTCATGGAAACATATACGTTCCTAGTTCGCACGTAGTAACGTATCAAAACCCGATGATTAATTTGTAATAACCCTGTATTGTACGTACGAAAGAATAACTAACAATATAAGTTTATAATCTATTTATTAAATACATGAGGGATTTCTGAAGTTATTAATCTATCGACCTTAAAGGGATATTAAATATCACTGTCTGAAGTAAATAACACGTATGACTGGAATGTAGTACCATTTTTTCATATTTATGCCACATTTATAGTATTACTAGCAAACCATGCGGCTTTGCTCGCGTAATATTTGAAATATGCCAAGTGATATTTATATGTCTAATTTTTATCAAAAGGTACTAACTAAATTTTTATTTTATTAAAAGGTAATATTTTATTTTATTAAAAGGTATTTATTACTTTTAGGAATAATTCAAAAATTACTATTTAAAACACAGTTTGACTAAACATAATTATTACACTGTATTAGGCAGAAATGAGACTTAAATTAATAAAATGAAATAAAACTAAATAAATGATAATTTAGAAAATATTTTGAAACTTTTATGCTCAATTAATACGCTCATTTCAGTATTCATTTGAAGTTTTGAATTTTTTAGAAACCATCTTCTTCCATCTTAAAATTAACCATCATATCGAATTCCTAAGTCCTACCACCTCTCTCAACATAAGGGGCTATGTTGAAATAGGAACTGTAGCCATTAATTTGCCAACATTAATTTTGAAATCGGTTTGTTATTTCCTAATATTCCACAGAAACGTAATTTAGAAAGCTTTTAAAGGCCTTTTTTTTAGAATGTTTGTTGTTCATCTAAACCCCAGGTGGTAGAATCATCCGCATAAAATATAGTCTGTGTAGGATCAGAGATTGTTACCATTGATTCGCTATTATTACTTTTATAATCGGTTTATATTTCCTGAAATTGCATAGAAATCGTAATTTAGGACCTTTTTTAGAATGCTTTTCGCACCTGCCCTTCGCTTTACCCCTTTTTAATTTTAATTTATTTTAGACAGTCCTTCGAGGGCATTTATATTTTATAAGTAACTACCATTCCATATTTAAAGTTTCTAGCATTTTCAGCATCACAGAAATCGCAATTTAGAACGTTTTTTGCTCCTGCAACACTCTGGTGGTAGTGGAACAGACATAAAATATAGCTTATGTTTGAGCAGGTTCTATCACCAACAATTTGTCATCATTATTTTTTATATCGGTTTGGTATTTGAAAAGATTGCATAAAAATTGTAATTTAGATCGCTTTTCGCTCACTTCATCCTTTTAAATTTGGTATTTTCTTTCGACTGTTCTTAAAAAGCAGTTGCAACTTGTAAGTAAATATCATGCCATACTTCAAATGTTAAACCCCTCAGTTGTGCAAAAAATGCAAATTAGAACATGTTTTGCTTTTGCAACCCTCAGATGGTAGTGACAGCAACATAAAATATAACCTATGTTATAGCAGGGTCTGTCACCATTGATTAGCAACCATTACTTTTGAAATAGCTTTGGTATTTCCTTAGATTGAGTAGAAATCGCAATTTAGAACGTTTTTAGGACGCTTTTCACGCATTTTCACCGCTTTTTAAAGTTCCAATTTTTTCGAAACTGTTCTTAAAGATCATTTATAGCTAATAAATATGTACCTTGCCTAATTTTAAGTTGCTAGCCCCTACCGATCACAAAAATCGAAATTTAGAACGCTTTTTTTGCTCCTGCAACGTCTTGGTGATAGTGATACCGACATAAAATAGCGTGTATGTTAGAGCAGAGGCTGTCAGCATCAATTTCCTACCATTACGTTTGAAATCAGATTCATTCTTCTGAGATATTGCCGACAAATCGGCATCTAGAACGTTTTTAGAACGCTTTTCACGAATTTTGCTCCTGCATCTCCTCTGGGGTAGAGAAAACAGATATAAAATATAGCCTATCTTGGAGCAAGATCTGTCACCATCATTTTTACACCATTATATTTGAAATCGGTTGAGTACTTCCTGAGATTGCATAGAAATCGCAATTTAGAAAGTTTTTTATAGCGCTTTTTTCGAATTTTGACCACCTTATAAATTTCGATTATTTTAGGAAATGTCCTTAGAGATCATTGATATCTTATAACTAACTACCATTCCAAATTTCAGGATTCTAGGCCCTTCCGTAACGCAAAAGCCGCAATTTAGAAAGTTTTTAGCTCCTGCACCCCCTTTGGGGTAGTGGCACCGACATAAAACATATCCTATGTTAGAGCAAGGATTTTCACCATCATTTTGACGCCATTATTTTTTAAAATCGGTTTGGTATTTCCTGAGATTGTGTAGAAACTACCGTTTAGAACGTTTTTTAGAACGCTTTTCGCGCATTTTCACCCCTTTTAAATTTCGAATTCTTTTAGAACTGTTCTTAGAAATCCTTTATATCTAATAAGTAGCTGATACTTCAAATTTTATATTTCTAGGCCCATCAGTAACACATAAATCGCATTTTTAGAAAGTTTTTTGCTCCTACACCCCTTTTGGGGTAGTGGCACCGACATAAAACATAGCCTATCTTGAAGCAAACGTTGTCACTATCATTTTGACACCAATAATTTTTAAATCGGTTTGGTATTTCCTGAGATTATGTAGAAGCTACCATTTAGAACGTTTTTTAGAACGCTTTTTGTGGATTTTCACCCCTTTTAATTTTCGAATTGTTTAAGAATTGTTCTTAGACACCATTTATATCTTATAAGTAACTAATATTCCAAATTTCATATTTCTAGGCCCTTCAATAACGCAAAAATCGCATTTTTAAAACGTTTTTTGCTCCTGCACCCCCTTTGGGGTAGTGGCACCGACATAAGATATAGCCTATGTTCTAAGTTGGGCGAACACCATCATTTTGATACCATTACTTTTGGAATCGGTTCGGTAGTTCCTGAGCTTATCTCCGACAAATAAACAATTTTTTCCTCTTTATAATATGATGATGACTAGCAAACCCCGCGGCTTTGCTCGCGTAATATTTGAAATATGCCAAGTTATATTTATATGTCTAATTTTTATTAAAAGGTACTAACTAAATTTTTATTTTATTAAAAGGTAATATTTTATTTTATTAAAAGGTATTTATTACTTTTAGGAATAATTCAAAAATTACTATTTAAAACACAGTTTGATTAAACATCATTATTACACTGCATTAGGTAGAAATGAGACTTAAATTAATAAAATGAAATAAAACTAAATAAATGATAATTTAGAAAATATTTTGAAACTTTTATGCTCAATTAATACGCTCATTTCAGTATTCATTTGAAGTTTTGAATTTTTTAGAAACCATCTTCTTACATCTTAAAATTAACCATCATGTCAAATTCCAAGTCCTACCACCTCTCTCGACATAAAGGGCTATGTTGAAACAGGAACTGTCACCATTAATTTGCCAAAATTAATTTTGAAATCTGTTTGTTATTTCCTAATATTCCACAGAAACGTAATTTAAAAAGCTTTTAAAGCCCTTTTTTAGAAAGTTTGTTGTTCCTGCGAACACCAGGTGTTAGAATCACCGACATAAAATATAGCCTGTGTAGGATCAGAGACTGTTACCACTGATTCGCAACTATTACTTTTATAATCGTTTTATATTCCCTGAAATTGCATAGAATCGTAATTTACAACTTTTTTAAAATGCTTTTCGCACCTCCCCTCCGCTTCACCCCTTTTAATTCGAATTTATATTCGACGTTCCTTCGAGGGCATTTATATTTCATAAGTAACTACCATGTCATAATTAAAGTTTCTAGCCTTTTCAGTATCACAGAAATAGCAATTTAGAAAGTTTTTAGCTCCTGCAGCCCTCTGGTGGTAGTGGAACAGACATAAAATATAGCTTATGTTTGAGCAGGTTCTATCACCAAAATTTGTCATCATTATTTTTTTTTTATCGGTTTGGTAATTTATAAGTTTGCTTAAAAATTGTAATTTATAACGCTTTTCACTCACTTCATTTTTTAAAATTTGGAATTTTCTTTTGACTGTTCTTAGAAAGCAGTTGCATCTTGTAAGTAAATACCATGCCATACTTCAAAATGTTAGACCCCTCAGTTGTGCAAAAAACGCAAATTAGAACATGTTTTGCTTTTGCAACCCTCAGGTGGTAGCGACAGCAACATAAAATATAATCTATGTTATAGCAGGGACTGTCACCATTGATTTGCAACCATTACTTTTGAAATAGCTTTGGTATTTCCTTAGATTGAGTAGAAATCGCAATTTAGAACGTTTTTAGGCCGCTTTTCGCGCATTTTCACCCGTTTTTAAATTTCCAATTTTTTCGAAACGGTTCTTAAAAATCATTTATACCTAATAAATATGCACCTTGCCTAATTTTAAGTTGCTAGCCCCTACCGATCACAAAAATCGAAATTTAGAACGCTTTTTAGCTCCTGCAACGTCTTGGTAATAGTGATACCGACACAAAATAGCGTCTATATTAGAGCAGATGCTGTCAGCATTCCCGAGATATTGCCGACAAATCGGCATTTAAAAAGTTTTTAGAACGCTTTTCGCGCATTTTGCTCCTGCATCTCCTCTGGGGTAGTGGAAACAGATATAAAATATAGCATATCTTGGAGCAAGATCTGTCACCATCACTTATACACCATTATATTTGAAATCGGTTCAGTACTTCCTGAGATTGCATAGAAATCGCAATTTAGAATTTTTTACAACGTTTTTTGCGCATTTTGACCCGCTTTTAAATTGCGATTATTTTAGGAAATGTCCTTAGAGATCATTGATATCTTATAAATAACTACCATTCCAAATTTCACGATTCTAGGCCGTTCCGTAACGCTAAAGCCGCAATTTAGAACGTTTTTCTCCTGCACTCCCTTTGGGGTAGTGGCACCGACATAAAACATCGCCTATGTTGGAGCAAACGTTGTCACCATCATTTTGACGCCATTATTTTTTAGATCGGTTTGGTATTTCCTGAGATTCTGTAGAAACTACCATTTAGAACGTTTTTTAGAACGCTTTTTGTGCACTTTCACCCCTTTTAAATTTCGAATTGTTTAAGAACTGTTCTTAGACATAATTTATATCTTATAAGTATCTAATATTCAAAATTTCATATTTCTAGGCCCTTCAGTAACGCTAAAATCGCATTTTTAGAAAGTATTTTGCTCCTACACCCCCATTGGGGTAGTGACACCGACATAAAACATAGCCTATCTTGGATAATGCGTTTTCAACATCATTATGACACCAATATTTTTTAAATCGGTTTGTTATTTCCTGAGATTGTGTAGAAACATACCATTTAGAAAGTTTTTAGAACGCTTTTTGCGCATTTTCACCCCTTTCAAATTTCGAATTGTTTAAGAACTGTTCTTAGACATCATTTATATCTTATAAGTAACTAATATTCAAAATTTCATACTTCTAGGCCCTTCAGTAGCGGTAAAATCGCATTTTTAGAAAGTTTTTTGCTCCTACACCCCGTTTGGGGTAGTGACACCGACATAAAACATAGCCTATCTTGGAGCAAGCATTGTCACCATCATTTTGACACCAATATTTTTTAAATCGGTTTGTTATTTCCCGAGATTGTGTAGAAACTACCATTTCGAAAGTTTTTAGAACGCTTTTTGCGCATTTTCACCCCTTTCAAATTTCGAATTGTTTAAGAACTGTTCTTAGACATCATTTATATCTTATAAGTAACTAATATTCAAAATTTCATATTTCTAGGCCCTTCAGTAACGCTAAAATCGCATTTTTAGAACGTTTTTTGCTCCTACACCCCCTTTGGGGTTAGTGACACCGACATAAAACATAGCCTATCTTCGAGCAAGCTTTGTCACCATCATTATGATACCAATATTTTTTAAATCGGTTTGTTATTTCCTGAGATTGTGTAGAAACTACCATTTAGAACGTTTTTTAGAACGCTTTTTGCGCATTTTCACCCCTTTCAAATTTCGAATTGTTTAAGAACTGTTCTTAGACATCATTTATATCTTATAAGTAACTAATGTTCAAAATATCATATTTCTAGGACCTTCAGTAGCGGTAAAATCGCATTTTTAGAAAGGTTTTTGCTCCTACACCCCCTTTGGGGTAGTGACACCGACATAAAACATAGCCGATCTTGGGGCAAGCATTGTCACCATCATTTTGACACCAATATTTTTTAAATCGGTTTGATATTTCCTGAAATTTTGTAGAAACTACCATTTAGAACGTTTTTTAGAACGCTTTTTGTGCATTTTCACCCCTTTTAAATTTCGAATTGTTTAAGAACTGGTCTTAGACATCATTTATATCTTATATGTAACTAATATTCCAAATTTCATATTTCTAGTCCCTTCAGTAACGCTAAAATCGCATTTTTAGAAAGTTTTTTGCTCCTACACCCCTTTTGGGGTAGTGACACCGACATAAAACATAGCCTGGAGCAAACGTTGTCACCATCATTATGACACCAATATTTTTTAAATCGGTTTAGTATTTCCTGAGATTGTGTAGAAACTACCATTTAGAACGTTTTTTAGAACGCTTTTTGTGCATTTTCACCCCTTAAATTTCGAATTGTTTAAGAACTGTTCTTAGACATCATTTATATCTTATAAGTAACTAATATTCCAAATTTCATATTTCTAGGCCCTTCAGTAACGCTAAAATCGCATTTTTAGAAAGTTTTTTGCTCCTACACCCCCTTTGGGATAGTGGCACCGACATAAGATATAACCTATGTTCTAAGTTGGACTAACACCATCATTTTGATACCATTACTTTTGGAATCGGTTCGGTAGTTTCAGAGCTTACCTCCGACAAATAAACAATTTTTTCCTCTTTATAATAGGAGTATAGATGATGATGATGACTAGCAAACCTCGCGGCTTTGCTCGCGTAATATTTGAAATATGCCAAGTGATATTTACATGTCTAATTTTTATTAAAAGTTACTAACTAAATTTTTATTTTATTAAAAGGTAATATTTTATTTTATTAAAAGTTTTTTCTATTAAAAGGTACTTATTACTTTTAGGAACAATTCAAAAATTACTATTTAAAAAAAAAGTTTGATTAAACATCATTATTACACTGCATTAGGCAGAAATGAGACTTAAATTAATAAAATGAAATAAATCTAAATAAATGATAATTTAGAAAATATTTGAAACTTTTGTGCTCAATTAATACGCTCATATCAGTATTCACTTGAAGTTTTGAATTTTTTAGAAACCATCTTCTTACATCTTAAAATTAACAATCATGCCAAATTCCAAGTCCTACCACCTCTCTCAACATAAAGGACTAAGTTGAAACAGGAACTGTCTCCATTAATCTGCCAACATTAATTTTGAAATCGGTTTGTTATTTCCTAATATACCACAGAAACGTAATTGAAAAAGCTTTTAAAAACCCTTTTTTAGAACGTTTGTTGTTCCTGTGAACCCCAGGTGGTAGAATCACCGACATAAAATATAGCCTATGTAGGATCAGAGACTGTTACCATTGATTCGCAACTAGTACTTTTATAATCGGTTTATATTCCCTGAAATTGCATAGAATTGTAATTTAGAAGTTTTTTAGAATGCTTTTCGCACCTCCCCTTCGATTCACCCCTTTTTAATTCGAATTTATTTTCGACGTTCCTTCGAGGGCATTTATACTTTATAAGTAACTACCATGTCATATTTAAAGTTTCTAGCCTTTTCACTATCACAGAAATCGCAATTTAGAAAGTTTTTTGCTCCTGCAACCCTCTGGTGGTGGTGGAACAGACATAAAATATAGCTTATGTTTGAGCAGGTTCTATCTAAAAATTTGTCATCATTATTTTTTTTATCGGTTTGGTATTTGAAAAGATTGCATAAAAATTGTAATTTAGATCGCTTTTCGCTCACTTCATCCTTTTAAATTTGGAATTTTCTTTCGACTGTTCTTAGAAAGAAGTTGCATCTTGTAAGTAAATACCACACCATACTTCAAAGTGTTAGACCCCTCAGTTGGGCAAAAAACGCAAATTAGAACATGTTTTGCTTTTGCAACCCTCAGATGGTAGTGACATCAACAAACAATATAACCTCTGTTATAGCAGGGACTGTCACCATTGATTTGAAACCATTACTTTTGAAATAGCTTTGGTATTTCCTTAGATTCAGTAGAAATCGCAATTTAGAACGTTTTTAGGACGCTTTTCGCGCATTTTCACCCCTTTTTAAATTTCCAATTTTTTCGAAACTGTTCTTAAAGATCATTTATATCTAATAAATATGCACCTTGCCTAATTTTAATTTGCTAGCCCCTACCGATCACAAAAATCGAAATTTAGAACGCTTTTTTGTTCTTGCAACGTCTTGGTGATAGTGATACCGACACAAAATAGCGTCTATGTTAGAGCAGAGGCTGTCAGCATCAATTTCCTACCATTACGTTTGAAATCAGATTCATTCTTCCTGAGATATTGCCGACAAATCAGCATTTAGAACGTTTTTAGAACGCTTTTCGCGCATTTTGCTCCTGCATCTCTTCTGGGGTAGTTGAAACACATATAAAATATAGCCTACCTTGGAGCCAGATCTGTCACCATCATGTTTACACCATTATATTTGAAATCGGTTCTGTACTTCCTGAGATTGCATAGAAATCGCAATTTAGAATTTTTTACAACGCTTTTTGCGCATTTTGACCCCCCCTTTTAAATTTCGAATTTTTTAGGAAATGTACTTAGAGATCATTGATATCTTATAACTAACTACCATTCGAAATTTCACGATTCTAGGCCCTTCCTTAACGCAGAAGCCGCAATTTAGAACGTTTTTCTCCTGCACCCCCTTTGGGGTAGTGGCACCGATATAAAACATCGCCTATGTTGGAGCAAGGGTTGTCACCATCATTTTGACGCCATTATTTTTAGATCGGTTTGGTATTTCCTGAGATTGTGTAGAAACCACCATTAGAACGTTTTTTAGAACGCTTTTCGCGCATTTTCACCCCTTTTAAATTTCGAATTGTTTAAGAACTGTTCTTAGAAATCCTTTATATCTAATAAGTAGCTAATATTTCAAATTTCATATTTCTAGGCCCTTCGGTAACGCAAAAATTGCATTTTTAGAACGTTTTTTTCTCCTGCACCCCCTTTCGGGTAGTGGCACCGACATAACACATGGCCTATGTTGGAGCAAGGGTTGTCACCATCATTATGACGCCAATATTTTTTAAATCAGTTTGGTATTTCCTGAGATTGTGTAGAAACTACCATTTAGAACGTTTTTTAGAACGCTTTTTGTGCATTTTCACCCCTTTTAAATTTCCAATTTTTTAAGAACTGTTCTTAGACATTATTTATATCTTATAAGTAACTAATATTCAAAATTTCATATTTCTAGGCCCTTCAGTAACGCTAAAATCGCATTTTTAGAACGTTTTTTGCTCCTACACCCCCTTTGGGGTAGTGGCACCGACATAAGATATAGCCTATGTTCTAAGTTGGACTAACACCATCATTTTGATACCATTACTTTTGGAATCGGTTCGGTAGTTCCAGAGCTTACCTCCTACAAATAAACATTTTTTTCCTCTTTATAATAGGAAGTATAGATGAGTATAGATATACTAGCAAACCCCGCGGCTTTGCTCGCGTAATATTTGAAATATGCCAAGTGGTATTTATATGCCTAATTTTTATCAAAAGGTACTAACTAAATTTTTATTTTATTAAAAGGTAATATTTTATTTTATTAAAAGGTATTTATTACTTTTAGGAATAATTCAAAAATTACTATTTAAAACACAGTTTGACTAAACATCATTATTACACTGTATTAGGCAGAAATGAGACTTAAATTAATAAAATGAAATAAAACTAAATAAATGATAATTTAGAAAATATTTTGAAACTTTTATGCTCAATTAATACGCTCATTTCAGTATTCATTTGAAGTTTTGAATTTTTTAGAAACCATCTTCTTCCATCTTAAAATTATACATCATATCGAATTCCTAAGTCCTACCACCTCTCTCAACATAAGGGGCTATGTTGAAATAGGAACTGTAGCCATTAATTTGCCAACATTAATTTTGAAATCGGTTTGTTATTTCCTAATATTCCACAGAAACGTAATTTAGAAAGCTTTTAAAGGCCTTTTTTTAGAATGTTTGTTGTTCATCTAAACCCCAGGTGGTAGAATCATCCGCATAAAATATAGCCTGTGTAGGATCAGAGGTTGTTACCATTGATTCGCTATTATTACTTTTATAATCGGTTTATATTTCCTGAAATTGCATAGAAATCGTAATTTAGGACCTTTTTTAGAATGCTTTTCGCACCTGCCCTTCGCTTTACCCCTTTTTAATTTTAATTTATTTTAGACAGTCCTTCGAGGGCATTTATATTTTATAAGTAACTACCATTCCATATTTAAAGTTTCTAGCCTTTTCAGCATCACAGAAATCGCAATTTAGAACGTTTTTTGCTCCTGCAACACTCTGGTTGTAGTGGAACAGACATAAAATATAGCTTATGTTTGAGCAGGTTCTATCACCAACAATTTGTCATCATTATTTTTTATATCGGTTTGGTATTTGAAAAGATTGCATAAAAATTGTAATTTAGATCGCTTTTCGCTCACTTCATCCTTTTAAATTTGGAATTTTCTTTCGACTGTTCTTAGAAAGCCGTTGCAACTTGTAAGTAAATATCATGCCATACTTCAAAGTGTTAGTCCCCTCAGTTGTGCAAAAAATGCAAATTAGAACATGTTTTGCTTTTGCAACCCTCAGATGGTAGTGACAGCAACATAAAATATAACCTATGTTATAGCAGGGACTGTCACCATTGATTTGCAACCATTACTTTTGAAATAGCTGTGGTATTTCCTTATATTGAGTAGAAATCGCAATTTACAACGTTTTTAGGACGCTTTTCACGCATTTTCACCGCTTTTTAAATTTCCAATTTTTTCGAAACTGTTCTTAAAGATCATTTATAGCTAATAAATATGTACCTTGCCTAATTTTAAGTGGCTAGCCCCTACCGATCACAAAAATCGAAATTTAGAACGCTTTTTTTGCTCCTGCAACGTCTTGGTGATAGTGATACCGACATAAAATAGCGTCTATGTTAGAGCAGAGGCTGTCAGCATCAATTTCCTACCATTACGTTTGAAATCAGATTCATTCTTCTGAGATATTGCCGACAAATCGGCATCTAGAACGTTTTTAGAACGCTTTTCACGAATTTTGCTCCTGCATCTCCTCTGGGGTAGTGGAAACAGATATAAAATAAAGCCTATCTTGGAGAAAGATCTGTCACCATCATTTTTACACCATTATATTTGAAATCGGTTCAGTACTTCCTGAGATTGATTAGAAATCGCAATTTAGAATGTTTTTTATAGCGCTTTTTGCGCATTTTGACCCCCTTTTAAATTTCGATTTTTTTAGGAAATGTCCTTAGAGATCATTGATATCTTATAACTAACTACCATTCCAAATTTCACGATTCTAGGCCCTTCCGTAACGCTAAAGCCGCAATTTAGAACGTTTTTTGGTCCTGCACCTCCTTTGGGGTAGTGGCACCGACATAAAACATCGCCTATGATGGAGCAAGGGTTTTCACCATCATTTTGACGCCATTATTTTTTAGATCGGTTTAATATTTCCTGAGATTGTGTAGAAACCACCATTAGAACGTTTTTTAGAACGCTTTTCGCGCATTTTCACTCCTTTTAAATTTCGAATTGTTTAAGAACTGTTCTTAGAAATCCTTTATATCTAATAAGTAGCTAATATTTCAAATTTCATATTTCTAGGCCCTTCGGTAACGCAAAAATTGGATTTTTAGAACGTTTTTTGCTCCTGCACCCCCTTTGGAGTAGTGGCACCGACATAAAATATAGCCTATGTTGGAGCAAGGGTTGTCACCGTCATTTTAACACCCTTATTTTGACACCATTATTTTTTAAATCGGTTTGGTATTTCCTGAGATTGTGTAGAAACCACCATTTAGAACGTTTTTTAGAAAGATTTTTGCGCATTTTCACCCCTTTCAAATTTCGAATTGCTTAAGAACTGTTCTTAGAAACCCTTTATATCTAATAAGTAGCTAATATTTCATATTTCTAGGCCATTCAGTAACACATAAATCGCAGTTTTAGAACGTTTTTTGCTCCTGCACCCTCTTTGAGGTAGTGACCACGACAAAAAACATAGCCTATCTTGGAGCAAGCGTTGTCACCATCATTTTGACATCAATATTTTTTAAATCGGTTTATATTTCCTGAGATTGTGTAGAAACTACCATTTAGAACGTTTTTTAGAACGCTTTTTGTGCATTTTCACCCCTTTTAAATTTCGAATTGTTTAAGAACTGTTCTTAGATATCATTTATATCTTATAGGTAACTAATATTCAAAATTTCATATTTCTAGGCCCTTCAGTAACGCTAAAATCGCATTTTTAGAACGTTTTTTGCTCCTACACCCCCTTTGGGGTAGTGGCACCGACATAAAACATAGCCTATCTTGGAGCAAGCGTTGTCACCGTCATTTTGACACCAATACTTTTTAAATCGGTTTGGTATTTCCTGAGATTGTGTAGAAACTACCATTTAGAACGTTTTTTAGAACACTTTTTGTGCATTTTCAACCCTTTTAAATTTCGAATTGTTTAAGAACTGTTCTTAGACATCATTTATATCTTATAAGTAACTAATATTAAAAATTTCATATTTCTAAGCCCTTCAGTAACGCTAAAATCGCATTTTTAGAACGTTTTTTGCTCCTACACCCCCTTTGGGGTAGTGACACCGACATAAGATATAGCCTATGTTCTTAGTTGGACTAACACCATTACTTTGATACCATTACTTTTGGAATCGGTTCGGTAGTTCCAGAGCTTATCTCCGACAAATAAACAATTTTTTCCTCTTTATAATAGGAGTATACTTCTGATATTATTAATCGAATATCTTTAAAGTGTTATTAAATATCACCGTGTGAAGTAAATAACATATATGGATGGAATGGAATTCCTTTTATTCGTGTTTGATACATTTATAATTACCGAGTTTTATCTGAACGAGGTAAAAAAATCAAAGTTGCATTTCTATACCTTTTCATTTTATTGAATTTATTTTGGACTCAGATGCTTGTGATTTATTATTTTAGGTCTCATGTTTTGTTTCTTTTCTCATTGATAATGAAATACATAACATTTTTTCTAGATATATGGATTGTGATTTTTAATAAATATTACAGAGAAATATTCTATTTTGTACTTTTTTTGAAGTGATATATTTCAAGTAGCTTTGTGTTGTTAACTTTATTTTTATTATTTTTATGTTTCTTTTTTACAAGTTTGCGTAAAATTGAGTATTTTTATTATTATTAAGATCTGTTTCGATTTAATTAACATTAAAAGATGTCTCATTAGTAAAATAAGTAACATCTCATGAATGAAGTGATAATTGTAAACCAAAATGTATATATTGTCACTACAGACATTAGGTAATTGTGATGTTATTAACTTATCGTCGTTGATGTGTTAAATAATATCCCTTATGTATAAAATAAGTAATGTATATATGAATGGAGTGTGTTTATATTTATTCCTAACAATGCCTTAATTACTTTGTTGTGAAGCGTTATTTTAATAGAAAATATTAGAATTTCAGAGAGAAATTTATTTGTTTTGTTTAATTGATTTGATGTTGGATTTTGTTTCCTAGCATTTATGATTTTAATTAAGAATTAACGTTTTTTGTTTACTTTCTAATTACCACACACATGCTCTATATTTGCATAGGATATGGGAATTGTAAATTTTAAGATATATTATATATAATATTTTATACTTCTATAATATTTCAAGTAGAATACATCGGCATCTTAAATATTCTGCTGGTTCATTTCAATTTTTTTTTTTTTTTGTACAAATAGCGTATTCATTTATGTAATAAATGACCGAATTCTTATAACTAGTATACGTATGAAAGAATAATAATGCAAGCTTATAATCTATTTATTACATACATGAGGAAATTCTGATGTTATTAATCAATCGTCCGTAATGTGTTATTAAATATCACAGTCTGACGTAAACAACGCGTATGAATGGAATCTAGTACCTTTTTTCGTATTTATGCCACACTTATATTGTTACATTGTTTTGTCTGAAAGAGATAAAAAAATCAAAGTTGCATTTCTATAAACTTCCTTTGTATTGAGTTAATTTTTGACATAGATGCTAGTGATTTATTATTAAGCTTTCAAGTTTTGTTTATTTTTCCCTTTTTACTAAAATACATTACATATTTTTCAGGTAATATGAGTTATTTCTTGTAAGAAATATTACAGAAATATAACGTTTTTCGTATGTTTTTTTTTTTTTTTTTTTTTTTTTTTTTTTTTTACTTTTAAAGCGGAATATTTCAACAAAGCTTTGCATTTTTTTTTCGTTTACTTTTATGTTTTATTCTACGTTTTTGAGTAAAACTTTATTATTAACCTCTTAACTGTCGCATTAAATTACGGTTTAAAAATTCAAATTGCTTATTGGCACCACTTTTTTGAAACAGAAATAGTAACCTTATTTAATGACAGGTAAAATGATACCAATTTTATTATTTTATAAAACTGGTGGGAATCAAACAATCTCATTAAAAGACACAGCCCGTAAATATCACGGGAGCGAGAATTAAGAGGTTAATAAGGTGGCATGTTTCCATTTGAATAATACTAAAAATGTACCTTTTCATGAAATAAAGAACTTTATCTTAAATGAAGTGATAACTGTAAAGCAAAATTTATATCTTGTCACTACATACATGAGATAATTGTGGGGTTATTAACTTATTGTTCTGGATGTGTTAATCAATATCATTGTCTACGTATAAAGTAAGTAATATATAGGAATGAAATGTGTTTATTTTTATTCGTATTTATGCCTTAATTATTTTATTATGGGAATTTAACTGAAAGAGAAAATCTTACAAATTCAAAGATAAATTTATATATTTTGTTTAGTTGACATAATGTTGGATTTCGTTTCTAAGCATTTGCGATTTATTAAAGAATTCACCATTTTATTTATTTTCTAATTATTACGGAAACATTATATATTTTTATCGGATATGTAAATTGTCAATTTTAAGATACATTACAGGAAATAATTATTTCATGTATAATATTGGAAGTGGAACACATAGGCTTCATCTTAAATATTCTGCTTTTTCAATGCACTCATCTGTGCTTTTTTTAATTGTATTATCTTATTTAATATGCAATATTTTTATAAATAATACAATTATAAACTTATATTTATATCTCAATCATAGAAGGAATAATATTATTTTTTAGGTTCTAAAAGTCTTTTCCAAGATAGTTATTTATCTATTTCTTCATAAAAGTGTTTTTAAGTTTTACAATTTAATATTGCGTATTATTTAAGTTTTTAATAGATATTTGGGTTTTGTTTATTTAAAATAGTTGAAGAATTTCTGCTTTCTACACAATATTTTAGACTAATGTAAAACAGCATTATTTTAGGTTTAATTATCTAGATTTATTTCAACTAATTCGTTTATTTCTATAAATGTCTAATGAGACACACACACAAAAAAAGAAAAAATAACTTGCAAACTTTATGAAAACGATAATACTGAAACAATTGAAACCTAACTGGGGCAGTATATCTTACTTGGATGAATTAGTTAATCAATTCTTAGGCTCTTGTAGTTTGTTTAGATTGACACAAAAAAGAAAAACATGCGAAATCTAGTCATAATGATAACATCAGAAATTTTTAACCAATACAATCTATGGTGGGCAATATATTAATTTAGCAAATATCTTAGCTGTATTTGTCCATCAACTATTTGCTTTTAAAGTTTGTTTAAAGGAATACAAAAAGATTTTTGAGGCCATTCATTGAATGATTTGGGTTAAAAAGCAGACTAAGCAATTTTTAAACATTTTCGAACGAAATCCTAAATTTTTTTATATAACTGCAATTCATTTGTATCCGTTCAGTTACATTTAGTAAGACTAATTTAAAAATTCACTGCAAGTAAATTTTCTCATAAAAATATTGAACCGATTTATTTAATTTGTGTTAAGTCAGATGTATGTACCATACAATAAAGAAATAATGACAATAACCTACTCTTCTGATTAAATCGTAAGGACCGTTTTGATATCTAAACAATACAGCTTTATATATCTAAAGAAAGAATGATTTTTATTTCAAGTATTTAACAAAATAAATTCTTCTGGTAAATTATTATGTATGGATGCTTTAATCATAGAGGGAAGTTAATAAAATATAACTTATCTTACGGCAAGTGTGTTGCCGTAAGATTGGTTGTTATTTATTTTTTTGTATTACTCAAATTTATATGCATGCAAATAAGGCATGTTGCTTTTCTTTCTTTCTCTCTCTCTGTTTTTTAGACCTTTCGAAGAATATTACTTTATAAAAACATTAGAAGGAATGCATTTACACTGTTACGCAAACCTAGTTATTTGTAATTAGACCTATTGATACTAAACCAATAATGTTCTTATTAGAGAAACTCAAGAAGAACTTGAAATTTATACAATTAAATTAGTATTATACTGGTCTGAGATAACATAAAAATTTTGACTGTAAAACAACATAAAACGCAGTATAATATTTCTATTGTATATAGACTTTTAATTAAATAAAATTTTAGTTACTTTTAAATTATTTTATATATTTTGGCAGTTCAGTTTATTAACACTTTAATAAAAAGCATAGTTTCCTTTTTTTTAACAATAGTTTGCACCAAAATTAATTTTTAATTTTAATTCTCTTCAAAAAATATATATAATATCTGAAATGGCATATTGCATGTAAGATAGGGATTAGATAAATTTGTAGAGGTTTCAGTTACTACTCTAGGTACCAATGCATCTCATTTTTGACACACAACAAAGTTTATATCCACCGTAAAATAAACGATATGGACGTTTTCAAAATTATTGCTCAAAAACAAATTGTTGTAAATAAATATTGTTTGTAGATGATTAATAACACGATGAATTATAGTAATGATAGAAATTTTATATAATTCTGTTTATACTAAATATACATATATATATATATATATATATATATATATATATATATATATATATATTATTTCCCTGTTTCTAATTGAATCACAATCTAAAAGGAAAATAATTATTCCGTCTATGGCAATCAAACGGCGAGCAGTTAACTTATATGAATAATGGACGTGAAAGGTATATGACTTGCTTTTTTATGATGTGTCAGGCGTCATCTGAATACCACATATAGAGTGAGTAAGAAGTGGTACGAAATGATAAGACGTCTTATCTTCCTCCATTAATCGTCCAGGAGCTATTGGATTTGTTTTAATGTTGTAAGAGGATCAGCCAATTTGGTTTACTAAAGAGAGGGCCCTGAGAAGTTTATGAAAGTTATTAACTGAATATTCCTTCGAATAAAAAAAGTCCTTCCGGCCAGTGCCGGGAGGAAGAGGTAGCTTTCAAATTCCTTATTTTAAAAAAGCCAACTTATATTATTCAAACACACGAAGCTCAATTTAGTGGAAACCGAATATAGGCGATTCAATACTAATTTTTATCAATACTAAATCATTATGAATGAGAATTTCGCGAAATTAGTCAGCTTTATCCAAGCTGCTTTTATTTAAAGTAACTTATATTTGGCTGAGATGTTGATGTATACTATCCATATGTCTTCTTACATGGAAATAGGCGAATACGTGTGTTATCGCGTAACAAATACAAGATCGTTTCAAAATGTTAGCCATACTAGAAATTCAAAGTGCTATAATTCAAACATTTTTTAAGATATAAAAAAAAGAACAAATTTTCAGAAACAAAATCTGCTCCGGAATCTTTGTATCAAGGCCAAACACATAAAAAAATCTTTTTCATTTTCCAATTTTTTAATACATCATTTTAAATTTTAAATTTAATTTTTTTTTAATGGCAAGCCCTTTGAAACAAGATGGCGAATGAAGCTGGCCAACGAACTCGGTCGAGATATTTGTATGTACTATGTACAGACCAAGTAACATCCAAATCGGTTCATAAATACGCTTGTTATCGCGTGACAAAAATCAGGTCGTTTTAAAATGTCAGCCACAATAGAAATTAAAAATGCTATAACTCAGCCATTTTTTTAGATATAGACGAAACAAAAACTGTTCCGGAATCTTTGTATTAAGGTCAAACACATACGAAAAAAATCTTTTTCATTTTCCAATTTTTTGGTATCTCATTTTAAATTTTAATTTTTTTAAATTTTTTTAAATGGCCGCCATTTTGAAACAAGATGGCGGATGAAGCTGGCCAACGAACTCGGTCGAGATATTTGTATGTACTATGTACACACCAAAGTACATCCAAATCGGTTCATAAATACGCCTGTTATCACGTGACAAATATCAGGACGTTTCAAAATGTCAGCCACGCTAGAAATTCAAAATGCTATAACTCAGCCATTTTTTAAGATATCGACGAAACAAAAACTGCTACCAAATTTTGGTATCAAGGTCAAATACATAAAAAAAAATATTTTTTAAATTTTCAATTTTTTGGTACCACGTTTCAAATTTAAATTTTTCTTAAAAATTTAAATGGCTGCCATTTTTAAACAAGATGGCGGATGAAGCTGGCCAACGAACTCGGTCGAGACATTGGTATGTACTATGTACAGACGAAGTTACATCCAAATCGGTTCATAAATATGCCTTTTATCGCGTGACAAAATTCAGGACGTTTCAAAATGTCAGCCACGCTAGAAATTCAAAATGCTATAACTCACCCATTTTTTAAGATATAGACGAAACAAAAACTGCTCCGGAATCTTTGTATAAAGGTCAAATACATAAGAAAAAAATATTTTTCCATTTTCAATTCTTTGGTACCACATTTCAAATTTCAATTTTTTTTTAAAAATTTGAAATGGCCGCCATTTTGAAACAAAATGTCCGGTGAAGTTGGCCAACGAACTCGGTCGAGACATTTGTATGTACTATGTACATGCCGAATTACATCCAAATCGGTTCATAAATTCGAGAGTTACAGTATGACAAATGTCAGATATATATATATATATATGGATATATATATATATATATATATATATATATATATATATATATATATATATATATCAACTTTTGAACGGAGGGTGGTTTCGGGGTCTGGGGGTCATGATCGATGAAAATATACCAAAATTTTTTGAAATCGCTTTCCTCCGAACGGCTGCAATAGGTAGCTTTTTGTAATGAAAGCTACCTAAAACAATATTGAATGAAGACTTAAGATTAAAATATCGCTTTTGATGTTGATATTTCAAATCACGTATGACAACTTAAATTCGCTGTTGATCTTTGAGATCACTTACGTGTTCTCTTTCTAATTTCTTGACATTTTCCTTTCATTCTTCAATTTTAGTTGAATTTACTGTCTGAATTAAAACTCTGACATTTTTCAGAAAATTTTAGCAATCAGCGTCATGGTTTCGAGCATTAAGATTTTAGGCATTATCATATCGTCACCTCCGAGCAACAGTAGGGCATCTAGTAATAATCGAACATGAGATGTCTGACTTACTGCTATGAAAAACTGTGTCTGCAATTAGTGGAACAGCAGGGAATTTTTATAAAACACGTCTCAGATTAGTATGATATATAACTTTGTGTTTCAGAAGTTGTTCCATTAGATGCAAACACAGTAATTCATAGCAGTAAGTCAGTTTATTATTAGCAGTTTATTATTATTAGATGCGCTACTGTTGCTCTGAGGCGACGATATAATATCAAGCATCTATGGAAAACAGATTTATTTAAAAGGGTATCTTGTTTTTATATCTCCACTCAAAAGATATACTATGCAATGCATCGAAGTATTGTTGCTTGATTATGTTTGATTCATATTTTCTTTCTTTATTAACCCTTTAAGCACCGCCACGTACCTGCGTGCCTCATGAAATCTTAAATACATTTTTCAGAGAATTTTAGTTATCAGAGTCATGTTTTCGAACATTAAGATTTTAGGCATTAGCATATCGCCGCCTCGATGGAGTTAATTGTGAATGTGAAATCCATAAATTCCTGTTTTTTTAATTCTTGAAAATGTTCTGATCTAAAAATCCGAGTTTGATGTCAATAGGTAGCTCAAGTGAGTTTAATGTTAATTTATTTTGGGTTGTAAAAGCAAGTAAAATTTTTGTTAATGTTAATTTTTGTTGGCTTTTTTTTATCCACCATTTTCGACTCTTTCAGGTAATCTTAAGATGGCTTTTGCACAATGAGCTTCATATACTCCCCCGCACAGAGTTACTCCATCACGAAATTAATTTATTGGCTATGTAAATTAACCGAATAAAAAATAAGGTTGTTGAAACTCTGGAGGGAGTTTATTTACAAATCTCAACCATTTTATTGTGTATGGATGCCCCCCGAGCATCATTAAAGAACAAAGTTTAATGTCTTCGTTCACTATTTAGAATGAAAATGAGACAGAAGTTTAAAGTTAATATATCAATATTTTCGAATTAATAAAATTAAAGGAATGCTGTGATACATTATACAGGAGTTCATTCAGCAGATCACCTCATTTCATTTTCATTGATTTTGTCAGAATCATTTGACAAAATTGTGTTTTAAAAGAAATTTACTTTCATACAACTAATGTTTGAAGTAAAATAAATAAATAATTACATTTAAAAAATCAAAAAACCCGGACTGAACTGATTAACTATTTCTCATCAATGTGATACTATTTTTTTTTTTTCAATTCCTTCTGTTAGCTCACACTCTCGCTATATATATCTTGTTCAAATTTTCAATCATTAATAAAATACTTATTATTCATGCAATCAAGCTCAAATATTTTTTTTAACTTGTAGTGGATGACACTTGATGTTAAACCAGTTTGTTTTTCAAATATTAATACATTAATTAAATTAAATTAATTAATTTTCAATAATCGAGAGAGCACTCTTCTTGATCAGGGTCTTTTAAGACCGAGAGAGAGCTCTCGTCTTGATCAAGGCATTTTAAGCGCCACTAAAGAGGAAATAAGAATGTGAGAAAAAAATTCTCTTATTGATCTAAGTAGGAATTGACTTAATTTTTTTTTATATTACTTGTTTATATTACTTACCTATTTTTTTTTATTTACTTGTATTGATTACTTTCAAGTTGTGTTTAATTGTTATTTCCTATCTATAAACCCTGTTTTGATGAAGTCTATAGATGCCTATAATGGCTAGAGTTGCAGTAAAGCTAGAGATCCTACATGCACAACTTACAGGTTGTATAATATTTTTACGGAGCTTCTGATTGTAAAATAGTCAATGAAACACCGTCTTTATTTTGAAAGCCCTATCCAAGGATTTCCACACAATAGGATGCGCACATTTTTTCGTCTCTACCGCCATTTTGCATTTTACGGCGTCATTTTGAATATATAAAAACAAAACCTAGCCTATAGCCATCGGGTCGTTAAGACGAATTCGTAGATACCTCATTCATCAAAATCCATCCAGCCGTTGGGATGTTTCGAGGGTATAAAGAAATCTACATACACAGATACGCATGAAACACATAACCCTTCTTTTCAGTCGGGTAAAAAAGATTCATAAGCTCTAAACATACTATTGTCAAAACTAGTGTAATCGCCCGTCCTAGAACGGCAGGTAGAAATATTGGTTTTCCCTTAAAATTTGAAACAATTGATAAAAATATTCATAACTAATATTCCGTAATCGAGCTATTGTGTTTAAAAATCATAAAAAATCAGTAAATTGAAAACAGTTTTCAAACATTTTATATGTGAAAGCACACCCGCCCTATTCAACGGTGTAAAATTTAAAATTATGTAATGTTGAGAAGTTATTAAGTTAAAAAAAAAAAAGAAAATGGATTAATGATTCATCAAATCCATTTTATCAAAATAAATTAAACATGCAAATCTGACACAAATAAACTAAAACTATGTTTATTACAATACTCAGAAAATAGAGCAATTTTATGCTAGCTTGCCGATGTCATAAATTGCCAAATATTGTTCCCATTAACATCGTTTATATTGCCATTTCACTTAAAATATAAACCATTAACCCATTTCTTTTTAAAATTACAACTTGTTATTTAAAATACAAACATTCAAAAAATATATATTGATGTAATTAAAATACTTGCCTTTCACTCATTTCTTTTAAAATACCTAACAAAAAATTCAGCATTTTATTTCAACTTCAATGTATTATTTCTAAATCACACATGCGAAAAAATAACTACTATTGCCGAAAATAAAATCGTTAGCCGCGAGATTTGCCACCGGCTATAAGTCCAGAAAATAGAGTTGAGTTTTCTAAGGATTTGCTTTTAAATTAAAAAGGATTTTCATCTGTTTATAGGCAGTCAAACGCATATCAATACTACATAAGTAAAAAAATTCAATGCGAAAATGTTTTTAAATTTTTATCAATGAATTTTCAAAAATGAATCACTCACTACACATTATTTACATTTGTAAAGTTAATCACAATTTCTGAAAGTTTGGTTTGTTTATTTCAGTAATCTGTTGTTGGTAGCTGGTTAGTTTTAATTTACAACGTAAAACATTATAATTCTATAGTTTTTTAAGGTTTTAGAGAAAATGAAAAAGAATAGATGTGATACAACTTAGATTATATGAAGAAATCGAACAATTTCCTTATTCACGCTATCGGAATGATGCCCGTGATATATTTTTTTCCGAGGATGAGGGCGACCCGGTATCGTCACATTAGCGTATTATATAAATAGGTGTATGTCCAATTATATTTTCATTTAGATTTTGTTTCTGGATAGAAAGTATTACATTTCGTTTTTTTTTTATCAATATTAACCACAATAATAAATTGACATACATATTTGCCTAAAAAGTAGTATTATAAATTTCTCCCAAACTAGTTATGGTCATTGTTATATTTTCCTCAGTAACGTTTCATTAAATCAGAGTGCTGAACAATAGCTGCCTAAAAAGCAGTATTATAAATTTCTCCCGAACTAGTTATGGTCATTGTTATATTTTCCTCAGTAACGTTTCATTAAATGAGAGTACTGAACAATAGCTGCCTAAAAAGTAGTATTATAAATTTCTCCCGATCTAGTTATGGTCATTGTTATATTTTCCTCAGTAACGTTTCATTAAATCAGAGTGCTGAACAATAGCTGCCTAAAAAGCAGTATTATAAATTTCTCCCGAACTAGTTATGGTCATTGTTATATTTTCCTCAGTAACGTTTCATTAAATCAGAATGCTGAACAATAGCGGCTTAACAAGTAGTATTATAAATTTCTCCCGAACTAGTTATGGTCATTGTTATATTTTCCTCAGTAACGTTTCATTAAATCAGAGTGCTGAACAATAGCTGCCTAAAAAGCAGTATTATAAATCTCTCCCGAACTAGTTATGGTCATTGTTATATTTTCCTCAGTAACGTTTCATTAAATCAGAGTGCTGAACAATAGCTGCCTAAAAAGCAGTATTATAAATTTCTCCCGAACTAGTTATGGTCATTGTTATATTTTCCTCAGTAACGTTTCATTAAATCAGAGTACTGAACAATAACTGCCTAAAAAGCAGTATTATAAATTTCTCCCGAACTAGTTATGGTCATTGTTATATTTTCCTCAGTAACGTTTCATTAAATCAGAGTGCTGAACAATAGAGCAGCATTGGGGGGCTTCCTAATTGTTCTTAACTTAACACCTGTCTTATGATGGAATTTCTTTTCAATGTGTGAGCTACTGGGAAAGTAAAAGTGTAGTTTTAAACTTCTAAATAAGAAATTAACGATAAATAGTGAAACTTGTTTAAAAGTAAAATTTTAAACAATTTTAAAAGATAATTTACATAATTAAAAAATAATAAAATTAACGTTAGAGAATAATGTAAAAAACAGGAAAAAATTTAAAATGAAAAAATATAAATTTTGAAAATATTCTATAGCTATGAACAGTGCTGAACTGTTGAACATCATTGAGGGATTACCTAGCTGTGATCAGCTTAAAAATCAGTCTATTGATTGAACGTCTAGTATAATTCTGAGCCTTTGGGAAAAGAAAAAATGTAGTTTAAAACTACTTAAGAAATAAAAGAAAAACAAATAAGGTAAAAACTAAATTAAAAATTTTTAAAAGATAAAAAAGATTAAGAATTTAAAATTAAGTCTTTAAACTTAAATCAAAGAAGTTTGTAAATGGAATAGTAAAATGAGAAATTGAAAAACTGTGGAAAAGTAGGACAATGTGATCTTGCTGATGGACTAACTAGTTGCGTGGGAACTTTACATCCAGTTGAGAGGTGATCGTGTTGCAAGGGCATTATGGAGCCTAAAAAAAATAATCTTTAAACGTGGCTGGTAGCCACAATGAAAAAAGTAACTATAAAAATTTAAGAAAAGAAAAACTTAAATTTAAACACAAAACATACATTAAAGCACAAAACAATTAACACCAATTAACACAAACTCCTTTAATAAAATGTAAATTATATGCATAAATATTTAATAATGTTTCTGGAATCAATGTATTCCTAAATAATTTCATAATTAATAATTCATAATTCATATATTTGTATTAAAAAATATCGGAAAAAACGATATTGTAATCCAACATAATATCGTTTTTCTAACAAAACAATTTTTTATTCCTGGATCTTACCACAGTGGTGTAATATTAAATATATTATAATATGTATGAAATACAGAAAATTAATAATATTTCTGATTAATCTTTGTTCCTACGTAAATTCACTTAAAGAGAAAAAAATCATAATTTAAATTTGTTTTTTTCCTAAGAACTTGAACGAAAGCGGTATTGTAACCTAACATTATTTTGTTTATCTAAGAAATCAATTTCTTATGACACAGTCTTCATTACCACACCTCCCAAGGATACGAAATAACTGGATAACACTTTCAACCGCATTCATTCATTCCTTATATATCTGCTTGAACGTTGAGATTACTTGAAGTTTATGACGTTTGAAAGAAATGTCACTAATGATTTTGAAAATAATTTTACGGTTCATAAAAAGCATTAATACTCTTCCAAAGAAAACAGAAAAATAAAGATATATTTCAGTATAAAAAAATGTAAGCAATAACTTTTGAAAACTTAGAAAGAAGGAAAAATATGAAGGTTATGATCATGATAAAGGTTAAATTTATCTATGAAAATAAATTATCAAGATATTTTATTTTAATATAATCTCTAGATATGCTTTTACAGAAAAAGTTAAAAAAAAATTCGGATGAATATTATTATGTTTTTACAGTAGCAATTCTATAGAAATCTCGTTTATTTTATTTTTTTCTATAACCTAATTGTGAAACTGTAAAATACAGAGGGCTTTTAAGTTCCTACAAACTTTTAAAAATATCATAATAAAAGGAGTAATGCTAGGAAAAAGTTTTGGTTTGCTGCTACAATATGATTGGATTTTTTTTCAAAGTATAAAAAAAATATTCCCAAAGTAACCGAGAGAGGGCGCCACTGCATTCACCAAGCCACTGTATTCTCCTCACGCGACAGTTTGGTGTGTCTTTACCACGCCTTTCACTCTGGGCCCTTTCCTTTTTCAAGCACCTTGTCCTGAATCCGGCTGGAAAACCTGTACAATCACTGCAGAACGGTATGTTAAGCTTTTGCGAGACCATATTGTGCCTGTATTGCAGGAACGACATGTGTTACCTGTCGTCACCTTCATGCAAGATTGTGCCCGCCCACACTTTGCACATGAATTACAGACTTTCTCGTTGGACATTTTGACTGAAGACGAAGTAATAAGTCGAGGTTGTAAGTGTGAGTGGCCCTCACGTTCTCCAGACTTGACACCGGCATACTTTTGGTTGTGTGGATACTTAAAGTCTCGTGTGTCTAAGGCCTCTCAAGCCACTTTGGAGTAACTGGCCATTCGACGGACCATCGGTGGCATCTATGACCACACAAAGAACGTAGAGGGAAAGAAGGGAAGGCTTTGGAAACAGTAACTAACTGAAACGGTGCAAACAGCTCTGCTGGGAAACACACTCAAAGGTAAGACCCAATCATAGGCATTCTCCATTGCATCTGCTAATTCGCCAATTTTTTTTTTATAGTAAACCTAACATAACACCTTCGCGCCAAAACGCCCCGCGATAATTCAAAACGACATTTCTTTGACATTTCGACTTGTTACTTAGCGATTGTGACAGATTTTTTAATATGATCTGTTTATGTTCTGTTGTTATAATATATTTTCTGTACTGCAAATTGACAGCCGATGTATACAATGGAAAAAATCTACGTATCGAAAGTTCCATTTTCACTCGAAATCTAAAATAACAGCTAACAGATTCATCTAACGTATTGTATGATCTTTGTCCTAACTCCCCTAACGGTGTTTATCCCTTGGAGAGAAATTCCGTCCACGAAAAGAGGGGGGGGGGGGCGCACTGCTTTCGCGCGGGCAGGGGATAGCCGTGAGCACAGTGTTATTCCTCTTTTAATTAATTATCGCTGCTGGCGATCACGCCAATGAGCCTCATTTTATCTTTCGGCCCTTTATGCGATTTCTACAGCTTAGCTGTTTGCTCTGTTTCGCTGACAGCTGGGGATTTACAGTACGTCTATGGAACTTTCCCTTCTTTACGCTTCAATTTCTTTGCCTCGCTTGCCAAATAACTGGTGGTGGTGGTTATGTGGAACATCTTTTACTAGAAAATAAATGCACGGAGTTACATTATTGTAATTTGTTTCAGTGTCTGTTTGTGTTTTCCTGATTTGAATAAAACGTCCCAGTTTGACGTGTGAGTGTCCTCTTCCGTAAAAAATTTTGGAATCATTTTTTTATACATGAAAAAATTGCCAATGTTACTCTGTTCATATTCGCGTAAATGTAAATTTTTTCCGAGCATTACTTCTTTTGTTACGAATTTTTATATTTTGTCCGAACTTATGACACACTCTGTATTTTGAATGTTATTTTAAACATAAATTTGAAAAAAAAAGAGATAAAAAATTGTATTAAGTAGTTAATATAAATGTTTAACATAATAAGAATAATAATAAGTTAATTATCCACGATGATAATTTATATAGAGTTAAATGTTTTTTTAATCGAATGCATTATTTCTTTAAAAAGTAACTTACACTATTGAAACATATTAAATGTTAATACAGTTTTTTAAGTATATGTATATACACTTATTTTAATTGCTAAAAGATCTGTTTCGGCTCTAATCCGAGCCATTTTCAAAACAAAAAAAAATAAGAATATTCTAAAATTGCACAATCTATGATGGAATGATATGAAACACTATCATTCAATTATTCACGTACTTTTTCAGATTAAACCAGTTATTTTTAATTTTTATTTTTACTCATGTGTTTCTTTCCATATTTATGAGCACTAACTAACTCAAGTCATAATTTTGATAAGATAAATGATGCTGAATCGTTACATATTGAATTTTTACCTGTTACATTCTCTGCGGTTACTATTATAAAGGATGAACAGTAGCGATTGGAAGAGAAATTATCTTACTTCCATTGAAATTTATTTGGATGGTTTTTCTTCATATAATCTTGTCAGGTCTGTGTTTTTTTATTATATTATATATAAGTTAAATCCTCCTTTTTTCTATACTTAAATTTTCAGCTAATCATGCCATGGTATTTCATATACCATTTCTTATACAAGAATTACTAAACTGGCATGACTAGCAGGAAATCTAAGTATAAAAAAGGAGTATTTACATGATATAAAATATAATAGAACAACCTCAGCCATAGCAAGATTATATCAAAAAGAAACTATCGAAATAAATTTCAATGAAAGTAAGGTAATTTTCCCCTCCAATCTATACTGCTCATCCATTATAAGAGAAACCATAGAGATTGTAACACGTAAAAATTCTATATGGAACGATACAGCATCATATAACTTGGAGAAATAAATATCCAAATGATACAATATTCATTAAAGATACGTTATATCAGCTCGTTTGACGATTTCATACACTGTTAAAAATTTTGCAGCATTCTGGCAGGTCATTCGACCGTTTTTGAAAAAACGGTTTTATAACCATAATTAACTGTATTCTGACTATAAAATGACCAATAATATTTTTTTAGAACGTAAAAGATTGGTGTAAAAACTTTCGACGTCCCATTGCTGTGCTGGTGTTTCACCGAACTTCTATTACACTGTTAAAAATTTGCAGCATTCTGGCAGGTCATTTGACCGTTTTTTCCGAAAACGGTTACAAAACCGTAATTTAACACTTACGGTTCTGTAACCGTTTTCGGAAAAAAACGGTCAAATGACCTGCCAGAATGCTGCAAATTTTTAACAGTGTAATAGAAGTTCGGTGAAACACAAGCACAGCAATGGGACGTCGAAAGTTTTTACACCAATCTTTTACGTTCTCAAAAAATGGCGTATGGTGTGATGTATCACGCGAAAGGATAATTGGACCTCTGTTTTTCGAATCAACTGTTCATGGTTTTGCGTACAGGGAATTTATCCAGTGATTTGTTGCATTGTTAGAAGTGAATGAAGGAAATTCTTTGTTCCAACAAAATGGTGCAAGAATCCATAGAAGTGATGAAACCATGGACATGCTTGAAGAATATTTTGACGATCGACTCATTTCAAAAAATCTTTTGCCAGCTCGATCCCCTGAACAGAGCATCCCGGACTTTTTTCTGTGGGGATATTTAAAGAATTAAGTTTATGCAAATAATCCTCAAACAATAGATGATCTGAAAATTACCATTACCCAAAGGATGCAAGAAGTCACTCCTAGCATGGTAAAATGCGTTTCTACAAACAAGTGCAAAAAATTTCAGCATTGCCCCATAGAAAGCGTTGGATATTTTGAACATTTATTATAAATGTAAGTTCATTATTTTTTCCTACGTAATGTTAAAGTGCTTTTAATCATTAACATAAAAGTACTCATTTTAATGTTTGTTCTTTTGTGAATAATAAATAAAAATGTCGTCATTACGGGAACTTTAACGACACTCTGTGTAATCAACGTCCCCTAGATATTTTGGAAAGCCTTGTAATGCGTCACGAGAACGTCACACAAAGCAGGCAAAATAATGAAAAAAAATCATTCATTGGCTCGCGGATTGTGTGACGTTTCCGTGACGAGTATCAAGGCTTTCTGAAATATCTAGGGGGCATTGATATAACAGGAGTTATGAGTCAGCGGTCAGAAGCTTGCAAGGCAAAGTAAAAGATAGTCCGCGTTGCCAATGTTAGATATTAGTGTTCTCATTTACTTTTATCCTAATTTATGCTTCTCTACTTAAGCTATACATATCAAATTAATAAACAATTGTCTAACCATGCAAGAATATATGATAAATAGTTTTTTTTGCCATGAATGAGAACCAAAATTATCGTCACTGCATCCTTCCGCACTGATCGGTGGAAATAGTGTCGGTAAATAGAAATAGAAATCTCCTGTTATATATGGAGTTCAGTGGTTGGAATATACCTCAACTTTGATACTCCAACTGTGAATATGATTTAAACCAATTGAAATAAAAAAAAAATCCTTCTTTTCATTATATAAAAATTATTTAAATTTTTTAATAATGTCACATCCACAGATGTAAGAATACACTAGGACTTCCCTCAGAGGCATTAGTCTGAGCGATTTTGCTGAGAACGTCGATTTAAGGATAACTTGTGACAAGTAAAGAAAATGAGATGTTATCCTTAATTAATTGATTAATATAATTAATATGACGCATTTTTTTCCCTAATATATTAAGAACAGATCTTGAAAGGGTATGAAAATTATAAATTAAATACAATTGCAAAAATAAGGGGAAAATTATAGTTTATTCCCATCATATTCTTCTTAATGTATTCAACGAAAAAGAGATTTGGAAAACATAAAAAAAACTTCCATTCCAAGAACTTCAAAGATGTAAAATAACAAAACAGCATTAATTTATTTTTATATATCCGTTTGAAAATTCAATTTAGATTAACTTTATTTCTAACTTTATTTATTAACTTAATAACTTTATTTCGAACATTTTTTTTATATGTTACTAACCGATCGTCCAAGGATATAAATAATAGAAATTAAAAACACTTCTAACAGTAAGAGAAAAATTATAGTTTATAATTCCCATCATATTTTTTTTATCAAAAAGAGATTTTGAAAACATCAAAATAAATTCCATTGCTCGAACTTCAAAGAAATAAAATAGAAAGATAATACTCTCAGCAGCCTTCATTTATTCTTTACAACTTCGCTTGAAAATTGAATTTAGATTAACTTTATTTCTAACTTTATTTACAAATTTTAATATTACTAAATTTAACTTAATTACTTTCTTTCGAACTTTTTTTAAAATTTGTTACAAGTCGATCTTGCAAGGGAATAATAAAACAAATTAAATACAATTTCAAAGGTGAGAGGAAAATTATAGTTCATTCCTATCATATTTTTCATAATGTATTTAATCTAAAAGATATTTGGAAAACATCAAAATAACTTCCATTGCTAGAACTTCAAAGATATAAAAAATCAAGATAATACTCACAACAGTATTCATTTATTTTTTATCAATCCGTTTGAAAGTTCAATTTAGATTAACTTTATTTTTAACTTTATTTACTACCTTAATAACTTTATTTCGAGCATTTCTTTATATGTTACGAACAGATCTTCCAAGGGTATAAATAATAGAAATTAAAAATAATTCTAACAGTAAGACAAAAATTATAGTTTATAATTCCCATCATATTTTTTATCAAAAAGAGATTATGAAAACATCATAACTAGTATCCATCAGGCCGAAATGTCGGAGCATGGAGTCGTATAAACTTAACACATAACATTAAATTTTTTTTTAAAGTTTAATTTTCATGATTACTGTTTAATAGTACAAAATTAAATTTGAAATAACACCCGTTGAATTCTCATTTTTCTAGTGTTTAATTCAGTCATCAGTTGCCTCAGGTAATGTTTAAATGCTAATTTGTGGCATGATAATCAACAAAATGAATCTTTATAGCCTGTGGCAAGCCTGGGGGTTGAAATTTCGGGTCATAGACAGTATATTTTACTGTACTCAGTACACCGCTTATCAATCACCACTCCATCCAGATATTGGTATGTAACATAACTCTGCATCCAACTGCTGAAAAAAGTCCAGCCTGAAGTCCAAACATGTGATCATCTTCACTACATCTTACTTTTAATTATTGTGGTCTGCTAACATTCTTGTCATTGACCACTTTGATTTAAGAAGTACTCCTTGATTATGTTCTTTCGCTTGCTTGTTTTTGGAAAAAAAACATGTAGCATCTTGAAATCATTCAAGTTGAGCCGGAAGCATGTGCGCTTTCCACCGTTGCATAAGGGATGGGAGTAGTTTGAAAATTGACCCACGCAAAGTGAATATAGAGTTTTTCGATACTGTCTTTACTGACAGTCATTTTGTCTGAATGCGTTTGTTAATGTGAAGTTATTTTCAACAGCTCTAAGCATTTTTTGTCTACGAAGAACCAAAATGTCTTTTATAGAATGTCTCCTATACAGAGAAATGTCTTTTATGCGATGTAACAACCTAATAGCTCCAAGGATTTAAACAAAGTACCTTTGCAACATCTTTGTTCAAGTTCAGCCATAAGACGACAACTGAAAATTCTTCAATAAAGATAAATAATACTGTATCCATTCTGAGCTGTAGATTTCTTTCTGCCTGACTTTTTAAATCAGCGAACTATTTAAAACACCGTTGTTTTTTAAGCACTGACTGAATTAACTTTCCTTAGACATTAAGCTCTGCAGTACTTGTTAGTGCCAAAAGAATGACAGCTTCTGACCCTAACTGCTCTATGATTGTTTTACCAATTTCTTTGATTATCCTACTTTTTCCAGCTCTTCCAATAATAAAAGTTGACTTAGGGAAAATTGTAACTTTTGTTTGCAATGACGAACGCTGTTCTGTGCATAACTAAAGTATTTTCTGCTGCTCATCTGTAAATCTGATGTCAGAATTATCAAAATTTCCATGCAGCGTGATTAGTTGTTCTTTAAAATAATTCAGAATTGTTAAAAGTAAAGAAAATTCATTTAATAAGAGAGTCTACGGTAAAGAGAAAAAATATCCACCGGGGATGTGTTGAGCAATTTTGATTTGTTTAATGTAGCTCCGATCTTTGAGACAATCGAAAATTGGAACTGGATCCATCGAGCTAACGGCAGAAAACTTCAAAGTCACTTCAAAGACTCGCATGTTTGACATAGCCCAGACTTATTTAATATGGTATAAGGGAAATGTTTGTAACACGTATATAACACGCACACGTGGGGAATCTGCTATACTCCTCTATCAAATTGATACTTTTGTTAATTTGAGTTATTGTTATATCGTTATTCGCGCAATTACTCGTAGGCAGCTGCGTTATTTTTATGTGACTTTTCCACATAGAATTACGCTGAATAACTCTTTTCATCTCAATTGCTTTCTTTTAACCGACATTTTCGAAACTTTTGTGTATAATGTTACACATGTAAAAATATGTACATTTCTTATAATGTACACTGCATCTAGTCAACAGGTTAAATGAAACAGCGGAATGATTTATGACCTTTAGTGAATTTGATTTCTCATGAATTATCTTTCATTGTTGCATCCATTTTCCGATTACAATAATAAAACTATATAGTCATATAAATTAACGTGAAAATTTTCGCCAACCTTGGAGACATTTCGCGAAATTTCGCCAAATTTGGCGACCAAAAATATGTCGATATAAATGCTGCGAATTTGGCTGCAGCTGCCAAATTTGGTGAAATTTCCAGTGAAATTCAGCACTGATGATTCTTCTCTAATCGGGTTCTTCACATTTTAGCTTAGTGTTTTACTGTAGAATTAGCTAAAATCTTAATATAAAGAAATAAGCAAGCTACCTTTTCTTTACGCTTTTAAGACTTTTTTTTTTATTTTGTTGTCTACATATTTCTGTTTTCAAGTGTACATCTAGGCCAAAAATGAATATCTCATTCACTTCAGAATGTTCACTCGCATTTCAGTTGCAACAAATTCATTTACGGTGAAATAACAAAAAATGAGTAACCTTCCGTAATTGGGACCACTACCAAAATGTTATATTTGCGCATAAAACAGCGCTCACTAAATTATGAAATTTTCTACCACCCGATTACGGAAATTTCCTAATACAATCATACATACCTCTGAATAAAAACATACATAAGAATACATACCTATAAGTAATACATACATAACATTATATTTTTCTCGACTTCTTTTATTATCATTCGTTGCCATGCGGTTATTCGATTTCTTTTTATTTCTCTTAATTTAAAATTCAAAGTGAATCGCATCGATTTGGTAGGTTACAGAAAATGTTCACTTGCATTTCAGTTGCAGCACATTCACTTACAGTGAATAAAAAAAAAATGAGTAACCTTCTGTAATTGGGACCACCACCAAATGGCGCATCAAACAACGCTCGCTAAATTATGAAATTGTCTACAAACCCGATTGCAGAAATTTCCCAATACGAACATGCATACGTCTGAATATAAACATAGATACATAAGAATACATACATATAAGTAATACATACATGACATTATATCAGGGTTCCTACGACTCCTGGAATTTTGCTACCAGGAAATTCTTCTGCACCGCTATTTTCTTACAGAAAATCTCTCCTTATAAGAATGCGAAATTTCACCAGTTTAGCCTAGATTTCTTTTTCTATAAAAAAATACTGGGAACTCTGCTGGAAAATACCCTGATCCGTACAAAACACTGTTATATTTTTCTCGATTTCTTTTATTTATTACTGGTAGCCATGCGGCTAATACGAAATCCGTTACCATGCGGCTAAGACCCAAAATTGTATTTCTCGTATTCGATTTCTTTTCATTTCTCTTAATTTAAAATTCAAAATGAATTGCATCGATCTGGTAGGTTATGGAGAACAAAAGGTTCGCACTGAAAAAAAAAAGAAAAGTGGTCGTTACGGACGTAGAAAGTAAAACTTCTGAAAGTCAATCTATATCTCAGTCACAAATATTGACGACACCATAACGATTCGGATGAGGTTAAAATGCATAATTTACAACAATGGAGCTAATGTTTTGTTTAATAACGAGATGAAACCCGTCGTATTTACATGAAAGAAATTGTTAAAAAAGAACTCATACATTAGTTAATACTTACTCTCAACAAATATTATTTTTAATTTTAAGTTACCAAAATAGTAATTCCATAAACTTCGACCGTTCAACGTATTAAATTAAAATGTATTAGTATACCTAACCAAGATAAGTAATTATGATGAAATTACCCATTGAGGCTCTTATGTTTGAAATTACCGGTTGAAAATCAGGAAAAATGATTTCACCCTGAGCCAATCATAGAATTATTTTTCGCGCGAAACCTAAACTTATCGTCATATCCATCGTCTCAAAATTTACATACGCATCTCTCAAATTTACATTCACTATTTCAAAAATATCGCAGTACGCAATAAGTTATTAATACATATATTTCCAAACTTGAAATAAAGTTTGCTAACTACGACTTTGCATGTGAACATTCGCACTCTTGACTTGTGATTCTAATCTGGCTATCGGCGAGTAAAATTCCAGAAATTTATATCTTTTAGAGGCGTTCGTAGTAAAATATTTTTTTATCAGAGAAAATTATAGTTTTCATTTAAATATGATGTCACTTTGCCTCATTGAAGCATTTCACATAGCGTCTCAAACTCAGTGGAGTGAAAAAATATTGAATTGTAATAACTTTTTGAGGAAAAATTTAGTGTTTTTTTAAAGCGTGACGTCAATTTCTGTTCCCTTTTTTTTACAAACTTAATTTTGAATTTTATTAGAAATTGGCATCAATAAAGATAAACATGCTTTATTAATTTTCTTTTCTTTACAACAATGGAAGTAATCCAATTGCTACCATTTTGAAAAAAGAAATCATAGGAAATTTTTAAATTTAAAATTTAAATATAAAAATGGGAATATTTAAAAAAAAATAGTTAGTGCCGCAAATCTACAAAGAAACAGCTTTCATTTTAAAAAAGAATTATTAAAAGTGGTTCTGAAAAAAGCCCAAGGTAGCTGTCTAAAAAAAATATTATTTTTCTAATATATAGATTTAAATTCGCAATGTTATGGGAAAATTTTGAGCAGATATTTCATGCCGTTAGGGTTGACGAATATTTATGATTTTCAATACGCACCGAGATTTTGGCATCACCAACGTCCATTTAATTTTTTGTGTCGATACGACAAATATTTTTGACGCGTGTTAACAATAAGTGTAATTTTTGCAGGGAAGCCGGAGCTGTGCTCCGACAATAACTTCCATTGCTTGAACTTCAAAAGCATAAAATAGCAAGATAATACTCCCAGCAAAATTCATTTATCTTTACAACTCCGGTTGAAAATTGAATTTAGATGAACTTTATTTACAAACTTTAACATTACTAAATTTAACTTAATTACTTTATTTCGAACTAAAAAAAAAAAAAAAAAAAAAAAAAAAAAAAATTACGAGCCGATTTTGCAAGGGAATAATAATACAAATTAAATACAATTTGAAAGGTAAGGGGGAAATTATAGTTCATTCCCATCATATTTTTCATAATGTGTTTAATCTAAAAGATATTTGGAAAACATCAAAATAACTTCCATTGCTAGAACTTCAAAGATATAAAATAACAAGATAATACTCTAAACAGCATTCATTTATTTTTTACATACCTGCTTTAAAGTCCAATTTTGATAAACTTTATGACTTTTGAAAGAAATATCTCTAATGAGTTTGGGAAGAATTTCATGGTTCATAAAAATGTAAGCCTTTTCTAAAGTCAGCAGAAGAATCACAGATATTCCAATCTAAAAATTTAAGCGGAAAGCTTAAAGAGAAAGAAAGAAATATTTAGATACAAATTAAATTCGAGAAAAAATTTGTAAGAATAAATTATTAAACAAAGTTTATTTTGATATTTCCTAAATCTTTTTTTATCTGTAGAACGTTAGAAAAGGTTCCTTGTCAATAAACATATAAATGTTCTTTTGCAGTAATATAAAAAGTTGTCAGTTTTATAAAACTTGAATTTTTCAAACATTTTAAAGCTTATTTTTACTTTCTTCTATCTTTACAAGAAAAAAGTACTGGGTTCGTAAAAATTTTCGACTTCCAGTTTTCGACGGATTTACACGTTTTAGAGGTCAGAGATTCCGAAAAACATGTTTTTACAAAATGTCTGTCTGTGAGTCTGCCTATCTGTATGTGACACAAATTTTGTGGGCACTCTATCTCAAGAAATAATGCACGGAATTTGATAAAAATTTATATTCGCGTAGTCCCTAACATAAATTGGCGCTGATTAGATTTTCGTGTAAATCGTTCAACAGGTGACGCTCCTATGATGCAGTTTTCGCGATTTCTGCAATAGCTCTATCTCAAGAACTAATGCATGGATTTTCATCAAACTTCAGATTCAGTTATTCCTTGATAGGAATCGGTGCTGGTAATATTTTGGTGTAAATCGCCCAAAAGATGGCGCTGCTGTGCTGCATTTTGCAGCATTTACACGATTTTCGTAATAGCTCTCTCTCAAGAAATAATGCACGATCTTTCATCAAACTTTAGATTAAGTTAGTCCTTAACATGGTTTGACGTTTTGTACCTTTTGGTGTAAATCGCACAACAGGTGGGGCTGCTATGCTGCATTTTTGTGATTTCTTTAATAGCTCTATCTCAACAACTAATGCTTGGGTTTTCAAGAAACTTCAGATTCTGTTATACTTTGATATTAATTAGTACTGTTTATGTTTTGGTGTAAATCCCTCAACAGGCTATGAAGCATTTTTCACGATTACCACAATAGCTCAATCTCCAGAACTAATGCACGGATTTTCATCAAACTTCAGTTTCCGTTAGTCCTTGACATGAATTGACTTTTTATACATTTTGGTGTAAATCGCTCAACAGCTGGCGCTGCTATGCTGCATTTTTTTTAATTTCCGCAATGGCTCTATTTCAAGAACTAATGCTTGGATTTTCAACAAACTTCAGATTACGGTATACGTTGATATGAATTAGTGCTGTTTATGTTTTGGTGCAAATCGCTCAAAAGGTGGAGCTGCTATTCAGAATTTTCCTGAAATTCCCCTTTAGCTCTATCTCAATAACTAATGCACGAATTTTCATCAACCTTCAAATTCAGATATACTTTGATATGAATTGGTGCTAAATTGATGTAATTTCTTGTACTATTTAAATTATTTAATTGACGTGATTTATATAGAAGAAAGTTTTGCCACAACATACTAGTTTATATATTAGGGAAGACAATTGTGTCCTCATTCTACTTGCAAAATTAATGAGCGTCTAAATTTTAAATCTTGGTGTAAACAAAACCATTACAACAAATTATTCAATAATATACTCTTCGCTGTCTTTAACCACTTTCTTCCATCGTTCAATAACTTATATTTATCCTATACCATATTTTCAGGCATTATTATCATAGTAGCTATAACAGTGTAGACATTTTTATATTATCTGTTATATAAAAAAGCATTAAACATTAAACTTAAAATTAAAAAAAACATTAAACTTAAAAAAACAGTTATATAAAAAAACACGACATATTATTTTTTCATTTAATAATTCTTTATCTTGTTTTTATACTTTTACACTAAAATCAATTTCTAAAAGACATATTTCGTTATTTTTTTATAAAAAATCAAATAAATATTTCGTTATTTTTCTTTAAAACTTATATTCCAACAGGTTTAAAGAATGCTATGTAACAGGCATATTATGTGCAATGCATTGTCTATACTTTCCAGCTACTTATCTCAATAACTAAACTTTTTGGAAAGTATAGACAAATCCCTGCACATAATATGCCTGTTATATAGCATACTTTAAACCTGTTGGAATATATGTTTTAAAGAAAAATAACGAAATATCTCTTAGATTTTTTATGAAAAATAACGAAATATGTCTTATAGAAATTGATTTTAATGTAAAAGTATACAAACAAGATAAAGAATTTTTAAATGAAAAAATAATATGTCATGGGTTTTTTTTTATATATATATATAACTGTAATTACAGAAAATGGGAAAATGTCTATACTGTGATAGCTACTGTGATAATAATTCCTCAAGATATGGTATAGGATAAATATAAGTATAATACGGGCATTTAAAAAAAGTAGTGATTTCTTTCAATAAAAATTAATTAAATGTTCAATAACTTTATTGTTTCAACGGTGACAGAAATCTCGCGATTTTGACTCAAAGAGTTCGTCCAACCAAGCATTCAATTTACGCGACTATTGAACGATATATGCAAAGCGTTAAAAGGAGAGCGAGATAGACGAAAATGTAACGACGCGTCAGATCTCGAGAGTATGGAGGGCGGAGAAACGCAAATGTTATCGAAAATGCTCATATTTTATCCGGTTGACATTCTATTTCAATAATGTAAAAATGCACAAAAATCAATAAAATTAAAGATAATATTACGCTAACTGGTAGGGCCCCAAAAAAATCTTTTAATTAATATAAAATATTTGGGGATGCACTTTTACTGCGTGCACTTCTGCGTGCACTTTTAAATAAATAAAAAAGATGCTCATAAATTATTCCTTAACGTAATACTAAAAATAGGTTTTGTAAGATGCTGAAATTACAATCGATATTAATATCGCTCATAAAATGCATTTCTATATGAAACAGAATATTAAAAATAAATCGTAATGTTTTTTATAATTTAATAATAAATTTAAATTTTTAATAAACGTCTTATTTGAAACACAGCCTGTGTCCTACTTAAGTAGATATCATTCTAAATACAAATATTCAATGAATTTGTTCTTTCATTGGCCTTTTCTATATAATATATTTTTCTTTGTGTGAGAGAGCTGTAAAGAGGCTCTTATGGCAACTTAATATCCAATTGTGGTCTTTAATTATAATTAAAAATTCACAAAAATCATTAACATTAAAAATAAAAATACCAAAATACACTAACCTAGTAGGGCAAAATAAAAGATCCCTTAAATAATACAAAACATTTTGGGATACTTTTTTTTCTATGCGCACATTTTTAAATAATCAAAAAATTAATTATTCCTTTACCAGTACTAAAAATATGTTTAGTAAGATATTGAAAATGATAAATTATTTAAAACTGGAAATATTAGAGGGGAAATATAAGCTATTCACGTCAAGACTTCTCTATCTTTAATATAGGAATCTGTAATCTTTGAAAAAAATATATATTTGAATATTTTTTAATGCATATTTTAAAAATATTGTTAAATGGTTTCAAAGAAGAAAAAATAAAGGGAAAAAAGCATTTCTCATAGTAAAATTTCAAAATTTCTTTATTAAAAAGAATAAAAATAAATACAAAACTACATATTGTTTATAATTTAGAACTTTTATGTTCATTCTCTATTATCGCAAATTTCTTTCAATTAGTTTCCATAAAAATCAGGAGTGAATTTATTATATGTTGACTAATTTAAGAGAGGAAAAAGAAATGCCATAACATTTGTAAAAATAGATCAGAAAAGACGAATCAATTTATTTATTATATTCTTTTAAAATAAACTATTTATATATTTTCAAATCCGGTCTCCTGTCATCATATGTGAAGACCTTTTGCCAATTTATACATACATTATACGTACAGTCCTGGAAAAAAAAAAAAAAAAAAAAAAGTAAACGCCCCTTACTAACTCTTCAAAAAATTATCGTAGAAGAAAGTTACTGGTACCACACGATCGGTAATAAAGTCCACTTTTAAATTATGTATGTAAAATTTGATTAGGGGGCCATCTACATATTAAAACGAACCATAACTTTTTTTTTCTTTTTTTTCAATAGCAGCACACAATTCTGACAGCATAAATGAACTCTACACCCTTCAATTAGCCTAAAAACAAATTTTATGCAATTCGTAATATAAGGTTACGAGAAATTAATTATTTTAAAATGAGTACATTATAGGGGTTGTCTCCAAATTGAAGTTCAGACTCGATTGTTGGTCAAGGCATCTTAAGCGCCACTCAAGCAATAATTGAAGACTGCTAGATTACGCGATAGCAGAAGAAATTTCAAAATATCTAGTCGCATCTTTCGTATACGGTCCTTAAACCATCATTTTGTTGTTTTTTAACCGTAATTTGAAAACTACTTGGAAGAAAAATATTAAATTTTGGATTTCCATAAAGCAGAACTTAAAAAATCTAAATCCACCAAAAAATTGTAAGATACAATTCATAATTTTTTCGAATATTAATTTCATAATTCATAATTTTTTCGAATATTAATTTCATAATTTATAATTCATATCATAAAATTACAAAAATTGCAAATTCAAATTATTTATGTTTAGGTATTTTAGTGTTATTGCTACACAAAAAATTAGCACATTAGGGGCATAATTTCAGGAGATATTAATAAAGATATGAAAGTGTAATATAACATTACAAGCACTAAATTTCGAATGTTTATAATTCAAAAACTTATCATTCACATGACTTGAAAATTGGTGTCTAGGCATAGTTTGAACTGAACATTTGAAATATATTGTTAAAATTAGGTATTGTCATTGAAAAAAATGAAGTTTGGCTTCTTTTTAATATATAGATGAACCTCTAAGCAAATTATATATATATCATTTAAAAGTAGACTTTATTTCCAATCGTTCGGCACCAGTAACTTTCTTCTACGATAATTTGTTGAGGAGTTAGTAGGGGGTGTTTACTTTTTTTTCCACGATTGTACATCTATACTAATATTATAAAAATTAAAGTTTGTTTGTTTGTTAGAGGTAATCTCTGGAGCTACGGAACCGATTTCAAAACTAATGGTATCAAAATGAGGGTTTTAGTCCATCTTAGAACATAGGCTATATTTTATGTCGGTGCCACTACCCCCTGCCTTCTAAATGGTAGTTTCCACATAATCTCAGGAAATACCAAACCGATTTAAAAAATATTGTTGTCAAAATGATGGTGACGACGCTTGCTCCAAGATAGGCTATATTTTATGTCTGTGCCACTACCCCAAAGGGGTGCAGGTGCAAAAAATTTCTAAAAATGCGATTTATGTGTTACTGAAGGGCCTAGAAATATGAAATTTGAAATATTAGTCTCATTTCTGCCTAATTCAGTGTAATAATGATGTTTAATCAAACTGTGTTTTAAATAGTAATTTTTGAATTATTCCTTAAAGTAATATGTACCTTTTAATAAAAAAACTTTTTAATAAAATAAAATATTACCTTTTAATAAAATAAAAATTTAAATTATAATAAAATAAAAATTATCACTTGGCATATTTCAACTATTACGCGAGCAAAGCCGTGGGGTTTGCTAGTATATTATAAAGGACAGACGAGTCCGTGATCAACCCTGACATTAATTTGACGGTGGCAATAGCAGACATTTAAATTTGAATTTTACTGCAATTTTTTTAATTCTAAATATCGCTCATTATTAACTTTTACACCGTCGATTAGGAAACAAAAAATTACTTTCAAAGGCAATTTGTTTTTAAATTTAATTTAATTTTTTTTTTTAATCTGTCCTAATTTTGTAATTTTTATGGGTTTTAAAATAATTTTTAAGCATCTCTATTGCGTGCAGACGATTACGAAAAATCTGTCTGTTTGCACTTAAATTAATATAAAGAACTCGGTTTTTGTATCCAGCTTATAATACTTAATGAAATTAAAACTTTATGAATAAACAAATAAAATAAAGAAATATAAATAAAACACATATTAAAGACATGTAATAGAACTACGCGCTAAAACCACTGAAATGATCAGACAAAAAAATTCTTGATGCAAAGATTGTTGTCTTTGCCGAATTCTTCATTAGTTGCTTAACCTTCTTCTTATTTTAAATACTGGCATGAAGCTAATAAGAAAAATCGCTTTTAATAAATCTCAAAACCTACTTGAATGCGTAATTGATATTTTTTTTTCATATAAAATTTATTTTCGGTATCGTTAGTGGGAATTCTAAAAACATATATTAAATGTATAAAAATCGATTAGAGATTTCAATTTTTAAAAAAAGTTATTTTTCACCTAGATTCTATAACTAGGATGTCCGAGTTATACCCCTGGATTTTACAATTTCCAGATTCTTCAGTTATATTACACTAGACATATCTAAAAGTATTTCAAGCAAAACAAAATAATGATAAATCGATATTTTCGTCATATTTCGCAAAATTACGAGCTGCGACTCCTTTCTTACAAAAATAAGTTTAGAACATACCAAAATAAATTTTATTTCTATAATTCAGGATGATATAAAAGAACTACATAAAAAATATCAACAGCCTTTATTTCTTTTATATATTTGCTTGAAAGTGAGCTTAGTTGAAGTTGGTGACTTTGAAAAGAAATGCCACTAATGAGTTTGGTAGTAATTTCACGGTTCATAAAAATCAGTAATGCTTTTCGAAAATGAAATAAAATGAATGAATATATCGCTGTAAAAATGTAAGCAATAACTTTAGATTAGTTGGCCAGGGGGAAAGGCCTTAAATTCATTTACGAGAATAAAATATTGAACGAAATTTATTTATATTTTCAAGTCATCACACTGTTAAAAACATATCGACGTGAATGAACCATAATTGTTTTTCACTATAGCAGTTTTAGATACTTTTTCAGTTCCAAATCCTTTGAAAATTAACTCTAAATATTTCGTAAAATAATTCGTCCTTTCTAGATAATATAAAGAGCGTTGTCGTAGCCATATCTATAGGGGAGACTAGGGAGGATTGACTATACGGGAGGCTTCACCCACACATCAGTTTTCATATTTAACAGAATTTCAGAGTTTTATCAATAAGTGTCAAACAAAGCTACTGGAATGCTCATACAACAGTCTTTGTTTCATACAGATAATCAAAATAGGTGTGGAAAAAATCAATTGGGAAGCCTTTTCGACCTAAAAGTTGGTCCTAGATGCATACTTCCAATTACAAAAATGGTTTAAGTAAGGTAAAGAATTATTTTTAAAGTGATTTGGGTGAAGAAAAACATTTATTAAAAAATTACGAAATTTAAATTTTTATACGGTCCCCCGGCCCTATAAGTGATATTTAGTAAAAAATTACTGCGACACTAACAAGTAAGAAAAAAAAAAGTCCTTCCGACCAGTGCCGGGAGGAAGAGGTAGCTTTCATATTCCTTATTTTAAAAAAGCCAACTTATATTATTCAAACACACGAAGCTCAATTAAGTGGAAACCGAATGTAGGAGATTCAATACTAATTTTTATCAATACTAAATCATTATAAATGAGAATTTCGCAAAATTAGTCAGCTTTATCCAAGCTGCTTTTATTTAAAGTAACTTATATTTCGCTGCCAAATTCGGCGATTTCTTAAAGTGCCTGCCATTTTAAGACAACATGGTGGATGAGGCTAACCAGTGAACTTGGTAGAGACCTTAGTAATTGCTGTGCAGATGCTCACTCACATCGGAATCGGTTGATACATACGAGTGCTGTTGCAGGCAAAAAATCAGATTTTTCAAAATGTCACCCACGTTAGAAATTGAAACTGCTATATCTGAGCCATTTTTTAAGATAAAGACAAAAAAAAATGCTCCTGAATCCTTATATCAAGGTCAAATACTTAAGAAAGAAACCTTTTTCAATTTCTAATTTTTTTGCACCTCACTTTAAATATATATATTTTTTAATTTAATGGCCGCCATTTTGAAACAAGATGGCTGATGAATCTGGCCAGCGAACTTGGTCGAGGTGTTGATGTATACTATCCACATGTCTTCTTCCATCGAAATAGGCGAATACGTGTGGTATCGCGAGACAAATACAAGATCGTTTCAAAGTGTTAGCCCTGATATAAATTCAAAGTGCTATAATTCAACCACTTTTTAAGATATAAACGAAAGAGCAAATTTTCAGAAACAAAAACTGCTCCAGAATCTTTGTATCAAAGCCAAACACATAAAAAAAAATCTTTTTTTTGAAGAATTTCTTCTTCAAAAAAATCTCATCTTTTTTAATACCTCATTTTAAATTTTAAATTACATTTTTTTTAAAAATGGCAACCCTTTTGAAACAAGATGGCGAATGAAGCTGGCCAACAAACTCGGTCGAAACATTGGTATGTACTATGTACAGACCAAGTTACATTCAAATCGGTTCATAAATACGCCTGTTATCGCGTGACAAAAATCAGGGCGTTTCAAAATGCCAGCCACGCTAGAAATTCAAAATGCTATAACTCAGCCATTTTTTAAGATATAGACGAAACAAAAACTGCTCCCGAATCTTTTTATCGAGGTCAAACACATAAGAAAAAAATATTTTTTCAATTTTCAATTTTTTGGTACCACATTTGAAATTTAATTTTTTCTTAAAATTTTAAATGGCCGCCATTTTTAAACAAAATGGCGGATGAAGCTGGCTAATGAACTCGGTCGAGACATTGGTCTGTACTATGTATAAACGAAGTTACATCCAAATCGGTTCATAAATACGCCGTTTATCGCATGACAAAATTCAGGACGTTTCAAAATGTCAGCTTCGCTAGAAAGTCAAAATGCTATAACTCAGCCATTTTTTAAGATATAGACGAAACAAAAACTGCTACGGAGTCTTTGTATAAAAGTCAAATACATAAGAAAAAAATATTTTTCCATTTTCAATTTTTTGGTACCACATTTTAAATTTTAATTTTTTTTAAAAAATTTAAATGGCCGCCATTTTTAAACAAAATGGCGGATGAAGCTGACTAACGAACTCGGTCGAGACATTGGTCTGTACTATGTATAAAGGAAGTTACATCCAAATCGGTTCATAAATACGCCTTTTATCGCATGACAAAATTCAGGACGTTTCAAAATGTCAGCTTCGCTAGAAATTCAAAATGCTATAACTCAGCCATTTTTTAAGATATAGACGAAACAAAAACTGCTACGGAGTCTTTGTATAAAAGTCAAATACATAAGAAAAAAATATTTTTCCATTTTCAATTTTTTGGTACCACATTTTAAATTTTAAATTTTTTTAAAAATTTTAAATGGCCGCCATTTTGAAACAAAATGGCGGATGAAGCTGGCCAACGAACTCGGTCGAGACATTGGTATGTACTATGTACACACCGAATTACATCCAAATCGGTTCATAAATACGAGAGTTACAGTGTGACATAGGTCAGATATATATATATATATATATATTGATATATATATATATATATATATATATATATATATCAATTTTGAACGGAGGGTGGTTTCGGGGTCTGGGGGTCATGATCGATGAAAATATACCAAAATTTTTTGAAATCGCTTTCCTCCGAACGGCTGCAATAGGTAGCTTTTTGTAAAGAAAGCTACCTAAAAGTCCCAATCACCTAGCAATAAAATTGACCGAGTTATGAAACTTTGAAATGCATGACTTATACCACTTTATTGCAACTGAAAACAGATGATTTCGGCTGTCTTTTCAGGGGTCGTGTACAAAGTACTTAAACTTATTTCAAGGTTTCTGCGCTTTGAAAGAAATCGTACAACTATTACAATCGAGATAACATCTATTAGTTAAGTTTCAGATTAGTAAAAATAATTGTATTTTAACATATGATTTATTTTGTAAGGATTTGAGGCTATGGTTTCTTTTAGCAAAAATTAGTATATTATTTTCATAAGGTTTTATTTAACGTGCAACGATCATCTTTCCATTTTAAAATTTGTACTTGAACTTTACCTAACTTTCAAATATCCGATGGAAGTTAAATTTTACATACTGACTTAAATCCGATGACAATGTAATATTATTATGATATTTGACTCTTACCATTTATAAATAATTATATTAGAGGATAACACAAAAAAATTAGGATAGTCAACAAGTTTAAGAAAGAGTTCTAGATTAGATAACATAAACCTGTGATGGTTGTGTTTTTTAAGTTTTATAATTACGTTTTGTGTATTTTTTAATTCTGAATAAAAAAAAAAAAAATACCTACACATTTAACCATCATGTCAGGATTTTTCGCAAATCGTAAATTTCAAGGTTAAAAAATAGCGAAAAATTTGATACTATAAAATAGATGTCAGATTTTTTTTTATTCAGTTTAATTTTATTTAATTCAATAATTTATTCATTTTTTTGGCTTATACTGGGTTTCTTACAGCTAAACAGCTCAGAGGCCTAATGAGATTGGAAGGGGAGGGGGATCAATTTTAACTTTGAGCTTTTTAACTTTGAAATTTGCGATTTGAGAAAAATTATGACATGATGGTATAAAATTAAGGTAATTTTCGGATTTAGCGCTAAAAAATACATAAGAATCATTTTTTAAAACCTAAAGAACATAGCACAACCCAAAATTTGTAAGACAGTGCAATCTAATAGCATTTAAAATATGCATCATTTTGTAAAGAATTGAGGTAGTTGTTTTTCATCCTTTTATATAACAAAAATGCTGTTATTTGTATCCTTTTATGTATTCAGTACAAATAGTATATTTTACAGTAATATTTCAGAATTATTAAAGATTTCAAATTTATATTGCAAATTTTACACTCAACCATTTCTTTAGCATATCTGACGAAATTATATCTGTACTAAATTTGTGAATGACCCCTAATTTGCAGCAAAAAATAGGCTCCAACTTTAAACAGCTATTACTCGGTCAATTTTAATCATAGAATAACGGGACTTTTTTGCCTTACTTGTCAGTGTAACAGGAAAATTTTACTAAATATAACTTATAGGGGACAGCATAAAAATTTAGATTCTGTAATTCTTCACAAAATTGTTTTTTCGCTTCAAACTTTTTTATCTTAACTTTGCACCTAATTTTGACCACTTTTGTAATTGGAAGTATGCATCTAGGACCAACGGTTGCGAAAATAAAGGTCGGTCAGGTTATACGTGGACACACTGTATATAAAAAATAATGCAAATTTATTCTGTAAAGCTACAGTAAACAGGGGTGATTAAAGATGTGAAAAATTTCTATAGTATCCACTGCCAAAAAAAAAATAATAATTAAATATTAATTGGAAAGATGATAGAAACTTTTTTCCATTTAAATGCTACATACAATACGTAAATAGAAACAGCCAAAAAGACTAGAAAGTATGAAAGAAGTGGTCTTAATCCTTCAAAGGCAATGGTATGTTCATGAAATCTCTTAATTTTAATTCCCAAACGCCACAATGGGACCAGAATTTTGCTACAATCTTTTCCATTTAATATGTATGAGAAATACAACCTTTTTCTTATTTCCAAATACATTTGTTCGTAAATACCTGTGCCAACTATTTATTTCAATATTTTACGGAACCTGTCTCAAACGGAATGCTGTCTTAAATGTTAAAACGCCATTTTCCTTGATGTATAATTATACCTGCTCAGACAAAATCCTGTTTAAAACAAAAATATTCTCCTCTGACTTACGATTGCGTCTAAACAGGTTTGTTTTACGCATCGTATTTTCAAAAATATATTTTTTTATAATAATTAAATCATGTAGCATAAAGTTATTTTGCTTTTTTTAAACCGATTCAATTTCTCTTCACAAATATTTCAATATAAAAGAAAGTGGTCAAGCCTCCCATATAGTGGGCCAACCCTCACGTATGTGGGGAGCCTTGACCCATTTTTTTTCTCATGATTAAAATCAACCATTTTTCAAATTTCTTATATGTTACACTTATATAGCAATTTTATTTTTATAACTGATTGTATAACGAATAAAAAGATATTTAAAACTTTATTGTACGTTTAATATTTAAAACATAAAAATAATTTTGTAAAACGTGGGTCAACCCTCCATATTCTCCCCTATATATATAGGCCGTTCTCAGAGTGCATGTCCTTTATACAAATCATCAATTTTTGACCGATTTACCCGAAACTTGATGTACATACGTTTTAGAACATGGTAAAGATCGCCGTCTACTTTGAAAAATCATCAGATCACTATTTATGCCTTTTTTTTTACACCTTCCATATTTAACATTATAGAATTATCTCTTTTTAAATTTTCTAATTCAAGGGTCAGCTAGGTGGGGAGGCCTACCAAATGGCTTAAGCACTCACAAGCCCCACCCAGCGGTTTCCATCTACTACCGCCGTCACCACACACACACACACACACAATAATAATAATAATAATAATAATAATAAATAAAAGGCCCGAAGGGACCTACAGGAAAGCCAATTGAGAATATTAAGATTAAATACAATATAAGTACAATATATACACGATGGAAAGCCCAATTTTTACTGGGCGTTTACGAGAAAAATTTAGATATTTGTAATTAATAAGATCATGAGATAATAGATAATAGGATTTTTAAACTTGTTGGAGCGGCAAAAGCTCAATTACTCTGCAAAGCTGGGAGTTCTGCAAAAATACAATAAAAGCTACGTATATGTATACTAAATTAGAAAGAGATTCATAATTTTAAAAATAATGTAGAATATAAAAAATAGGTAAAATAGTGAATAATTATGATGAATATTATATAATTATATACACACACAAAAGTTCAAAAGTCTATTGTTCTTGCAACAGTTCAATTATAGTTCAATCGTGTTGTTTGTGGCTAAGAGTTTATTTTGAATTTGTGGTATCTGTCTATTTGTTAAGATACGTTCTCATCATCATCTATAAATGGCAAAACATTTTGAAACAAATAATGGTTGTTTTCTAAAACTTTCATACATTCAATTATCTTTTGACAAAATGATGGATTTGACAAAGCCACTGAGAACCACTGAGACAAAGAAATTTTTGGAGATTTTCTTATATGGTAATATGATGTAAGGGTACAGTTAAAGATATAATGCAATGATGTAGCTCGCTGACCGCATACACATAATGGAGAAGGAACCCTGTCAAATTTATAAAGATATGATGAAAATGGGCCGTGGTTAGTGGCAAACAGAAAAAGATTTCTATGCAGCAGGATTCTCTTTTCCGAGACTTTTGGGGCTAAAGCGTATGTGTGCCGTCCTGTGGTACCACAGTCCCAGCGAGTCTGCCATTGTTCGTGTAGAGATGATTTTAGAAGCTTCTTCAAGTAAGAAGGAAGGTTGGGAAAAAAATTGTATTTGGCATGTGATGTGGCTTTGGTTGCTTCTTTTGCCAAAGAATCTGCATGCTCATTCCCCACATTACCCACATGTCCACGGACCCATTTAAAGAAGATCTTTTTTCTTGTTTCTTGGAGTAATTTGATAATTTGTACTGCGATGAGATTTTTTGAAAAAACATCTTCTATTGCTAAGAGACTTGAGAGACTGTCCGAGTGTATTAATACTTCTTTATGAGGGGAGTTCCTAATCCACAGCTATGGCCAGGAGTTCTGCCTGAAAAACAGTATTTTCTTTACTTAACTTAGTTTGATCCTCGTGGATTAACTCTCCTCTCTGATACACACAGAAGGCATATGCCATTTCATCTTCCATCTTGGAACCATCCGTATAAATGTTTATTTCTACATGTGGAGTATTTTCTGGATCTATTTGAAAGAAATATTCTTTAAATGGTTCAACTTGATCTGACTTCATTTTTGGTTGGTAAAATATTGGTTCTTGATTTCCTGTCGGGATTCCAAGACGTAAGATTCTTCCTGTTGTTGCTATATATTCAAGTTGAAGTGCCAAGGGCGGAATACCTGTTAAAACACAAAGGGCATCCGCCGAAGTTTTTCTGTAGGCACGTGAAACTAATAACATGCATTGGTATTGTATTGATGAGATCAGACGAAGCCCATGGGCTTTGTTTGTCCGGTGAAACCAAGTTGCTGCAGCATACGTGATTTTCTTCTCCAAGATACTATTGTACCAAATCTTCAGAATTAATTTGTTTACCCCTCCGTAAGCTGAGGCAAACTTCAATAGGTCTTGCGAAAGTTGTGTAATTTCCTGCCTTTTCTTTCGTAAATGGGGGAGAAACGACAACGTACTATCCAGAAAATTTTCTAATTCAATCGTTTCTTTCATGTTGCCGCACCCTACATCTGATACACTACTATGAAAAAAAAATAACGATAACTCGTGTATTTTGTTTTTATTTGCCAATAAAAATTCAGATTTTCGGGCTATATTTTTGTATTTGCGAAATTGACGTTATTCTAACCAAAAAATGCACATTTTTTTTTTTAATATATAAAATAAAAACTTTAACTATAATATGGGTAAAATAACGTAGCACCTTAATTTGAATTTTTTTAATTAAAATTTCTACTTTAATACACACGATCAAATTTCATAAAAACAATTTGGAAAAAAAAATGATAGATATCACGTCACATTCTATCAAATCTCTTCAACATGTAGTCAAACTCACTGTAAATAAATGACTACATTTTGCTTACTACTTCGATTGTATACTACAGCCATATCTTACAGCTATACGTTATAGCTAACGGTTGTATTGATTTAGAGTCAGTGGTAACATTTTCTATGATTTATAGTAAAAAGAGAGAAGTTATTTCCCTTTTCAAAAAAATTCTTGACTGATGTCACGATATAAAATTAATAGAAAATTACATCATTTCATCTAATGATTATAGATTTAATTTCTATTAATGAAAAATTTAAGTTTGCGTTTAAGAGGGATATTTTATTTAGACTGAAATTCCTCTTGATCTAATACTTTAATTAAAGCTTATAATTACACGTAAAGTGAAGGTTTTACTTCTAAGCAAATAAAATTTCAAATTTTCCAAATAAAATTTCAGTAACTGCTACCTCATTTGATGGATTTATTGTATTTTTCCCCGTAATGTGATAAATCGAATGCTTCTGTTACGCGTTCCAAAGAAACATGTATTTTAATTTTAAAAGTTTAAAAAAATTGCCACAGTGTGTCGAAAAAACATTCTGTTTCTGAATTTAAATTTCGCGAGTTCCAAAATTAAAAATAAAAAAGTGAGTTTTTTCATAAACATCAAGTTAAGGCTGTTCATAAGTAATAAATAAATTAAGGCTATTCTCAAATCGAAAGCAGCAACTTTCTGACACAATTTTTAATTCAATTTTTTTTTTCGGAAACGCATGAAATTGGCAGGAGTTCTTATTTAAAAACTGTGCAATCGAAAAATAAATTCCATTTTTTGGTAAAGGTATTCTTTCAGTTGGTGTTTTGAACTGAATTTCGGACGCAATACCGCGATAAAAGAGAAAAACCGGTCGTCACACGATTACAATTACTCATAATTTGAGAAGTAATTTATTTATCAAAAAATGGAAAACTCATTTCAATTCTAAATCGCTTTAATAGCCAGGCTTACAAATTTTAAGCTTTTACGTTTAATGAGTCAGAAAATGTGTCAAAAAGTTTTGCGTTGTTGAGCAGGGAACTGGAGAACCACCTTAAGCATTATTGGAGTGTATTTTGTAATCGAAATGCATGTCAGATACTCGCTTAAAACGTAAGTCATTCTGTATTGTTTTAAGCAAAAGTGCATGCCATAATAGGTGTGAGGCACACTCATTAAAATACGAATACGCCAACTAGTCATCAGCCCGATTACTGAAGACTAACCCGTCAGTACGTAAAAAGATAAAAATAGTTTTGCATTTTTCATTCAGGCAATAAGACTAATCTTTCATAATTGTGTTCACATGATTACATACCTTTCCCCTATAATTCTGTGACTAAGCAACGGTAAACAATAAAACTATGTTACGCACTAAAATCTTCCCTGAAAAACTAATAGTGCAAGTCGCATGGAAATCCGTTTAGAAGAATGCAAGTTATATACACCCGGAACGAAATTCCCATTTGAATTTTATATATTTACACGAAAACAAACAAATGTGGAATTATTTATAATGTTTTTGAACAATTGAGTTAATATTTTGTAATTGGGTTGAAAGCCTATTTAAAAAATATCCATGCTAAAAAATTACTTTAAAATCCATAAAAAAATTGTAAAGTAAGATAAACATTACAAACACTAAATGTACTTTTATTTTCTATAATACGTTGGAACAATCCAATGTGCGATGTTTGGAGGTTAAATTGCAGTAAAAGCGAATTTATTGTTGTGTTAGGATTTTATTACCGAAAATATATCAGCGTTACTCATAGACATGTCTTTTCTTTATAGTATTGCATTAAGAGTAAACGGTATTGTTAGTATATAGTATTGCTGGTACACATTGAAAGTTATGTAATTTATAAGTGTTGGGTATGTTATAAACTTTTAAGTTTCCTTCTGCAATTTTTATACGCTATGGAAAAAAAATTATCGGACTCTGGTTATTATAGTGCACGTGAAAATCGAATTCTTAATATTAATTAAACAAATTTTTAAAGAAAGAAAATAAGACCCTAGTATTTTTCAAATTGAAACTCACTTAAAAAAAAATCACTAATAGTATTTTATGTTACAATAAAAAGAATAATGTTCAAATATTTGAAAATGGAAATACATATCTAAGTCTTTAATCGTAAACACTACAATACTATATTTTGTAATATATTTTCTCCAGAAAAGCACAAATTCGAAAACATTCAATCTTTCATCCTCAGTTCTTGTATAGCTTTGAAGAACTGTAAAAACATATAAAAATATTTTTTATTCTTTAAACATCGTGGCAAGTGCTATATGTTTTCTTTTTCTTTAAACATATGCGTTGCTACTGTTTACACTAAGCTATGATGTTTACAAAGAGATATGATTTTTATTCTCGGCTGAAATACCTTTATATAATTTTGTTTGGTTAAGATTGAATTCATAGGATATGTTATAAATATTGAAAACATTTTCTGAGCGAATATCATATCGTTTTATTTTCGAAGATAGGAAATAAAATAATCCAACTGATTTATTTTTTAAATATTATTCTTCTGCCTTGATTTTATGATCGATATACTTATAAAGTGTAATTTATATACCTTATATGTATAAGTATATATATACAGCTCCAAGTCAAAAAAATTAGAGTAATAGAAAAGGTTTTTTTTTTTAATCTTTTGCTTATACAAAAAAAAAAAATAATAATACAAGATAAAACTTAATATTGTACGAATCTACATAGTTTGTAAAATCTTTTAGCATAAAAATTCATGGAAATAATTCGAAAATTAAAATAATTGTTCACACTTGTAAAAAATCAAAATATTAGGATAACCATTAACCTGGTTCAAAATATTAGAATAATGCATTGTAAATAATGCATGTTTTTCAAAACAAGGAAAAATAGTAATTCTTTAATATTTTGTAGCATCATCTTTTCATTTTATATCAGCACGAACTGGCTTGACAAGCTAGCTACAAGTGGTTCACAATGTTTTCTGTCCAGACATGACCATGTCGACTTTGTGCTGGAAAAAAGTTTAATTTTTTTGGTGCAATATCTTAATGAATTTCCTTCATTATTCCACACAAATTCTTTATTGGATTGAAATCCAGCGAATCAGCCGTCCAGGAAAGTAATTTGGTGTTGTTTAAGCCAGTTCTTGGTGGACACTGATCTGTGTAAACGTGTTAAAACATATTGGGAAATAAAATCGTCACCACACAGATCTTCCGAAGATGGTATCATGAAATGCTCAAGGATTTCTTGATATATCTCAGAAATAATCCTTTCGTTAACGAAACATAGGCTCCAAGGGCCACCAGCACTCAAGTAAGTCCATACCATTACAATGGCTGCAAATTTTACTGACCGTTTGATGCAGTCCTTGTCATATGCTTATTGATTCATTCGCCACACACGAACACCTTGATCATCATATGTTACGCAAAACACACTCTCGTCACTAAAACATTTCTTTATCCAATCATACATACCCCATAAAAGTCTTTTTTTTGTACCACTTCACCCTCCACCTTTAGTATTTAATACCCATTAGGGGCTTTATCTTTGGTGCACGAGATTGAAATCCATGTTTATGGAGACGTCTTAGTATTGTAGATTTACTCACATCAACACTCTGTTCTTTCTATATTTGATACAAATTTTTTACACTTCTAAAACGGTTTTTTAGGAATACCCTTTACCTTTCTATCATGCCTCTGAGTAGTTCTTGGCTTTCGGCCGCTATTCAGATGCTTGTTTTCAAAATGTCCTTCGATAAAATACTACTTTATTGCTCTAGTATACTTGGTTGAGAACATTTTAAGTAACTGGCGATATTTTGCTGATTATGACCTTCTTTATGCAAATCAATAGTACGACGCTTTTTAAACTCCGTTATGTAGAACGAACGACCCATGTTTCACAAAAAGTTAAAACAATGATGTTGCAAAGCATTTTTATAACTTAAGATTAAGTCCAGCAGAAGCTCATTTTATGCTTAATTTATACAAACTTCTGAACAAATCAAGAAAATTCATAAGTATTCTAATTTTTTTAACCACCTATTTTAGTATTCTACAATTTTTAATAATGAAAATATTTAAAAAAAAAAAACAAAAAAAAACTATTCACTCAGAATGTAATGTTTTACAGTTTTAATTTTCTTTAATAACAAGCTTAAATATATGCATAAATTTATTGAAACATCAACAGTTGTTCTTTTTCAATTGTACTACACTGAAATAAAGCTAAATGCAATTTCAAATACAAATGAAATGAATAATTTTAATTTTTTTGACTTGGAACTGTATATACGAATGGATTAAAAAACCCCTGCTTTTTATAATTCAAAATTAAAATTAAACTTTTAAATTTATGTTGAATATTTGAAGCTTCTTTTGCTAACTTTTTGATCTAATACTTAAATATAATTTGACCTTGTAAATTGTGTTCCCAACTCAACATTTAATAATTGTATGCTGTAAATTCGGACATATTTTAAGATTAAAATTGTTGAATAATCGCAACGTGCTCTTATTTATGGTCTGCACAAAATACAGATTAAGTCGAACCAGTAAGACGTCACGATCCTGTCAGAATGACTTCTGGTAAATCAAACATAAGCCTCCTTCAAATTTTATAATTGTGCCCCTAGCTGTAAATAATTCAAATTACTCATTTAAATAACGGTACAGGCGAAAAACCTGTGGTATTTTCCTCAAATCAAATGTCAGTATTTTTTTCGGGATAGGCAACATTAAAACTTACAGAATTTCTCTAACTTAAGATAATGAGCATTGTTTAACCTAAAAGGAATACGCTGTCAGTCTAATAAATACTGTTCTCAACTCTTGTGTCATGACTACACACAAATTAAATCAAATAAATGAAAAAAGAAAATTATTGACGACCAATTCATTACATATATATTTTAAACGCTACGCAACAAAACCAAAGAATGTCGCGTATACCACACGTGACCTACATACCCACCTTACCTCTGAGCAAAGAGGACTAATATAAGTGATGTCAGGATGTTTTCAAAACAAGAACAAGGAAGTTGGATTAAAATTGAATGTGCCAGAGGTTATACATGACGGAAATGTCATCTAGGGTTTCAAGAGGCTTGCGGGGAATCTGCATTACCTTACATAACTGTAGCAAGATGGGTAAATTCCTTCAATGATGGACGCCACAAAGTGGTAGATATGCATCGGCTAGGTCGTTCAAGTGTCAGCGATGCAGAAGTGCATGCTGTTCCCGCACTAATGGACAGTGATCGACGCCAAACGATTCTGAGCTGGCTCGAGAGACAGGATTTGCGCATACGACTGTGCTGCACATTCTTAAGGAACGCCTGGGGATGATAAAAATTGCTTCACGAAGGTTCCAGATCATTTGGTAGAAATGGCTACGATACGATGCTGCTCGAACCCACCTGGAGTGTTATGAACGTGCAGGAGAAGCTTCTTTACGCCGTATCATTACGCTGGATGAGACATGGGGCAGATCGTACCAGCCAAAACTGAAACACCAATCAAACGTCAAGCAATGTGAAAGCTATGGTGATTATCGCGTATGACTGTGATGGTGTCATCCTAACGCATACCGTTCCCTCAGAGCAGACCGTAAATGCTCAGTATTACTGCTAATTTTTGGAGCACCATCTCAGACCAGCATTGAGAAAAAAACGCGACACTTTCTGCTGAACGCCCCTATCATTTTGCATAACAATGCTCGGCCGCATGCAGCGCAAGCTGTGACTGATTTGTTCGATCGATAGGGCTGGAACTGCTTTACCATCCACCATACTCCCAGATCTAAGCCCTTGTGATTTTGACTTAATTCCTAAGAAGAAGGAACCACTTCGTGGCATTCGCCTTCAAATTATTTTGGAGATTCTTGTGGCACTAGACCGGTCCATTCGAAATACCAATAGAACAGGCCTTGCTACAGGTATTCTGCGACTTCCACATCATAAACAGGTTATACGCAGTGCTGGTTACTATATTAAAGGACTATAAAACATGGTGACATGATTCACTTTTTTATTCCATATAAATAAATAGTTGCCACTATTAACGTTCCAACCCTCGTATATACACTATATGGCCAAAGGTGACCGGTCAATTGCGATTTTTGATGTTTTGTTAAATATCTAGGAAAATACATGAGGAATTAACCTGAAATTGCAGGTGTGTAAACAATATAGTATAGGTAATACATTTCCGTGAAGATTTTTTCCCGAAACCCCATAGGAGATCATCAACAAATTGAAAAATAACGAATATCTTATGGATAACCCTGTAAAAATTAATGAAGCAAAAGTGTTTAAACTCGAGATTATTAATAAATGTCTTATTTTAATATACTGTCTTCATTTTTATGCGGATAGCATGCATACTCGTAGAGAAATTAAGGTTTTTATAAAAACAGTAACAAATTTCGCTAAGTTTTTTGCTTATAATTTGCAGAGTTCTTAATATTAAAAAAAAATTCTTTTCAGAAAATATGACGAACGACATTGTACACAATACCCTGCAGTCAGAATTACAAAATAATGAAAAATTGGATAAAAAAGGAGCAGGTTTACTAAAAAATGTTTCACTGCGCATGCGCTAATGCAATCAAAATATAATGTGCATAATGCGTTAGATAAATGTATAGAGCAACTTTTTTAAAATCTCAAAAACATAGTTTGAAAAGTCTGATAATAATCGTTTATAGGATAAGCTCAAAATCCGTTGTTCCCAAAATGAAGCAAAAAAATGAGGGGTTGTATCCAAATACAGTAATATATGCAATATTGTGTATGCTAAATTGGCAATGATCAATGGATATATGGATTCAACCCCTCAGATTTTTGCATCTTTTTGGGGAACAACGGAATTTGAGCTCATGCTATAAACGATTAATATCAGACTTTTAAAACTATGTTTTTGAGACTTTTACAAAAGTTGCTCTATACATTTCGCTAACACATTATGTACATTATATTTTGATTGCATTCGCGCATGCGCAGTGAAACATTTTTTAGTACACCTGCTCATTTTTCATCCGATTTTTACTATTTTTTAATTCTGACTACAGGATATTGTGTAGAGTGTCGTTCGTCATATTTTCAGAAAACAACTTTTTTTTATATTAATAACTCTGCAAATTATAAGTAAAAGACTTGGCGAAATTTGGGGCTGTTTTAATAAACACCTTAATTTCTCTACAAGTATGCATGCTATCCGCATAAAAACGAAGACAGTATGTTATAATAAGCCACTTATAAATAATCTCGAGTTTAAACGCTTTTGCTCCATTAGTTTTTACAGGGTTATCCAAAAGATATTCGTTCTTTTTCAATTTGTTGACGGTCTCCTATGAGGTTTCGGAAAAAAATCTTCGGGGAAATATATGACCTATATTATACTGTTTACACACCTGCAGTTTCAGGTTAATTCCTTATGCATGTTTCTAGATATTTAACAAAACGTCAAAAATAGCAAGTGACCGGTCACCTTTGACCATATAGTGTATATATATATATATTAAATTCTAATTCTAAATTTTAAAATTATGATCTCAAATTTCTTTTTCCAAATTTCCAATTCTTAAGTTCAAAACCATTTTGCTTCATTTTCAGATTGTGTCTCGGCACGACAGTTTTTTCTATGCTTGATCATTAAATCTGGAGAAGTTTCATTATAGCGAAACTTTGCTTCATATTCAGTCGGTATTTTATCCGGTTATCAGTCATATCGTAGGGGAGACAATATTCTGGATAGCTTAAGCCAATTAAAAGTAAAGTTCTTCAAAATTCGATACTTTCAATTCCTATTGGGAGGAATTCAGATTACGAAAATAATTAAACAGGCCGAGAAAAAAATCGTGAAGATTCGCTTTTAGCCCAGTGGTTAGGGAGTTCAATTCGGAATTAATTAGGGGAAAGCTGGAAATTGTTTTAATTCCTTCTGTATAGGTCTAGAATGAATATTCTATGTTTTCCCCCATCGTACTAGGTGAGCGTTGGGAAATATGTATAGATTTACTGTCAAAGAACACGTTTTTTGCATACCTTAACAATATCTCAAAACAGCTAACTCTGTCAAAAACATTGTCAATACAAATGTTATAGAGCTTAAAATTCTGAGTTAAATGAGTACCTACACTTAATATTTAACATTATTTAACACTTCATAAATTCATAATTGGTGTCCGCATTATATTCTGAAAGCTGAGTTGTTAAAATAACATCCTTTTTGAACGCTTTAATTAACATTGTGGCGTCCACGACAGGTTATTTTACAAGATTTATTGGAAGCAAAATGTTTCAAGCCGTTAAAAATTTTAAAAAGGAGCATTTAAAGTTCGTAGTAGAAGTATTTGGGGAAACAGTTCCTCAAGATTATACGATTGGGACACTAAGGGAAATTATTTTGAATTGTAATGAATATAAACAAGATCCCGCTTTTGTAGAAGAAATTTTATCCAACGCTGTTGCTGAGAGAAAGGAAAAAGAAAATTAGGCTAAGAAGTTAGGAAAGGAGATCAAGAATTAAAAAAACAAGAATTAATCAAGAATTAATCAAGAAAGATCTGATCAAGAATTAAAAAAGCTAGAATTAAAGGAGAAGTCGGAACAAGGGTTAAAAAAGATAGAATTAAAGGAAAAGTTGGATCAAGAAGTAGAGTTTAAAAAGTTGGAATTAAATCATCAATTAGTATTAGCTAAGATTCAGTCACAGGGACAAATGCAAGGTGAGTACATTTCAAATGATTATGAAACTAATAATTCTAAAAAGAAATTTACGTTACTCAAGTTGGAATTTCGCCAATTTGATGGTGATTTAAAAATGGTTGCCATTTTGGAGTCAGTTTGAACAGATTCACAATGATCAAGATATTGCGCCAGAAAATAAATTCCAGTATTTGACCCAAGCAACTGTCACTGGATCTAGAGCGCTGATAGTTGTTGATAGTTTTCCGCCAATTGGCGCTAACTATACCAAAGCTATAGAGAGTCTTAAGGCTCGTTTCGGTACGGAAGATCTTTTGGTTGAAGTGCATATGCGAGAATTATTAAAATTAATTATATCCGTGCACTCAAAAGGAAAATTTTCTATTACATCATTGTATGATAAACTTGAGTCGTATTTACGTGCTCTTGAGACTTTAGGAGTCATAACGGATAAATGTGCTTCAATATTATATCCAATGGTAGAATCTTGTTTTACTGCTGAATTTTTGAAAGCATGGAATCGAACCCATACGATTTCTGTTAATTCTGATGCAAAAGAACGCCTGGATAATTTAATGGCACTTCTCAAATCTGAAGTTGAAAGAATTAATTTGGCAGTGACAGATTTTGATTTAGCGAGAAAAGATGACGCGAACTTTAGAAAAAACAAAAGTCACAACGATGGTACTAAATATTTACCAACTGCTGCTACTTTGTTAACAACTTCTTCAAGACCAGATTTAAGGAAAAATTGCGTTTTTTGCAAAGGAAGACATCTGAGTTCAGAATGCTTTTCGGCACAGAAGATGAGTTTTAATAAAAAACAGAATATATTGAAGGACAAAAGATGTTGTTTTTCATGTTTGGCAACAGGTCACACAACGAAGATATCTAGAGGTATCTTGAAGTGTTTCTTTTGTGATAAAAGACATGCGTCTGTGATGTGTCAAACGCTCGATAAGAATAAGCTGAATAAAAAGAAAGAGGAAGACGCAGAAAAGCCGTCTGGAAAAGAAATATATATGGCCAATTTCAATAGAAATCCTGAAGTGTTTCTTCAGGCGCTCAAGGCAAAAATATTTTCCGAAAACAAAAAGAAAGATGTTAGAATAATTTTAACTCAGGTTCTCAGATATCGTATATTTTAAAACATTTGGCCGAAGAAATGAAGTATTTATCTCTTCGAGAAAAAAAGTTTCTCATTCCCTTTTTGGCGGAGTCATAACACAGGATTATAATCATCATTACTACAAGGTAAGATTAAGCGATTCGAAAGAAAATTTTAAATGTAATTTTGAAGTTTTGGTTCAAAACATTATATGTGAAAATGTTATGCGTGTAGGAAAATGATCCTGGTTTAAAGAATTATCGGAAAAGGGCATCACTTTGACGGATGTTTGTGAAACTCCAGAATATATTCAAATATTGATTGGAGCTGATGTTATGGGAAAATTACTGACAGGTCATAGAGAAATACTCTCTTCGGGAGTAGTAGTACTGGAAACATTTTTAGGTTGGACCTTAATGGGAAAAGTGCATCAAGATAATGCGTCTAAAAAAAAATTAGTTTTATCAGTTACGTCTATGTTTGTAAAGGATGCAGAGATTGCTGATTTATGGAAATTGGATTTGCTTGGAATAAATGATCAGATTGAAAAAATTCTAAAATGGGGATTTATCGTAAGGTTAAAGAGCATTTTTTACAGACAGTAAAAATTAATGAAGATAATCGTTATGAAGTTTCTTTTCCATGGTCAGAAGATACACCACCTTTACCTGATAATTTGAGTTTAGCCAAGAAATGATTGAGTAACGTTACAAACAAGTTGCTTTCCGATAACATTTATCAAAAGTATGAAAAAGTGCTTTTAGTTTGGCTTGATGATCAAATTATAGAGGAAATTCCACAGCCTGAAGTGAATCTTTATGGAAATTATTTACCGCATCGACCAGTAATAAAAGAGAACAGTACAACTCCCATTCTCCCAGTGTTTGACGCATCAGCTAGAATGCAGAAACATCCATCTTTTAATCAATGTTTGCATTGTGGCCCAAATGTTTTTGAATTAATTCCTGACATTCTCTTACGATTTAGAAAAAATAAATTTGGTGCTGTAGCTGATATCAAGAAAGCATTTTTACAAATAGATGTTCGTAAAGAAGATCGGGACTATTTGCGTTTCATGTGGTGGAGTGATCCAGAAGAAAGAAATATTAGAATGTTTCGACATACTAGATTGGTGTTTGGAGTCAAAAGCTCTCCTATTCTTCTCGGTTCCGTCATAGAATATCATACTGAAGACGATGTCGAATACGACCCCAATCTTAAACAGCAATTGCTGAGAAGCTTTTATGTTGACAATGTCGTTGCTAGTGTCCACACACAGAAAGAATTGGAAAGGTTTATAACTGATTCTAAATCTCTTATGGCTAAAGGTGGTTTTGAATTGAGAGGATGGGAACAGACAGAAGAAAGAAACAATATAGAAAATAGCGAAGAAACTGCTGTACTGGGATTACAATGGAACAGATTTCTAGACGTTTTAAAGGTTAACATAAGCTGGACGAAAGATTTAAATATAAAAAAATAACCAAAAGGATCACGCTATCAGTTGCACATAAAGTTTTTGATCCAATTGGTTTTACTGCTCCAGTTATGATATGCCCCAAGATGATGTTACAAAAAACATGGAAAGAAGGAATCACATGGGATGAAGAAGTAACTAGTGATATAAAAAATGAATTTATTGAATGGTTTCATGAATTAAATATTTTACAAGAAATTCAGATTCCTAGGTATATCGAGTTCACCCCCAGATAATTTAAAAGGCTGTACTCTTCACGCATTTTGTGATGCAAGTCAGTATGCGTATGCTGCTGTTATATTTTTTAGGATAGCAACTAAAGATCGTGTAGAGTTATTCCTTCTTGCTGCGAAACCCCGCATAGGTCCTTTAAAATGTTGAACTATACCTATAATGGGACTTTTAGCTGCTTTGATTGGTGCTAGATTGGCTAAATCAGTAATTGACGCTATGGGCTGGGAAGATATGAAAAGATATTTTTGGAGCGATTCCACAACAGTGCTTGCATGGATATCCAGGAAAGAAAACTGGTCTGTTTTTGTTAGAAACAGAGTTCAAGAAATAAAAAAAAATGACGGATCCTGTTTTATGGAAACATATACCTGGTGAAATGAATGGAGCAGATCTGCCATCTAGACGGTGTACAGCAAGACAGCTGGTATCTCTTAAATGGTGATAGTGTCCATCCTGGCTTAAAAATCCTAAAGAATATTATAAATATATGGATTTTAAGTGCCAAGACATAAACGAAGAAGAAATTGAAAAAGAAAAATTGAAGTCTACAAAAGTACTGGTAATTGTTGATGACAATCCAGAGAAAAGCTGGTCCTACCAGTATTTTTCCAGTTATGAGAAAATCATACGCCTTGTTGGTTGGATACTTCGTTTCAGATATAATTTTTCTAATCCAAAGGAACAGATCAAAGGAGAGACAAATCTTGAATTTAAGAGAGCAGAAACGAATATAATTTGGATGATACAAAGGGAATATTTTCCCCATGAAAGTGAGGGGAGATTGAAAACTCTGGAGACGTTTAAGGATGAACAAGACCTAATACGTGTAAAGACTAAGATTACGTATAGACAAGATAATATGGATTTCCTCACACCTATGGTTGTTCCTTCAAATCAAGAAGTTGTCAAACGATTATTTTTACATTACCACCGCGAAAATGGTCATGCAGGTCCTCAGATTCTTCTAAATTTGCTTAGAGAAAAATACTGGATTTTGAATGGAAGAAGAACTGTGAGCTCTGTTCTATCAAAATGTACCATTTGTAAAATATTTAATTCGAAGAATTTAGAATCTTCTCCAGTTTCTCTGCCAGAAAATCGAGTGAAAGATGCAGCAGTATTTCATATTATCGGCATTGATCTGGCTGTCTGGCTATCGGCGTTGATCTGGCCCTCAGTTTCTTAAAAATAAACAGAACAGTTGGGTTATCTTATTTACATGTGCGATCTGCAGAGCTGTACATTTGGAGCTTGTGACTTCAGCTTCTACAGAGTCATTTTTAATGGCTTTGCGAAGATTTGTATCTCGCCAAGGAAGATGTTCTGTTATATATTGCGACAACGGTTCCAATTTTGTTTTTGCATACAATTTTTTAAAAAGATAGAACTTGAATCACATACAGAAGTATGTAGCAATAAATTCTTTCAAATGGAAATCCAACCCTCCAACTGCTGCTTGGTGGGGCGGACATGTCTGAAAATAAATCCATCGAACTCATGTCACCGGGCATGTTTCTGAAAGATGTGCATGAATGTGGTTTACCTGACGTTGATGCAGTTGAGGAATGTTATCTCACTAGAAGACTTAAATATAGGCAAGAACTACAAAAAGAGCTCAGAAATCGATTTAGATCAGAATATTTGGGTGTCCATATCCAACGACCGAATGGGAGACGAATGCAACGTTCAATTGCTGTAGGAGATATAGTCTTAGTGGGTTCGATAACAAGAAAAGGATCAATTGGCCCTTAGGACGGGTTACAGAGTTCATTCGGGGCAAAGACCGAAATATTTGTCTTTTGAAGTTACAAACGTCTCATTCGCAGATGATTCGGCCTATTCAAAGAATTCACCTTCTGGAAGTGTCATCAGTGGATTTTACTGAAAACAATTTTCCTAATCCAACTTTGAATGAAAATCAGGTTGAACCTCCAAAAGACGAATCACAAATTAAAAAGACGAGATCTGGTAAAATAATAAAGGTACCAGAAATACTCGATTTATGATGTTTATGTAAATGTCGTATTTATTTAATGTGAAGTTTTGATTATAATATATAATCAAAAGGTGGGAGGATGTTAAATATATTGTCCATGTTTATTTATTTTTTATTATCCTGTCATCTTTTATTCTCGTGATACCTTTTATATATCATGAAACGTGAATTAGAAATTGTATGTTTTGAATATTTTTATGGAAGAAAGGTAAAAAGCTTGAGCGGTAAAGTAAATTATTTGTATTTTAAGAGGTTAATTGACTTCTTTATGTACAGTTTAAATTCCTAAATTCATAATTGGCGTCCGCATTATATTCTGAAAGCTGGGTTGTTAAAATAACATCCTTTTTGAACGATTTAATTAACACATACTTAAGAAATTAACTAACTCTCTTGTATTTATTATTGTCTATGATTTGAACGCATGAGATAAAAAGCGAATTAACGGATAACAAGCACACGGACTTTAGACATTGAAAATTAGAAAAGAATTGGTATTTATTTTTCCGATCAATAATGAAGCATTGACATAGGAGATGTCAATAAAGCAATTAGCACAATTAGGCATAATTAAACTTTTCTAGAGACATTGTCTAAATTATATGTTTTAAGTGTTACCCTAGAATGTTTAAAAACCTAATAAAGCATTGTAAAATTTGTCTTTAAGAAATTAAATCAAAGTTCGTATGATTTCAACATTTAGTTAACATTCGAATACTTTAATAAATTAATGTTTTCATACAATCTTCCTACATATAGTTTATATATATATATATATATATATATATATATAATTGAATAAAAAAAACCCAGCGTTGAATAAAGTACAATTTAATTCCTGAGTTACTCAGATAATATAATTTTCTGGTTATTTATGTCAAACTCATGTTGTGAATTATATGAAAGCCGTGCATCCACGCATTATAATTTTGCCATAAAGTATCAATACAACGTGTATGTACTATAATATATCCAGCACAAATGAGGATTTCTTCCAGGCTCTCGCGGTTTCATATAAGAACACTTCAATTGTCACACTTAAGACTGAGTCAAAATGCGTGGATGAAATAGCACACACAATCTCAACGTAAAAAATTTCTAATCATCAGATTTTGATGAAATTTGAATGGGACCAAATGGGGGACTTACACATTCAAACAAAAAAAATTATCAAAATCGGTTCATATTTAAGAAAGTTATGCGTGAACATGGGCAAAACATACATACAGGTCGAATTGATAACCTCCTTCTTTTTGAAGTCGGTTAAAAAGGTCTTGTACGTTTTGGCGTATGGTAGTGTATCTTAATGTATACAGTGGATTTGACTCTCCCCCGCAATTTCACTCAGCGAAAACTGGGTTCCCGTGGCGATCATCCCTGTCATCCTTGCCGGTCTTCAGTCGATGCTGTATTAAATGGACGAGCTTGCCGTTGTCGGTATTCAAAATTATCTGAATCTTGGTATAGAGTTCCTAGCCAAGTTATTATACCCTTCGCTGTAAAAAAGGATAAATGTTTTGTCATCTAGCGAGAAGGTTTAAGGGGACATACTACTCTTTAAACAGGTGAAAAATTTGATTTTGGAGACAAATATTTAAAGTTATCTCTTTACAGAAAATGGGTGACTTTATTACACTAAATTTTTAACTAATGACCTCAGTTTTTCTTTGTTAATACTATAATATGTTCTCCATGTAGTATAATATATAATTTGCATTAAACACTGTAGGATTAATTTATAATAATTATTATTTAATGCATGTTTCTTTTAATTAATGATAATGTATATAGCTTGCGCGCGTGGTTTAAAAATATCTATACACTCTAAACTTTGAAGCGTTTAATGTAAGTTTAAGAATATTATATAAATAAAATAGACTAAAATCTAATGAATAAACAAAAAAATTAAGTTTTTTTTTTTTTTTCGAAATAACAATATGAAAATTTTGATAACGTTTGTCTGGAATACACATACATTCAATAATTTTTGTTAAATTTCTTAAATTTTAGTTCAATTTGAAAAAAAATGATCTAGTAAAGATAAAGTTTCGAATCATTACCTTTAATACGTTTTGAGTGCGCGCCATAAAGAAATATCGATTTTGAGAAAAATCAACTTAAACATAAATGTTTCGCATGAAACAGACCAAGGCTGATTTAATTTTTTTCCTATAACGAACTCAATTTTACAAATATTTTGATGCAGTTTGTGGCAAATTATTCAGAAAAAACATTATTCGACAAATAAATTAAAAAACAAAAAATCGATTTTTTAAAGATTTTAAGAGTCATATGTTCACTTAAGAAAATAGAACCTTTACACTTACCAGTTATTAAAAATTTCCAAAATCGTTCCTTTATCTTAAGTAATCTTAGAAACCAACAGATATCCGAGATTTAAAGATCTAGAATGTTCTTCTGAATGTTTTTTTTTTTAATATTAAACATGGTGTTTAACATGAAAATGTATACTTGAGAATTGATAGCATCGGTAAAAAGGATTTTTGATATTGATAAAATTGATTAATACAATTCAAAAATACTTTTTAAATTTTCCGAAAACTGTGGACAGCAAAAGAGATATTTTTTTCTGAAATGCTAATTTAAATATCGAAACGTTATTATTTTCTGGGGATTTCCAAGTTAAAAAGAGAGTTTAGGAATCGTATTGACTCGGAATAAGTTATAAAGTTTTAATTGTGAAACTTGATGCCAGTTCAAGGCACATTTCTCTTTTTAGGTGCGTTCGTAATTATATAAATATGTAGCACCTATAGTCGTCGTTCAGCCCGTCTGTCCGTCCGTCCGTCCGTCCGTCCATTTGTCCGTCCGTCCGCATATAACAGAGCAAAAACTACCCAACCGAATGGTCTGAAATTTTAAATATATAATTGTTGCAAAATTTTGTCGAGCCATTTCAAATTTTATGAAAATCGGATCTATAGTTGAATTACAGGGACAGTCAAAAGTTTTTCGTTACATTACGGGGAATGGAAAAAAAAATATTGCAAGTGCATTTTAATGATGTTACAGACTATGCACTTATGAAGTGCAAAACAATATACATTCAGTACAATATGGGGTACAAAAAATAATTATAAAACTAGTTATAGTACGAACGCACCTCATTTGCCACGTTTGAAGAGCAATTTCCAACTTGTTTTAAAATGCTTTTAAATCCAACAAATTATACAACACTTCTCAATGTATTTATGACTTCCATAGTTTCAACTACATGCCATACCATGCGTTCTGGTAAATTGCGCACTTTTGTGTTTTTCTCAAAAATATTTAAATTTTTCAAACAAGAGTGGGAAAAGGAATACTTCTGCGAAATCATGATTGTAGCTGTTATATAGTATGTCTCTAAAAGATCCGTACAGCTCCAAATTTTTATTAAAATAATAGAATAGGCTTACAGCAAAACTAGTACAACAATAGATAGAATAACTCATAAAGATGTTTTCTACAGTATGTTTCTGGTGGTACCGTATGTTGATGGCTATGCAGAACACGTAAACCTATAAAGAATTCAGTTATTCAAAATGGTCGCCCTAGCGCTAGTGAAGAATGTATGGAACGAGTGCGTGAAACATTTTCTAGGTGGTCAACAAAATTAATTCATGGAATTGAAACAAAATACCCAAACAACTGACGCTACAGTTGATGTTAGCATGCTAAAAGTTCGTGGATTTGAATATCTATTTGATATTTTTCGGATAAAGGATCTCATGTTGAGTTTTACTAAGGCAGCAGAAAAAAGCTTTTTGATTTATTCTGTATATTGTTGCAACTAGTTTTGCTGTAAATCTATTCACTTTTTAAATGAAATTTTGAAGTTGTACGTATCTTGTTGGAACACCCTGTATATATATTTTCCTGGTATCTGACATCCTGAAAATTTTTAAACATATAAAGTATATATTTTTTTTCAAATTTGATGTATTCCATGCGATTGCTGCTTCGGTTTGCCGTAGTTAGCCGGTCACATTACAGTAGAACTTCTTTTATCCGAAACATTTTAACGTAACTCTCGGTCATACGAAATCCATTTTTAAGGGTTTTTTTTTTTTTTTTTTTTTTTTTTTTTTTTTTTTTTTACTATCACATTCCTTGCATGCAAAACCTATTTTGAAAGCTTTTTTTCTAAACTATCATGTTCTTGTGTGCAAGCGATCCTTTTTGAACTACAAGTACATATAATTCTTTTCAAGCCCCTTTCTTAGAGTTCCTTTGAATTTAATTTGAACTACCGTAAGCTGCGGATTGGAAGCTGTAAGCCGCGGAAAACGGACAAATTAGCAATTTTGAAGCTTTTGAATGCTTTGCAAAAGCTTTTGCATGGATGGTGCAGCAGAAAGTCTGTGATGCTGGTGAATTAATAATATTAAAAAACTCCGTGATAGAGCTTCAAAGCAAAGGAAATCGAAATTAAGACGAACAAAACATTTTTTCGAACCCTTGTGATACATGTAAAAGGTACTTAATTTCAATTAATATAAAAGGTAAATTATTCTTGTTTCTATTTTGCTATTGCTTTATTTTTAGTAATCACTTGTTACCATAATAAGAAATATTGCATATATATCTCCTTAATCTTAGAATTGAAGCATTCTCGATTATACAAAAATTTCGATTTTCTGAAAGATGGTCGGTCCCAATTACTTCGGATAATTGAGGTTCTACTGTATTTGCATGATTTCATTAGAGCTGTGCGGTTTTCTAATTTAGTTGAACAGTGGATATTCAATCCATTATATACAATGAATATTATATTTAATTTCAAATAGTCTTAAAAAACATACATGCTAAATTATACAACAGTGTACATTCTCAATTATCTGCAAAGTTGTCACGATGAATTACAAAATCTGTAAACGATATTTTCATGAAAACTCCTTTTCATTATTTACATAACTAGCCTGTAGTTCCATATGAAAAATGTTTTTGTTTTTGCTACTTAATTTTATGAATTATGAATATGATAATAGTCGAACATCATTCGAACAAATAGAATCTCAGAAATTATGTCTATCCGAGTTGTTATCTGTTTTACAGCATCGTGCTCAGCAATTTTCAAATTATGTAGTGGAAAAAGTATTACAAGTACATTCTGCTGTATGATTAATAGATATGTTATCATAAATTAGCGATTCAAAATGATTTATCTGTTTTATTATCTTGTGCTGAAATTATACGTTCAGTAATGGTATTAGGAATGTTTATTAAATCTGGTAAATAAAGTACATCATATTAAATAAGTGATAAAATAATGAAAAAAAGAATACCTTGAAATTATTAATTCATGTTTTATTTTCTTATATTAAGAATATTAGTGAAATGATATAATGTATTTTTTTTTCAAATTCTTGCAAAGAAGTCTTTGTAAATATTCAATTACATTTCTTGGTGCGTTCGTAATTATCTAAATACGAAGCATTTGTCGACGTCGACTGATCTGTCTTTCTGTCCGCATATAACAGCGCAAAAACTACTCAACCAAATGGTTTGAAATTTAATATATATTATCGTTGCAGAATTTTGTCCAGTCATTTCAAATTCTATGAAAATCGAATCAAAACTTAAAAAGATACTAATAATTGCTTTCTTTATTTTATTAAATCCTACCATGCGTATTTAATTCAATGATATTCCTTGATAGGTAATTATTCTATGTTGCCCTTGTGATTACGTTATATTTAAGCTGGAGTCATATTATTTCCGTATTACAGAGTTTCATAGATTTAATTGTAATAAATTTTGCATTCATGAGATTTTGTGTAAGAGTGAAACAGCTATTGCCAGATCTGAATATTACCCAGATCTGAATATTTATAAAACTAGTTGTAGTACGAATGCAACTCATTTGTCTCATTTGACGTACAATTTCCGGATTTTATTCTTGCCTTTTAGATTTATATCATAAAACATTGTTTCATTTTATTAGGTTTTGTGAATTATACTTCATTTAACGACATGGTATTAATCAGTATATATTTATTTTGTACTTGTCAGTTATCCCGTCGACCAAATTACTGTCGCCAAACTGTAGGATTATATTCCAATAATGGTTGATCGTAAATGTCACATTCACTTAACAACACATGTTTACGTCATCAAGTTATTTTTATTTGAATGTTTTATTTGTATTTTTATTAATCATATACTAATTTGTTTGTTCTTTCGTTATTTAAAATAAAAATTATGTCAATGTGTATAATTTGGCGAGTGGTATGGCGATTTATATTATTTGTCAAATTTTTTCGAAGTGATAACTAACAAGTACCATTTATTTTTCTACAGATCAAACCTCTATTTATATCCAAAGTGATAAACATAATTTTCCTGTGACTGATAACATGATAATCACGTATGGTCTGGTTAAATTTTGTTCATACTGTGTATGACTTTTTTTACTGTTAGAGTTATCAAGTGTTTGAGCTTGATCGTCTGTAAATTTACGTTATTTTTGGTACACTGCTGGTGTTTTACAAGAAGTGTTCTTGTTCTTTTGTTTAATTTCATTTTGGTATCTACAAACTATGTATTTGTTGTATGTAGATATTTTTCGCTCTAGTGAGAATTTCACTAAAGTTTCTTTCAATTAATGCTGTTTTTCTGGGACTGTTACTTTGATTGTAGTTTTCATTGGTAGTGGTCGGTTTTTTCCGCCGGAGCGTTGAACCCATGCCAAATTTGGTGGGTGCTCCGGTCGGGTGATTCTATGGTATACTAAAGTAATATTTGTATTATTATAAATTCATATAAACACACAAAATTTGACAAACGACCTCCTTATCACTATCCAGTTCGTCGGTGAGTAGTTGAATAGTCAGTTGGCGACCAGAACTCACAAGATCAAGGATTTTCTCAATCGTTTAAGGCTGTTCTCAAATTAAAAAAACCAACTTTATAACATAAGTTTAAATTTATTTTTTTCGGAAATGCATGAAACTAGCAAGTGTTGTTCAGAAACTATGTAATCAAGCTGGGTTTTTTTCATGTTTTTTTTTTTTTTTGAAACGCAATAGATTTTTCAGAAGTCAAAGTGGGTGTTTAGAATCGAATTTCCTCGCGAAAGAAGAATAACCACTCAAGAAAGGGTGAAAAAGTCTTTGTCACGTGATCAAAATCGCTTATAATTCAATAGGTAATTTATTTATCAAAAATGGAAAACACAGCTCGATTCCAAATCGTTTCCATGGCCAGGCTTTCCAATTTTATATCTTTCCGCAAAAAAAATGAATTAGTAAATGTGTTAAAATTTTTTGAGATTGTTGAGTAGAGCAGTTGAGAATAGGTTTAAGACGTAAGTACGGATGTTGCTTGTCCAAAGTGCGGATCATCTTCGACGCTTTCTAAACCATCCCGAAAACGTCGAAGTCATACAAAAATGCGAGAACGTGATAATACTTAACCCTTTCAGGGGCGTCGTTTGCAGTCTACAAACGCTTAGTAGTAATCTCCAAACTGACGAATGGCACCATTAACTTTTTAGTAAAATTTAAATCTCATAATATATGTGAAGAAGCTTTTGAATATTTTCAAATAAATTTGCTTTTCAAATGCGGTGTGAATTAATTATTTCAACATTTTAGCAGCAGAAATGCCTTGCCCCTGAAAGGGTTAATCAATGTACACTTTCTGCAACATTTTACGTATTTCGCTAGCACTTTTCTCAATTTGAAGCAAAATTTAATGTTTATGCGCTGTTCCATTATTTTCACTTCAACAACAATGCTTCGTCAGCGAACGTTTACTTATGTGTTTGAACATAAAGTAAAGCGAGATCGATGCGCAGAGCAGATATTGTGCGCAGATACGTGGCCATTCAAATACCGTCGTTAACCAATCATCGAACATTTAATTCTAATAATTATTGCTACATTTCTTGAAATTAATAGCCATACCTTTTAGTTATGTTGTTATTTAAATTATATTTTAGAACTGAATATGTAGCAAAATGAAATATTATTTCAAAGTTCATAATATTCTTATAATTATCTCGATTTCTCGAAAGAATACGTGCGCATCTTAAGTGGAGTTAGTACCTTTCAGAGCCCAATTTTGCTCATAATAACACACTTTTTTCGATCCAACATAAATAAATCAGTTTTGCATATTTTAGAGTGAAATTGTTACAATTTCAAGAATAACATCCTAGCTCTAAAAATTTGCCGCAACATTTGCAATTTAAATAACATATGTATTTTTAACAATGTTATTAAGACAATGCTGTATGTTGTACAATGTTGTAAAGAAATATGGTATACTTATCTCACTTTCTTGTAATACATATTTTTTTTAAATACATAAGACAAAGTAAAGTTTTATATCAAATTGAAGCTAAATTCACATTTATTCTGTAAACCTAAAACATTTAATCCTCTCGCTGCGTAAGTAATTCTTCGCGATGGGCGTCTTTTACAGAATCTTTAATCTTTTATCATCAGCTCCTTAAAGCAGAAATTTTTGACTATCGTAATCAGGGAAAATGTCGTGATTAAATCAGACAAAGTTTTCGCTAAAAAATAACTGATGGGAATAACCAAATAGTATTAATTAGACAGGAAAATGCATGCCCGAGAATATCTCGCGTTGCGCAGCGAAAGGGTTAACTTATCAAAAGTTTTATAATTTTTTTTGTAATTAAAAATTATTATTTTTTTAATTTTAAGCATTTATCCTGCTAAATTTTATTATAAGCATTATTTTGCTCAAATTATTAGCAAAGTGTAATTATGAGCAATGTTGAGCCCGGAAGGTACTACTCTCTTTTAAATGAAAATATGCTCCAATAAATTTGATAGAATGAGATGCCTGAATAATCTACATAAACTATTTTCATGTAATACCTGGCATCACGGAATAAAGCGAAGTCTAAATTTAAGATAAAAATTTCATCTTGGTTACAAATGAATGCATTTTAATAAGTGTTCTTGTATAAATAATTGAAATGTACATTTACAGTGAAACATCAAATACGTTTAGCAATAATTTAAACTGAACAAAAATTGTCGCCTGCCGATTTTAATCACATAAGACACATTCAGGGGGTATACGACCTTTAAAGTCATTTAAAAATCAGTTTTTGTTTTTTGATTCATTTGACAACTAACTGAATTTTCTGAACAATTTGCCAGTAATCGAATCAAAATATTCGTAAAATTGCGCTCATTATAGTGAAAAAAATTTAATTAGCTTTTGTCTGTTTCAAGCAAAACGTTTGTGTTTAAATTGATTTTTCTCAAAATCGATATTTTTTGTACTTGCGCGCGCGATAACTCCAAATGTATTAAAGGTAATGATTCGAAAATTTATATTTATCTTTACTAGATCATTTTCTTCAAACTGAACTAAAATCTAAGAAATTTAACAAAAATTAGTGAATGTATGGTTATTCCAATGACAAAAATTATCAAAATTTTCATTTTTTTTTTTTCGAAAATTATAAACTTTAGAATTTTTTTATTTATTGATTAGATTTTAGTCCTTTTATTTTTGTAATATTCTTAAACGTATATTAAATGTTTCAAAGTTCTAGAGGGCTAAATCATGCCCGCAAGCTATATCCATTATCATTAAAAAGAAAAATTTACATTATGGAATAATTATAATTAATTAATTATACATTGTTTAATGAAAATTGTATATTATATTGCATGAAGAACATACCGGGTGTCCCAAAAAGGAATGACTGATTTTAAAATTCAATAACTTCCAAACGGTGACAGATATTAAAAAAATTCTTGCAGGAGAGTTATGCATAAAGTCAAAAGTTTTTTTACAGTGATTTTCGATTTTAGTTCGAGTTACAAACAATAGATGGCGCTGTAAGCAATAGTCGCTAAATACAGGCTAGATTTTTGGTCCTTTCTGTTGTTCCATGCAGAAAAAGGAGATATGAAATGTATTATCCGGACACGAAGTACCAAAAAACGAGCCTGAATTTAGCCTCTATTGATCGCAGCGCCATCTATTGTTTGTAATTCGAACTAAAATCGAAAATCACTGTAAAAAAACTTTTGACTTTATGCATAACCCTCCTGCAAGAATTTTTTTAATATCTGTCACCGTTTGGAAGCTATTGAATTTTAAAATCAGTCAGTCCTTTTTAGGACACCCGGTGTTATAGTATTTTTAAAAAAATAATAATAAAAAATAAAAAAAAAATGGAGTGATTAGTGCAGAAATGAGTGCATGGGGCCCCTTTAAATATTTGTCTCTGAAATCAAATTTTCCATCTGTTTAAAGTGTTGTATGTCTCCTTAATACTACCATTCTGGCCCCAGTCATGATCAAAGCCCACCTCCCTATTTTAAAGTGAAAAACATATACTCAGCAAATAAGAAGTAAAGAGTTCTTTTTTAACACGTAGCTTCACATTCCTCTTTCTGATGAATCTGAAAACTCACCAAGTTAATGTTAGCAATATTTAATCTTTGCTATCATAAAATTTGTGTGATATTCGTTTTTATCCTCAAAAACTAATTATCTATTTCTCAATATAAAAAACATAGGTAAGATAAATAGAGCTTACCTTATATTTATGTATATCCAATTGTCATCTCATCTGGTATTTTTCCTCCGGAAAGGGTAAATGAATCTATATCTTCTTCCTGTATTTCTTATTTATCCGTATATGTGACTGATGGTCTGAACTTCATGTTGTTTAAAAAAGACGCATATTTTGAATGACTTGTGAAGTTAAATTTTGTGCCGAAACTTAATTAAAATAAAGTAAATAAAAAAAATAAAGTAAATAAATAAAGTAAAATTAAATTTAATAAGAGCTTTAACATACACATCTCTCAGTTTGAGAGTTTGAGTTACAAGTAAGAGTAGAGAAAAAATACATGAATAAAATATCATTAGCAATAAAGAACAGGAAATTAACGCCATAAATCAGCATAACAAATAATTTGTATCAATATTTATATTTACGATAATTTAAAGTGAAAATATATAAATGTCTTATAGTTCCTAAGTATTGCGAAAATGTTTATAATAAAGTATCTGTTTACGATTGTGCAATCACTTTTCAATTTCACTTCCTTCTTTTAGATCATAAACACTTTCGATAATTACTTTTGTATATCACATTTGACACATGAAAAAACAATTTACTTCGCTTGATTATTTTAATGTCCTTGTTTGGAAATTATATTTCACAATATATCTGTCAACAGTTAAAGCCTATTCATTGTCTAGTAAGAAGCGGACTTCCGTCACCTATGTATAAACATAATATTTATTAAATATCTCTAGAATGTTTATATTTTTATCTCTTGTCTACTGTATGGTCGCGTTTGAATCCTTTTTCTACTCACGGTACTTATAAGTACCATTAAAATAACTTGTTATAAAATTCATTTAATACATGGATTAGTTGTAATACAGTTTAGAATGAGTTATAGATACATTATCTTGTTCCAAAAGCATTATTGGTTACACAAAACAAAAATATCTTTAAAGGGATGATTTCTTTTGCCTTTGCATTTCAGATTTCTTGTCGTTGGCTGGTGTGTGTGTGTGTGGGGGGGGGGGGTGGGGGGGGGTGAGGGTGTGTAGAATTTGTCACTTCAGAAATATTTCTATATTTCTATTGTAACAACCTATATTTGTACATTTCCTAATTCTACAAAATACTAAGAAAAAAAAAAGATTTGAATGGGGTTATAAATATTGCACAAAGTCCTTATAAATTCAAATTTAATTAATCCTTCTAAAATTTAGTAGATGATTATATAAATATTCTAATGCAGTTTAAACAATTCATGAAAAATGATCTAGAAGATAAACTTTTCATGAATTCATAATTATGTAAATAAAGAGTTAAACTTTTCGAAGTTTTTTATTTTTTAAATATTTAAATATATTCTTAAATAAAAGAAACTTTAGTGTCATTTATAAATATTATGAAAACATTTTAAGATATTACTCAAATTAATTACATAAAGATCCACATAAATTGATGTTAGAAAAAATGAATTTTCTAGAAATACTGTTTCTTTAAATGAAATATGCTTTTTTTTTTTATTATAATTCAAAGCTACCATTTTCTTTCAAAAATACAGCCCCAAACATGGTCTTATATAAATTCTTGTTCTTCAAAAATAAGGTCATGAATAATTCATATAATTTAAATTGCATAGAAATTTTGCTTATTCAAACTACGCACATGTATATATATTACATACCAAAATTTTACAGCTGACAGTAATCCTTTATTCAATATGCCAGAACTATTCAATGTATTATTTTATATACATTTTTTATGTATCCAATTTTTGCAACAAAAAAAGTATATATTTATATGAAATTCTATGCTATTATTTTCAAAACCAATGAGAAGTTGCTACTTTGCAGGTATTGATATTAAATATGTAAATCATACAGAAATCATTTAATAATTTATTCTTGTTTCAGTATAATCAAAATATTGCGTTTCAAAATTATTCTCTAATATAGGTAGTTAAACTTTGTTTTATTTTGAAATTTTTATATCATAAAGTGATTTTATAATATTATTGGGGTTCATAAATTAAGTATTTTTAAACTGAATCAGAATCATCGAGTGCACGTGTGCATCAAATTTCGTAAGTTCAAGAACAGTGATGAATTGTAGAGCAGTATTTAAGGGTTACCTAGTTGAAGTCAACACACAATCTATTGATTAAATGTAATATTGTGATCTATTGGAAAAGAAAAAGTGTAGTTTAAAGCAACTCAAGAAGTAAATCACCATAAATTTAAAGTAAAATCACAAATTTCAAAATTATAAAAAATATAAAAGATTAGGAATTAATATCAAGTTTTTAAGCTTCTGATGATGCGAAGACCTTTTGCCGAGGAGCCCGGGACCTTATGTCCCACTTCCCCGGATACTGAACATATGGTGTAGTTGACAAGGTGCATTTCCTTGATGTTGTGACGCTGAAGCTTTGTGGTTATTGTGAGCACTCATTCTTAAAACTGCTTTCGTTATCAGCATTTTTGTAGAATGCAGAATTAGACAACTGTCGGTGAATTTGGAATGACATTCGCGGCATCAAATTCCTACTTTGTTTATTAAAGATGGCTATTCTTTCTCTGTGATTGTTTTTATTGAAATTTCGCAGAATACATACATTTATGTTATCAAATCTAAAAATACTGATATCTTCAAGTGCTTTTTAGTACTTTTTAGACTATTATTTAGTTCTTCAACATCTATGCAATTTGCCGCTCTCCCTTTTAACGTAACTGAGTGAATATTTTATGTATTTATTTATTTTTATTCTACCTGAGAGACAGTTAAAAATTTATTTCCTTTCCTTAGGGAACCTGAATTCAATGATTCTTAAAATTAGAGTGTGTAAATATATTATGTCATTCATACCTTATATAAAATAGATTAAAAAACGATTTCGTCTCTAAAAAAATGCAAAAAAAATTCTAATTTACCCTAGCTCATTTATGCAAGAAAGTAATATCTTAAAATTAAGTATCGACTAGGAAAAAATAACTTTCTCCGATCTAAAGAAAAAAAACTAGACTTCACATTATTAATTACATGCCAGTAATTACTAGCTACAAATTATTTATTTAGTATGCATAATAACAATGCGAAAAATAATTAAGTTGTTTTTGGTATAAAAAATAATAAATAAAAACTTAATACAATTTCTGTACTGAATTCTAGTAGAGATTTTTTTCAATCACCCCAAGATTTTTGTGCCACCTAGACAAGATATAAAAGAGATAATTATATTTACATGTGTACATGATAGTTACAATATGTTTAAAATGTTAGATTTATACATTTTTTTCAATGTCTGACATCTGAAATATCCTATTAACCGGTTCTCTTTTTATTAACTATTTATTTGAAACAAATAATAATAATAATAACTGGAGAAAATCATCATATTTTTATCCCATTATTTTTAAATACTTATTTTTTAATTCTACTCCGCACCACGTTCCCAAAGCAAAAATCTTTGACATGCAGTTTGCCAACATTTGCAACAGAAATATACTACGAAATTTATTTATTTTTAAATAGTGGTGCAAGTAGAATAGAAATGGTGCAAGTAGAACAGAAAAATAGTAGCCTATGAAATTCATGTATGACCGAGTTATCTCGGAATAATAGTTATTTGCACTACATACGAACCCGTAATAACTCGGAATAGTAAGGGAAGCGGTTAATCTCCAACTCTATTCAGGCATTCTTGATTTCCATTCCAATCATTATGTGTTTTCCATAGCCGCGATGTCTTGTAGTGGTGGAGATATTCGAGTGCAAAGTCTGAGTTCATTATTTAAACATATCCTTGAATGGTTTCAATATCAAACAGTATTAATAGAATACAAGTCACAGGTCTTTAGTAGTGGCACAGAAAATTGCTACTTTTATTTATTTTTAGTTCTCGCTCTCAGCTTATGTTTTTTTTATAACATTCGATTTAGAACATTCATATAGCAGACTATTCGGTGCAGGTCATGGCTATATTTCAGCGTGAATTCGAGACTAGTAGAATGATCGACGCTATTGTAGCTTTTAAATTTGCCTAATTTTTTTCGCGTGTACAGTGATGGAAAAAATGCGCAGCATTTTTGTCGATTGTCACCAATAAATTTTAATAGTATTCTTCAACTTATTTAATCTCACATAATATGTTATTAAATCAGGAGAATATTTATGCATCATGTCAAATCGATTGATCACTGTCGATTGAAAGTGAACAAGAAGACTTCGATTTCTGTAGGAATTTCTTAGTGATTCCCCCCAATATATGTAAACTTGGGAAATTTGAGCTTTGAGTTGGGAAATTATAGATTTTTGAAACACCTTTTCTTTTTTTTTTAAATAAAAAGTAAAAAAAAAAAAAAAAAAAAAAAAAAAAAAAAAAAAAAAATATTTTGTTGTTTTGTTAACTACCTTTTTGAGTTCTGTAATAGTAAAATAGTTACACTTTCAAAAGAAATACAAAAAGCAGCCAGACTCAATTTCTTATTATGTTTCTATGTGCTACGAAAATATGATCTGCACTGGATCTGTTGAAATCCGGGGAAGAAAAATTTAAAATTTAGTGTTGTTCAAAATCCAACTAAGTAACGCATAACAAAAAAAAAAAAAACAAAAAACTATTATAATTCAAAAATGATAATTTTATTTTAATTTACACAGAAAAACATTTAATATGTGAAATTGATGAAATCCCACCATTCTATCGGTCAGTGTCTGGAGTTCTCAGTGCTAATCACAGCCGCGTGAAAGTATTCAACTGAATTATACTATTTCTAAATATTTTTGGAGACACGAGGTTTTGATTCGCTAAATAAAGCAATTCGGCCCATCACTGATGTCAGACTGTTCTTCGCTCACAGCATCAAGATTCTGAGGAAAGAAATCCATTTGTTTAAAATAAAATATGTATATTGAGGGTTATATTAAAATAAATATTTTTGTATAACTGTAGCAGTTGCTCCACGATTACACGATAGATTGGTGATTTATATTTCTATAAAAGTATATGAATTACACTTTCAAAGAATTCCATGCTGTTTTCACAACCCCACTTAGATCCTCGAATTTCCCATCTCTAATAAAAAATCTTATTTTGGGACCTTAGAAAAATTCCTTCTTTATTTTTAGCAATGCTTACGAGGGCTAAATTGCCCTTAAATTAATAAAAAACAGCAATTTTTTTATTCAAGGACTTATAAAAGTGTTTGAAAATTACTAATTTTACATGAAGAGGAACTGTAAAAATATTCTAAGAGTTTACTAATGACGGATATGGTACATGTTTCCGTCTAGGTTAAAACGCAAACGACAAAGTTCAAAAGAACGCTACCATATCCTTAACATTAGCGTGCACATTAACTTTAACATTTAGCTTCGGGTGACTAGTGTAGGATCTTAAAGGATAAGTTTTATTATTATTATTATTACTTTATTTATTGCAATTATTGTTTTTGAAAGGCACTGAAAAATCCTATTTATCCAATTACGTTATTTAGAGAGCGTGATGTAAAAAGGGGTTACTTTATTTATTTATTTATTTTAATTTACCTGAACGCATATAATCATTCAAAATCAGACTAAATTATTTATAATACATACTGATAGGCAGACATCTCCTGTAATTACACTGCTAAACACGATTTTTAGAAGAAGAAACATTCAACTATGCTTCTAACATAAATTTACGATAAATAGAAATGTGTAACAATTTATTTTTATAGCACCCACAAATTTTGCATTTTTTTTTTTTTTAGTTTCGCTTTTTTTAATCTTATTTTTTGTGATAGCTTTTGTGCGTCAAACAATAATTTAAAGCGGATCAAAATATTTTTTTAATAATGGCCTCATTGGTTATATCATTGATTTATGGGTTATATAATAACACGCGGGAATGACCAGGATGACTTATGCACCATAGGGTCACAACATGCACTAGACATGTCTGTGTTGCACCTACAGAATATGATTCACAGCACACGAGCTTTGTAATATAATCATGTTGTTACGTGGACTAAGGGGTCGGAAGTAGCGCGCTGCTACTGTAGTCTCTACTTTTACAGTAGTATGTAGTGTACCGGGTTTTTTCTGAACGGTATAGTGTAACGAATAGCGCGATACAAAAAAAAATATATATATCGAAAACCAACGCTACATTTAATGCTGCTTCAGAGAGATAAAATCTGCCATTTTACAAAAATTGTGGTCGTTACTTGCTTCTTTAGTGGGCAGTTTGTTCAATTCCACAATTTGCGAATTTCAGTAGCAAATATCAGAGGCAATGTATAGCACTAAACCGCAGAAAGTCATAAATTTTTTTCATCGACAATTGGTGCTAAAATCAATTTTCAACTTACCAAAGGAATTATCTTTTTTGCTGGAAACACTTATCAAGTTACTCGTTATTACTTAATTTGCAGATGTATTTGTTGTTTGAATTTACAGTTTTTAAATTATAAATTTAACCAACTCAATATAATTAATTCTTAACCCAACTCATACAGTTAACATATCAATGTATTCGAGAGTTAAGTAAGCAAATCTATTACTAAATGCATACCAACGGTAATTTCTTAGCCCAATGCAATAATTACTGTAAAAACAGAAATAAAAAATTATGCAGTGGCAGATTGCGCATAAATACTTTATAACCAAGCGATAATTCTTCAGTTTCCTGCCTAAATTGAATCCTTTGACAAAATCTGAATGTGACGAAGCAGCGACTACTTTTGAAAAGTAGTTTTTAGACTCTACATTTTATAACAAGTAGTTGTAGATAACTACATTTTCGAGAAAGTAGTTGCAGTTTTAGTTCGCTACAATAAAAAAAATCATTTTTCCAACCCCTCAAACTGTCATTTTTATATTACAAAGATAAAAATAATCAGCAGTAAAACCAAACACAAAGTAAAATACGCATACCTCTTGAGGCCAGTTTGCCGCATAAAAAGTTACAAGTACCAAATCCTCCATCGCATCTATTAGTAAAGACAAAAGCCTGTTAGTAAGTTTTAATAATTTTAAATACTTTTTTGGTACTTTTCGGTTAGCCGGGCCCCAGTGTTATATATACATGGATATGTATGTACAGCTGTATATATATACATCTATATACATATACAAATATGTGCATAAACATGTATATATGTGTATATATACAATATATGTATATATACATATATATGTATGTATATCATTGTATTTATAGCACTGGCGCCCGGCTAACAGAAAAGTACCTTTTTTTGCATGGATAGCTTAGGATTATCTCTAAGAACGTTAGTTTTTACTTTTTTGATTTTGATTGATTTTTCTATAACGTTATTTTACATTCGTTTCCCGTCCCGTATGTGAAAGCAGTCTCACTAAACAAAATTACATCCAAAATGGAAAACATACAATCTAACAACGTTAGTTTTAAACCTATGTAAAATAAATCATTTAAAAATATTAAGATGAAAGCGAGATATCTGTAAAGAACGCTAACACGGGTTTCATACTAGCTTGCGCGTTTGACTTATGTCGCCTTTTTAGCGTAATTTGCGATTTTAGACATCCTCCAAAATAAATTACGTCTGTTCCCAAATATACTGCAGGATGTATTCCAGAGGAATCGCTAAATAAGAATTTTATTGTAGTAGTGTTTGATTAATCCTTAAGTGATGTGACAAAAATTGTCTCGTTACTAATAATGAGCTCGAAGTCGCTGCGATCACCCGATAGTTTCAGTGTCCCTATCCCAACCCTTCCCTCTTTTCGATTTCGCTGAATAATAATTTTGTTATATTAGTGTGATTAACCCTTAACTGATGTGACAAAAATTGTCTTGTTACTAATAATGCGCTCGAAGCCGTAATTTGCGATTTTAGAGATTTTTCAAAATAAATTACGTCTCTTCCCAAATATACCAGCAGAATGGATTCCAGAGGAATAGCTAAATTATAATTTTATTGTATTAGTGTTTGATTACCCCTTAACTGCTGTGACAAATATTGTCCCGTTACTAATAATGAGCTCGAAGCCGTAATTTGCGATTTTAGACATTTTTCTAAAAAAATTACGTCTGTTCCCAAATATGTCTGGCAGAATGAAAGAGGAATCGCTAAATCATAATTTTATTATATTAGTGTGTTATTAATCCTTAATTGATGTGACAAAAATTGTCTTGCTACTAATAATGCGCTCGAAGCCGTAATTTGCGATTTTAGACATTTTTCGAAATAAATTACGTGTGTTCCCAAATATGCCTGGCAGAATGAAAGAGGAATCGCTGAATCATAGTTTTATTGCATTAGTGTTTGATTAACCCTTAACTGATGTGACAAAAATTGTCCCGTTAATAATAATGAGCTCGAAGCAGCTGCGGTCGTCCGGTAGCCTCAGTGCCCTGAACTCTACTCTTCCCTCTTTTCGATTTCGCTGAATCATAGTTTTATTGCATTAGTGTTTGATTAACCCTTAACTGATGTGGCAAAAATTACCTCCTTATTAATAATGAGTTCGAACCATCGTCCGGTAGCTTCAGTGCCCCGAACCCTACCCTTTTCGATGTCGCTAAATCTTAATTTTATTGTATTAGTATTTGATTAACCCTTCACTGCTGCAACAAAATTTGCCTTGTTACTAATAATGAGCTTGAAGCCGCTGCGGTCGTTTGATGGTTTCAGCCCCAGAACCGAACACTTCCTGCTTTTTGATGTCTTCAATTTGACAATTTTCACTTTTAAATTTGTCCGGTTTCAATGTTTCATTTTTTCCCCTTCCTGGCTTCCTTTAGGAAGTCTCGGCGAAATAGTCGTAGGCAGGGACCTGGGACGGACATATTATTAGTCATGGGGGGCGGTCGGACAAAAACTGTCAAGTGGTTTCTCAGACCGCTTGAACGAAGGATGAATTAAAAGCTCGACTAATATATAGGTTACTTTATCTATACTTAACTTTATGTAAAGGACTAGTATAATTAAATTTCACCTATTCAGAAGCCCGTGGCATATTACTAGGACTCCAAACAAAACACAGTTTCACTAGTATCGATAGTTAAACCAACAATTACAACTTAAGCTATGAAAGTTTTAAAAAGTAGCGGTCTGTGAAACCGCTAAAAGCAGTTAAGGGTTGATTAAAATTATTTGGGAAAAATAAATTTTAATATATTTTTTTCAAAGTTATCAAAGTTTCATGGCTTACATTCTAGGATAGAGATGGGTTCCGGCCTTGCCGGCGTTCATACTAGTTCCGAAAAAAGAATAACATTTCCTTGACTTTGGTTTAGATTTTTTGCGGATTTCTTGCAAGAAAATCACAACAAAATTTTCGTAAGGCTGGCCATAATGTTTTCTTTCGGTATGAATGCAATGTTTTATCTGATTAAAATTTAAATAATAAAAGTGTTACATAGATTAAAATTGGTCAAGTGAATTTAATATTTACATTCTCAAATGTCGATCTTCTTTAATTCATGAAGATATTAAAAAAATATATACAATATATGATTTTCTTGACGGATCTAATCGAAGGAAGCCAACAGAATATCAAAGGTGTATGTTAGCCCCTTGACACCCAGCCCACTTTTTTCAAGTACGGTCGTATATACCAGCGTTTAGTGTAAATTTATATTTTCATCAGTGTCGCCGCATCTGGTTAATTTTTCATTTAATCATACCAAATTCTCACCAGTTAGTTTTAATAGTTATTTTTGCTTTACAAGACTTTAGGCTTAAAATTATTTCCACTTTGCGGGGCTTCCGAAATGTCAGCTACTTTACGTCGAGTCTATTGATGATTGTCTAATAATGAATGAGTCATTGGGATTAAAAGTCTAACTGTAGTATAAAACTACTATAAAATTTTAATGAAAATAAAGATTATTAGAAATGAAAAAAATACTTTTAAAAGAAGTGGTATTATATAGTTAAAATAGTAAGAAGTCTTACTGGTTAAGGATAATGTTCCATAAATAAAGTAAAATAAAATTGCTATTCAAAATTTTCTGGTATGAATTCAACATATCTAAATAATAAATTCGCCAGATGCGGCAACACTGATTATTTTCATATTCTCACATGGACTTACGCGCTGTATGTCTGGTAGCCGTCTATAATAAAAACAGGACGTGCGAATCGTATATCATGGATGTCAATCTGTTAAAACTCAAAAAAGGGATTTTGGTAAAACTTTTTAGAAACTTTTGTTACTGTGATAGTGCTATAAAAATTTTTATATATATCGCTCCTATGAAAAAAAGAAGATAATGTACAACTATTTTTTTCGGATTGCTCGCAATAAAATCATATAAAAAATTTCGTTAGACTGGCAGTAAAGTTTTCTTTCATAACATAAAGGCAAAGTTTTATGTAATTAACATTTAAATAATAAAAGTTTTACATAAATTAAAATTTGTCACGTGGATTTAACACTAACATCCTCAAATGCTGACACTTTTTTAATCCATAAAGATATTTAAAAAAATCATAAACTGTATAATTTTATTGGCGGATCTAATACAATAAAGTCAGCAAAATGCCAAAAGTGTGTGTGAAAATACGAAAAACAAATTTTGGTACAACTTTTGTAATCTAGTCGACACATAATACATAAAATACACTGTTGATGAAATTTAATCTTACCTAGTGAAATCTAGTCTCACTTTAATGAAATCTATTCATGTCTATTGAATTCTAGTCACGCCCATGAAGACGAAATAACGTTATCTCAAGCATATTGTCACGCCCTAATGAAATCTGGTTTGGCCTAAAAGGAGTTGAAAGTGGAATATTTCTGTAGACCATACGATGTGCTTTTATGCTTTACGTAATAAGGCCCTTTTCTGCGATGCGTTCACAAAATTGATTTTCATTCATGCAAGGTTAGCATCTGCGTGCTTTACTGCATAAAAATGTTCATAAAATTGATATTAATTTAAATATTCTTTCTCTGTGTATTTCTAAAATACACTTTATAAGTATATATATGTTTATTTTAAATATATCTTGAAATACAATGTTGTTAAAAATATTTTAAACTACAGCCGATTAAAGTTGTTTTTGGAAAATTGAAAAAATGCGGATATACCGCTTAAAGTGTTAATAATGCTGATATGCAATTTAAAAACGCAAATACATATAAATCATTTTCTAACGAATTATACAATTTATAATTTAGACATAGATTTGGAAACATCTCGCATATTCTTAACAACGTATTGTGCGAACACACAATATCTCAATGAAACAGAAAAAATTAAAATTTAAAGATGTATTACGGGGCTCAGCCCCTGCAAGCTACACTCGCCAACCCCCCGTTCAGACACCGCAGAATCTAAAAGCACGCTAATCGATCGGTTTTAAAAATATTAGAGAAGATTGAATTATACTGAAAAAATCTGTGCAGATCTCCCTGTAAACGGGTTTCTATTCAATGCAATTTGATTGAAAAAATTTAAAGTCGAACCAGTTGCTGTTAACACATCCAATGGTTGTTTTCGGGTTTGATTAAAGAGTCTCAGTTAAACATTCGAAAAGAAGCTAAAATAAATTGAATTAAGTGTATTTTAAAATTCCCGGTATTTTAAAACTGTTTCTATAACAATAGCATAAATCATGTGACTATCATCAACAGTTCCGGGCGGACCACTTCGCTTTTTATATTCCAGGTGCCATATTGTTTAATGTTAGCGAGACACAGGTGATAAGTCGCCAAATGTTATTCTATCGCCATCATTTCATCTATATTATAATAGTCCAAGTCATGTAACGGCCATAATTAAATACGGTCTGATCCCTTCGCTTTTCATATGAAAGTTTGGCACAGATATCATATACGGCCCCATATTGGCGCGATATTTTTCCGACGCCATTTTGGGGAAAACATCAACAGCATAAACAACAGCATCCGGCTTACCATATCAAGCAAAATAACGATACTTTGGCGCAAGTTAGGTACTCGTTGTGTATATGACATTGGCGTAAGAAAATAATCGCGCCAATATGGGGCAGTATATGACATCTGTGACGAAAGTTTTCCATTTTTATTAAAAAATCAAAATTTCTTTTAATTAAAACTACATAAAAGTTGCCATGGTCGCAAAGAGTTCTTGGTGCTGTTACGCTAGCCGGGTGCAAATCTCGCCAATAGCTTTTTTTTGAACTCGCCACTTAGCATTTTTTTTCCTTCTATCTTTACAAGAAAGTATTGGATTCATGAAAATTTTCAAATTCCAGTTTTCGACGGATTTACACGTTTTATGTGTCAGAGATTCAAAAAAACATGTTTTTGCAAAATGCCTGTCTGTGAATTTGTGAGTCTGTCTGTCTGTCTGTCCGTCTGTCTGTATATGACCCAGATTTTGTGGGCGCTCTATCTCAAGAACTAAGGCACGGAATTTAATAAAAATTTATATTCAGGTTGTCCCTGATATAGATTAGTTCTGATTAGTTTTTTGGTGTAAATCGCCTGCAGGTGGCGCTGCTATGTAGCATTTTGCAGGATTTCCGCAAAAGTTGTATCTCAAGAACTAACCCAATCTTTTATAAAACTTCATACTCCGTTACTCTTTGACATGAATGGATGCTGTTTACGTTTTGGTGTAAATCTCCCAACAGGTGGCGCTGCTATGCTGCATTTTGCAGGATTTACACTATTTTCGCAGTAGTAGTATCTCAAGAACTAATGTACACATTTTCATCAAACTTCGGATTTAGTTAGTCCTTCTATGAAATGATGCTGAGTACGTGTTGGTGTAAAGCGCTTAATAGGTGGCGCTGCTGTGCTGCATTTGGAACTATTTCATCAATAGTTCTATCTGAAGAACTAATGCACGAATTTTCATCAGACTTCAGATTTAAGTATAACTTGATTAATATTGTTGCTGATAATGTGTTGTTGTAAATCGCTCAATAGGTGGCACTGCTATGCTGCAATTGTCATGATTTGCGCAATACTTCTATCTCAAGAACTAATGCGCGAAGTTTGCTCAAACTTCATATTCAGTTAGACGTTGACATAAGTTGGTGATAATTAGGTTCTGGTGTAAATAACCCAATAGGTTATTTACACCAGCAATTGCTATGCTGCATTTTGCTGGATTTACACGATTTCGGCAACAGTCATATTTCAAGAACTTATGCACGGAATTTCATCTTTTTAGAATTCTCATGATGAACACAGATTGCCATTTAATTTGGCACTGAGATTGTGAATTTTGAAGTATTGACATGTATGAGATAGAAGAAAGTTTTGTTATGGCCACAACATACTAGTTTATTTTTCGAGTGGTAAATTAAAACCTTGCTATGAAGTTGAAATTAAATATCTTGGTTTGCTGCATTGTTTAATATTTGGCCAGATGTCATATACACACCGGGTTTGACGTGATTTTTTTTAAAAGAAAATTTGGCGAAAACCGCGTTTTCGAATACCAATTATGTGTTTATTTTTGGTACTACTTAGTTATCCCGTCGACCAAAAATCTGTCACGAATTTATAAATTTAACCCTTTAAGCGGCACAACCAGGTTATCCCGCCTTCTGAAAAAGGCTTGAAAACGCGGCCTGCCGTGTTATTCCAACAAAATTTATACACTTGAAAAGAGCCCCAAGCGGGTTTTTTCCCTTTCAAAATGTGTGTCCTAAAGCAGCTGAGCCGTCTTTTTTCTGAACTTCCCTCCCCCATTTTGCAAGACACGCTGACAGTAGGGGCGGGCAGAAGGCATCGCGTACTTGTCACTCTGCTACAACAGCAGGGGATTAACGTACAATAGGTAAAACTTTTAAGTGTCAGTTTGTTCATTTTTGCCTGGGATATAGTTATTGCCAAACATGAAATTTATTGTCAGAGTTTATAACGGTGCTGTACATTAAAAGTAAAAAAAAAAAAAAAAAAACTTTGTCGTGTTCAAAACAGATTAAAATTTAAATTTTACGCAGCTTAAATCACCCGAAAACATTAGTACAGTTTCTGTAAAAACCTTGTAATATCATAGAACATTTGCTTCGATTTATGTTTCAATTTAAATATTGTTATAATTCTACAGTAATTTTCATTTTAAGAAAATGAGTTTTTGTAATTAAGACAATAATGTGTAGAACAAAAACGATTATTTATAAATTATTAATTTTTAAATTACGCAGTTTTAAAAAATATGTACTTCAGAAAATTGTGATTACATTGTTCAATATTTTTAATATATGTTAACTACTTGATCTAATATAATTTCAAAATGTTAAAAAATATTCTGAAGCTTTTTTCTATAATATTTTTCCGATATAAAAGTATAAAACGATATTTGAAAAGGAATTCAAATAATTATCTTTTTGAAAATTAATAAAATATTCAAAATTGTTCTATTTAAAATTTTTAATACGCTTACATGTATAGTTTTAATTGTTTATTAAGGGTAGTGGGATTTTCTCTTAATATGCATGCATGTTATAAAATAATAATACACTTATAAAGTGTAAAAAATGCAAGTAAATTTTTATTTTCATTTTTTGTTGTAGAAAATTAGTAACCCAAAATTCTGATGCTTAATTGAAGCAAACATTGCATGAGGTTTTTGTTATAATACTTTTCCAACCAAATAGACTGAGATAATTTTTCAAACAAATTCTTTTCTTTAAAGCATTCTTTTCCCCGTACGGCTGTGCCTAAAAATTGAAATTGTTCGATTACATATATGTTAAATTTGTGTTTTATCTATTTATATATGTATTGATAAAGTTTTAATTTAGTTATAGAAAATTAGCCAGAGACGAATCCTGAACTTTTTATATTGGTTTTATGGAGCAAAGGATTTTATGGATTTTATGGATTATTATTCTTCAGTAATGGAGCCTGCTCCCGATAGAAGATAGATTAAAAAAAATCCATGTTTGAAAATTATTTTAAAACTACATTTAATGAGTAAATTGTGATACAGTTTTCAAACAAATTGCATTTGAAAGTACTTGTTTTTCCCCATTACGACGGCGTAAAACACGAAAATATGTAATGTTTAGAAAAAAAAAGAAGGTAAATTTGCAAAACTAAAATTTAATCCACAGATTTTGCCATCCTTAAAATGACGTCAGCATTTTGAATGGGCCGGCGTGTTTTTATTTTATTATGTAATGCTGTTATAAATGTTTGTTTCTGTTAAAAATTTCCCCCCTTTATTTGACGTAGATAGTAGTTAATTTTTATAGATAAGATTTAATCAAATGACACGTGCTTTTTAATTAATACGTCTTCTAATAGGGCAGTAACCTTTCTTTGAAAACAATTCAGCAAAAAATTAAACAACTCAAATTTGTTTAGAAAAAGATATTAAAAATGCGGATACACATGAGTAACGCAAATACATATCCTCAGCTCTCTTGCCTGGCATAATTAAAATTGTTTGGAAACAATTATTAGAAAAACCACTAAATAGCATTGAATCATTTTTTAAGAATGGTGCAAAGTAACTCCATGCAATTGCAAATAGACCAAGATCATAAGAAATCGAATGGCGTTTCTCTTTTATAAATAGAGACAAATGATTTATACTTTTAATACTAAATTTCGTGCTTTAAACCAATTTTCGAGGCAAGACTGCAATGGAAGTTTTAGAGAACATGACTCAATGTATCTGCTATTTATCTTTTTTAAAAAGTACAGTTCGATTCCAAATAAATTCATCAGTCATATTTATAAATTTCATGAATTTCCATATAAAAATGATTACCTGAATCTTTTCCCTTTTTGAGCAGCGTATGCTTTGGGGGGGGGGGGGGACATCTTTAAACATGTACACCATAATGGTATTATTAAAAAAAATAAAAAAATCTGGCTGGCTTGTCCTACAAGAGCAGGTAGATTTCGAAGTTAATTACTAATTTCACCAACAAAAACTTTTAACAATTCTGGCTGGCCGCTTTTGACGAGTTTTTAATTTAATTTTTATATAAGAGCTGGTTTTATCAGAATCATGTTAAGGCGGTATTCAAAAAAGTATTTTCCCATGCTCAACAACTCGAAATTTTCTGACACATTTTCAGGTTCATTTTTAAAAGAAAAAACATGAAACTTGCTGGCGTGATTTTTGAAGAGATTTCTAAGCGACCTGTGTTTTTATTTTTCGTAACTTGATTCATAAACAATTATTTTCTCAATAGGTCTATATTTTTCGTTTTCAACACAATCGCTTTGGAAATTCGGTACAAAATCCACACTTTGACAGCATTTTTTGAACTATATTCTGCCTCTATCAAAAAATCGACCATTACGGCACATTATATAGTTTCTGAATAAGAGAACCTACCAATTGGAAGCGTTTGAGAGTAAAAATGAATTTAAAAATGAGTCAGAAAAAATGCAGTTTGGATTTGAGTGTATCCTTAATACGATATTTTTTTCTTCAACTTCTATATATTTTTAATTTGTTTTTGCTGTAAGAAATGGTCCTATCAAAAACTTATCATTATAAAAGTTGTAGATAATATTAAGAAGATGTATAATTAATTAATGCGGGTTTGATATCTTGTGAATCGACAAAGTTATGGATTATTTTCTTCTCCAACCTTCTCCTCCCCCCCCCCCCCCGTTTTGTGTTCGTTTTTAATTAATTTTGTTGTAAGGATTGGTGTTATCAAGAACTTGTAAATATAAAAGTTGTAGATAATATTAAGAAGATTTATAATAAATTTAATTGGATTTGATATCAAGAAAACGGACAAAATTATGAATTTTTTCTCCTCAAAACCCTATTTTTTTTCGCCCCTTGAGCTCATTTTTAATTTTATAAAAAATCTGTCGCATATAAATATTTGGGCCTAATTTTAAAAGTAATAATAACTCTAAATTGATTCGATATGTATTAGAATTAAGAAGTTATGGGGCATTTTTTTTTTTTTTTTTTTTTACACAAACTCCCTCCCTATTTTTAGCCCCTTAGTTCGATTTTGTCCATTAACGAACTTGACCGAGATTTTATGCCCCTTGATTTTATGTGTCAGTTTGGACGAGATTTGTACAGAATTATGGAAGTTATCCTGTCCATAAAAAGTGATATATATATATATATATATATATATGTATATATATATATATATATAGAGAGAGAGAGAGAGAGAGAGAGAGAGAGATTAGATAGATCGACAGATAAAGTTTTTTACTCAGGGTAGTTTTGTGTTCTAGGGTTCATGATCGACGTTGCATTTTATTTTCCAAAATTCCAACATAGGTGAGAATGCAATAGATAGTATTTCTTACTAAATAACTAAAAATCGTTGTTAAAAGAATAATAAGACTTTGTAAAAAACTATAAAACGCAGGGTTGGGTATTGCTGCATATACTAGAAATGTATGAATGGGTATACCATAAAAGCTCGAAGAGATATGAAACATAAATAATATCACATAATGCTATTCTTTATAACTCTTATTTTAATATTATCCTAATCTGTTTATGATGAATTTAATTCAGTAGTGATAATAAAAGTACTGCATATTTAAACTTCATTTGGCATTTTATAAAATTAAATTCAGCATAGTAATACTCCTTTCTTTTTACAGTGTAGCTAAAACAAAATCCTTGTTTAAAATTTAAACTTGGCATTGTGCTAAGCGCGCTTCGAAAGGAGGTCACAAAGTGCAACACCGCCTTTGTCTGTGTCACTTTTTTCCAGATAGGTTTTTAATTAACTTTTAAAGACATTGGAGGTGTATTGAGAGATCCAATCAATACAAACTATGCGCGATTCCCATAGTATTTCTGTGATTAAGTCTAATTAAATTTGTCTGTTTTTAACAATTTGACGTTTATTGCTTTTATATTACAATGTGGAATTGCATTACACAAATATATCATTAAAATATGTTATCTAGGCTTTAAAAGTTGGTGGTACATAGAGTACAACGCCCCTGTCATTATGACATGTCCAAACCGACCGTGTCTTTAAGGGTTTATATCTCGACTAATTACCGACGATTTTTTGTTTGGAAAATCATTATCAACAATACTTTCAAACTTCTGCTACGATAGGTACCTCCAGCGCTCCTCAACACCTTTGCTGAATGCCTGCAAATCGAAATTTGTGTGCATCGGAAAAATACGCTTTTCTCGAAAACTATGTGACCTAGGTTAATCGCAATAATTTTCATGCAAGGTTTAAATTAATGTCTACTATCTCTAATTGTTTCATAAAATCTGTTTATGTATATTCGGAAATAGATGGGGAGGGGACATATTTTTCACTACATTTTCGACGATATCTCTGAAAATATAATACCTAAAATTAAAAAAATATATATTTTTGAGTTCAGGGTTTCACACGATATACAAAGAAAAGATTTTTTTAAAGTAACTTAAATAGCCCCTCTACGATTTCCTAAATATGTTTGGGAATGTTTAATAATCTCTAAATATGTGGTTTAATAGTCTTTGTTGTTTCCTCCAATTTGAACTTTCCACGTCCCATCGTTAACGAGTAAAATGGCTGAGACAGACATACACATGAGTGATTCTATAGTGGTTCCGTTTTTACTTTTTAAGTACGGAACTCCAAAAATATGTAAAAATCTTTTTTTTTTACTCTGATACATTTTTTACTGTTAAAGTATTTTTTTTTTCAGATTGGCCAATAACACGCACAAAAGAAAAAAAAATCATTTTTATATCAAAAATATCTATGATGCATTGAGATAAAGTTGCGAAACTTATTAAAAGCGATTCTTTCGTCTTATCCGCGTGTCAGGAGTTGATACCAGATATCAAACCGGTTCAACAGGGGCGACCCAGCAGGTAGGGGCCTGGTCATCGGTTAGAAAGAAAGAAAGTCGAAGAAATCGCAAAAGCTTTCACTACATGCTGTAGCTTTTTTTTCCTGATAATTTCCTCGGTTTAAGCACATAGCTCGATTATATGTCTGTTAAATGCGTGTTTTATATTATACTGGTAGGTTGCGCCCACTACACTGGTCGGTTTTTCCAAATGAATTTTTAAACAAATAAAATATATCGGTGAATTTAACCTCGTATTTTCAAGCAATATTAACCTTTAAATGGACTATACATACGTATTGTGCAAAACAATACAAATGCCATTACACTATTATATTTTCCAATGTTCCAGACAAAATTTGGACTGTTAAGGACAAAATCGTATGGTTGATAATTTACAGTAGTATTTGGTAAAGAACGATATGAAATATATTAAAATAATTCCTAAAAATTATCTAACAAACAATGAAATTGTCATCAAATTCCGTCCAGTGTAACATTTTTAAAAGGCTGTTTTTAACAATTGGATTAATCTAATTATAGACCCATTCACCATAATTATTTAGCTTAACAATGTAGTTCTGTATGTTATATATTCAAATCTTTCATGAAAAATTACCGAACTAACAGTGCAAGTCCCCAGAAAGTCCATTCAGCAGAACTCAGGTTATAAGCATCCGGGACGAAATTCCCAATTATATTATATTATATTGTGTTATATATATTTACTGTTGACGTTTTAATTTCCTTTTGAGAACTGAAAATAAATGATGAACCAATTTTACTGTTTGAAGTGCAAACGGATTAATCTTTCATATCGTTCTGCACACAAAGATAATTTATAAAGCAAACCATGCTTGAAAATTATTTCAAAAATAATATACAGTCTGTAAACTGAAATGCAGTTTTAAAACAAATTATGTTTGAAAGAACACTTTTTTCCTTTTTCAGCTGTGTAAAAATTGAAATTGTTCAATTACAATACGTTAAAGTCATGTTTTATTTCATTTTATTCATTCATTTATTTATTCATTGATAAATTTTGTATTTCGTTATACAAAATTAGCCGAAGATAAATCCTGAGATATTTATATCGTTTTTATTATAAATGAGTTATTCTTATGTCTGCACGCAATGGAGATAAAAAAAAAATCATGTTTGATTTTTTTTTTTTTTTTAACCACAATAAATGAATAACTTGTGAAACAGTTTACAGACAAATTGCATTTCAAAGTACAATTTTCACCATGCTCTGGTATAAAACTTGAAAGTGTGTGACGTTTAGAGAGTTAAATAAAATTGCAGTAGCTAAAGTGGCAAAACCAAAATTTCACAATAAAATGTAATTTTCTCGGGAGAAATCCAAAAATGGATTTTTTACAAAGGTAATTTCGTTTACGTTATATAATTTTGTACCAAAAAATTGACCATATTTATGAGATGTAAGTACATTTCTGTTTATTACTGATAAAAGTACTTTTAGTCAATATTTTTTTTAATTTTTATGTTCAAAATTTTTAAAATCATTTTTTACATGTTTAAAATGATGTATTCTAACATTTAAGTAAATATTCTTGAAATAGGAGCTGTTGAGTTACAAAGGATTAATTGAGAAATTTTAGAAAGAGAAATTGGCACTTATTTGCTAAAGAGTGATGATATTTTGCGACAGGGGAAAAAATGACCAAGAGAGAAAAAAAAAATCGTCGGAAAAGGACCGACATTCAAAAGTGAATAAATAAACAAATTACACCGTGGTTGGTAGCATAAATTTAACGCCCTCTGAATTTCCGCGCGCGGGGAGACCGCAATCTTCGTTGGATGACGGGAGTATTTGTTTACAAACTTTCCATTTGATAATCTACGTATGTCTAAAAGAAAAACGCCCCGAATGTGGGGGGGGGGGGTCATTGGAATTCTCTTAAAAACAATGCCCTACTATGTTGTTACAAAGATATTTTAAACATTAATTTTCTAATGAAGCATTTCGTTCTTTTTGGGAAAGAGAGAAGGGAGCTGGGGTACATGAAGCAAAAAGGGGAAGAAGAGGACCGCACTACCTTCCTAAATCTTTGAAAATATTTTTAGTCAAATATAATTTGGGCCGCTTTAGGCCAAATTTTCTCTTTGTTGTTTAAGTGTGTTCTCAAATCTAAAAGGGTAACTTTCTGACATAAGTTTTAATTTTTTTTTTTTTGTTCGAAAATGCATGAAACTATCTGGTGTTGTTGTTCAGAAACTATGCCATTTATCTGTTTTTCCATTTTTTTTTGCAAACGCAATAGATCTTTCAGAAAATAGTCCCAAAGTAGACGTTTTGAACCGAGTTTCCGCGCGAACGGAGAATAAGTATTCAAGAGCGGGCGAAAACGTGTTTGTCACGTGATCAAAAATGCTTATAACTCAATAGGTAGTGGATGGATCAAAAAATTGAAAAGACATTTCAATTTGAAATCTCTTCCATGGCCAGGATTTCCCATTTTATATCTTTCCGTTAAAAAATGAGTCTGTAAAGATGTCAAAACGTTTTGCGCTTGTTGGGCAGAGCAGTAAAGAACAGCCTTAAGGAATTATTTTTTGCATATTTTATTCATCTTGTCATCCAATTATTTAGAAAGTTTTATATTTGGATACTTTCTCCAGAATTACCGTGATAGATTATGCACCTTGAGAATTGGTTGGTCTAATATTAAAAATAAATCACTACAAATAACTTAGTTGTAAAGAGATAAGCTCATATGCAACAAATAAAAATTCGTAATAAGGAAAAAAACCCTTCGATTTTCCTCATTTCGCCTAATAAAAATATGGTATATCACATGTGTCATCACTTTTTAAGAAATTGGATGAAACATCTGCAAAAGATTTTCATCTTTTGTATCAGAACAGACTACATCTTTTTTTAAGTAGAATTTATTTTATATTAATAAATTATAACAAATGAATTAAAATACATTTTAACAATGTAATTCAATCTGGCAAATATTCTTTATTGTATTTTATAATTCTTATATTATGATGAATTTTTTTCTTAATATGTTTTATAATTCAGAAACGTAACATTTTTTTTTTTTTTTTTTTTTTTTTTTTTTGCTTCAACTCTATTGAAAAGATAAAATGCTGGGGTCAGATTCAATTTCATTATAAACGAGTTCAGCTGTAGTGCTATTTAACAACACCGCGATTTTAGATATTTTAAGTATTCTAAAAATATTTTTGTACTCTATATCTAAATAGACTAAATTTTTTAAAATAAAATTTATTTTGTTGTAATAAAAAAAAATAACAAAATGAAAATGAAGTTTGTATTAATCTCATTATATGTAGCGAAGATTATTGCTGAAATTTATTTTCTCTAAAGATAGCAATAAAAATAAAAAGAGGAAAATAAAATAGCAGTTTTAAAGTTTCTATTATTAAAGTAACATTATTAAAGTCATCATTCTGTTAGAAAATACATAATTTAAATGTATTTTCAAAAAGTAATGAAAGATGCTTTCACATTTTTTGTCTTGCAATACAAAGTTAAAAATTTCTATTCATATCTAAAAGTATTCTCTACGTATTTTTTTGTTTATTTCAATTATATGTCTAACATTACAACAGCTGACATGTTTTAGTATGACAAATCAAAGAATTTAAAAAAATCTTGTTAAAGTAAGGCTGATTCATACTACGAAAAAAACAAGTTTTGATAAATAAGCTTCTGATAGCAGACAAATAAAACGTTATAATTCTCTGTGATTTGACTTAAATAGTATGTAAGAAAACAGATTTTTTACACTACTCTTTTGCATCATCCTAGACTATTTATTCCAGAAAACAAAAATAAATGTATTTCTTTGCTATATGTTGAAGTTCGGGGATGTTATATGTCTTAGCAAAATACAAGTTTTTCCAACACATGGACAGTGAAAGGTATTTGCTACACAAAAGCCTTTTATTCCATTCGTCCGCCTACAGGACAAAAGAATAAAGATTACCCAGCACTGAAGCGGGGTAGGAAATACCTCTTATGAGATTTTTAGCGTACATCCGAAAATTTGAGCAAGTTTATTTTCGAAGAGCTTTTCCTCCTGAAGGGGAGAATTTTTTTACGCAGAAAAGTGAATTCACTTAATGCGCTTAAAGGGTTAAATACTAATAATGGTTGATCGTAAATGTCACATTCACTTGACTTTAAACAAGTTACACATGTTTACGTCATCAAGTGATTTTTATTTCGACGTTTTATTTGTATATTTATTAATTTTATGCTAATTTATTTGTTCTTTCGTTATTTAAAATAAAAATTATGTCAATTTGTATAATCTGGCGAGTGGTTTGTCGATTTATATAATTTAGCGAGATTGGTCAACGGTATAACTAAATAGTATCGTATTTTCTAATTATTGTCTATTATTTTTAAAAGAAAATATACAAAAAAAAAATAATTAATAACTATAGAACAAAACAATTTATATAATTTTTAAAAAGAAAATAAAACTAAATAAACATTTATTATTAAATAAACAACAATAGCCGGGTTACCATGTCAATCAAAATAATGCCATTTTGGTGCCAATTAGGTACCCCGGTGCGTGTATGACATAATGTGTCTAATATTATTTTTTCGTTTTGTTTAAAAAAAAAATAAATAAATAAAAAATAAAAAGAAAGAAGCGAAAGCCATCAATTTTAAATGTTTCAGTTTTAAAGGAAAGTTTTGTATTTTAAATAAAATGAAAGAAAGGATTATATTTTTAAATAAAATTAATCAAACACAATAAAATACGACAGGGAAAATGTTTGGCGATTTATCACCTGCATTCCGCTAACATAAAAATACCGAGTTCTTGATTTCTCTATCAGTATCTTTCGATTTGGCGAAAGGTTGTTCAAGTAAACTGAATTATGAATAAAAGTGACATGATACATATCTTAGCATGCATTTAAGGGAGGCCAAACTAGTTTAAAATAATAATCTTTTCTAAAGTATGAAAAAAAATATATGTTATGATTAAAATTTGAGTTGCCATCATAGAGAAAAGTATTTAAAATTAGAAAAAAAATAATATCTCGAAAACTAAGTCGAATTGAAAAATTCTCATATCAGTTTTGAAATCTGCGGATCAATACGGATTTTTGGTGTTAATTTCATCGCAAAGTATTCTATATTTTAGGAGAAATCGCCGTGAAACATAATCAGTTGTTTAATAAGTCGTTTCATAGAATCGTTTCATAAATTCGTTTCATTTCAGTCGTTTCATAATATCCGTTTCATAAATTCGTTTCATTAGGATTTTATATACAGGGTGCAATATGTTATCTATCACCGACCTTTAATTTCTCAACCGTTGATCGTAGACATAGTTCCAATTACAAAAACGTTTCAAATGAAGTAAATATTCATGCTGCGGCATTATTTAAAGTAAAAAAACAATTTTATAAAAATTACGAAATCTAACTTTTTATACGGTACCCCAGTCCCTATAGTTATATTTAGTAAAAGTTTACGCATATCATAACACATATAACACAAAAAGTTTGATATCTGTACTACAAAAATTGACAGAGTTATTAAATTTTAAATTTTGAGATTTTTTCACATGATTTTGTCTTTCATTGAGGAATCAGTTAAAAGATGAATTAAAGTAATTCGAGATCAAAATCAGGATGCTATGTCCTTTTTACGGCGAAGCCACCTTTATTTGGTATCGCCAAATCGGGGTATCGCCAAAGAGGGTTATTTCATCTAAAAATTTGAGCTGACTTTTAGGGGTCGTATACAAAGCGAAGAATGAAATATTGAAATTAAACTGAAAAATAAATATCAATTTATTACAATATCGAAAACGGTCTACTATAAAAAATGAATACATAAAACGCCGGAAACTACTAAAGATACTGCTCAAAGTGTTCTCTCTTGGGGGCATTGCACAATGGAATGCGTGACAGTGCTGAGTCCTGGACACGTTAAAGCATAGCAGGTGTGCAAACCGTGCGACAATCAAGGATGATACGCTGCTTCAGATAAACCATAGTAGGCTCAGTCACATAGACTTAATACCTTAATGTAATACCAGACGTAGAAGTCCATGGAAGTCAAGTCCGGCGAATGCGGTGGCCGCTCTACCGAACCACCATATCCAAGAGTCTGTTGAGACCGAATTCGGTGGCCAGATACGCCCGGACGTTTGATGTTTTATGTGGAGAGGGCCCCAACATGCTGAAACCACATCCGGCATGCACGTCGGAGAGCAAATCTTCATACCAGTCACGTACCGTGTTTTGTAGCAGTTGCAGGCAACGATCGCCCGTTAAGGTCCCATCGTAGAAGATGGGTCCAGCAATCTAGGTTCTCCATATATCGCATCACACGTGTCGTACTGCCCGGGCGATGTGGAGGTTTCCAGGTCGCATCGTCTTTTTCATTGTCGCACAGTTTGCACACCTGCTATGCTCTAACGTGTCCACGCAGGAGTATTGTCACGCGTTCAATTGTGCATTGCCACCAATGGAGAACACTTTGAGAAGTAACTCTGGCAGATTCCGGCGTTTTATGTATTCATTTTTTATACTAGACCGTGTTCTGATATTACAAAAAAATTATATTTATTTTTCTGTTTAATTTCAATATTTCATTCTTAGCTTTGTATACGACCCCTAAAAGTCAGCTCAAACTTTTAGATGAAATAACCCTCTTCGGTGATACCCCAATTTGGCGATACCGGCTAAAGGTGGTTTCGCCGTAAAAAGGACGTAGCACCCTGATTTTGATCTCGAATTACTTTAATTCATCTTTTAACTGATCCCTCAATGAAAGACAAAATCATGTGCAAAAATCTTAAAATTTGAAATTTAATAACTCTGTCAATTTTTGTAGCACATATATCAAACTTTTTGTGTTATACGTGTTATGATATGTGTAAAATTTCACTAAATATAACTTTAGGGACTGGGGGACCGTATAAAAAGTTAGATTTCGTAATTTTTATAAAATTGATTTTGTAAAAATTACTTACTGACTTACTTTAAATAATGCCACAACATGAATATTTACCTTATTTGAAACGTTTTTGTAATTGGAACTATATGTCTACGAGCAACGGTTGAGAAATTAAAGGCCGGCGATAGATAACATATTGCACCCTGTATTGTGTATATAGGGTAGATTAAGACGTTGCTTATCTAGAAATAGTATGTAATTTAGTTTCCAAACTTCTAATTTAAGGTAAATTGTTATAATGGCAAATACGATTTCCTACAAAAACTGTATTTTTGTACTTCGTATAATTACGTAACTGCAATAAAGATAACGCACTTTTATTATTTTAATTCGAGCTGTTGTTTCATCATATTGATCACTCATGTGTATTTAAGATTTTCAAGAAGAAATTAACGTCATATTTACCTACACTATGTATAACTATATGAATTTCTATTTATCTAGAATTTTTCTTTCAGAAGAGATACAAAATTTCTACAGAATCTATGAAATCGTAAAACGAAGATTTTACTTGTTCAATATCCCGCTCAATAAAATATGACTAAAGCTTAAATCACAGCTTCAGTTGTACAGGGACATTCCATGGGAGAGATTTTCTACATATTACTGTTTTTTTTTTTAACAATGCTATTATATTCTCAAATTAAAACAACTATGCTAATATGAAAATCTAATTTTTTTTTGTTATATTTAAATAATAGCTTATATTTTAACAACATATAAGTTAATAGATATAAGTATTCATGTATAAGTATCACGCGCTGGACAATTTTATCTTTTTCCATGAAATGCCTCTTAAAATGGGCTCATTTTTTAGGTCTGGGTTTAAAATGTGGAGATTTTTGAACTTATTAAAAACGGCCACATTACTTACATCTAGGGTAAAAACGTGGAGATATTTAAACCTACTAACCCTTTCTGCACTGGAGATCACATATGTGTTCCTTAATTTTAAAATGCTTTAAACTATAAATAACGCCTTGCAGATACGTAAAAACCTAATCATCACATATGTGCATTTTATATTTTGACTTTTTAGTGGACAGATAGCGCCATATAGATTTGAAATAGTAAAAAAAAAAAAAAAAAAAAAAAAAAAAAAAAAAAAAAAAAAAAAAGTCAAAGACTTTAAATTTTTTGGACATTAAGAAAAAAGTCAGAGCAGAAAGGGTTTTAACTTAAATTAGGGACTAATTTACCGAATGAATAATTTGTGATAAACAATGTAAAATACTAGTATGATTTATGCCTGTTAAATCCTATTGTAATACGACATTTTCCAAACGTCTTTAAAAGTTCTTCATTCGACTATTGTCATATAAAAAGCATTCGAAATAACTACATTCGTTAGGTTTCAGAAACTTTTCAGTAAAACCTAACTTCCTGTTATTTGGTTAGTTACTTTTAATTTAATTACCCTAAAAGGAATTTTTACCCCAAACTGAAAAGAAATTCAGGACCAAAAGGGTTAAAGAGTCATTCCATATCACATGTGGAACAGTTTTCTACATAGTACTGCTGTTTTAACGATCCTATTGTTTCCTCAAATTAAAACAACTGTGCTAATATGAAAATCTAGTGTTTTATATATATATATATATATATATATATATATATATATATATAGTTTATATTTTAAAAACTTATAAGTTAATAGATATAGGGAATTAGGTAAGTGCCACTTGCCATTTTGTCCGTTTTTCATGGAGTAGCTCTATAAGATAGTGAAAGTCATGGCAAAAAAAACAAATATAGGTCATGAAGACACATCTTTATAAACATTCTATATTTTATAACTTCGTCATTATCTGGTTTGGAATAACATATTCTGTATAAAACTATGCAATAAACATTCTTAGAAGACCCAGTTCTAACAATAGTAAAAATGCGGCATTACCCTTGAAAATATATGCATGTTATTAAATAATAAATGCCATGAAATATTCTTCTGAAATCTCTTTCTATAAATTTACTTGAATTCAAAAGCAACAAATCTTTTATGTTTATTCTTCAGCACTTCTTTCAAAAATTGGAGAAAATATTTTTTACAAAAGAACGATTTTATATTTTTATATATATATTTTGGAAGAGCAATATATTTTATCAAAATCCATGTTGTAACTGTTTACAATCTGCTATTTACGCCTTGCTAAAATATTCTTACTTTTATCTTATTTCTTCGAGTTTCAATTCATGGAAAATCTATATCCATATTGAAAGCATGCTGTAAGGTTCTTTGATATTGTACTTTTTTCATGTTAAAAAAAACTATTTTCACTGTTATTATTTTGGGGGCACTATAACTGTGTAAACTTACGAATAAATTCAAAAACTAAATCTATCTGTATGTTTAATGATGTCGAATACTTGTTCTCAATACTACAAGATTTATTTTATGTATAAGAATTTGCTCAAACAATATTCTCGTAGGAACTGGGAAATATTTTATATGTGTTACATAATTTATCTTACTTTCATATGAAAATATAAAACAATTAGAATATGATATGCATATTCTAAAAATGGTACAAAATACTACAAAAAATGTTAGAAATATGTTATTGAAAATGTCATTTTATAAACCTCTAAAATGCTTAAATTTATTTTTACGCATTTTTTTTTAAATATTCTAGACATGACGTAGTGTCCGGGGGCTTAATCCTTTATTTTATACTATAGTTCGAAATGTGCAATTGTGTGGAAGTAGTAAGGATTTTTCCTAACGCCAATTTTGTTTGTATAATAAAAGTGTTTAAAATAACTTCCATAAAACATTTTTTTAGCCTACCTTACTCCTTGCTTGAACAATGTCATTCAGAATTTAATCTCTAGCAGGATAATTTCGTATTAATCTATACCGCAGATTATACAGTAAGATGGGCTTGCAGCTTAAATCGACCATTAGGACAATAAGATTTAAGATTCGAACGTGAGTTAAGCACTTATCCGCAGTCCATGTAAATTTACCGACTCTCAGGGTTCGTACGCTATAGCTGAAGAATACGAGAATTCCCATAATTATTATTTCCCTTATTTAATTTATAAAAGATCTGTGTGGTGAAAATTACAATAATAACAAAATATGGTGACAATTACAATATAAAAATGTTGGTATTCCTCTTAAATCCCCTGAATCATTTAGAGTGACTGGGTGTTTAGTATCTTCTACCGCTTTCCAACTATTGATAAGAAAATATGATGTTTCAAAATAAAAACATTACAAAATAAATGATTCAGAATCAGGACTTTTTGTTTACACAGTCATGTCCCCTTTTTAGGTGCGTTCGTAATTATATAAATACGTAGCACCTATAGTCGTCGTTCAGTCCGTCCGCCTGTCCGTCTGTCCGTCCGTCCGCATGTAACAGAGCAAAAACTACCCAACCGAATAGTCTGAAATTTCAAATATGTGATTGTTGCAAAATTTTGTCGAGCCATTTCAAATTTTATGAAAATCGGATGTATAGTTTAATTACAGGGACAGTCAAAAGGTTTTCTTTACATTACGGCCAATGGGAAAAATTATTGCAAGTGGATTTTAATGGTATTAGAGCCTTCCGAATGATCTGAAATTTTAAAGATATAATTGTTGCAAAATTTTGTCGAGCCATTTCAAATTTTAGGAAAATCGGATGTATAGTTTAATTACAGGGACAGCCAAAAGTTTTTCTTTACATTACGGCCAATGGGAAAAATTATTGCAAGTGCATTTTAATGATATTACAGCCTTCCGAATGGTCTGAAATTTTAAAGATATAATTGTTGCAAAATTTTGTTGAGCTATTTCAAATTTTAGGAAAATCGGATGTATAGTTTAATTACAGGGACAGTCAAAAGTGTTCCGAAAAAATTATTGGAAGTGCATTTTAATGATGTATCAGACTATGCACGTTATGAAGTGCAAAAAATTATACATTCAGTACAATATGGGGTGCAAAAAATAATTTTAAAACTAGTTATAGTACGAACGCACCTCATTTGCTACGTTTGACGAGCAATTTCCAACTTGTTTAACTATATTTTATTGTAAAAGTTGAACCACATTCAACTTTGTGTATATAAAAGAATAAAAAATGCTTAAATTCCTTTAAAAATTTTTAGTGGGAGCGTATATCGTAATAAGATAATAAGATCTGTTTCAAAATTAAGCAGCAATATTCCAAATTAAAAAACATTGAAAAAATAACTACACACACACACACACACACACACACACACACACACACACACATATATATATATATATATATATATGTATGTATGTATATATGTATGTGTGTGTGTGTGTATTATGTTTAGCACAAACATAAATATACACAATGGAAATAAATAGCGGAATGCATAAAAAATTGTAATATATGTAAATATTTATAATATACAAAATATTCTTTTTTTCTGAATATCTTATCAAAATGTTTTTTTTTTTTTTTTTTTTTTTTTTTAAATGAAACATTTTTAGATACTAATCAGTAGATAATTTGAATCATTCAGAATATTGGTTTCCAAGTAGTAATAAGTTTTTCTGACGCTTTTTTAGGAAAGTTTAATGTTTTACAAGTTTAAAAAAACGCTGCCATTGAAGTGAATTTTATCGTTTTCATTTAGTATTATGAGCATGGAAATCTTTAAAAATGTATAGTATATAAAACAGAAAAAAATCTAAATTTGTTGTTTAACATTCTGCGATAAAATGTGAAAACTGTAAGAAATATTTTGTTTTTAACGCTTTGCACTCGACAGGTAACTGTATCCTACCACTAGTTTTGCCAGTTATCCAGCGTAAATCAGGGAACCAAACAGTATTACAAAGTAATTTTGGCAGAATTATCTTCGATTAAAGATGGCGAAATAAACTGCGAAGAAATTAGTGGTGTGAAGAGCAGTTGGAGCAATGATTTACCCGTAACACCAGGCAACACTAGTGGAGAGTGAGAGTCATATCTCGTGTGCAAAAGGTTGAAGTTATAATCTAAAAGAAATAGAAAAAAAAAATAATATAATTGCAAAGACAAGCTTGTCACATTGTGTACTTGAAAGAGAGCCATGATCTTAATAAAAACACAACAGTTTATTTAAACTAGTAAAAAGGGAGTGGGTAGATTTAAATAACGGATGATTGAGGAAAAAAGCTGACTTTCACTACACGCTGAGGGGTGTGGGGGGGGGGGGGCTTACTTTCCAAAAATTATTCAAAACACTTATCTCAAAATGGAATTGCTGTGTGTTCCGTAGGAATGAAAAAAAAGTCACATTTATTCACTGTAAAATCCCACTATAAGCATTTTTAAGGAACTATAAATGAAATTCCGTATATTCCTATAAAACTTTATTCGGAATGCGAAGTTTAACTATGCTGGTGAAACTCACAGCCGTAGATTCCATGTAAGAGCGGATAGTGGGAAACACCGTTTGAATTCAGCACGTGAAGAACACGACATTATCAATCCTTAAATACAGCACAATCAAGGCCGGTTTCGTTCCAAATATATCGAATGCAGCTCCTACCGCACTAGATATACAGCTACTACACAACCACCGCTGACGAATTAACAAATCATTGCATTAGAAACAGTGATATTCAAATTCTCGGAAAGTCAGACACAGTATTAGAAACTGAAAGAAATCACACGTAGGTCTCATTTACTTATAAATGCTAGAATACTTTAGTCCGCCACAATCACAAGCAAAATCTCAAAACGCACTCGACCAGAGAGTACCCTTAAAGAACAGATAGGCACTGACAGACAAGCTGTTCAATTAATGTAGAGATAAATTAAGAGAAGTTATATTACACGCCATAACAAACAATTTTTGTATAGAAAACTAATAGTCGGTTATTTTGTAAAAAAAAAAAAATACAAAATGCCATATTCATTGCCAATAGCAGACTTTTCTTTATAATTAAACTCGAGAAGCGCTATCAGTTAATTTGGCTTCTACGAAACATATGTATTTCGATTTGAACTATTAATTTCTTTAAGAAAGAGTTAAATATGTATATCACACAGAAATAAGTTAAATAAATAAGTTTAAAACTTTAAATGAAATTCTGGTGTACATTTTAAAAAATAAATCTTGAGGAAAATCTGCAGCGCTTCTGGTGTAAATATGTAACGAATATACTGAGATAAAGAAATTTTCAAAAGGTATACCCTTCTTGTTTTAAATATGATGACGTTAGAAAATGTGGTGGCATTTTACAATAATTTGATTAGTTGTGCCGTGCATACTGTCTGCTACATTTTGAAATGTAGAAATTTCAACACAGTATATTTCATACATGAATGGTATCAGATTCCTGCACTTGTTAGGATATTAACACATTTCATACAAAACAATGCATATTTTTTACAACATCTTTTTTCATTATTATTGTTAAAGTAATGCAAAATGCAGCTTGTAGTATTATCAAATATTCGACTCAAAAATAGTCCTTATATTTTTTAATAAAATAAATGGATTGCTTCAACGGCATTAATTATAGAACACGTATATATTCGCACTATACCTGAATACACTATGTAAGCCCACAAATATGTCTGTGTGTGTATTTTAGCTTTCTCCCAGAAACGGGCTTTTTTTATACTAAATTTTATAAAAAAATAAGTTTCGAATTAAATCTATAAAAATGTATATTTTGCTTTGGAATAATTTAACATCATTCCCGTATTTACAAAGATCGCGAAAATAGTGTTTATAAAAAGTACATGTCAGTACCGCAATGCTTAATCGTAAATCTCATATCAGTGAAAATTTTGTTCTCATAACACACGTCTTCACAAACTATTTCTAACGCAGTAATATGAGACAAACTAAATGATGTTGTTGAATGATGTTTATTTTAATTAATAATTTGTCTTGCTGCCTTTAATTTCACCATTTTATAATCCTGAATTGTTTTCTGTTCTTGACAACGGTAGTGAGGGTGTGATCTTTACTTTAATGTTTTTTTTCGTAGTTCTTTCAAGAAAGATACATTTTTTACAACGGTACTTATAATGTAGTGTTACACTTTAAATGACTAATGGGCTTCTGTTTTACACAAAAGCTATTTTTGTTACTTTCTTTTACATACATAAAATAAAGTATTGGAATCGATTAAATAAAGCAGAGGACAGCATTATTTAATCGATATTTAACCGATTTTTCTATACAGCAAACTTCGAACAGTTTGCTGTATAGAAAAATCCCGTGTCTAGTAGTAATTCGACCTTTGTTTAGAAATTAATGTATCGTATACCATAGACACATTTCTGATGATTAAAATAGATAATTAAATTTTTAATATTTATTTATTCATTATTTTCAAGCATTGTGCGTTTTTACACCACTTCATTTCAATTATGAAATATTTCAAATTGTTATTAGTATTATAATAAATATTTTTCAATATGATGTAATTTTCTAGGTTTCAACGTGTGTATGTGTGTATGAGTGGATGGGCGTATGTACAGTTTACGTGTATTAAAAGCCAATAAATTAAAGGATCAGTTCTAAATCCGTACTTAAACGTAACTAAAGTAAAAGGAGATACTGGCAGTCCTAAAATAGGGGTGACTGATTTTAAAAATCAAATTGAATTTGGTTGAATCAAATGGTGAGATGTGTTTTTAAATTTTTTGCAGAAGTGTTATGAAGGATGTCAGGAGTTTTTTTAATGAGATTCTCGGTTTTATTTACAAATAGTTGTGATATAAAATGCTACAAGCAATAGGCACTAAAACAAGGCCTCACCTTTAAGGTTTCGTTCATATGACGAAACCCTATTCGTCTCAGTTTTCTGTCTGTCTGTCTGTCACAGAGCCCGTTCTCAGAAACTATATACGTTGGGACTTGAAATTTTGTATACTTATAGCTGGACACCTGAAATCAAACGACAAATCATAAAATTTTGAAAACGTCGTAATTAACGGACGTTATTAATTAAAAACTCCAAATTTTACGTCTCATTAACAAAGAAAAGGCACAAAATGAACGCAAGTACGAACAGACTCTCGAAATATTTTCATTTCTCCTCCGGGTTTCCACACAGCTGCGTTTCCAGATCCAGATGCGAACTTGCAGGTTTACCAGAGCGCACATTAAGCTAAAAAGCGTACTGGACATTTTAAAATCTATTGCATCTCAGAAAGTATTGGCATTAGAAATTTTTAATTTATACAGACAGACGCAAAAAAAAATTACTTTCATTTGGATGCAGATCGTTTCTCTGCGATGTGTGGAAGTGAAACAATCCTCTAAAAATGGATCAATAAAAATTTAATTTTCTTCCATTAAAAAAGCAGGTGTCGATAGATTTGATTTCCGACGGCTTCCATAATTCTTTCTCATACAGACAAACGGCACCGGTCACGTCATTTTTCATAGTGGGATATTTTAATACGAAATTTAAACTTTTTAAATATTGAATTTTTAGATTAAATTTTGATACATCCCGACTAGAAAATTTTCGCTGATTTCACACATACCCAGTTCAAACTCCTATCTTAATTACAAGCTGGAATATTAATTATTATTTTATTAATTGGTTTTATTTCTATCAAATGCGTATATTAAAATGAAGGCACGTGCTTTGTTAACCGCGATTTCATTTAAATTAGGAAATCTAACGAAGCGATCTGTTTGAAACTTGAAGATAGTTCATAACACATAAGAAAAGTTTAAATAAAGATTGGCAAATTTCTGGTAGGGGTGGGGCAGGGGCGCTAATTTCACTAATTGGTTTATTTCTGTTATATACTTATTTTTAAAGGCAGTCATGTGATGTTTCATTGCAGTGTTCTTCTACACGGTGTCCGGTTTTTAAAAATACAGCATAAATGTTACTTATGCCAGATAAAAATTTCAGAAGTACTGATACCACTATTTTCGAATAGTAATTTTAGCAAACATATTAAATTCTTGGTTAAGACCGCCACCCCACCGATCCATGTATCTACCGATAGGTTGTGTAAAGGAGTTTCGTTCAGATACACTTTTGTTAAGCGCTCAACACTTTTGTTGAGTGCGCTCTCTGGTGGTGGAATGTGGAACTAACAGACTGCGATTTCATTTAAAGTATTAATTCCAACAAAGCGATCTGTTTGAAACTTTAAGATAATTTATAACAAATACTAAATTATTCTAAAAAGAATGGCACGTCACATTCCGCTTGGGTGGGAAGGGGCGCAAGCAAAATTAGGCAGTATAATAGGGCGTTTTGTACTGTTTTGCGGGCGGTTTTTTGATGGCGTGATGAGATAACTATTACTTATTCAATATCAAAAATTTTATGTGTTCATACCACTATTTTTTAATAGTAATTTAAGTAAATATCTTAAATTCTTGGTTAAGAACGCCAGCTCCTCGACTAGCATATCATCTGATAGGTTGTTTAACGGAGTTACGTTCAGATACAGTTTTGTTAAGAATAAAGTGCGCTCCCTCGTGGTGGAATATGGAACTGACAGACCGCGATTTCATTTAAAATAGGAAATCTAACAAAGCGATCTGTTTGAAACTTTAAGATAGATTGTAACACATAAGAAAATGTTTATAAAAAATGGCGCGTAAAATTTCGGGCAGGTGGGGGGAGGGAGAGGGTCGAAATATATATATATTTTTTTTTTTACCTTTGCGTTTCATACCTTTTCAGGAGCGGTTTTTTGACGGAGGCCTCAGATACATGCTACTTATTAAATATAAATATGTCAAAAATTATTACTATTTCGGAATAGTAATTTCAACAAATATCTTAAATTCTTGTTGAAGACCGCCACCCCCTCGAGTAACATATCTACTGATAGGTTATGTAAAGGAGTTTCGTTCAGATACGCTTTTGTTAAGAATAGAGTGCGCTATCTGGGGGTGGAATGTGGAACTAACAGACCGCGATTTCTTTTAAAGTAGGAAATCTAACAATGCGACCTGTTTTACACTTTAAGTTACTTTATAACACATGATAAAAAATTATAAAGAAGAATGGTGCGGCACATTTCGAGGGGGGGGGGGGGGTGAGGGAGGACCGCGCAAAAAGTTGGGAAATATAACTGGACGATCTGTTTGAAACTTTAATATAGCTTACAAAACATAACAAAAATTTTAAAAATCAGGCCGCGTCAAAAGTCATGGTGACCATCCCCCCACATCCCCCCCCCGAGGAAGACACTTTTCTGAATTTTGCAGGTACCCGTTTATGTGATATATCGTAGAATTTCGGAGGGGGGGGGGGGGGCACAAACAAAATTAGGAAATATAACAAAGCGAATATGTTTGAAGGTTTAAGATAGTTTAGGAAGTGTTTGCCAAAATTTAGAAGGTGTTCCATGGCGATAAATGAACTGGACGTTTTGAAAGAAAGTGATTTGAAAGGAAAATTAAACGAAACCCTTTGTGAGATCTATGACCAGGCTTAACCACCTGTTTTTTTACCCCACACTTCTCTCAGCTTTGATGCGAAAAAAGAGGTTGAATATATGGTGTGGATCGCTAAGAAATAGATTGCTTTGTTGATTGAGACACACTCCATATTTTTAACCTCTTTTTTCACATCAATGCTGGGAAAAGAGCGAGGCCAAATAATCTGATTTTTTAAAGCATATTGCCTTCCGCGCCATCCATCGCCGCTATTTGAAACTAAAACCGATACTTTAAATTAAAAAAAAATTCTGACATCTGACATAACCCTCCAGATAATTTTTTTTAATATCCGTTCCAAATTATTGAATCATCATATTCCTTTTCAAGTTATTGAATTTTAAAATCAGACAGTCCATTTTAGGTTTCCTGGTATATTTGTATTTTTTTCTTTTTTTTTTTAAATTTGTAAACACTATAAATAAATTTCTGATTATTTTTTTATTCTTTTACACCTTTAGGAAAACAAAAGTGAATGGTAGAAAAAGGGTAAAAAAGCCTTGATCAATATAATATACAATTAAATTCACTTATTCCGAGAAATAAAATAAGTTGAAATGTTCTGTAATTTTTTGAAAATATACTTTTAAAAAGATCTGAAGAATTTGTCAATTTCAACTGAAGCTTTAATATATTACACGAGACAATACTCTTCTTATGTTCATAACTCAGGAAAATGAATATGGAATATTTAAAATACGTATGAATATGCAATTAGTGCGAAAACCATTCGTGATGAATTTCTAAATGTAAAGTTTCAGAGAAGTTGCTGAAGTGATACATAAATTAACGAAACTAATTTTCAGGAAGAGTTACTTATTATGCCTTTATAAACATTAACAATGTGAAAAAAAATCTTGTTTTTGTTTTATTTTATCTTAAAGTATTGCACTTAACTTAACTTTTGTAGAATTGCATTATATTTTAGAAATGAAAATTCTTCTAAAGTAATATAAATAATTCCTTAGCATCACGAAACTTTTGTAAAGAAAGTTAGAGAATACTTTTAAACAAACATCGACAAATATGATAAAGTTGTATTTAATGCAATTGCGAGAATAACAGACTGAAAGTAAAATATTTCTTCTTACCATATCATTATTTTAAATAAAATATAAAGTTGCTTTAGAAATAGGCTGTATGATGTTAATCATTAATAAAAAGCTTCATTGGAAAGTGTTAATGCTCATTCCTAATGAGTGAATAATTTCATAATCCGACAGCCGTATAACTTTAAAAGAAAGGAGATTACTTCAAACTTTAAATCAGTATTGCATGTATAAATTAAAATTATATCTCCATTTACAAAACATTTTAATACAATTGGTTGCAACCTGATATAATGATGTCAATCTGTATGTAAATTAATATTATACAAAAAAGGTTTTATGGAAGTTAGCAAATTAGAAATAAACACTTAAAATAAACATTTCTTGATTGATATATATATAATGTTAATAAAAATGTAAAACTATGTATGTATGAAGTTTTATTAAATTCATCATATGCAGTGAACTACCGTTAGAGCGGATTTCCAATGGAGGGTCTTTTTCGTTCGCAATAACCGAAGTCTGCATAAAACGATCGCCCTAAAATTATTTAGAATCTGATTTGAGGGACTTAATTGTCCGCATTAACCGGATATACGTGTTAAGCGGTGACGCAGTAACGAGACTCCACTGTATTTAATTCTTTTAAATGCAAAAAGTGACTAATAGTTAAATAGGTAGTATTTCAAATATTTTTGTTTTTTGTTATTCCATAAATTATCATGGACTTTCTCCGTTAAACGTCAGATGGTATTTTTGAACAGACATTTATAAGATAATAACAATGCAAACATCAACATAAGCTTTTTTAAAATGATCTTAAAAATAACTGAATTTGACACTTCAGATTAGTTCTTTGAAACAACAAACAAAATACTTAAAAAGGAGATTCATATGCTTAACCTTTTGAGAAATAATCTCGTGTATATACGCATTCACGTTCTAAGTAACATAGCATAAGACGAAACATACTCGTCAAAAGATTTAAGACTTTTAAACTGGAGCACATGTCTTGTTAATTATGATAGAAACATATTGATCTCGATTTAAAATCACAAAAAAATATTTCTTTCTTTAATTTCTCATTACAGTAAAACCTGAATGTGTAAGTCATTAAAAATAGTCTATCTACAAGGATAAACTGAGCTATTAGGAAATGTGGGTAGCTGGGCACAAATGTTTTAATTATTTTTTTAAAGCGCTTGCCTCTTTGTAAATAAAGAATATAAATATATCTAGATGTACCTACACTCATTATCTATCACTCCTACGTTTTGCCCTTTAGCTCAGTTGGAAATTTTATGAATAAAATAAATAAAACACAACTACTCGATTAACACCCAGACACCAATTCTCGCCGTTTAACATACACATTCTTTCTTATTGCATTTACCACGTCTGGGAATATCAATGTGAAAATTCTAATAAAGATAATTCATTGACCTAATACACTTATTAAGTAATTCGAAATCTTCTCCGTTTTATTTATTTTTATTACTTCAGTATAAAATTAAGGGGACAGTACACTTTTAAAATTTTCAAAAATCGATTTTTTTTTATTTTTACATCGTTAAAAAGGTTATTGTATTCCGAATAAGTTAATAAGTTGATTTCAATCTTTTAAATGTGTGATAATTATTTACTGAGATATTATGGAAAATGTAGACATCACCCCTTCATTTCCGAATTAACAGCCCTGAGACAAGTGTCATGGCGGCCTGTTTACATTTTGTTTTCGCGGTTTCACATTATCGTAGCTTGGGAAATATGCTAAAATGCGGCAATTGTTACTGGTTAAATACCTTAAATAATAATAAGAAAGCTTTAAAATATTAACTTCAACTTCCACTTTCTCCAAATTTGTTTACATTCATGGTTTTTCACAGTTTTATTTGCTATTAAGTGCTTAAATTTGAAACAAAACGGTTTTTTTTCCCTGGAGCAATACTTTCCTGATTTTGTAATAGTATTTTACTTCTTAGTATTTATTATCTTTTTAATGAAAAAATATGCAAAATGTGCTTCATAACAGCATCGAAGAAGGAGCCAATTTAATGGTAATCGCTATATAAAATACGACGATAGAAATATATCCTAAGGTGTTAATTCATCTTATAGAAAACTAAAAATTAGTTCATTTGATAGTGATTTTTGTTTCAATTGACAGTTTATTATACGGATTTATTGACATTAATATATTTTTTTAGTAAACTATCCGGATTTTTGTGCAGCAAAGTAAGTGAATCCGATATCGAAATACGAGAATCCCTATAAAATGGATTATATTTTACATTAAATAATTTAGTTTTATAAAACGTGCACATTTAATTCACTTTACAATCAAAGCTAATCAAAATTTTAAGTTATATCTATAAATGAATTTTTTTGCAACAGTAAATGCTACATTTTTGCAAATTACATCTATTTATTTTTTAAGCATGTTCCTATATTCTGCAGCATTTTACAAATAATTTTATATTTATCATTTTAAACTAGCATCTAATTTTATTTTTACTACAGAATACGGTGTATAACAAGTAGTTTTGTTTCTTTTACTATATATTTTATATTCAAAAAATACAATTTAATCTTTAAACGGCTTTTTCTCAAAATGGCATTTTTTACTCAAGCGCGCAATATATCTCCAAAACTATTTGAAGTAGAGCTTTAAAATTTTTGCCCTACATAAATATTTATATTATCATAAAATTGAACTAGGATTATAAAGCTGTGAAGTAAGAAAAAAATATATGATTGAATGCATGTAAAAATTCATAGTTTTTCTAATTTTTCTAATTAAATGTTAATTACCTGTTATCTAATTAACCGATTACAAATATCCTAGTTAAAATTATAGACCAGAGTGTTATCTTTAATTTAAGATAAAGTTTATGCAAATATAATGAAATTAGCATGAGACATCGTGCGCGCAGTGAAATGTTATCCACTTTAAAAATTTTAAATTGGCCCCTTGGTTTTTTAAAAATTATAATATATCCGAATAATTTTTTTTTTAACGTTGTTTAATATCACCTAAATATACTTTAAAATTTTTGTGCTTCTAGAGTGGTTATTTTGTTTATTAAAAAAATTGCTGAACTCTTGACAAATTTCTCATGTTTTATGACCGTGAAAGGTGTACTGTCCCAATTAAACACAATGCGAGTCCTTGCCAAAAGTCACTGAGTACTTCTGATTTTAGACGTTTCATCGAATACCTTTAGAAATTCATAAACAGTTGTTCTGGAATTTTTGCAATATAAAGAACGTGCCTCACTTCATATTTTTTGGCGAAAGTTGGTCACGAGGAAAACAGGGGACCGACAACAAACTGAATAAAAAATAATATTAGCGATAACCCTCTAGAATTAATCTGTAAGTAAAGAACATGTACATCAACAAAATTTATGAACTATGAGTAAAAGTAGTAGGTATATTTATTATTCATGGAAACATAATTCAAGAAATTTTCGTCTTTCCCTTTGTTTAACACGTTGAATGCCATCTCTATTTTGTCTGTCTTTCCGTTTGGGCTACGGAATAAGTTTCCCGTTAAACAATCTATAAGAGTCAGTTACCGGTGACTTACGTGGCACTCAACGTGTTAAAACATACAGTGTTTCACCAATTTTAAGTTTCTTAAAAATATTGTTAAATTTGGTCGAAAAACATGCATGTTATAAACAAGAAAAACATTTGAAAATTTCTTGATCTGTTTTAAACAATCGTTTATATCTCCATAAATACTCCTGGTATTTTACACAAATAATCTCAAATAATGGCTAACACCCACATAGTCATGTGCTACAGATACGGATTATTTCGAGCACGTTTATTAACAAAATAATTGCAACTATTACAGTCAATCAGGGTAACTTTGAACCACGGGGTGTAACTTTGCACCACCTCCTATTTTTCAATATTTTTTACTCTAAAAGAGTAAATAAACGCCAGAACTGTGCTCTGTTGGCAAGGTTCTAATATGGGATTTCTACTCTTTATTTTAGAAAATAAATTAGCAACATTATGCGCAATTAATTGCATCATCTAACTATTTTTGTGAAGTACTGTTTTCAAGTTAATTGTGAATGCTGTTTTGAAGTTGTTGTAATCCAATTAAATTTTCATAGTAACAATATACTGATTTATCAGACATATTATTATCTAAATGTTGTGAATGTGTTAATATTTTGTAATTATTTATTTATTAATAGTTAATAAAATGTAAAATAAGAAGGCACTGGCATTTTACCGCATTTTCAGGGTAACTTTGAGCCGGCTCAAAGTTACACTGATGCTTATAATTTACTGGTTATAGGTGCTACTGTCGAAAATTTTCCATATTTGCACGTATATTTTATGTAAATGCCGAAAGTGTGCATTTGATATGACATGTAAATATTTTTACAAATATGTGTAAAATACATAAAATTCATTTAGAGGCAGGATTAGGGGCGGAGCTACTCAAATTTGACATTTCATACGTTCGACGTTTTTTATTCTTGTTTGAATAATACTAATACTTGTATGTATTACTGTAACTATGGATATATTATAGAGTTAAAACATTGAAAATTGTTTTTCACTACATTTTTATGTTTTATATGAACAATAAACATGTTTTTTTTTCTTATTTCTAAATGTTCATGATTCTCTTCTTCCACTTTTCTTATGCCTGATATATGTTGTAATATCATAAATTATACAAATCTTGTGATGTTGGGAAATGTAAATTCGCAGTCTTTACATATCTGAAAACATTTTTGGGTGTTTAAAGTTGTCCTAACTACAATGAATTTTTTATAATTAATTATTTTATATAAAAATGTATATATGGTGCAAAGTTACCTTAAATGGCTGGGTAACTTTGGAGCAGGCTAAAAATCCATTTTTTATTGCTTTTATCCTTATTATTCCTTAATTTTTTATAGTCAAACAATAATTTAGGATCATTTCTTCTCTTTTATGCCCCTAGTTGCGACAATATTCTTCAAATAAGAGTGTGGCATATGAAAATAGAGAAAATGCGGATCAAAGTTACCCTGATTGACTGTATTATTTTTATTTAATTTGTTGATTATCTCCTAATTGCCGTATTTAACAAACGTTCACTGACAAATGTTGTTCAGAAATATTGTTTATATCGCTCAAGTTACACAGTAAGTCGTCGAATGTATTCGACAAAGCGTCTAAAGTCAAGCGATGAGAACCATTGGTCCTATATTGTGCGAGAAGAAACTTCTAATACACTATTCACTATTGGATATGACAAAACTGTTCAGACATACAGTCGTGGAACAAAAATAAATAAACACCCTTTACTAACTCTTCAAGAAATTATCGTAGACGAAAGTTACTAGTTTCCAACGATTTGAAATAATGTCTACTTTTAAATGATGCATATAAAATTTGCTTAGGGGGCCATCTACATATTAAAACGAAACCAAACTTCATTTTTTTACAATGACAATACACAATTTTAACGCGATATTTCAAATCTTCTGTTCAAACTATGCTTAGATACGAAATTTCAAGTCATTTGATTGATACGTTTTTTAATTAAAAACATTCAAAATTGAGTGTTTCTAACGGTAAATTACATTTCCATATTTAATTTATATCTCATGAAATTATGCTTCTAATGTGCTAATTTTTGTGTAGCAATAATACTAATATAACCAAACATAAATACGCTGAATTTGGAATTTTTATAATTTTATATGAACTATGAATTATGAAATTAATATTCGAAAAAATTATGAATTGCAACCTACAGTTTTTTTGATGGATTTAGATTTAGTCCTGCTTTATGGAAATCATGCTTTATGGAAATCCAAAATTTTACATATTTCTTCCAAGCAGTTTTCAAATTATGCTTAAAAAATGGCAAAATGATGGTTTAATGGTCGTCTATGATAGAAGTGACTAAATATTTTGAAATTTCTTCTGCTGTCCTGTAATCTAGCAGGCTTTATTGACGGCTTAAGGTGCCTTGATCAAGAAGGCGTCTCTCTCGGTTAACAATCGAGTACCGAACTTAAATTTGGATACAGCCCTTAAAATACGCTGGTTATAAAATAATTAATTTCTCGGAAACGTATCACCGAATTGCATAAAAATTTATTTTTAGGCTAATTGAAGGGTGTAGAGTTCATTTATGCTGTCAGAATTTTGTACTGCTATTGAAAAAAACAAAGTTATGGCTCGTTTTAATATGTAGATGTCATTCTAAACAAATTTCATATACATCATTTAAAAGTAAACTTTATTTCCAATCGTTCGGTACCAGTAACTGTCTTCTACGATAATTTGTTGAGAAGTTAGTAGGGTGTGTTTACTTTTTTTCCCACTACTGTACCTCTCAAGAACCTTCTTGTTCATATTTAATAAGAATAGATTTTAATAATATTTATTTTTCCAAAATCCAATCTATTATATCATATGTATCATCTATGATGCGAACTACGTCTCTTAAAAGAGATTGTTATTTTGTTTTTATTTCTTTATTCGTGAAAAAGTTTTTAGAGGTTTGCATCTCGCAGAAAAAAAAAAAAAAAAAAAAAAAAAAAATCAAATTAATTCAAAAAAAGATCTCTAGCTAATTTAACTAATTATAGATTTAGAAGATATTCTTCTTTTTATTCCATTTTATTTTGTGATTATAAAAGAATTCGTATCATATCAGGGGAGTCTTTCAATGAACGATTTGTAATGGGGCATATGACAAAATTGTTCAGACAAATTTATATATATTCTTGTCGTTCATACTGTATGTTTCTTCACAAGCAATCGCAATGATTTATTGATGATATATTTATTTGTAATTATGTACTTAAAGTAATATATCAACTGCATTGTATGTATGAGCACAGTGGTGTGTGTGTGTGCCTGGATTTTTTTTTTTTTTTTTTTTTTTAATTTATTTATTTATTTATTTATTTATTTTATTTTTTTTTTTTTTTGTCGTATCTTTGATAGGAACCCTTAAAAAGTTGCCAATTTTTGTGTAAATGAGATTCAAAACGTGATCTCGATCGAATAACATTATAATCTACTTTATCGTATCTTAAAATATTAAAGAATAAATACTTTAGAATTGATGAGTCAAGTCATAACATCATCCGATCTAGCTCAAAATTCAACATCTTTTTTTAAACAAACTAGCACTAGGTATTTTAGATGTTACGATCAAAGAAATTCGGTAATCGATTTTTTTCCACAATACTAGTGTGTAAAAAAATGATTTTTATATAATTTATCATAATAAATGTCCAATAAACTTTCTAATATTTGATATATGACAAAGCTATTCAGACATACCTCTCGGAAATCTTCTTGTTCATACTTAAAAAGCGTAGATTATAATAATATTTCTTTCTTAAAAATCTGATCTATCGATCGGGATAATCTCCGATGATATTTCCTACGAACTATGTTTGTGAAAAGAGATTGTTATTTTTTTATATATTTGTTCGTGCAAAAATTTTTAAGGTTCTGTATCTATCAGAAAAAAAATGTGTAATAAAATTAATTCAAAAAGATGATTGTATCTAATTTCACTAAATTATATATTCCGAAGATGATACTCTTTTAACTTCATTTTACTTTTTGAATATCATAACGGGGAAGATCTTCAAATGAATTTTTCGTTATTGGACGTAAAATTGTTCTGAAGTATTTAAAAATGATTTTTATTGTTCATACTATTTGTTTTCTCAAAAAGCAATCCCAATATGATATTGATGCTATGCTGATATATTAGGTTGAGCAAAAAGTTCAGGGAAATTTTTTATCTAATATTTACCAGAATTTGTTCGTATATAGCACGGTTGGGTGGCGTCGAAATTCTTTCACACCCCGCCTACAGTCCAGACGTGTCTCCATCGGATTATGTCCTCTTTCGATCAATGCAACCTTTTTTTTTCAAGGGCCGTCGATTTGAATCCTTTAATGAAGTTGAAGAAGCATGTCAAGAGTTTTTCGATTACAAGGATCCGCCATGGTACTTCCAGCAAATCCGGAGTCTGGCAGAACGATGGTAGAATGTCGTAGACTATGATGCTCTCTACTTTGAAGAATAGTCCTTATTACTTTTGTTGTTAATTTCCACATAATAACGCAACTTTCAGAAAATTCGCACAAATTTTTGCTCAAACTAGTATGTTTTACTAATCATGTCTTTTAAAAATAATAAAACAGTTTTATTTTTGTATCTTTAAGCATGCAAAAATATTTATTATATAAAAGACCAGGCTACAAATCCATTTTTATTGCTTTTATCCTTATTATTCCTTAATTTTTCATAGTCAAACAATAATTTAGGATCATTTCTTCTCTTTTATGCCCCTAGTTGCGACAATATTCTTCAAATAAGAGTGTGGCATATGAAAATAGAGAAAATGCGGATCGAAGTTACCCTGATTGACTGTATTATTTTTATTTAATTTGTTGATTATCTCCTAATTGCCTTATTTAACAAACGTTCACTGACAAATGTTGGGTCCGAAATATTGTTTATATCGCTCAAGTTACACAGTAAGTCGTCGAATGTATTCGACAAAGCGTCTAAAGTCAAGCGATGAGAACCATTGGTCCTATATTGTGCGAGAAGAAACTTCTAATACACTATTCACTATTGGATATGACAAAACTGTTCAGACATACAGTCGTGGAACAAAAATAAATAAACACCCTTTACTAACTCCTCAAGAAATTATCGTAGACGAAAGTTACTAGTATCCAACGATTTGAAATAATGTCTACTTTTAAATGATGCATATAAAATTTGCTTAGGGGGCCATCTACATATTATAACAAAACCAAACTTCATTTTTTTTCAATGACAATACACAATTTTAACGCGATATTTCAAATCTTATGTTCGAATTATGCCTAGACACGAAATTTCAAGTCATTTGATTGATAAGTTTTTTAATTATAAACATTCAAATTTGAGTGCTTCTAATGTTAAATTACATTTCCATATTTTATTTATATCTCGTGAAATTATACTTCTAATGTGCTTTGTGTTTTGTATAGCAATAATACTAATATAACCAAACATAAATACGCTGAATTTGGAATTTTTATAATTTTATATGAACTATGAATTATGAAATTAATATTCGAAAAAATTATGAATTGCAACCTACAGTTATTTTGATGGATTTAGATTTAGTCCTGCTTTATGGAAATCCAAAATTTTACATATTTCTTCCAAGTAGTTTTCAAATTATGCTTAAAAAATGGCAAAATGATGGTTAATGGTCGTCTATGATAGAAGTGACTAAATATTTTGAAATTTCTTCTGGTGTCCTGTAATCTATCAGGCTTCATTGACGGCTTAGAGTGCCTTGATCAAGAAGGGGTCTCTCTCGGTTAACAATCGAGTACCGAACTTAAATTTGGATACAGTCCTTAAAATACGCTGGTTATAAAATAATTAATTTCTTAGAAACGTATCACGGAATTGCATAAAAATTTATTTTTAGGCTAATTGAAGGGTGTAGATTTCTTTTATGATGTCAGAATTTTGTACTGCTATTGAAAAAAACAAAGTTATGGCTCGTTTTAATATGTAGATGCCATTCTAAACAAATTTCATATACATCATATAAAAGTAGACTTTATTTCCAATCGTTCGGTACCAGTAACTTTCTTCTACGATAATTTGTTGAGAAATAAGTAGGGTATGTTTACTTTTTTCCCACGACTGTACCTCCCAAGAACCTTCTTGTTCATATTTAATAAGAATAGATTTTAATAATATTTATTTTTCCAAAATCGAATCTATCATATCATATGTATCATCTATGATGCGAACTATGTCTCTTAAAAGAGATTGTTATTTTGTTTTTATTTCTTTATTCGTGAAAAAGTTTTTAGAGGTTTGCATCTCGCAGAAAAAAAACAACAAAAAAAAATCAAATTAATTCAAAAAAAGATCTCTATCTAATTTAACTAATTATAGATTTAGAAGATATTCTTCTTCTTATTCCATTTTATTTTGTGATTATAAAGAATTCTTATCATATCAGGGGAGTCTTTCAATGAACGATTTGTAATGGGGCATATGACAAAATTGTTCAGACAAATTTATATATATTCTTGTCGTTCATACTGTATGATTCTTCACAAGTAATCGCAATGATTTGTTGGTGATATATTTATTTGTAATTATGTACTTAAATTAATATATCAACTGCATTGTATGTATAAGCACAGTGGTGTGTGTGTGCCTGGATTTTTTTTTTTTTTTTTTTTTTTTTTTTTTTTTGTCGTATCTTTGATAGGAATCCTTAAAAAGTTGTCAATTTTTGTGTAAATGAGATTCAAAACGTGATCTCGATCGAATAACATTATAATCTACTTCATCGCATCTTAAAATATTAAAGAATAAATACTTTAGAATTGATGAGTCATGTCATAACATCATCCGATCTAGCTCAAAATTCAACATCTTTTTTTAAACAAACTAGCACTAGGTATTTTAGATGTTACGATCAAAGAAATTCGGTAATCGATTTTTTTCCACAATGCTAGTGTGTAGAAAAATGATTTTTATATAATTTATCATAATAAATGTCCAATAAACTTTCTAATATTTGATGTATGACAGAGCTATTCAGACATACCTCTCGGAAATCTTCTTGTTCATACTTAAAAAGCGTAGATTATAATAATATTTCTTTCTTAAAAATCTGATCTATCGATAGGGATAATCTCCGATGATATCTCCTACGAACTATGTTTGTGAAAAGAGAATGTTATTTTTTTATATATTTGTTCGTGCAAAAATTTTTAAGGTTCTGTATCTATCAGAAAAAAATGTGTAATAAAATTAATTCAAAAAGATGATTGTATATAATTTCACTAAATTATATATTCCGAAGATTATACTCTTTTAACTTCATTTTACTTTTTGAATATCATAACGGGGAAGATCTTCAAATGAATTTTTCGTTATTGGACGTAAAATTGTTCTGAAGTATTTAAAAATGATTTTTATTGTTCATACTACTTGTTTTCCAAAAAGCAATCTCAATATGATATTGATGCTTTGCTGATATATTAGGTTGAGCAAAAAGTTCTGGGAAATTTTTAATCTAATATTTACCAGAATTTGTTTCGTATATAGCACAGTTGGGTGGCGTCGAAATTCTTCCACACCCCGCCTACAGTCCAGACGTGTCTCCATCGGATTATGTTCTCTTTCGATCAATGCAACCTTTCTTTTTCAAGGGCTGTCGATTTGAATCCTTTAATGAAGTTGAAGAAGCATGTCAAGAGTTTTTCGATTCCAAGGATCCGCCATGGTACTTCCAGCAAATCCGGAATCTGGCAGAACGATGGTAGAAAGTCATAGACTATGATGCTCTCTACTTTGAAGAATAGTCCTTATTGCTTTTGTTGTTAATTTCCACATAATAACGCAACTTTCAGAAATTTCCTAGAACTTTTTGCTCAACCTAGTATGTTTTACTAATCATGTCTTTTAAAAATAATAAAACAGTTTTATTTTTGTATCTTTAAGCATGCAAAATGATTTTAGCGAGATATAGCTTGCACAGTCATACTATGGTGCTCACAACGCAAGACGATAGGAGGTGATATGTTTTTATCGTATCTTAGACGGGAATCCCTAAAAAGCTACCAATTAATGACAAAATGAGTTTCAAAATTTCAACTCGATCGCATAACTTTAAGAACTGAGATTTTTTATTCTGGTCTTTCAGTAGTAAAAAATAAATACTTTGGAGTTGATGAAGGAAGTAATAACGTTATCAGATCTAGCTCAACATTTAACTAACAGTATTTTAGCTTTTTAAAGCTGTTTTAAGAGATATGGTCAATAAATTCGGATACAATTTTTTTCCTCCACAGTAGTGTGCAATAACGTACAAAAAAGGTGTATTTTTCTCACGTTTTGTCTCCGTCACAAACTTCTAAATATTGAAAATGTTGTAAAAAAAAGATTATCAAAGTTTTATCTCAATCTTCTAATGTTAAGGCCTTCCGAAATTATTAAAAGATAAATACTTTAGCAAGGTCTTAACTTTATACGATGGATCACTTTTATCAAACCATTTTTTAACCATTGGGTGCTTTTTTAGTCGTTCTTGTCAAAGAAATCTAGATATCGATTTCATGCCACCCTACGAGTGCGTTATAAGCTACATTAGGGGGATTTTTCTTTTGCTATATCTTCGACGAAATCCCATAAAAAGTAAATTGGTAAAAGTAAAATTGGTATAAAAAATGTACTTTCAAACTTCAATCTCAACGTTAACGTTACATATATCACAATCATACAATCATACACAATCATACACAATCATAACGTTAAATGAAGCCTCATCAGACATAAAATAAAGTTTGCGACAACCTGAACACACAGAGTGTATATAAAATTATGCTCAGAACGTTAAAGCACGATACATTAACATTTTTTGTGTAGGAAACCGGTGTCGCAATCTAGTTATTAATAAAAATATTGGTCCATATCCTTACGAGTGTTGCCACATCTGGCGGCTATTTTATTTACATATATTGAATTCACACCAGAAAATTTTGAATAGCAGTTTTCTTTTCATTTATTTTATTTATGGAACATCTATCACCTCATTTACTATGCTGTTACCTAAGTAACAAAATAGAGAAAAAAAAATGTATGAACTCTGAAAAGTGCCTTTTTTGTTTTCCCGTGACATTAACATCTGTCGCACCCATTGCCGACTACCCTTCAAGTTTGTCCGAGAGCTTGTTAGCGTATCTCTCTTAACTGAGCTTAACATTCTTTTTAAACTCAGTTTTTACTTTTATTTTACTTTTATTTTATCTTTTCTTAACCAGTAAGATTCCTACAATTTAAATTATTAATACTAGTTTTCTTTAAAAGTAATTTTTCTTCATCTCTATTACCTTCATTTTTATTAAAATTTTATAGTAGTTTTTCAGTATAAGACAATCATCCATAGACTGGGCGTAAAGTTGATGTCAAATCGGAAGCCTCTCAAAGTGCAAACACTGTTAAGCCACTATCTCCTCAGTATGGGTATTAAGCTGATCTCTGCTGGGAAACACCTCCATGCTATTAACTCATAAAGAAAAAATAACTATTAAACCTGCCTGGTGAGAATTTGGAATGCCTGAATAAAACATCCTCCAGATAGGCAACACTTATCCTTAGTACCTATCAAGCGGAATAAATGTATATTTAGAGCCAACATATTACATAATAAATGAAATATTTTACATTCAGCATAGAACGTACAGACATTATATTTGAAAACATTCTGGTTGTAAACATTTATTTCAATTTAAAAAAATTAAAGACTGGCAATTTTTTAATGCATTTGTGTCCTAAAAACCTAAAATACTTTTGTAATTGCAACAGTTATGATTAAAAATTCTAGTTCTGCTTGGAGGTCTTTACCCTCTTAGCTGTCAACTTACCGACTTTTCCATGCCAAATAAACATGTTTTGATACAGAAATTTAATTTATCGAAACATGCCTTTTTTTTGTGTAGTAAAAATTTGATATATTTTACTAAGTTAACTTTCTTGTCTCAAATATATTTTTGGACTTGATAAAAAGTGCCAGATCAGTAATTATTTAGCCTTTACAGTTTATTAAGTATATATATTGCGACACTGGAAAAAAGTTTTTTGCCCTTAAATCTTTCGGCACCACTCACAGTTCCCGGCATATATAAAGATACAACCTCCGTATGTAAATTAATAAACAAATGACTCCGACTTATTGCACTATTTATAGATTATGAAGAACTTCTTTATTCCATATTATTTTTTTTATTCTCAAAATATTCATATCGAATAAGAGGAGATTTCTTGAGCTGTTCTGATATTTCTTTATTTCATTTCATTTCATTTTCTTTTTGAACTTTACAGGATTCATATTAAATCAGGTGAGATTACTGATAAACTTTATATTACTGGCTATATGGTCAGACGCATAAGTAAGAAATCTTCTTATTAATGTTTATAAACACTTGATTTTACTAATATTAGCTTCACCTAGGCTATAAAAAGAAAGGAAAATGTCTCATAATCTAGAAAATATAATATAAAAACGGACAATTACCTTTTTTGACTCCCCAAGATTCCGAATAATGTTGGAGACCATTTTCGTAATATAAAAAGCATTTATAAAAATGATTTTTTTTTTCTTGTGCTGTTTTCCAAAGACGTTTTCGATTACCTTTTGGTGTGCATTAATCAGTTTGCATAAGACAGAACATAGGTTTTTTGGATGCTATCAGTTCTAAGGTAAATATTTTCATGTTCAGCAAACATCTTTTACAGACAAGCATTATAAATTACTATTAGCATTAAAATTAATATAATTTTGCATGTATAAAATGCTGAAAATGTTTACTTCAGAATTAATAGCAACCTAAATATGTATATTTCGTTAGGAAAAACTAATTAATTCACTATAAAAATTACTCAAACATGTTTCCGAAAATTAGTGTCAGGAATAACCTATGCTTTTATAAATTATACTTTAAATCTCAAAAATTTATTGTTTTCTGTTGTTTCTAATGATAGAAAATACTTTTCAAAATTGTGGGTATCTCAGAAGTGATTATTGTATATAATCGTTTGCGATTATTCCATATTTTAGTATCTTAAGATATATATATATATATATATATATATATTTACAGTGAGGTTAAATTAATTTTGGAATTTTTTTAAATTCTACACCTCAACAGACCGTATATGCTCTGTAGAAAATTTTCTGTTTCTCAAATGAAATAGGGTTTACTAATAGATCACAGCGTTGGTTTCTCATTTTGTTTTCTGAATACTATCAGACGCTTCCATGCTCGCTGATAGGCAATATATTGTATATTTTCGTCCGTGAATATATATATATATATATAGCTCTAATAAAAGTGAATGATTATGAAAATTATTATGAAAAGAGGGTGCAAAACAACAATAAAAATCCATGAAAATTTATAACGAAAAAACAACAAACAAACCACTCCCTGCTCTTCAGAAAGTGGGAGGAGTGAAAAAAGCAGGTATCAAAAACAGAAATTGGATCCTCACGGGTTTCGCAAGATATGGCCAACCCACATATTCCAAAAGTATAACAATAGATTTAAACTTTCAAAAACACAACAGCTTTAAAAACAAAAATAACCAACCAATTCAAATCCAAGAAAACCGATTTAGCTTATAAAACGTAAATATAAATTAATAAAAAATTTTTTCATTAAGCAATTAGAAGTATTGAACATGTGAGAAGGCCATATCCCCACCTTTACCCATGAAGACCTGAAAAAAACTTGCTACCTTTAAAACAATCACTACGCTCCACTTCTTTCCATCAGCAGGAGTTGCAAGCAAGGCCATAATCCAAGTTAGACCAGCGTCGTGAAGACTTGTCTTTCCATTATCCTCATAATCATTAATTTTCTTTCCAAGTCACCGCAGTTTCTACTTGAAGCACATCAACATGCAGACGTTCTTAAAGACTTTAGTCCACATCCTTCATTTATTCAAGCAGCTACCTTGGCATCCATTACAGTGTTTGGCCGCTTAGCTGTTGCCACTTTATAAAACACTTCTTAAGTTGATTTACATAATGAAAAATAAACTGGTATGGAAATAAATTATTATAAAAAAGATTAGCAGTAAATTTAAAAATCCGTGAACTCAAAAATTCTCTATTACTACAAATTCTATAAAATCTATTAATTTGTCCCACAATGATGTTATTAAAAACCTTCTTACTTAAATTTGAATACCAGTGTGGCATCGATTGAGTATTAAAATTAAAAAAATCCCGTTTATCAAAAAGCTTAATTAGTATATTGTTATCATTAATTAAAATGTCCAAATCCAAAAAATTAACATGTAAATTATCAACAGAAGCAACATGTTGTGTTTTTGAAAGTTTAAATCTATTGTTATACTTTTGGAGTATGTGGGTTGGCCATATCTTGCGAAACCCGTGAGGATCCAATTTCTGTTTTTGATACCTGCTTTTTTCACTCCTCCCACTTTCTGTAGAGCAGGGAGTGGTTTGTTTGTTGTTTTTTCGTTATAAATTTTCATGGATTTTTATTGTTGTTTTGCACCCTCTTTTCATAATAATTTTCATAATCATTCACTTTTATTAGAGCTATATTCACTTAGTGCATATAAGAAGCTGCGTTGCGCCTGATGCACTGGGTTATTTGTTTTTAAAAAAAATTTTTTGAAAGCATTATATATATATATATATATATATATGTATATACATATATATATATATATATATATATATATATATATATATATATATATATATATATATATGTATATACATATATATATACATATATATACATATATATATATATGTATGTATGTATGTACATATATATATATATATATTACAAAATTTAAATTTTTTCGCCAAGATTACAATTATTCTATATAAATTTCCTTTTTTTCATAATATTCCATATAGTATACCGGCTTATTAAGTTAAAACCCTAGTGTAACAAATACTTAAAGATTATTCCGCGAGATGGCAGCACTAGACGAGAATCCCTAATTTAGCGGCTGTCAAATAGATTTTTCCCATCATTCCCTGCGAGTTTTTCCCAGCGAGTTCTACGAGACGCGTCATGATGAGTGTGTGAAATGTATGCGTCTTTGCGTTAAGATTTCCTCGCAGTTTTGTTCATGAGAAGCGGAGGGAAGAAAGGTGAAGTGATAAAGATGCATACGAGTCAATTTTTTCTCTGCGGATTTCTTCTGTCGTTCGTAATTTCGCAAATATGTACAGCCATCCTGTAAATAGAAGTATGTCTTGTAGTATAGACTCATTAGACATTAGTAGATCTTTAAACTTTCTTTCTACTAAAGTATAGTGTGGCGTGTCCTTATGAAGTGATAAGACATTTATTAAAAGTTGTGGCGCCTACTTATGGAAAGTAAGGTAGCTACTGATAGATCACAGCCTTGGTAACTCATTTTGTTTTCTGCATACTATCAGACGCTTCCATACTCGCTGACAGATTTTTTTCGCAAGGGTTACAATTATTCTACATAAATATACTTTTTTAGAATATTCCATATACTATACCGCTTATTAAATTAAAACCCTAGTCTATTAATCTTCATAACATCCTAATCCATCCAATTATATTTATTCCAAAGGGCGTAAATCTAAAAATGACATTAACGATTTCTATTTCTTCAATAAAACCTTTTATTATTTAAATTCCTATTAAAATTTTCGCTATTAAAACCCGGTATATAAAATCCGCCTGAATTGTTTATTTAGTTGCTAAAATATTATAACTCACAATATATCCCGTCTAAAAAACCTGTTTATTTATTTTCCTGCTTCTATTAAAAAATATCCAGATGTCAATTAAAATATTTATTTACTTTAAAACTTAGGCAGAAATAAATTATTATTTTTCTTTTTTATCGTTTGGCGGGAGAAATAAGTTATTTTCAGAGGCAGTCTCAACGTCAGACTCTAATTTTTGTTTATGTCTTCTGCGTGTGGTTCCAAGGCTTTAGAATATTCTAGAACAATTTTTGGCGCCAGGAAACTGGTTCATCTCAAAATTAATCCGAACAGAAGTATAAATAAACGGTCCAAAAAGTAAATATGATTGGAAAAGAAGTATCAGCTGATTTGATTGTAACTTTACGCCGATGAAGTATAATATAGATTGAAGCAGTCAGATGGCTGAGTAGCGAAATAAAGTGTCGATAGGCTGAGAGCTGGGGAAAATACAGCCAAGTGCAGCGAGATAATACAGATACGTGTGCCATGCAGAACAGCGGGTATTACAATGTGCGGCGTGCAGACAGTGGACAGAAGAGCGTACGGGTATCGACGTATGTAAAAGGTGTAGTGGAAAGAGAATAAATGTGGGAGGTCAGAGTTCAGATTAAATGTTTTGTAAGAATTCGGAAGTGGACATGAAGTTCCTTTTTTCTTCACAAATTTCATTTACTACCTGGAGTAAATCGTATGTCTAGTCATCGAGTGAAATGAGCATTTCCCTACCAAAACTGTTATTTATCTACACTATTAAAATATGTGCGCGTATGGTTGTAACCACAAAAACTCGGAAACCAAAGGGCGTAGGGCTACAAAATTTTGCACAGGGGTGGCTGGTAGGAGTCCCATGAACGATCGGGGCAAAAAATTCTAAAAAGCCTTATATTTAACCCTCTGGGCTCCAACTTGTGTATTTTAATCTTTTTGTTCTAACTGAGTCCTAATTAAGTTTAAGACATGAAATGTTCCACACTTATAGCTTAACACCTCACATCAAACGACAAATCCTAAAATTTTGAAAAAGTCTTATATTTAACCCTCTGGGCTCTAACTTGTGTATTTTAATCTTTTTGTTCTAACTGAGACCCTAATTAAGTTTAAAACTTGAAATTTTGCATGCTTACAGCTGAACACCTCATATCAAACGACAAATCCTAAAATTTTGAAAAAGTCTTATATTTAACCCTCTGATCTCTAACTTGTGTATTTTAAGCATTTTTTTCTAACTGGCCCCCTATTTAAGTTGAAGACTTGAAATTTTGCATACTTATAGCAGAAAACTTGCGATCACACGAAAATCATAAAATTTTCAAAAAGTCTTATATTATTCAACCCCCCCCCCCCCCCCCAGACTCTTACTTGAGTACTTTAAGCAATTTTTCTAACCGCCCCACATTGCACCCGGTGGGTACTTTTCTAACTTTCGCCCACACCCCTTTGACCCCTCTTTCATATAATGCACATAGCCTTACATCTTTCAGTTCCACATTTTACCGCCAGGGGGTGCCTACCTATCTCGGGTTCTATAGACCCGATCCCCTCGGTTAATATACCTACGGATAGGTTCTAAAACGGAGTTTCGTTCGGATAGAGGTTTGTGTAGAATAGAGTGCGCCCCTGGTTGCGAAATGTGGAACTAACAGATTTCGCAAAAGGATAAAGTGTTTTGAAAGTAATATTAAACGAAAACCTCTGTGCGATCTGTGATCACACTTACCCACTTGTTTTTCAATGCAGAGAAGAGGAATTTATACTCACTGTTGTCACAACGACAAAGAAATTTTGGAACCTCTTCAACCATATCCAGATCAGATGAGATAGCTTATAGATGGCACTGATAGATCGTCAGCTCACTTTAACGAACACATAAGGTCATATAACTATGCGTTGTCTTTTGCCTCTATGGGTGCTCATGTTACACCGCCCCCAGGCTCTGGCCCGTATTGTTTTAGAATCCATGGACAAATTTTCATAATAATTCTCAGCTTCATCCATCTGAAGTAGATCAGGAAAAATATGCTCAACTGTATGTATAGGATTCTGATATAGCACTGCGGCAACGTATGAACAGTAGAGAAAATTTAAAATGTAAAGAAGAAATCATAAGCAATCTTGACGATGTTATCAGGCGAGTTAACCCTTATGCATATACTTTTAAAATGCTTCATGAAATGGAAGAACGAGTCATCGCAGAAAAAGGACCTAGAGCTGAAAGCATGTGTATGTATATGTGCGATAAAAATTTATCAGCGGAACAGCATCGAGGCAGATACAATGCACCAAAGTCAAATGAGATAGCCATGGTGTTTTCCAAAGATCGGGTGGTGCACCACCTACCAATGGGATATCCGAAGGGGAATCAACTATGTAGAATAAATGACCTGAATCCTAATTGTGGCCCCATGACTTATGTTTTATTTTTCCCACATGGCGAAAAGGGTTGAAGTGTGGATGCTGGATGTTCTGAACATCAATTTTACAGTCACAGGCTGTCAGTGAGAAGGAATGTTTTCAATCCCATACTTTATGGTGGAAAACTCTTGCAGCAGTATTGCGTCGATGTTTATGTCAAGGTTGAAGGAAACCGTCTGAATTACATCCGTTCTAACCAGAAAACATTAAGAGTAGAATCTTACTTAGGGTTAGCGAATCACCTTAATGCTCTAACAGAACAATCTGGTTTGAAACCAGGTGTGATGGTTATTTTGCCATCTACATTCATGGGAAGTCCCAGAGCCATGCAGCAAAATTATCAAGATGCGATGACAATCGTTAGAGAATTTGGTAAGCCTGATGTTTTTGTCACCCTAGCGTGCAATTCAAATTGGCGAGAAATCAAAGGGAACCTTTTCACAGGGCAAAAGTCTAATGATCGTCCAGATTTAGTGGCACGCGTGTTGGATATGAAGAAGAAAGTAATGTTGAACGATCTTAAAAAGAGCGGCATTTTGGGACGCACAGTCGCAGATATACATGTTATTGAATTCCAAAAGAGAGGATTGCCACACATGCCCATTTTACTCATTTTAACTGATGATAAGATAAGAGATCCAGCCACTATTGACACCAATGTCTGTGCTCAATTACCTGATTCCACAATTGAAAATGGATTGCACGAAATTGTCAAGGCTACGATGATTCGCGGATCATGTGGCGTCATAAATCCAAACTCATCTTGCATGGAAGACAGTGTTTGCACAAAGGGTTATCCAAAAGAGTTCAGAAATAAAATGGCTGAGAATGTTGATGGTAACCCAATGTATAGACGGCGTGATGATGGTAGTCACATAATGATAAAGGGAAATGTCGTAGACAACCGTTGGGTTGTTCCTTATATCCCATAACTCACAAAGAAATACAATACCCATGTTAATGTCGAAATATGCAGCTCTATTAAATCCATTAAGTACATTTTTAAGTATGTATACAAGGGTCATGATTGCACTAAAGTTGTTTTTGAAAATAACGGTGAGGGATTCGTAGTGTGGGATGATGTGAAGAGTTATTTAAATGTTCGATATGCTTCGGTACCAGAAGCAATCTGGCGACTTCTTGAAAAGCCCATGCAGGACAAGTCGCATGTTATTATTAGATTGTCGGTGCGTCTACAAGATATGCAATCTATGTATTTTAGAGAAGCGGGAGAACGTGAAGCTTTTGAAAGAGCAAGTAATAAAGACACCATGCTCACTGCTTGGTTTCTACCTAACAGGTCAGATCTTTCAGCAAACACCTATCTCTACACAGAAATTCCAAAGCACTTTCTATGGAAAGGCAATGTGTGGAAAAGGCGTGTTAGATTAGGTGACTACATAGTATCAAGAATGTATTCTGTAAGCCCAAAGTGTACTGAACGATTCCATCTTCGTATGCTGCTTTGTCATGTTCGGGGTGCCAAGTCTTTCGAAGAGTTATGGAGATATGAGAATACTGTCTATGAAATATTCAAGGGTGCATGCCGTGCTAGAAATTTATTAGAAGATGATGATGAATGACAACATTGTTTAACAGAAGCAAGTGGTTTTGAAATGTCGCCCAAATTGAGACAACTGTTTTCTTTCATATGTGCCTTTGGCAATCCAAATTCACCAATTTAATTATGGGAACAATTTAAGTCAGAACTCTCGGAACATTTTGCTCGCAATCTGCCGCTACAGGAGAGTAGAGATAGAGCCCTTCAAGACATAGCCAATCATCTACGCATACACAACATGACACATCATAGCCTTGAATTGCCTGAATCCTCAAGCCTGGAGAACTCTATGGAAGGCGATATCTATGACTTACAAGAAGAAAGAGCAGAGGAACAGTAATTGTTAAACATTCTAAATCCTGAACAACGTATAATTTTTTATGTTGTCATTGAAAGTATTCAAAATGATTATGCTACTGCCGCTAAGGTTTTCTCAGGAAAAACAATTCTTTCAATACTTTGCTGCATAACGTCAGAGGAATGGGACATACTGCTATTCCCGTTGCATGGACAGGCATCGCATCTATACTCTTACAAGGTGAAAGAACTGCACATTCTCAATTTAAATTACCAGTCTCCATATTGGATAATTCAGCTTCAAAAATTCGGCAAAATACATCTGAAGGAAGATTACTGCAAATGACTAAGCTCATTATATGGGAAGAATGTACCATGACCCCTATTCATGCTTTGAATGCTGTTGATACAACTCTGCTAGGTTTGGTTGGCAAGGATGTCCCATTTGGAGGCAAAGTGTTTATTCTTGGAGGTGACTGGATGCACATTTTATCTGTAATTATTCATGCATACAAAACACTCATTTTTGAAAGCTGTATCAAGAATTCTTCTCTCTGGCCAAAATTTCGACCGTTCAGTCTGGTTACAAATATGCGAATGGAGCCGGAGGAACATGATTTCGTGGAATGGCTCATTCGCCTGGGGTTATGGTCTGTTGACTAATGATTATGAACTCGGAGAAGATATTATTGAAATACCTCCAGAATGTTTAGTGCAGGATTCTATAGTGGATGATATTTTTGATTCGTCTGAAATTGATCTTGATCATCTTTCGGAAAGAGCCATTTTGTGTCCCAAGAATGAGGATTCTTTGAGATTGAATGTGGAGGTTTTATGAAAAGTACCTGACGAAGTCAAGTCTTATTTTAGTGCTGATACAATACTTTGTGATGATGAAGAAGAACAAAACAATTTTCAGATGGATTTCATCAATAGTTTAACACCTTCTGGAATGCCACCACATCATTTAAATCTTAAAGTTTGCGTTATAGTTATTTTGACGAACATGAATCCGCCCAGTGGTCTCTGTAATGGAACACGTTTAATAGTCAAAAGGTTGTCACAAAATGTTATAGATGCAGAAGTTTTGGCAGGACATAAGAGAGGCACCCGTGTTTTCATACCGATGATCCTGCTTACTCCGTCGGATACCAATTTAACTTTCCAGTTACGCCGCCATCAGTTTCAACTTTGACTCGCCTTTGCTATGACTATCAATAAATCTCAGGGTCAAAGTTTGGAAAAGGTTGGAATCTATTTACCCCATCCAGTTTCTCACATGGGATGTTGCATGTAGCCTTTTCAAGAGCAACTTCTAGAGGATGTGTACGTGTTTGGGTCAAGGACGGACCAAAACCAGGAAAACTGTTGTCACAGTCTGATAAGGTACTTACACAAAACATTGTCTTCCGTGAAGTTTTATCTTAAGTCGCAACTATTTTGCTTTATTGTAAAAAACAAACAAACAAATATGAGTCTACTTCACTTTACCTCATGGATGACGTGGAAAACAATGCAAAGATTTTTCATTTTAAAAGATTTCTTTTCAATTTTTTTTTTTACAGTGACGATGTACTTCCATTCTTTATTACAAATTTTTGTTTAGTTGTGTAAATATTAATTTCATAACTGATTTCCTAAACTTTAATTTGGTTGTGTAAATACTCACTAAAAAAACGAGTCTACCGCAATTTACCTCATTGGTGATGTGGAAAATAGTGCAAAGATTTTTCATTTTAAAATAATTTTTTCCATTTTTTTCCAGTCACGGTGTAAATTTTATTTTTCCTTACAAATTTTTGTTTGGTTGTGTAAATATTGACTTTATAACTGATTTTTACATTCTCAAACTTTAATTCAGTTGTGTAAATACTTACTTTTTTTTTTAATACATAACTGATTTTTTGTGTACATACTTATTTCATATTGGTTTTGTATTTACTGATTTTTAATAGACATAACACATTTTTATATTCATAAATTTCAGTTTGGTTGTACTGTTTTTAATTTTTAATTTTGGTTTTAGAATAAAATCCATGAACTCCCGTGAAGAACGGGTTAAACAGCTAGTTTTCTAAATAAAACTGGAATTTAGCTCAGTTGTCTGTTCTCCATTATTTATTTTCATCTATTTTTGTCATTATTAACCAATCAGCCAACCCGCTCGTGAGAGTTAAATGAAACCCCATGATAACATGCGTGACGCCAACTTCTACAGCCGTTACATCACGATATATATTTAAATTAAGATACGTTTTCTATTTTTTTACAGTGTATCATACGACGCAGATGGTCTGTTCCCATAGTTGCTAGAATAAGGACATTCTAAAAGTGATAATGTTAGCGTTTACGTTTATAAAGTATGTTTATGAGAAGTAATGTACTACACCTTTCCTAATAAATATATAATCGAAATAGAAATCAGATACTTACACAATAATTTGTGAAAAGTTAACATACAGTAGAGAATATCTCGTCAAAGAAAGATGCAAATCCGTTTAAATGTGTTTTCATGCGGCTGATAAATTTATTTGTTCAATATGTTACAATCATTTGCATTTAATAGGTTAATCACAATTTTCATATACATTGTTTTCAAATACAAAGTAAACACCATTCATTAATCAGGCTGAAATTATCTTCAATGTCTAACGAAGACTATAATTAATTAATATTTTCAGCAATTTTTTAACTGTCTATTTCCTTTTATTAATTACTTATTGCAAGTAATAGATGCCTATAATTATTACATACTTTGCCTCTTTAAAGATATTAGCTGTATTTTATTATATTAAATAATTAATTATTTTTTGCAGTTTTGCATTAAGGGTTTTTTTATCAAACGCTATGTAATAACTTGTAACAGCTATGTAATAAAATAGTAACATGATAAACAATTATGGTAAATAAACATGATATCCGCATCACATACTTGTATTATTTATCCGAAAATATACATAAATGTTTAAATAAAATATTTGATATTTTGTAAAAGAAATTTGAGTGAAAAAAATTCTTAATGTTATATTAATATATAATGTTAAATATTAGTTTACACATAGTTTTGTTTTTTACGTTAGTAAAAAATTTTGTATGTTAAGTATTTATCGGGATATAAGCGATAAGTTTGTCCTAATTAAAAATCCTTTTGATACTTCTATTATTCTGTTTATTATTTCGATCTATATGGTTCATACTATATATATTTCTATATACAGTAAACTCTCTGTAAGGCGGGCTCTGTATAGGACGGAAATCTGCCTTCGGAAAGATTTTGAAGTCTTTGCAAATCGAAAGACATAGAGTTAAATTTGACTAAGGCGGAATATTGTCTACTACGGAAAATTTTCTCTGTCCCGATCGATTCCGTCTTAGACAGAGTTTACTGTATTCCTTATTTACTTTTGAGTCCGGTAAATCTAGTAAATTTCTTTTCCTGATTTAGTTACTTTAATTTTTCAACTTGCGCGTTTTTAGAGAAATTTTTTTTGTCTTTAACCATATTATACTCTCTTGAAATACCCATTTAATCAGACAATTGGTGCCCTTTATTCTTACGTGTGATGTATCCTTGGCGTGTTCTCTGACTCTTTTTCGCTTAACCTTTTCAAGGGCGTGGTCACACGGCGTAAGTACATAATTTTAATTTAAAACTGACAAACGGCACCAAGGGCATCTTAATAAAAATTTTCACTTATAATGAAAGTTTATAAATACCAGTTTTAGTTTTCTGAGAAATTCGTTTGTAAATTCTTGTGTCAGTTAATCATTTCATCAATTTATAAACAGACTTTTTCTGCACCTAAAAGGAAAACTCTTTAATTTGGGTAAGTATATATGTGTCTCGGGTAAGTATATATGCGTGTAAGTATATATTGGTCAAAATAAAAGAATTCTCGAAACACGCTTAAAATACCAGGTTGAGCATTGGCAATATTGGTTAATATTGGTAAAAGGTTTTTTGTAGCAGAAAAAAAATTATAAATGTTATAAAGTAAGGGAATCACAAATCTTTGAAAACCCTTATGATGCATCTAGTATATATTATATACAATTTTCAATCTTAATACAAAAACCATTTCATTTATCAAAATTATTTTTTTCGCAACGTATTCTCATTTCTTATCGTTCATTTTATACGCAAGTTCTAAAACATTGATTTATAAATTAAGTAGTTCAGTTACTCTCCAATTAAAAGTATTTTAAAACTATTCTCAACACTGAATTTGAAACAAAAAAGGCGAATTGCTGACGAAGTTAAAGCAAAAAGTTCTGGGAAATTTGTGAAAGTTGCGTTATTATGCGCAATTTAACAACAAAAGCAACAAGGTCTATTCTACAAAGTAGAAACCACCATAGTGCACGACTTTCTATGCCATCGTTCTGCCAGATTCCGGATTTGCTGGAAATACGAAGTTTGTCTCCGTACCAGCATCTTTACCCTCATTAATCTCAACCACGGCTTTCAGAATCGTTAGACCTTTTCTCCAATAATGCCGGATCACACACGCAAATCATACTATTCAGTAGGCATTCTGGAGCCGAAATTCTTGAAATCCTATACATATACCACTACTGCTCCTATATACGATACAAATTCTGGTAACTATTAGATTAAAAATTTACCAGAACTTTTTGTTCAACCTAATAATGTTCCCGTTATGTCTCTAACAAACGAATTTCAGAAACTTCTATCATTATACATTGTCGGGATTCCAGGAATAGTTTTAATTTCCAAATTTCTAAAATTATCGGGATTCCAGGAATAGTTTTAATTTCCAAATTTCTAAAATTATCGGTACCCCAACCGCAATTCTTAATTATATTTTTTTGGAAAATTGAGCTATCTTAATTTTGGTGCTCTTATATATGAAAAATCTGATACCACTAGCGTACCATTTTTAGGACGCTTCGAATTTTACTAAATTTGTATAGTTTTCTTCCTTACTTTAACATGAAAACTGTATGAAATAATTATCTATAAATGTCTTTATCTGTTACCGAAAGATGAAAGCAAAAGATGGATATTCATTTGCTTAAATGAAGGCTTTTTCGGAATTTATAGATTTTTCATTTTTCAAGGTAGCAAAATGTAAAAAGTAAGTTTATTTGTGTTTTTCCTAAAAAAGATCCAAATAAATAAGTCATAATCTTAGCTTGTAGACTTCTTTGAAATACGTATATTTTTTAAAATTTATGAAATTATATGTTGAAGCAGATTTTTTATGCATTTTTGTAACGTACAAAATAAAGGGTGGTAGGCACGAATGGGTACATTTCTTTCTTAATCATTTAGGAGACAGTAATTTATGTAAAGTTCTTTTCAAGATTATTAGGATACCAATTGTTTTTAAGCCTCGAATACGATTTTTCTTAGTTTATAATTACTAATAATTATAATGTTATTAGTCTCTATAAAGAAATAAATATACTTTTTTAGAAGTTCATAAAAATATGAATTATAATATATAGTTTAAAATTTAAAACCTTATTGTATGTAAATTTAGGCAAAACATATAATTATGCATATACTATTACGAATTTTATGCATAATCCCATATTTAATAAGTTTACATTTTACCAAATAAATACAAAAAAAAAAAAAAAAAAAATAGCGTATTTTTTTTTTTACTATTTTTCCAGTTCATTTTTAACATTTAAAGTGCTTTTACCAACAAATTTGAGAAAACAAAAATTCAGGCATAAATGCGTTAATATTTTGTTATACTAGAATTATAAAGGATGTTCAAATAAAGGGTAATACATAAAAATAAAAAAGATGTTTCCGTAATGTACATGGCATATTATAACAATCTTTGATACAGACAGAATATTCTCACGAAAATTTTGGAAGGTTAAAAATCGCAGTTTCCAATGCAGTTTGAAAAATCTATAAAAAAAATCGAAAACTGTATTAGTGAAATAAAATAGCATATCTTCATTTGTCTACGCATTGCAAATATATTTAGACTGCATTATACAGAATGATCGAAAAATGTATGACCAAAATTTAAGTGAGAGAGGGGACAAATATAAACAGATTCTCAGTACAATGCGTGTCCGGAAACGTCGCGTGAAAGTACTGGAGAGTAAAGAAAGTGGAAATGTAAAACGAAATAGACACAGACAGATATAACAAGCACCCTTTATTAAATCAACACGTCACAGTAAATGTTCAAAAGAGCGGCCACCAACCATAATACAAGCTTCACATTGCTGCCGCTTTGCCCCGCGTACATTAGAATAAACACCAGCCATGTCCTGCAGATCTCCAGCAGCAATAGCCTATCCGGTGACTTGATTGACATCGGAGTCCACAGTCGGGTAGATGATGATTTTCAAGTGGACCCACAGAAAGAAATCTACGCAGGACAGATCTGGTGATCGTGGCGGCCAGGAAACAGTTCCAGCTTGACCAATCCACTGGTGTGTATACGTAGCGTCCAGGTAATGCCTGACATCACTGATAATGTATGGTGACACACCATCGTTCTAGAACCAGATACGTCTCCTGACACGCTAAACAGATACGCCTCCTGATACACTGAACAGATACGTCTCTGGATACACTGAGGCACAACGGCCAGCAATCCGGACAAGACATCTTGCAAGAATATGAGTTACGTCTGTGCATCCAAGTGATGGTGTAGCAATGTTTCAACTGCCTACACAGCGCCCACTACCATCTTTACGCAACGTTTACCAAAACGCATTGTACTACGAATCATTTTTTAATGGTTCCCTCTAATCCCCTTTAAATTTTGGCCAGACATTTTCCCACGTTTCCAGACATTTCCATCACCGCGTATGTGCAATATTTACTAATATAAGAATGGAAGATATTACATCGCTACAATAAATGTGGTAAATTGGTTTCGACATATTAGTGAAAGAAGATTCGAAAATTATTTTAAATCCCGACAGTAATATACATATATATATATATATATATATATATTTTCACATTAGCCACAAGGAAGGTAGGCTTATAGTCACACTTTTAGTTTGAAAATCATATTTTCAAACATATGCTTCAAGGAATATTTAAAAAAATATAAAAGGTTCCGGTTATAGATCGACCGCAACTGACCTATGAAAAAAAAAAATTAAATATTCAAATGCAAGCGAGAAATTGGAAAAGAAAACATAGAGTTAACACTAGCTTTCGTGTGTGTTTGCATGACGAGTGTATCTACTTTACCACAGCTTTGGCATAATTTTCGGTAGATTTCGTAAGAAATACTGCTTATGACAGTCTCCCCTATGTTGGAATTTCTGATTTTTTTTCCCCCAGATCAACGCCGATCATAACCCCTAGAACCCTAAATCGCCCCCCAGATAAAAACTTATATATATATATAGATATATTATAAATATATTAGGCAAAATCGGACCATGGGGATAGGAATAGGAAAGGGGTTTATGATTTAAAAAAAAAAAAAAAAAAAAAAAAAAAAAAAAAAACATAACTTTTTAATTATAATACGTGTCAAACCAGTTTAAAGTTATTATTACTTCTAGGAAAATGAACGAAATTTATGTACGTCAGATTTTTGAAAACATTTAAAATAGGCTGAAGTGGCGAAAAAAATAAGGTTTTAAGGAGGAAAAAAAATCATTACTTCGTCCATTCTAGAGATGTCAAATTCCTTAAATTTACTATAAATCTTCTTAATACTACCTAAACTTTTATATTGACAAGATTTTGATAGTGACCAACTCTTACCGCAAAAAAAGTAAAAAGAAAATGGGGAGCATTGAAGAAGCAAAAAAATCATAACTTCGTCAATTCACAAGATATCCAATCCGCTTAAATTTATTATACATCCTCTTAATATTATTTACAACTTTTATACTGAGAAGCTTGTGATAGGACCAACTATTACAGCAAAAACAAATAAAAAAAATAGGGGTTGAAGAAAACCCCGGGTTGTACTCAAATCCAAACTCCCTACTTGTCTCATTTTTTAATTCATTTTTGCTCTCAAACGCATTCAATTGGAAGGTTCTCTTATTCAAAAACTATATAATGTGCCGTATTGGTCAATTTTTGATAAAGGCAGAATATATTTTTAAAAATGCTGTCAATGTGGGCATTTTGAACAGATTTTCCAGAAGCAATAGTACTGGATACAAAAAAAAAAAAAAAAAATAAATAAATAAATAAATTAATTAAAAAAAATAATAATAATAATTGTCGTACTAAAAAATATATTGTTTGTAAAGGAAATTCTAATTAATTGAACGAAAAACAAAAACACATGTCGCTTAAAAAAATCTCTTCAGAAAATCACGTCAGAAAGTTTCATGTTTTTACTTTTGAAAATGAGTCTAAAAATGTATCAGAAAATTTCGAGTTGTGGAGCATGGAAAATTATTCTTTAATACCGCCTTAAGAGGTGGGGGGTGGGGGGGTGGGGGGGGTCCGGGACACATTTTAAAACAATTTTGAATTATTGAGCTAAATTTTTGAATTTTTTCGTGATGATTAACCATACCATTTGTAAACAAAATCACATGATAAAACGACTCATAATTAAAAAAAATTAAATTTAAAAATTTTTAAAAGTGGGATAATTTAAAATTGTTATAACTCGAAATATTATTTGTGGAATTTAAATTTTGTATCATTTAAATAAACAGAAATATATAAGTTTTAATTTAGATTCAGCATTTTTAAAAATATTAATTAAAAAAAATAAAAATATTTAAGTTAAAAATTAAAGAAAAAAATATGTAACTTAAATATATATATATATTCTCAAAAGCAGTTTTTTTTTCAAATTTGCTGAATCAAAAATAAAGTCAAGTAATTTAAAAAGACATGTTCCAAGTTTGAACCATATATCTTTAAAGGTTCTTGAGTTATAACAATTTAAATACGGGAATTGGTGAGAATACCCTTCATGAAGAAAAGTTCTAACAAGAAATCGTTTGCACGACAACCATTGCTTGAAAGTAGATTTTGAAAATATACCAAAACGAAAAAAATAATACGTTCTGTTCTAATAAGGATATAAACATGATTTAAGCGACATTTTAAGCATAAAAAACAAAGAATTTTTTACTGCAATAATTTTTTTTAGAAAATTTGAAGATTTTTGTGTCCCGGACCCCCTTAACATAATTCTAATAAAACCAGCTCTTACAAAAAAAAAAAAAAAAAAACGATGAAATTAAAAACACGTCAAAAGCGGCCAGATAAAATTAGCAAACTGTGTTTATCTCTAATCTTGATTTAGTTTTTATTGGTGAAATCAGTAATTAACTTCGAAATCTACCTCCGCCTGCAGGCCGAACAAGCAAGAATCTTTTGTTAGATAAGGTTGTGTAAAAAAACTTACCATAACTTGAAATATAATTATAGTACCATATAAAATAGTTTATGATTCCAGAATCAACCTAACTCAAAAATAATATTTTCATATATAAGGAAAAATTAAGTAATTAATAAAAAACTTAGCATTGAAAATCTTTTATTTTTCTAAGAGTTATTTTATATAATTTGTAAAAATTAAACAAGGATGTTTAAATTACCAGATAAAAATTACTTGTTTTAAAACATTTGATAAAAGTTTTGCATTTTCATTTTGAACTGGTTTTTAGATTAGATATAAAAATATTCACTTCACGATTTTTTTTTTTTTTTTTTTTTTTTTAACTCGCCAAACATTATAAAAAGTAATATCTAAGAATATTTTTAAATAAAAAAAATACTGTATTTTAAAAGATCATTTCAAATAAAACCAAATATATATTTTTGCATTTTAAAGCGCAAAGCTCAATCCAGACTAAAAGAAATGACATTTTTCATTTCATATTATAAAATTAATTTTTTTAATAATTTAACTAAAAAAATAATTATTTCATTTTTCTGGTTTTAAAGAAATTTCGTAAAATACTTCGAATAATTTAAAATGTATTAATTTAAAATATTTCATTTAATTTCTACATGTTGTCATTTAATCAAATTTATATATGTATAATTAAATCTATTTAATATAAAAAATTCTAGTTTAAACATCACTGGAAAAAAATACAAGAAATCGTAATAGTTTTCAACTTCATTGGCACATTTCCGCAAGTTTTTTTTTTTTTTTTAATAATAATAACAAAAAAAAAAAAAAAAAAAAAAAAAAAAAAAACTAGACGGATGTACCAATCTCAAAAATTTATTATACCGGAATTTATTAATCGTAGTAAAAACCAGTGAATCTCGACCATGATGTTTAATAAAATTAATATTTTGCATTATTCTGTTGTAAATATGCTGCTGGCGAATCGTTATGGAGGATCGAGCGTTTCATTGACATAACAATTGCAGTAAGTGTTCAATCGTGCCACTGGCAGCGTTTTGCAAGTGATTGGCGTACATTTTCACATATTCCAAGTGTTTCTCCAACATTTGCAGCATTTGCAGCAATGACTGAAAGTTTTGCAATGAGATCCTAATCAGAGCCAACTGGTGTCTCATAGATGGGTGGGGCTAGTTGAGCTCAAACTAATTGGTAGACCTCGCCACCCACCTGGCTGAATCTGGTGTCTCATAGATGCGACATCTGGAACCTTCGAAGGGTATGCCAATCTCTTTCTAGACGCTGCCCGATATGTATTGATGTTGGTGCTGGCACATTTTAGCACTTACTGTAATTGTTATGTCAATAAATCACTTGTTTCGTTTCCTCCGCATTTCTAGTTTTTCACATAAACTTTCCATTTCTGAACCCACATTGCTTTACCAAAATTGCTATTGGCGCAGCATGACCCTAAAGGTATTTTGCGCCGAAAAATCCCGTACAACCAAACAAATATGCTTACACTAGATTAATTTTAACACAATTATTTTAATTGGTAAATAAATCATATTAAATGTAAATTTCCAATTGGGCGAAAAATGTTCGGGCCAGTATTTGGACCAGGGATCTCCTGGCTGAAGCCGCACTAGCACAGTAGCCGTTGTAGAGCACTGACGGCTTCAGCCAGGAGATCCTTGGTTTGAATCCTGGCCCGGACATTTTTCGCCCAGTGGAAATTTACATCTAATACAAAATATGCTTAGTTATGTGTAATTTGCCTTCTCTTGCAGTTTTTCCCACACAAAACTAACTGTAAGACTGAACAAAATAGTTTTCATGGTGATTGTACGGTTCAGCTGTATTGCTCCTATAAAGAAAATAAAATTGTAAAAAAAATGCGTTTCATATGTCTTCTCTTATGCATTTTAAAGGAAGACTTTCATATACATTATATAGAAGCTTTAGATATTTTTTCTTTTATTAGGGGAGCTCTCCCCCCCCCCCCTGCTCTCTACGCTCACCAACTCCCCGCGTAATCACTTCGCGATATCGAACGGAATCGCGAAGCAATCCCTATTTTCTAGCCAACCCCGGGCGTAATTGTTTCGCGTTTCCATTCTGAATAACCTCGCGATCCATTATTTTCTATGCATTCAATTTTTAGATTCCAAGCGCGGATGACTCCCCCTTCTTTCTCATTAATTAACGGATATTATCTTCCTTCTGAAAAAATCCCTTTTGCCATCGACCCATGAAAAAAACAGAAATCTATCGAACTGCAGAAGATTCTTCTCTTTCCCCGCCAATATTTTATCTAAATTCTCTACTTTCATTGTTTTCGCCAAGTACAATTCCCGCTAAGAAGAGACAGAAAGCTCAGAGCAATCGATGCGTTTCGCGGTATCTACGCAGATTTTTATTGGTCCATTTCCAAATATTTTGGCTCATTTCGAAATCGTTACTTTTTATATGTATTATAGGATAATAGATCTGTAAACTCAGTTCCTTATTTATACATCGTAAAAACAGAAAAATGTTACTTTATTTACAAAAATATTTTCTAACTACGTACGAAAATTAAAGAATGTATCTCTTCCGAGTCATCCATGATTCCGAAAAGGAATCTTTATCTTTAGAAAACTCAGAAAACAATTTATATTCAAAATTGAACGAAGAATGTATAAAAGAAAGTCTCATTTGTAGCCACTGATTTTCGGAAACCATGTCAACTAATTTAAATTAATTAGCTCTAAGTGTGTCTAGTAGTGTGAGAAATTACATTGAAATGTATCGACTAGAATGTGATAATATTTTAATATGTCATTTGAATACAGCATATAAAAGTACAGAAGATAAATTTTTATAGTTGTTGATCTCTTTGCATAAGTCAGGGAACATATTATCGAAATTGTTACAAGACATTGAAAATTCTAAGGACAGCTTATTAAAAACATAACATAAAAACTCTATATAAATTTTCATTCACATATCTTACAAGAAAATTTAGATATATGCTTTTTAATATGACAAATTATGAAAAAAGTCCATTCTAAGATAATTTAATTTAAAGTTTTAGTTACAGAAAGGGGGGGGGGTACAGTACTGATACTACTGAATTGTTATATCGCCGATGAAAAAACGCGTGATTTGCTTTATTTAATTTCTTTAACTTTGTAATTCTTTATAAGTAGAAAAAAAGGAAAATGCATTTTTTTTTTAGAATTTTGAACACCAATCTCCTTAATCTACGCATAACACTTTCTTCTTCTTGAACGACATATTCAAACAGAATATATACAGAGTGTTGACTCTCAACGATTTGCAATAGTTAATTCTTAAACCGTTAGTCATAGCCATACGGTTCCGATTACAAAAATGTTTTAAATGAGGTAACGAAGTATTTCTATTCTAAGGCAATTTGGATCGATATAAACATATATATATAAAAATATATATACAGGGTGTATCTAAACTCTTGGGCAAAACTTTAAGGAGTGATAGTACACATCAAGACAAAAGATATTAAATAGGAAACTAAGGGTCCCAAACGTCTTCTGAAGGTGATAGGCGCGTTTAAAGTTTAGGGACCAAAATTTCAAATGATTATAAAAAACGGAAAAATTGGTCGATTCGTTTGCGGTTTTCACTAAAACTATTCTTTATGTCAGTATTTTCTTGAAAATAAATTTTAACGATACAGTTCAAAAAATGTCGATAGAGGGCGCTTTAGACTTTGGAGTAACCAACAACTATTTTTTACCGTTATTTTTTGTATCTTATTACATGCTTTCAAAAGCTTAGACTTAAACTTAAATTTTGAGCTCAAAATCTGAATCGTTGAGAGTGGTTAAGTAGCGCAAACTGAACTGTGTTCAGGAGTTAAAATTTTAAATGATTATAAAAAACGGAAAAATTGATTGATTCGTTTGCGGCTTTCACTAAAACTATTCTTTAAGTCAGTATTGTCTTGAAAATAAACTTTAAAGATAAATAAAAAAAAATACCGATAGAGGGCGCTTTAGACTTTGGAGTCACGAAAAACTATTTTTACCGTTATTTTTTGTATCTCATTGCACGCTTTCAAAAGCTTAAACTTAAACTTAAATTTTGAACTCAAAATCTGAATCATTGGGGGTGGTTAAGTACCGCAAACAGAACTGTATTCAGGAGGGGGGTTCAAATTTCAACTCATGAACACAGTTCAGTTTGCGCTACTTAACCACTCCCACCGATTCAGATTTTGAGCTCAAGATTTAAGTCTAAGCTTTTGAAAGCATGTAATGAGATACAAAAAATAACGGTAAAAATAGTTGTTCGTTACTCCAAAGTCTAAAGCGCCCCGTATCGGTATTTTTTTTAACTTTATCTTTAAAGTTTATTTTCAAGACAATACTGACTTAAAGAATAGTTTTAGTTAAAACCGCAAACGAATCGACCAATTTTTTCATTTTTTATAATCATTTGAAATTTTAACTCCTGAACACAGTCCTGTTTGTGCTACTTAACCACTCCCAATGATTCAGATTTTGAGCTCAAAATTTAAGTCTAAGCTTTGAAAGCATGTAATGAGATACAAAAAATAACGGTAAAAAATAGTTGTTGGTTACTCCAAAGTTTAAATCGCCCTCTATCGGCATTTTTTGAACTGTATCTTTAAAATTTATTTTCAAGACAATACTGACATAAAGAATAGTTTTAGCGAAAACCGCAAACGAATCGACCAATTTTTCCGTTTTTTATAATCATTTGAAATTTTAACTACTAAACACAGTTCAGTTTGCGATACTTAACCACTCCCAACGATTCAAATTTTGAGCTCAAAATTTAAGTTTAAGTCTAAGCTTTTGAAAGCATGTAATGAGATACACAAAATAACGGTAAAAAATAGTTGATGATTACTCCAATGTCTAAAGCGCCCTCTATCGGCATTTTTGAACTGTATCTTAAAAATTTATTTTCAAGAAAATACTGACATAAAGATAGGTTTTAGTGATAACCGCAAACAAATCGACCAATTTTTCCGTTTTTTATAATCATTTGAAATTTTGCACCCTAAACTTTAAAGGCGCCTATCTCCTTCGGAAGGCGTTTGGGACCCTTAGTTTCCTATTTAATATTGTTTGTATTGATGTGTACTCTCACCCCTTAAAGTTTTGCCCAAGAGTTTAGATACACCCTGTATATAAAAAATTAAAATTTTCATACAGTACCCCGGTCCAATAAGTAATATATTAAAAATATCCTATTACACTAAGAATTAATACAAAAAATAGTCTAAATCTTCCACGATTAAAACTGATTGAGCAATCCCTGTTTAAAGTTGAAGCATCTTTTTTTTTGCTGCGAAATAAGGGTCATTCACAAATTTACTTCAAACATAAGCAATCTTCACATATTAATAAAAAAAAAGTTGAGAGTAAAATTAACATTACAATGTAAATTTGAAATCTATTTCTTTTCTGATAAACTGGAGAAAAATATACAACTTACATTAAAAATATACTAAGTTATAACGAAACAGAATTTTTGTTAAATGAAATTATGAAAAGCAATATACACAATTCTTTGTGAGATGATACACATTTTAAAATGCTATTAGTTTATCTAATCTAAAACTTAATCAATAAAAAATAAAGTTATCTTAAAACTTCCTCAAAGTAACTTCTTCGGCTGCAATGTAGAAATGTACACACGAAATAAATCCTTCGAATACTTTAAGCATTTTTTGCACGATCTCTTGGCCCAATTCATCTGTGTTCATTTGCTGAAAATTGGTTTATGTCATGAAATTTAAATTTTTATAACTCGGTCAATTTTAGTTTTAGATGAATGGTGCTTTTTTTTTGTCTTGCTTGTTAAGTGCAATAGGAAATTTTTACTAAATATCACTAATAGGTCAGGGGAACCGTATAAAAATTTAAATTTCGTAATTTTTGAATAAATGTTTCTAGTAATCCAAATTACTTAATAAATACTGCTTTACCTCATTTGAAAGATTTTTGTAATTGTAACTATATGTTTATGACTAACGGTTTATCAATTACAAATTGAAAATCTTTGAGAGTGGACACCCTGTAAATATGCGAAAGTGTTAATATTTCATGTTAAGAAAAATGGATTAGAAAAATTATCTTCATTTATAAACCAATCTCTTCGCATTTTATCTTTTAAAACACAGTTAAATAACTCTTTCTTTATATATTCATGATCCATTCGTTTATTGTCAGCTGAAGGAAATTATAGATGAGAGCAATTAGGACGTATTGTGTCTGATTAAATATATTGACAAACATGAGAGAGATCCATTTTTAAGCAAAGGTACTTTCTTTCAATTTCTCTTCTTAAAATCGATTAAATAAAATGAAATATTGCTTAAAATTTCTCTTAATATTTGTATCTTCAATCATGCAACGTGCAGGTATCGTAATATTCTTTTTGCATCGGAAGTTTAACGCAATTCATTATCTTTTATCAAGAAAATATAGCATTTATGGGGGAAATAAAGTTCTTTTAACTATAATGTATTACTCAAAATATAACAGTGAAGAGTTACTTAAAAAACAGTAATTAATAACTTAACCCTTAAATGCCGAGTGTTGCCTTTAGGCAACATACCCAATTTAGGCTTCTAAAATACTATTAGAATGATATTGAAGCTATAATGCCTAATGCTGCCAATAAAATACATTATGAAAATATTATTAAATCGATTTTCAACATGTAGATGTCAACACTTGTGCTGTTTAAGAATAAAGATAGATTTATTTTTTCAATTATTGCTGAATGATCATTTTGTTTTGTTTTGAAGCTTGCAAAATACTCCATTTTGTTCTGCAGTGAGCAGATAAAATTTATTTCTTATCATAGTTCTTAATTTTCTTGTGTGTTTAATATTATAGAATTTTATCAAAGTAAATGATTATTTCAATTAAACTCCAGTATTGCCGATTAGTAACAAACTGTTTTTTAGCCGCAAACCATACTTAAAACAAAAAATGGATTTTTTTTCATTATTTTTCCCATGATTTATTTAAAAAATGAAAGCCGCAGAACATTTTTAAAATTATTTTTGAAAAATCAGGCATTTAAGGGTTAATTTTCATTATGTAACCATAATACAATGCGTGTAACAACTTTAAAGGCAGCACATAATTGTAAAAATTTTGATAAATTTAAAATGCGATAATTGAAAAGGTAATTTAATGTTGATCATAAAGTGGAAATACTAATTAAAAGTCAACAAAATATATCTCTGTGCTTTTTTGCGGAAAAATATTATAATTATGCAAACAAACGCCTTTTTTGCCTCTGTGAAAACTTTAAGGACACCACTTTTTTTATACAAATGTTATGTATAATTATTACCCATTTTGCACAGTAAAAACTCGTCTGTATAGTGACTTTTCTAATGTTGTTTATTAACAATTTTCTTAGTTTTATAGCAATCCCAGAATCATGTAAACTGACTGAATATGAAAAATATGCTGCTGAATATTTTGCATTATCCAGAATTAGCTGTAAGGTCTATTGAAAAGCAGATAGGAAGGTCAAAAACCGTCATCAACAATTTTTTAAGGTTAAAAGATGAGTATGGGAAAAATTAGCTTTAGGCAGACCAAAATCATTGTCACTCAGAGACGAAATAGGTGAGTATTAAAGTTATCATCAACTGACAAATACACAAGTATAAAAATTTTACAAACGATTCGGCTCAAAATGTGCAAGAAAATAATCTTCAATACAGTTAATCGATCTGGGAATTTCCAATACACACCAAAATTATGTAAACTCCCTTTAATGACTATAGACACAAAACGTTGCATTTACAGTTTGCAAGACAAGTTATGACTTGGGAAAACAAATTATTTTCTCCGAGAAAAACAAATGGAACTTCGATGGTCCTGATGGCTCGAAATTTTATTGGCATGATTTGAGAAAAGAAAAAGAAATTTTCTGAAACCGTCAGTTTGGTGCCGTATCCATTATGACATGGGGCTGTTTTTTGGTTATTTTCAACTGCTATCACAAGTAGTGGCACCATCTACTATCTCATTTGCAACACAAAACTTGTAATATTTCTTTCTCCATGTTGTATTGGTAATATTTTTTTATAAGCCTTCCAAACCCCGAAGAGAATTGTGACCTACCCAGTATATATACACTGTATTAATCGAGTTCCATATTGAACATTACTTACTTTTATCATTTACTTTCCTCACATGGTGAACTTTGAATTGTTTAAGTAGAAAAGAATAGAAAGTCCTATAGTTATCTAAATTAAAATTAATAAGAAATGTTTTTATATGCGTACCAAGCGACGATAAGCTTCAGGGCTTAATAAATCTCATTTTGCTAACTTAATTAAACATTTTGTTAGCGGTATATTTTCTTTAAAACCGAGTTACTAAGAAATAATTAAAAGTTTCTACAGCGTAATTTTGTCACAGCTTAAATTTCTTAAATAATCGGTGATTAGCTTCGAAAGAATGTAACCTAGTGCGAAAATTACACAAAATTAAGTTGAAAGGAAATATATGTTTTCTATTCAATTTAAAGTGATAGTTAATGTACAAATTTTGAGAGATGGAATATAAAATGAGGTTTAATTAAAATTTGTACTCCATTCCGAATATATTGACAATCTTTATTTTAAATTGGTACTTTGGTAAACAATTACATACACACACGCGCGCGCGCGAAATCACACACATTTATGCATACACTCATTGTATTAATCAAGTTTAATATTAAACGTTACATTATTTTAAAAATTACTTTTCCTCATCTAATGACCTCTTAACAGTTTAAGTGTAATTAAGTTGAAAGTTTTAGAAATATCTAACTTAACATTTACGAGTACAAGAAAAGTTCTTATATGCGTAACAAGTGACGGTTAATAAGATTTAAGGTTTAATGAATCTCAGTTTTCTTACTTCATTAAACATTTGGTGAATGTTATATTTTCTTTAACACCGAGTTAAATAGAATGCATTAAAACTTTCCAAAGAATAATTTTGTTACGGCTTAAATCTCTAAGGCAGGGGTCGGCAAGTAACTTGAAGTGGGGTCCGAATTTTTTTGTGAAAATCTTATCGAGGTCCCTAGAAAAACAACATAAGTAATATAAGTGCTTCTTACTTTTAAATAGTTATTTTTACATACAAATACAGATAATATGAAATGGAAAAGTCAGGTATTCGTTCTGAGGGTACATTTGCGGTCTTGAACCGATTTTTTATAGTTTGGCTCAGGTGGTGGACGGGCAATCCGAAGAGTGTCTTCAAGGTCGGCGTCCGTTAATCTCGAACAATATTTGATCTTCAAATATTCTTTTTGGAGAAAGTTCTTTCACATATATATGTGGAGACAAACATAGTAGCCATGTTAATAGCTATTTTTTTTGCAATTTGCCTACTTTTCTGAGACATGTTTACCCCAAAATTATTGAGGGGACACAGTTTTATACATTTGCAACGAAATATCTTCTTGTAAGCGAAATATCTTCTTGCAAGTAAAATATCTCCATTTCAAGTAAAGGTTTTTCAAGATTGGAGAACTTCGCATCGGTTCATTCTGTACCTTGAGGCACTTCATAAGGCGATTTAAAGAATTGAAATAACTTACCTGTTTCTCCAAAGTCTTGGAATCTTGCTTCAAATTCCTTCACAAGACAAGATCTGACACACAGCAGTGTGTGTGTATTTCGGAATTCTTCTTTTTATATTTAAGAATTGTTGGAAAATAAATAAATTCTCATTTGCAATATCTTTTTTCGGCGGTCCAGGCTTCGACCTTCCGTGGTCCAGATGTGGACCGCGGTCCGCCAGTGTCCGACATTGGCTCTAAAGTAATCGGTGATTAGTTTCGAAAGAATGTAAACTGGTCTGAAAATTACACAAGTTCAAGTTGTAAGGAAAGAAACGTTTTTCTACTGAAATTAAAGTGATATTTAATGTAAAAAATTTGTGAGATGCAATACAAAGTGGTATTCAATTAATTTAAATTAAAATTGAATTCCAATGCGTATAGGGGAGACTGAGGAGGGTCAGCTATAGGGGAGGCTTGACACACCTTTCAGTTTTCATATTTAGAACAATTTCAGAGTTTTGTGAATAGGTGACAACCAAAGCTACTGAAATGCACAAACAATAGTCTTTGTTTCATGCAAACCATTGAAACAGATGTGGAAAAATTAATTGTGAAGAGTTATCAGCTTAAAAAGTGTATTTTTAGAAACATTTTGTAAGATTTTCACAGGTAAAATATATCATAGAAATTTAAGTAAGTAGGTTTATAGTAATGTAGAAATATTAATCTTTTATTTCAAGCACAAATATTTTACAGTAAATTAGGTTAAACATTACCATGCCCTATACTTTGAAAGTAGCTATGTGGGGAGGTTTGACTCAATCCATGTGAGGGAGGGTTGACTAGATAATCAAAGCAGCCTTAATTAAGGGACTCTTGACTAACATGGAAACACATGCCCCGTTATGTTAATCCTATGGGCAGATTATTTTCTAATTTCTCGTTTCAATATGAATATTTTTAAACGATTTTTTGCATAGGATAGCTGATGTCGATCTCTAATATGGTTATTTTTTACTTTTTCTATTTCGGTTGCAGATTTTTTTAAATAAAAGAACTTTTACTTTGCAAACCGGTTCCGTTCCGAAATTGAAAGTATCTTTATTTTTAAAAAATCTGCAATAGAAATCGAAATTAAAAAATAGCTATATTAGAGATTGACCTCAGCTATCCTATGCAAAAAAATTTGTTTAAAAATATTCAAATTGAAACGAGAAATTAGAAAACAACCTGCCCATAGTATTAACATTACGGAGCGCGTGTTTTCAAGTGAGTGAAGAGTCCGCTTAAGTGTTTTTGAAAACCTTTTTATTATACAATACACATAATGAAGGGTTAAGGGTTATATTTCTAAAGTAATTTAAATTTATTATGTAATTCTATAGTAAAGTGGAGTGATACGAAAGAAAATGTTTGAAATTGATTAAAGGAAGGTGTGAAAAATTGCTATAGAAGCAAGAAAAAAGTCAATGAAATATAAATTGGAAAGTTAATAGCCACTTTTATTTCATTTAAATAGTACGCTCAGCAGGTAAATAGAAAGAAGGTAAAATACTAGAAAGTATGAAAGCAGCAATCTTAAGAAATGTTAAGTGTTCATACCTCTGCAAAAGAATATAAGATTAATGAAAACAACATAGGAAGGTATGTAGATAAATTTCACAAAGATGAACACAATTAGATGAAGCCAAACTATGTAGCAACTAGTGTTGCGAGTCGAGTGTTGCAAAAAGTGGATGTTTAAAACGAAATTCTTCTCCTGTGACTTGAATTCCGTCTAAACAGGTATGTTTACATATAATTTTCTCAAATAATTTTTTATAATAAATAAACCATTCAGTATAAAGTTATTTTTCCTTTTTAAAAATTAATTTTACTTCCCTTAACGAATATTTCAATATAAAATTGGGTTAATCCTTCGATATGCTGAGTCAAGCCCCATTTGTGGGGAGCCTGAAACCATTATTTTCTAATGATTAAAATCAACCATTTTTCAAATTTCTTATATATAACACTTATGTCGAAATTTTAATTTGATAACTAATTGTATAATAAATAAAATGATATATGGAACTTTATTCAATTTCAATATTCAAAAAACAAAAAATAATTTTGTATAAAGGACGTCAACCCTCCACAGTCTCCCATGTATTAATTTTTTTTTAAGGTAAACAATTACACACACACACACATATATATATATATGGGGCATTCTCACAATCTTTTGACTTTTAAGTCCCTGCATAATAAATTTTATTTTAGTACATATTCTTGCGTTTTTTTTTTTAATTTCATATATTGGGGAACATCCTATTGCATGACTGTATAACAATATTAACGCGATAAATAAGTTCTGGACGATGTTGGGGGGCCAAATACACGAGGAAATTTCTATACTGTCCCGTGTCCCTGATACTGATTTTTAAGTTTGGAGGTTTCTGTATAAAATTATTTCAATAAAAGTAATTCAATGTAATTTTTTTCCGAAACCAGGAGTATTGTTTTATATAAATATGTAGCAAAAAAATAACACGCATACATTTTTATGGTTGATATTATTTTTTGAACTCTGCCACTGAGTTTTAGATTCCTTACCATCCCTCTTGCTAAACTTATACAGAAAATCACTTCGGATGCAGCCACAGAATTTTTTCAAGTTTTTTCTCATGCAGACGTAATCTAGAGAAATAAATTGTCTAAAATTCTTTGACAGGAAATTTACTGCAAAATTTAAATCAGCATTTAAATATCAATTTCAAGCATTGTGGCTTTATTGGTAGTCTTACCGTCCCCAATGTTTATTCCTGCACTTTTCGAGGTAAATTAATTTTTTTTAAATTTAATCTATTGCAAGTAACTGTTTCTAAAAATCAATTCACATTGTGTCTATCACTTAGTCTTAACACGATTTGTCTAAAAAAAGTAGACTTTTCCTTACCGTTCCATCCTTACCATCCCTTACCGTTCCTATTTTTCTATATCGTCCCCTTTTATTATCTTACCTTCTCTTCTTCAACACCCCTTTAAGACAATGTATTTTGTATTAAATTTTAAATTAAATTTTTTATTAAAAATACTACATTGTTATTATTTCTCATGTGCATGTCTTGTGGATACTATGCAAATTCATTATAAGTAAAAATTTAGAAGAAAATAAAAAAGTTATAGCAGTAAAATGGTAAGGAAAATTGAACTCGCAAGTTTAACTTAAACCTCAATTAAATGAAACAGATTTCGCTGCTGACCATTTTTTCTTTATTTTGAATCATTAAGGCATTCGTCTATAAGTTTAAAATGTTATTTTAGCAAGTTTAATTTCACCAGATTTGTTATTCCTGAAAGTGAAAAGATTGTGGGAAATCCCCATATATATATACAAACAGACTGTATTAATAGAGTTTCACATTAAACTTTACATAAATTAAAAATTACTGTTCCTCATCTTGTGAACTCTGAATAGTTTAAGTAAAAATTAATAGAAAGTTTTATACGAATCTAGATTAAAATTTACAAAAAAATGTTTTTACAAGCGACGATTAATAAAAATCGGGGCTTAATGAATCGCATTTTTCTCACTTCATTAAACATGTGGTTAGTGTTATATTTTCTGTAAAACCGAATTACATAGTATGCATGCAATCTTTCCTAAGCGTAATTTTGCCACAGGTTAAAATTCTTAAGTAATCAGTGATTAATTTCGAAAGAAAGTAAATTAGTATGAAAATTACTCAAATTCAAGTTGTAAAGAAAGAAAGATTTCTTCTATTCAATTTAAAATTATAGTTAAGGTAAAACTTTTGCGAGATGGAATATAAATCGGATCCAATTAATTTAATTAAATTTTAAACTCCATGGAACTAAGTCATTTGTCTTACAATAAAAATGTATTTTAATTTCGTTATTAAATTTTATTTTTCATCATTTCCATTCCTTATTAAGTTTGTGCATAATTTTGTAGATGAGATAGTTGAAATGGTTATTTATCATGGTGCAGAGCCTAGTGAATGTCATATTCTAAATTTCATTTAATTAGGAATGGGTATTATGAAAGTATCTTTTGCACTATCTTAAACGGAATACATGTAAAAAATAGTTCAAGTTAAAGTAATTTTTTATGAAATTTATAACTTTCTCACATTCACAAACCATATATATATGTCCTGGTTATATTTTAAATGTATGGTTTTGAATGTATGGTATATTTTAAATGTATGATAAATCCATTTTTAAAAATATGGTTCTGGCATCTAAGATCTAAATTGTTACTCTAGAAAAAAATGTTCCATGTCATCCCTATAAATTCTAGTTCCCTTTGCCAGAGAGTTCTAGAGTCGAATAAAACTTATTTAGAAATCTCTGCAAATAGATGTGAGAGCAAGAGGTTAGTTTTAGTAACTATAATTCTAGTTCATGAAACCATTACAGAAATCAAGCAATAATTTCTGGCTACTGAAAAGATTCATAATAGTTTCGTCACCTAAAAAAGAAGAGACAGGAAATTCTAGACGATTTCGTCTATTCTATTTACCCTATTTGCATAGCTCGGAAATCTATATTTCTGGTTTAGGGATTCAGAAAATGAATATCTATTCATTCTAGGTGAAGGTGATATTTTTTTTCTCGGTTTATATTAGGTAAATCAGTTAAGAATTCGTTTAAAAAACCCTACTAACATTTATATCATGAACAAAAATCTGAGAGTTTGTGCAAGTGGAACCATCTGTATAGTTTCGCTGATTCAGGGGGCTATGGAAGCAAAATTACTATCTACGAACATTACCACTATTATTAGCACTAGTATATTTAACTGTCTGTCTTTACACCTATCTCTATGTATCTGTATATCTATCTATCTATCTGGCTATCTCCCCCTATCCATATATATCAATTCAATATATTTACCCATCTATCTTGCTATCTGTATCTCTCTATCCAAATTTCTCACTCTCTATCCCTATATATATATATATCTATACAGGGTGTTTCAGCTCAGTGGTTACAAAGTTTCAAGTGAGATAGAATACACCTGGACGATGGGAATTCCCATAGCAATGCATGGTCGAAAACCCTTTCCAGGCGCGGTACTGATGACACAAAATACAAGAATTGAAAGACACGACCAGGGTTAAAAATCATGTTTATAGTCCTTAGTATTGCAAAATGCCGGGACAATGCTGGAAAGTGCTGAGGAACTTGTTGCATGCATCGCGGCAGCTGCTGGGGAAGACCGGGCCACGCCGGGTGTTTTCGAGAAAATTAGATCTTCCATGCGTCGGAGATGTGAGGCCTGCATCCTGACCTGGTGTCGTAATTTCGAACACCATCTTTGATGACGATCGTTGTCTTTCTTTTACTTCTTATTTCGTAATTTTCTGCTATACTAAGAGTAATAAAGATGTTTTCTCACACTGTTTGTGTCCTTCTTTTCTTGTTCTTTGTGTCTTCACTACCAGGTCAGGAAAGCGTTTCCAAAGATGCATTGCTATGTGATTTCCCATCATCTAGGTGTACTCTCTCTCTACTGAAACTTTTAACCGATGTCCTGAAACACCCTGTATATATATATATTACAATTTTTTTTTTTATTACCGGTACTTTAATAAATTACTATAAATGTTCAGCATATTCATTATTTCCCTGTCTCTTAATAATATATTATTTATTATTTCTATTTAAATTCCTTTTCTTTCAAAACGCATAATGTTTACCTTATTCAAATTTCTAATCTAAAAAGCATTTTCACTTTATAAAAATCTTTCTTAAAGCTGTTCCGTTTCGCAATGCTGAAACCACGAGACTCCAGTTCATTTTGAATATTCTTTTATACCATTTTCTTTTTTATATATTACTTTATTCTAAAGCTTTCGCTTCGCACCTTTCGATCGGATCGAAGCTTTACTGCAAATTTCGTTCACTTTTTGGTAAAGAGTCGAACGCTCTGATTAAATCCTTAGGTTGGAGAAAGCTTCCTATTTGTCCAGAACACACGCGAATGCGGCGATAACCCTCCACGCAGACGCTCCTTAAATTGGATTTCATGAGTCTAATCACCACATCTGTTGTGACCGATAGTCGTGACTCCAGAAAAATCGAGTGTTGTGGAAAACGGTTGTGTGTTATGCAATTTCTGAATAAACATTTTTTTTTTATCTGGAATTACCTCTCGTTGTGGAAACTATTCGTGGATTTCTTCATTGTTTACCATTCGACTGCAAGTAATTTCCTGAGTAATGGTCAACTGATTCTTCATCATAATATACGTCGTCACTCCACTTTAAATCGTAACATCTATCTCTCTCTCGATATATATATATATATAGAGAGAGAGAGAGAGGGGGGATATTTTTTCAAAGATTTTATTAAAGTCTTTATGGAATGTCGTACCCCATTTTGAGATTATTCCACTAGCTACTATAGAACGAGTTTCATAATAAACCTGGTTCGTCCAATCATTGAATGATTACCTTCAAGAAAAAATTCCGACGGAGCATAGAATTAACTGTTCATCTAGCACACCCCAGTTGGCTGCAAATATAAATGTGGAGCAAACATGCAAACCATGCTTTCTCCTTCAGATACAGATTTTCAAAAAACACAAAAAACTGATAAATAAGAAAATAACTTGTATTTAATTCTCATTTTTATTGTGTATTTTTATTACTGTTTATTAGAAAGAATTGCAAGCATACCTAAGATATTAAACATAAAACAAATTAATAAAATGCATTTAATATTTGGAGAAATCACGTTTTGACCGAATTCAGAGGAGGAAGCATGTTTTAATTGTTTGACAAGTGGATAAAACGCTTTTTGAATGAAATAAGTTCTAACTCACAAATAATACAATAGCATTATTTTATTTGAATAAATACCGAATTTCAGTTGATTATTGTTAAAATAAAATGACAGATTATGGTACCTAGTAGTATTCATTAAATATTTACTAAATAAATACTCGTTTGCCAGAAATCCACTTCAAATTTTAAAACCAATATCTTCATCTAGACAGTTATACACATATCCCTCTTCTTTATTGCAGGCTTATCAATCATGGAATATACCACAGAATCGATAATGTGGTTGTATCATTTGAATATATCATCAGGTTGATTTTGCCACTGTTCACTATACATTACCTTCAAAAGTTTTTTAACATCTTTGTTCTTTTCAACTGGTATGGCGTGGCTAAGAGGAAGATATTCTAAAACAACCCTTTGAACAAGGCAACAGTAACTCCCTTTTTAAGAAGATTTACATCATATTCTTCATTTAGATCTTGAAATCTATAATTCTGGAAGCCTTTAACTTTAACAGTTCTCTTATTTTTTTCTAAAACAATCCGTTTCAATTGTGGTATGTATGGTAGGTTTCGAAAGTACACATTAAGTGACAACTGTGATTGGCCGACTGGAGAAATCACTGCTTGATTGAATGCAGGCTTTGGAGGAAACACTCTTTGATTGAAACTTCAAGTTTTAAAATTGATTTATAATCGGAGAAAAAATTTTTTTAGTAAAAAATACCATTTATTTCTGTGCAATTTAACACAGAGTTCATAAAAATAACAATAACTCATTTTTAATTTTTTTGTGAGAAAACACGGTTTGAATGTTTGCTCCACAAATATCCTTCTCCGAACTCTTAAAATTGCATTCGAATTTTCGCTGCGGATTAAAAACTTACACTTTAATTTTCACCAATGCATGCAATTCCAACTATATCATAACCATGAAACCGCCGTGCACCTTAACTTTCTTTACACATCCTAATAACGAGTGTAAAAAATGCTATATATATATAGGATGAAAATTAATATCCGGATGCATTTAAATAACACTTGAAAGAAATGGTGTAAGTGCCTTCAATTTATTAACGTTTGAATGTTATTTTTCTTTTCAACTAATGCTTTACTCTCCGGTACATTAATATATATTGATCCTTATATATCATAATAAATTCTTCTGAAATCTGTTTTCTATTTAAAAAAACACGTATTCTGAAAAACAGAATAACTTTTATGTTCATTTCTCAGTGCGTTTGCAGAAAATATTTCACGCTATGTCTGATTTATTTATTTTCGCAAGAGTAATGTAGTTTATCGAAATACATTTTGTAACTGTTTACAATTTGGAGAGATATTTATACCCTTCTGAAATATTTTTATTTCATCATATTTCTCCAAATTTCAAATCATTGGAAATGTCTATACATATCGAAAGCATCTTCAGAGGAGATTTGATACGTTATATTTTTCATGTAGAATGGAGTTATATTTATTATTCTTTTATTTCATACACAGTCTTATATAAGTTTAAGCATTTTATAAGTACGTTTTAAAACTGAATCTTTTTTTGGTTAAATGATGTGGAATATTTGTTTTTAATCATACAATTTTCTTTAATGGGATTTTTCAATTAGAAATAGAGACATGATTTATATTTTTGATTAAAAATGTAGCATAATATGTAAAAATTAACATATATAATAATTTAATGCGAAATAGTTTGATCATAAAAAGAATATTTTATTCAGATGAACATTAAAATAATTAAATTTTTCTTAGAATATTATACAAAATGACACTAAAATATTAAAGCAAAAAATTAAAAGGTTTGTATTGAAAATATATTTATGAACAAGAACTCTCTCCTTATCTCTCTCTCTCTCTATATATATATATATATATATTATATGCGTGTGTATATGTATGTATGTATGTTATATAGAAATTTTACTATATTATTCAATTAAATTATTCTAAATTGCTGGTGTATTCATTATTTCCCTATTTGTTAATTCTCTCTATTATTTATTTGTAGTTAAATCCTATAAAATAAAAACGCGTATCTGAATATTAGTCTTATTCAAGAATTTAATATAATCTTTTAATCCCTTCATTAATTTTTATCAGCTACAAAACTGTAAAATACTGAGCTCAGTTACTTTATTTTTCGAATGTTTATAAAAGTCATTTTTATATTTTTATTTTAATGCATCTCAATTTCCCGCCAGCCTGGCTAGCGTCAGCCGTATCACATAGGAATCCCTCTGTCAGCAGAGCCTGAACTCATTTCTGTGACGTTCCTTGGTCGCTCTCCAGTGGTTGTCTGACGGATCGCATTTCCTTTTGTGTCTCGCTCATGAATTTCTTTGGTTAGTCTAATGTTTACATTTCAATCGGGATTCCTCTGCGCATTCTAATAAAACGCTCGAGCATGAGCTCAGAAAGAAGATCTTTGTGATGTTTGATTGATTATCTAATGTGTTGCCTGGTGTCCTGGTACATATACAGGGAGTTCCAAAATTCGATCGACAAATTCAGAGGGCTGATAGTCGATAGTTGAGATTCCATCAAGAGGATAAAAAAATGCAATAGAACACGGTACGCAAACCACTGATCACAAATACTGGGTGTTTCATTCTAACAGAATTCGGGTTAACGGCAATAATTTCTATAAAAATAAAAAACATTGCAATGAAAATGCAACGATATAAATATAGTTTTGTGTGAAATGTGATAACATTACGGAAAGATCGGAAAAAACATGTTATCAAGCAATGTGAGACCCCATGTTCTATGGTAATTTTTCATCATATTGATGCTGCATATTATTACCCGTCTGAATTTGTCTCTCGAAATGTGGAACAACCTTTATTTATATATATATTGTGAGGTTTTGTTAAAAGAACGTGTTAGATGTCGTTTGATTTTCAAAGGTATTATATATATATATATATACAGGTATTGCTCGATTCGGTTTCTTGTAATTTCGACGTAATATTTAGATTGAAATCAAAACTTTAATTGAAAAAATAACTTTTCCTGTTGTGTATAATTATTTCAGTTATTTTCTTGCTTCTTAATTACTAGACAAACAAACACGCAAACGCACCCACACATACTGTGGTTGCCAAAATTTTGGACACTTTTTGGTAGCTTTCATTACAAAAAGTAAAAAGCTACCTATTGCAGCCGTCCGAAGGAAGACACTTCGGTAAACTTTGCTATATTTTTGCCGATCATGATTGCCAGATCCAAAAACCACCCTCCATTCAAATGTTGACTTATATATATATATACTATACACACATCTATCCATTTATATATATGTTACATTATTAGATCTAATTCCGCGATTTCCTTATCTTATTCTAAATTACTACTTTATTTTTACTAAATCCTTATCCTTAATTAATCTCTATCGTTAACTCTGTTTAATTCCCTTTAATTTAATGTATCACCTGCCTTAATCGCTTAAATATTACGCTTTTAGTATTCTTAAATTAAATGTTCCATTCCCGCGCTTTTTTCTTTCAAGAATATTCTTTTAGCTTTCATTTTTACTTTGCCGCGCATTTCTGATGTTATCCTTTTTACCTCCAAATTCACCTGCTAGCTCTGTTCGCACTATTTATATGACGTGACATTCTTAATTATTCATTGGTTGAGAGAGCGACCTACGTCATATTTGTATCCTTACACGTGAGGAACAAAAAGTTGAAACTCGCTGTGTTTCAGCAGAATTTGTCGTATTTCTACTTTGATAACTTCCCCTGGTGGCCGTCTAGCATTTTTTATTATCTATAATTGCTTACCCTTGCTTAAATACTACGTAGCGATGGATTGATTTAAATTTGAACCGGTGGAAACTGCAACGCCGAAAGTTCTTTCAATAAAAGCCTGAGTTTAAATTATGCATTGTCTCTATTATTCCGGAGAAACCTACACTGGATTGTTATTCGAATTGAAATGTGTTATCTGGCCTTCCACTCGATGACTGCAACTGCCTTCTAATATCCAGATTGATTATTCATCTACTATGACATCGAAGTTAATCCACACTTTCGAATCACCATAGAACGTAAAATTGTTATATATATATATTCATATATTTATATTTGAAATTTTTTATTCATTAACTCTCGAAATTTTGAATCAATTTGGATGAAATTTTTCCTATGCATAGTACATACTAATGTCTCGACCGAGTTCGTTGACCAGCTTCATGCGACATCTTGTTTCAAAATGTCTTGTTCTCGAATTTTTGAAAGTTTTTTTATGTTTTCAGATATTGTATACTTATGGAAAATGTTAAGTATCTCAAAATGCAGACTCTTATGTATCCTTTAAAACAGAATGTTAGAAGCATTAAAATATATTTTAAAGAGTCACACAGTGTAAGTTAACAACATAGGTCATTTAAAAGAGAAAGTTAGGAAATCTAAAATTTTCCAAAAGTGTTCACAATATTCAAACTGCCGCCATTTTGAGACAGGATGGCGAATGAAGCTGGCCAACGAACTCGGTCGAGACATTAAAATGTACTATGCATATGAAAAATTTCATCCAAATCGATTCAAAAATCCGAGAGTTATAGTATGATAAAATTCAGATATAAATATATATATATATATATTAGGGTGGAGCGAAAAAAAAATAATTTTTTTAAATCAAAAACGGGTAGGTGCCAAAAGTTGCCTTTATACTAGTACATCATCTGCGTGCAATATTAGCAAAAAAATGCCTTGAATCTGCTCTTTTGATCCAAAAATCGAAATTTTGGGTAAAATTTGACATTTTTTCAAAAAAATTAAAAAATTCTTATAGAGCTGGTTATTATTTTAAAGTGTTATTTAAACCTTTATTATTAATGAGTTACCATATTTAAACGATAAAACTATATCTTTGTTCTCTATAACTGGACCAAAACTGAGAATTTTTTGTAAAAAAAAGACGTTGCCACTCTGTTGTGTCATACAACTAGCAGTTGTTTAGAATACAGCTCTGACATAGTTGCTTTCAAAACTACCCAGGAGGTACCACGTGGAGGTGACTGCATTTCATGTCACAACAGTGCATAGCTCGACCACCCTACCATCTGAACACAATGTTTTATTTATACATTGAATTGTGCTTTTTTATCAAAGAGTGACATAAGATTTCTGTGTGTCAACCTAGTACATCACTTCTTTGTATTCTCAGACTGTGGATGTTGCTGCTGTGATCTCCTTCACGCATTCTTCTACTCCTTATGTAAGAGAAGGCAAAAAGTGTAATGCAGTGTGGATGATATTAATGTAATCTATTCAGCCATCTATTATCTTCACCAAGATTGCACCCGATAAATTGACACGTATTGATTAGGGGTTCTGTTACCACAACACTTTTCCAATGACTTAGATTTATATAATTATCCACTTCAAAGTTGATTGTGGATATTTCAGATTTGCGCATGCTATCATTTACTCTCATATTTCAGCTATTATGTGCTGAGCAGCTAACTGTTTAATGTGATGGCGATCGTCAGAGAGCATTGAAGTCAGAATTTCCTCTGCGTATGCAAAGCAACCGTTGCCCAAAATAACTTTTTTTTATTATTTGTTTTATTCCGTTTTGTGTTTTGTTTAGTAACCAAGTAATTTCCCATGAGTTTTGAGATCCCTTCTATATCTGTGGATTGCATTTGATTGTAAACTATCCTGTGGCCAAACTTGGATTACATAGTACTTTTTGAGTGAAGGTAGAGACTAGTGCGGCTAGTGCTCATTTAAAGGCGGATAATTCTGTTCACCGTTGTCGTCCATTCTCCGAGGGGTATGTTTAGAATAAACCATTACAATGGATCATATGCCACCTCCAAGTCCAGTGAATTTCCTCTGCATCATTTATTAGACAAGATCATTGGCAAAAATTAGATTCTAACCCACAATTTATCGCTTAAATATGTTAAGTCATTAATAATAAAGATTTAGAAAACTCTTTTAAATAATAACCAGCTCTATAGGAATTTTCTATTTTTTTCGGAAAAAATGTCAAATTTTATTCAAAATTTCGACATTTGGACCAAAGGCGCAGACTCAAGGCATTTTTTTTCAGCAGTAATATTGTACGCAGATGATGTACTAGTATAAAGGCAACTTTTGGCACCTACCCATTTTTGATTTTTTTTTTTTCGCTCCACCCTAATATATATATATATATATATTAGGGTCAGAATTTCAACGGAGTGTGGTTTTGGTATCTGGGGGGTCATGGTCGGAGAAAATATTGCAAAATTTCCCGAAGTGTTTTCCTTCGGACTGCTGCAAAAGGTAGCTTTTTACTTTTTGTAATGAAAGCTACCTAAAAGTGTCCACAATTTTGGTCACCAGTCTATATATAAATATATGTATGTTTGTGTGTGTGTGCGCGCCTGACTATATGCGTATGTATACGTGAGGTAATTAAGCAATAAAATAAAGAAACAAAAATGCGATCATTCATTCTTAATTGAATATAACTAAAGTAAAATTCTTCAAATCTGTTCTTCCATATAAATAATTTATAATATATCACTCCTTTTAATTTAAAACTCTATATCTTTCAAAAAAGAAAAGTGAGTTTTATATAGGAAAAAATGTATTTTAATAAATTTAAAAGATTCGCCTCACGATATAAACTATAAATAATCCACTAAGAACGACAGTTAAAAATAAATGAAATTCTGTGTTATTTTATAAAAAAGAAATACTTTTAAAAAGATATAAAGAACTTGTCAATTACCTTTAAGTTTCGTTCTGTTTTATGTGATAATACATTTCTTTGACGTATAATTCTGCTCAATGAATATGGAATATTTATAAAATATGAATATGTAATTAGTATGAAAAAAATATCCGTGACGAAGGCTAAATGTGCTAGTCGAAAAGTACATAAGTTACCTGAAGAAAATTTAAGGACCTTTAATTAATTTACATTTATAAAATTTAGAAATATTAAAAAATATTTTTCTTTCTCTAAAAGAATAACACTTAAGTTATGATACATTGAATTGCATTAAGATTCGAAAATAGATAATACCAAAAAGGATTAATGATAATATTTTTAAAGTTGTTTTGTGAATATATTTAAGCAAACAACACTATTCGGAATACAATCATTTTGATTGCAATCGCTAAAATAAGACTAATTAATAAAAATCACTTTAAAATAAAAACTGAGTTATTTATTATTATACTAATAGCTGTCTATATTACGAAGGACAAACGTGTCCCTGCGTAACGTTGACGTCATTTTGATGGTGGCAACACCAAACGATTAAATTTAACTTTTACTGCAGTTTTTTTTAACTTCTAAATGTGGTACATTTTTTTATTTTTACACCGTCGAATAGGAAAATAAAAATGTACTTTCAAATGAAATTTCCCTGAAAAATTTATTGCAATTTGTTTGAAATATGTTTCGCTATTTGCTAAATTTTTATTGTTTTTTAAATAATTTTCAGGCATGATTTTTAAAAAATCTATGTCTATTGCGTACAGACGATTACGTAAGGTAAATCCGTCTGTATTTAAATTAATATAAATAGCTCAGCATTTATTTCTAGCTTACATGACATAACGAGAATAAAACTTTAATCACTCAATAAATAAAACAGTATAATATAAATAAAATACAAATTTAGAACATTTGATCAAACTATACTCTTAAACCATTAAAATGATGAGAATAAAAAAAAATGCTGATTCTAAATAGTGAACTTTGGCGAATCCTTCGGCTGTTAGCTCCTTCTGCGAAGTCAAAAAAAGGCTACCGCTTTTAATAAATTTCAAAACTTTATTTAAACTAATTAGTATTTTTATATAAAGATGATATTTCGTATACTCAGTGTGTATTCTAAAAAATATATTAAATGTAAAAAAATCTAATCTAGTTATCTATTAAATAATTGGTTTTCATATATATTCAGTGACACGGGAAGCCCAGGTATATCCCCTGGTACTAATAAAAGAAGATTATGTGTTTGTCTGTACACAGTGGCTAGGGAAATCTATTGCACGTAGAGGTCTGCATGTGTGGATAATAATATACCAAGATAGGTCCAAATGATACACCTGTATTATAGAATTTTTTATTGATAATAAACCGAGGTATTATTTTAAATCACTCATACAACACTAATGAAAGACATGGATTTTTTTTTTAGTTCGACTTGCATCGTGGTCGCTTCCACGGGCATGTCCTGAAAATGTTAAACATTCGGCAGAAAAAAACCGACAGCTTAAAATTGAGATTACGCGGCATCGGATGGGCTTAAAAAAAAAGAAACCTGCGCATACATGGTAACTGCGCATTTTTATGGTACTTTATTGAAAAGACATATGAATATTTACTATTTAAAAAAAATATATTTTCCGAAAGCCCTTTCGCGTATTTTTCCATTCTTTCAACGGTGGTCGGCAGCATCTCATAAAATCAATCGTGAATAAAGCGTTTGGTCCCTAGATAAATTTCGTTATTACAAAGCCTATTTGTATGACGACGTGAGCGTATTTGTCTTTTAACTTACGGCAGTTTTTTTATTATTTTTTTTTTTTTTTTTGGTAGCTTGATTCACAGTAAAAAAATATGTAACGTTACTGCATAAAATTGATGCCAACATTGCTGCCGCATCCATTCTAATTTTACCGATATACAGTCCGTCTCATAAATATAAGGACACAGTTTTGAAATTACATTTTATTAATTCAATTAAAAGAAATTAAATATTATGCCTCATATTAAGAACACTGAAATGAATCTCTTATAGGGGTTTTAATTTAAATAAGATAATTTCGACTCGAATAATAAAAAAAATAAAAAATTACGCTGTCTCATAAATATAAAGACAAACTTGAAGCTGCTTCATATCCAATTTTTTTTTAATGCGCACGTACAGAATTAATGCGCATAATTAAAATACACTTTAATTTATCCAAACAAGAAAAATTGTTTGACTAAAATTTTATCAAAATCTTACAATTTATATTCGAGAAAACGATCAGGCAGACTAAGAAAAACTAGTGAAAGACTCGATCGAAAGATCATGCGGCTTGTTTCGTCGTAAAAAAAGTCACTCCGATAAGTTTCTCAACGAGTTTATGGTATGGTCCCAAACGATACAGTACATCGTCGTATAAAAAGAAAGAAAACACATTGTATGCCGACATACGTGCAGATTTTCTTTACTGAAAAAAGAACACAAAGAACAGAGGTTAATCAGGGTTAAAGATCATATGCGCTGGAAGGAAATTAATGCTTTTCTGGAAATTAAACATACATCTAAAGAGTATATGGAATTGCTTGATAGTCAGTTGTTGCCAATTGCTGAAACACTTTGTGGTCGGAATTATTTGTAGCCTCAGGATAATGCATTGATTCACACATGAAGACTCACAAAAAATGGTTTACCGATAGCAATGTTCATGTCATGGTGTGACCCGCACGTAACCGTGATTTAAATCCAGTTAAGAATCTTTGTGCATCTGGAAGTCAATTTTCGAAAGTCCTTAAGTTGAAAAAAGAAATCAAACGAACTTGGTTTGATATAAAGCCAAAATAGTTATACAACTTAATAAAAAGCATGCCAGCTAGAATATTTTCTCTCATTAATAAGAATGGATTATTTATTGGACGGTAATTCAAAAGTATGTAAAATGTCTTTATATTTATGAGACAGCAAATTTATTTACATTTATCAATTTTCGAGTTGAAATAATTTAATTCTAACTTAATTTACTGTAAAATGTTTTCTTGGCACATACTTTTCGTTATATGCATAAATATAATTTTGAATACTGAATTATTAAAATATTATTTCGAAAATATCAGTGTCTTTATATTTATGAGACACACTGTAACTCGTGTTACGTTACACCAATGTGTAATATTACACAAGTTACATCAATTTAAATTACAACATTATTTTAGTACTTAAGTTACTTTATAAAATTGGATGCAGCATGCTGCCATCAATTTTATGGACTAACATTACATAAATATCAACATTGTCCTAGCATTTATTTGCACCTTTAACACAGAAATAAACAAATTCAGACGTTAATTTATGTGATCTTTAAAATAAACATACTCTTTATTCAAATATATTAGAGAATAAGACAGAAACATACAGAGTAAAACAGAAATATTATCTTCATTTACATAATAAATACTTCTCATTTGATCTTTTAAAATATAGAAAAATAACTCTGGCCATTATATCCTTATCAGCATTTCGCTTTATTGAAGTCAGTCACCGGAAATTATAGATGAGTGCAATTAGGACAGATTGTATCTGATTAAATATATTGACATTCACATGGGAGTGATCAATTTTTAATCATGGAAAAATGCTCAAAAATTAGCTGTGTAATATCGATTAAAAAGAATGAAAAATTGCATAATATATTACTTAATTGTGTTGTCTTCAATCAAGCAGAGCACAGTTTTTGAAATTTGCATTATACATCAACTTTACCGCTTCCGAAAGTACTATTCGGAAAATATAATGTATAAGGGTAATTAAAATTATTTTAACAGATACTTACATATAAAAATACTAAGATATAAAAGTACAAGTAAAATAAAACAAACAAACAATTCATTTTCAGGTAAGAGTTTTAATGAAATACATTTTGTCCATCCTTAGAATGCATTTTTGTACGCAGTAACCGTACGTAATTATTATAAAAAAATATTTTTTTTAAATTTGCCATATTATTATATTAGATTTATGAGGAAAATTACTCCATACGTAAGATTTTTCGTTATTCCAATTTAGAGAGTAAGAATAATTAATATAGGTAAATTCTTTTTAAAATAAAATAGCAAATCCAAAAAAAAATATATATATAAAAAATACAAAAAAACAGTAGTCCGAAATTGTGCATTATTCAATTAAAATGCAGCTTAGAAGGGGAAAATTTGTTTGATTTTATGCATAGATTTAAAAAAAGTTGTGTGATTTGAAGAAAAATTGACACATATTATTAGTAAATAATCTATCATAATAAAAGGAATAATATGAGTCTTTTGACAGTATTTTAGAACGTAAGTATTTGTTCACATATGTTAATAGTATATATTTTAGAATAAGGATTTAGAAGAAATATTTTCAGTTAACATTTTCCTTAGTTCTTTTGCATACTGAAAGTATATAAAACATTTTAAAGTTTAAGAGTAATTAGTAATTCACAATAACAATTATCACCCTACATTACCCCTATAAATAATACAATAATCCGACATTGATATAAACATTTTGTAAATGTAATGTTGCTTTCGACATATAAATTTTCTTTTTATTGCAAAGATATCAAAAACTGTAAAATTCACAATACACTAGGGTATCTATTGGCTTATGATAGCCATCTAGTAGTAATGAACTAGCGACTCGCTAATAAAGAGTCTCTAGTATTTTGAGTGTGAGTTCTGACGTCAAACATTCAATCAGAGTGAGACCTCACTGATCAATTGTACTCTTATTTTCTAAGGTATGCGTGAATCCCTTGGAGCCTTCGGGTGCTTATTTTCGGTGTTATTTTATGCAAATAAGGCTCGTTGCTCAAACTCTAGAGTATATAAGGTGAAGCGGGAGTGTTTGTCTTCGTATTTCAGTCGCGTCCTGCTCCTCCAGTAATCTTGACCTTCCGTCAGAAGAGTTATAGGGAGTGTGTCCGCCACGTGTAGTGAAGTTGAAATCTAGGTTAGTATCGTTGGTCTTTGGTATCTGGTTTTTGCACAACTGTTGAATTAATAAATAATTTCTGAACAACAACGGGTTGTCCAGGTTATTGAATTGACAATTGTGCTAACATTATGATTTGCAGCTGAAAGAAGCATAGTATTTTGAGGAAATAGTTTAGCGACGCGAAATTTTGAAGACTTTTTATGTAAGTTAAAGGTTGAATATTTATTAGTTATTGAAATGCAGTCGTCTCTCTGTTTAACGTTGCTCTACTTAACGACGATCTCTGTTTAAGGACGATATTTTGCGGTCCCTATCCATTTAAGTAAAAAAATATTTATTTAAAGACAAACTTGTTTCTATTTAACGACGATTTTTACGTAGTCTCCCCCTCCCCTAACACTTTATACATGTTAAACAAAGGAATTTCCTCTGATAGAAAAACAAGTTTTCTTACAATTCAGAGGAGTACAGATAAAGGAGGAGGGTGTAATGGACTTCACCCATGTGACAAAGACGTTTTAACAACCGACTTCAGGAATTTAGATCAAATTTATGAAGATATCGCAAATGAAAATGCAACTTCATATGCAGAAGATGGTGATGAAGCTGATGATACAGAAAGCGAGACACCACCTCCTTCTTACTCAGATGCGAATTCTGCCCTGGATATTCTTCGCCAGTACATTGTTTCATCCAATGTGGAAGATGACTCATTGAACCCTCTTGAGAAGCTTGAAGTAAGGGTACTAAAGACTAGACCACCATTGCAACAATCTACACCTTTTGATTTTTTAAAAACTTAATTTAATTAAATGTATTATAAACATTTTTATTATACTGTAAATAACATTGTTTAATTAAATGTATTATAAATACTTTTACTGTACTTAAGTAACATTGTATGCTGTAATGTTGTTCTTGTATGCAGCATAATTGCATTTCTAAACACGCCAATACATTGAAAAATGTATTGACTGTCCTAAGCCTGTAAACTGTGAAGGGAAATGGTTTTCAAATATTATTTTTCCACAAATTCTGTTTAAGGACGATCTCTATTTAAGGACGATTTTTCGAGGTTTCTTGAAAGTCGTTAAACAGAGATCCGGATCGCAGCATTTTTTAATCAATATCTGGAAGACTCTCTTTTAAAACTCATACCTGAGTATGACTTAGTTATTACATAGCAGCCTCGCCGAGGTCGTTACAATGTATGATTTTCATTATAGTCACATATGAGTACAGTAAACTCCCGACTATCCGGCCTAGTAAAAAGTTGAAATTAATACTAGCAGTTGTAAGTGGCCGAGGCAGGCAGGTTCCCGTCCGTGAGAAAGTGCTGACTCAGGACAGGAAGGAGCAAGAAGTGATTGCAAAATGCAATTGCAGAGAATTCGAAACATAGTAATTGCAAGGTCTTGAAACATTCTTTTGGACCATAAAGGTGTTGGAAACCCGTGTTAGAAACTGAAGTGGAGGGTGAGAATGATAAGCTTCTTTCGTTGCTGAAAAATATACCGGGCTGTGAAGACGTCAATGCAGAGGACATTACAGAATGTATGGCAAAGGACGAAGTTAATGAATTAACTGATAACGGTATTGTATAAATAGTGACAGAGGGAGAAGTAACGAAAAAGAGGAGGAGGATTGCAGGAAAAATCTTATCCCACATTCGGAAGAGTTTAAGACGATTGAGGCAGCACTGCAGTACATCAGTCAACTGGAGGAAGCGGCGCCAGCCGATATCATCTGTTTGTGTAAATGGAGGAACATTGCTTCGCGGAAGAATTCTAACAGAGAGAGGCAAAAAAAAAAAAAAAAAAAAAAAAAACCAAAGAAAAAAACTAGACGCTTTTTTAAAAACTAAAAACTGTAAATTTTAATTCTTTTATCTTATACATAACTTTCCATATTTGTGCAATCATTTATTAATAAACAGTAAAATAAGATTTACGTATTTCTTATAAATTAGGCTAAAATTTTACGTTAATATTTTGCTTCTACCGAATCTGTATGTATTGTATAATATTAAATTTATCTTAAAATATGTAACACGTGTTTCTAATATCATGGCGGTGGGAGAAAAAGAGTAAACATTTATAGAACTTCAGCCTATCCGGCCTTTTTGTTATCCGGCCCACCCTTCCGCCATATTAGGCCGGATAGTCCGGAGTTTACTGTATTTATATTTAGGAACAATTTCTACAATTCACAAGTTCTCGTTAATGAAGTAAAAAAATATTGAAAAATCATGCAACAAGCATAGATTATGAAACACATCAGAATACATTTAGAATACTGTAAAAATACTTCACCTTTTAATAAAGTACAAAAAGGTGCGATGTAAATTTGAAAAATAAACATAACTAAAAACGTAATTTCAGCAATTAACATCTACAGCCTTAAAAATATTCCAATTATTTTGCACCGTCCTCTGCATGATCAATGAATTTCTATATATTCTACATACACTGACAGAAAAACTGGTGTATTTACACTAAATTATTCCTAATTTTCAACAGATAGTTTCCGTACGTCTAGAAAAATGTTTTATCCGCGAAGTCTTCCCGAAAGCCTGAATAAGAGGAAGAATTTGCGTTCTTTTCTAGCACGCATGCATATTGACTCCATTAATACTAATATACGAATTCATTTTAAAAACGAAAACCCAAAAATTCTAGAAATTAAGTTTTCTAATTTAATTAATAAAAAAAAATAAAAATAAAAAAAAATAAAACGACAACAAAGAAAAGAAACGTTTTCGAATTAGTCTATTACTTTTCTAATTAATTAAAAAATATTCGCAATTTATTTTTTACAGTTATAAAAAAAATCGCATTTAAAATATATTTTAAATGAACACATTTAAAATAGATATTTTAATTAAAATATTAAATGGAAAAAAATCGATTATAATTTTAAAAAATCTCGCATAAAAATCTAATATACGTGTTTTAGATCTAGCAATCTACATAAAAATATTCATAATATAATAAATTTTATTTTTATCGTTTTTTTATACTGAAGTATTAAAACGCAGCCAAAATTTCAAATCTTCTTGAAATTAACTCCAAATTTCAAAGCTTTTTAAATGATTTAATCTACTCATATCCATCTGAGACGAACATATTATTTCAAAATGTTTCACTAATTTACAAATGTAGCCGAGTGGTTAGAGTACTGGTCTCGAAACACTAAAGTAACCGGTTCGACTCCAAGGTCAGCAACTTTTATTTTATTCTCGTTTTATTCAATTGACGGAGATTTTACATCCTGTAACGGGGTAAAAAAGAAACAGATATCCGTTTATTAACGGAAAAATCTTGGTAGCATTGCTGCCAGGGAAATTTCTGTAAATTAAAGTAAGTTTTTTGAGAGTGATTGCGCAAAAATTTTATTCAAATAATAAATGCATACAACAGTTTAAAATTCACCTTCAGCAATTTCTGTAAATAAACGGAAATGTTCTCGAATGCTTTTTTGCAGCACAGTATATGGTCTATAGAATTTTTACACACCGTAGAAAAAAATACTTTATTGTTACATCATTAAAATACCCATCAAACCGTATTTAAATCATAGACCATAACGGAATTCTTTTGATGAACCTATATTCCAACTACAAATGCTACACCCTTCATTTTCAATACCGAACATGTCAAGGTAAACCCCAATAACATATGAGGACGTGAGTTTCAGAACTCGCCTAATCCAGAAAATCTAATTTTCGGGAATCGTGAAAAACATCTGACTGCGTTCATTGATTTTCATTGTAAACCAAAATTTTAAAATGTAGAAATACACGATAAAACTAGGGGGGGGGTGTAAATTTTCGGGGGTTTTAGATGCAGGTTCACCAATAGAATAGACTGGTAGAGAGAACTCTATTTCTTACATTTGGGACAAGGCGAGTTTTGAAACTCATATCCTCTTACCGGGTGTCCCAAAAATAACTAATGGATTTTAAAATTCAATAACTTGCAAACGGTGACAGATATATAAAAAATTCTTGTAGGAATGTTATGTAGAATGTCAGGAGTTTTTTTACAGTGATTCTTGATTTCAGTTTGAATTTCAAACAATAGATGGCGCTGAGAGCATTAGGTGCTCAGTCCAGTCTCGATTTTGAGTACTTCAGAAACCATTCAATGCATTTTAATCTCGTTTTTCAGCATAGGGAAAGGGGAGAGGCAGAAAAAATTCGAGCCTGGATTTAGCGGTTATTGCTTGCAGCACCATCTATCGATACTATTTAAACTAAAACTTAGAATAGTAGCAAAAAAACTCCTGACATCTTGCATAACACTCCTGCAATTTTTTTTTTAATATCTGCCACCTTTTGCAAATTATTGAATTTTGAAATCCATCAGTCATTTTTGGGACACCAGGTATATAAAATACACGGCTAGACGACTGTGTTTATGTAACTTAGAACACGGATATACAGACAGACGGGCAGACAAATCGAATTTACTCATAAACACTTTTCAACTATGAAGATTCAGTTAGGTGGTCTCAGGACACTTAAAATTAGAAAAAAAAGAGACCATTTTCAACATTTAATATCTTAAAATGTATATGGTTTTAAGACGCAAATTTTGTTGGGATGAAAGATATAAGTATGTTCTTTCATTTCATGTATTCAAAAAATGGCAAGATGCAGAATAAGCATTTACAGGGGTCTCCAAACTGTCAGGCATTTGACGAGCAGAAAATTGGCATAACATATTACGCGCAGGATTGCAAAATAAATTTTGGAACTAGAAAGAAAATTTTGGTGAGTACTTATACTTCAGATTGTAGTAATTATCCTGAATCTAAATAAATTTGTATTTAAAGCATTTTTAAAATTTTTAATACAAAGTTGTATTTAGCTAATGCAAAATTTTAAAAAGTTCAACAGCATAATCACATAAAAAAATATATATATTTTAACAATAGGAATGAAATTTTAGGTTCAATTTATACAGACTAACGTGAAACACATGCCATGAAAATTTCATGAAAAAATATACAGAAGTTTTTGAGATATCGTGCGCGTCATGCTCAAAAACGTCATTTGGAGAAAAATTACTTCAAATATTCGGAAACGCTGCGTCAGCTATTCAGCGGGTACAATTCTAAAAGCCATAACTTCTGTTCTAATGGGAATTTCAAGGAAACAATTATATCAAAATGTTCATAAAAAACAGCCATTTAAGATCTAAAAAAAAAAAATAAATTTCGAAAATGTTTAAGCTTTCAGAGTCCTGAGACCCTTTAATCTTCTTATGTAGTTAAATTTAATGTTTTTCCAGAAACAAAGAGACATAGACTTTTACTGTACACACCCTTATATACACTAAAAAAGTAAAAAAGTAGCAGCAACAAGGTTGAAGTTAAATCGCAAGCATGGAGTTGTGAAAAATTATAAGTGGAAATCCACCAAAAAATTCGTTTTAGTTTTCGGCCAAAAATGCTTTCGAAAATTCTGCCAGAACAAAACGCGACCGATACTACTGCATTCCAAAATTCCTGTTTATTCTTTAGGAAATTTTCAATATTATTCATTGATGTGAGCTGTATAGGCTCAAATGAGACATTCTTTATTTACTGCTTATAAGTTCATTGTTTGCAATTATCAGACATTACTGTGATTGCAAATTATAAAGAAAGTAATTCATATATGATTAAACTTTGAAGACGTTTCTCACATTCTCATTAAAAGCCTCAGATTTACCAGTAATAGAAAAGTTTTTGTTTGAAAGAGCAGAAGTGCTTCGAATACTACTTGAGAAAGTTCTAGTGTAACCGATGATCATTTACAAAATTCAGTATAAAATAGCTAACATTTTTTAATGAGATGAAATTCGTATAGTTAGAAAATCATTCTGTGTCGTTGGTGAATTAATTACATTTTATTTTACATGGAAGCAAAAAGTTTTGATCAGAGGCAGAGAGAGCCAACTTGGGCCGTGCGGATAAATAATTAATAATCATGTATATTTATGTATGTATTCATTACTCATTTTTTTTACATTTTCGTTTTCGGCCGAAATTAGGAATATTAACGAATGTTGGTTCGGTCTTAAAAACGTGTTTTGGTTTATCCTTTATTCTTAGCTCAAAACATTGATGCATTTTCAATATATTTCAGATGACTCTGTTAAAAAACGTACATAGCTTAATAAAAATTCTGATTTTTAGTAATAAAAACTTCAAATATGTAGATACACTATAGTCAAATTATTAAGAATATTAGATACAAAAATTCCCTGAAAATTTATGTGATTAAAAAAAGGAATTATTTAAAATTATTTTTAAACACTAGGAATATTGTCTTTGAATATACAGTTTCACTTCATTATTACTCATTTCTTAAAAAAAAAAATCAAACTATTAAAATAAATATTATTTTAGCTCTAGCATTTTAATGGGTTTGTATTCTTAGATGTTTTTGCTCCACATTGTTGAATAGCTGGAAATATTCCAAATTGCAGTTCTTTATAATCGATATTTGCACATATGTATGAAAAACAAAAACAACTTTTTAAGAATAATAAGAAACAAATGAATAATTACATCTATATACAAATATTATGATAGTTTTATATGTCAATCTATTGGATTACATGCAAAATTTATATCTACAATCTATTGATTTAAATGGACTTTCTTAAAAAAAATATGTATTACAGTATATACGAATATGTATTCCTGTTTTTTATGTTTACTCATTTTTCTACTAATATGCATCCCATGTGAAAATTATTTTGTTTTGATCAAGAAAAAATACATGTAATAGACACTAAAAAAAGGAAAAAAAGAAAATAATTGTAATTAAAACGTAAAATTAGAGTAATGGCCAAAATTGTGAAAAGCTTTAAAATAATGTTTTTTTAAGTTTGATGGTTGATAAATCCACTTTCTCTTTAAGAGGCTGTGCGTATATATATATATATATATCACTTGATATCGTAAGATATCTCTGGGGGGAGGGGAGGTACTTTTTGATATCGTTATCATTTTTAATCGAACCAAACATTTTTTTTTCATCCGAATTATCTGTTACCATTATTACTATTATTATTATTTTTATATGTTTCTATGAAAATGCATAGCTATGATTAAAGTCATTAAATGTTTATAAAATTATGTCAATCCAAAATTTGGAATAGTGTAACGTTTGGCGTTAATGTTCTGCTGTCATAGGCGCTTATAATTTGCTGTTAAACAAATCAGGAGCATAATATATAGAAATTAATACTTGCGTTTACCAGTAAAGAAAGATTAAAAATTTTGCCCACTGTTTTGTTGATAAGTTTTGCTCTTAACCCCCCACCCCACCAGGCAGGAGGACAAGTGCAATAAGACAATGTTACTTTTGAATTTATTATGTAATAAATTGCTATTATTAAATACTTTTAAATAGTAAATAAGTCTTTTAGATGATATTTGATAAAAATTTATTTCATGTATTAATATTTTATTGAGTTCTTGAATCCCTAAAGTATTCGACTAATAAATGTATAATCGTACGTGCATGTCATTCCGAGTGTATAAAAAGAAAGAAAAATAGTCTAAAAATAACAGAAATTTTAGACACTGCTAACGATATTTTCAGGTTGGGGGGGGGGGGGGTCGATGAATAATATTAAATGCTATCGTAAAAGGGTAGGGTGTCCAAAATTAGCAAAATGTTGATAACGTATAGGTACAGCCCTTAAGGAAGTAAATACATATATATACAGTAAAACTTGGATATAACGCTCACCGCTTAAAACGCTCTCCCGCCTTTTACGCTCATTTGTCTCGATCCCTTGGGCCATACCCATAAGAACAATGTAAAAATTCCTCGCTTTTAACGCTCCCCGCTTTTAAAGTTTTCCCACTTTTAACGCGCTTTTTTTTTTATCCTTTGAACAAAGAAATCCCGGATATTACGCTTGGCGCTTTGTTTTACATCCGAAGTTCTCATTTTCTCGCCCGTACAGAGAGAGAGAGAGGATACGTGGAATTGGCAGCCAGCCAACGTCCAGAGACTATGTAAAAAAAAAAAGAAAAAAAATTGGCGGTGATTTTTTTCTCATTGGATAGGAGAACAAAAGAATTTATGCCGTCCATCTGTCTGTCTCTTACTTCACACAAACTGTTTTCGCTTTTTTCATTTATAGATAAGTAAATAGCATCGCTGCCGACTTCAATTAGGTGCAGCATAGAAGCAAAGAGTATGAAAAGAAAGACGCTGACACTTTCGAAAAAATTAGAAGTTCTAAAAAATTATGACAAAAAACCACCTATTCTGAGCCAGAAAGATTTTGCGTTACCTATGAATATCGCGCCGTCGTCTCTTCGGACTCTTGTTCAAAACAGAAAAGATATTGGAAAAAATGCTGCGATTGGTAGCTCAAAGAAAAAGAGAGTTAAATCTGGAAAATACGAAGATTTAGAAAAAGTTACTTGCGAGTGGTTTCTTGAGTCAAGACACTGTAACATACCTATCAGCGGATCCATAGTTAAAGAAAAAGCTGCAGGAGTAGCCCCAAAGCTAAGAATTGAAGATTTTACTCCATCAAATGGGGTTAGACCGATTTCGAACCCGCCACGGCATTGTGTACAAGGAGATTTGCAGAGAATCCGCCGCCGTGAACATAGAAAATGCAGAATTTTGGAAAAAGAATAGTCCTCCAAGGCTTATCAAAGACAGTGACAGCTGTGATATGTATAACGCCGACGAATTTGGCTTATTTTTTTAAAGCGATGCCTGATAAATCCTTAACGTTAAAAGATGAGCAGTGCCATGAAGGGAAGCTTAGTAAAGAACGTGTGACTGTGCTTGTTTGTTCCAACGCCTATGGGAGCGACAAACGGAAGCCTCTGGTGATTGGAAAAATCGGCCAAACCTCGCTGTTTCAAGAACATCAAACGACTGCACTGTGACTATGCACATCAACTTAAGGCTTGGATGACGGATCCCCAGTTCATTAAACATGTTTCTGATTTTGATGTCGAGATGCGGAAGCAAAATAGGCATGTCATACTATTCGTAGACAATTACTCAGCGGATCACCAAGAAATACGATATATTTTGAACATCTCTCTGGAATTTTAAACACCACAAGCGTACTTCAACCAATGGATCAAGGATCATAAAGGATTTAAAACAATATTATCGCAAACATATAGTGAAACGATTTCTACATGAAATGGAAATTAAAAGTAGTCGATCTTCTGTAACTCTCCTCGACGCCATGAACCACCTTAGCGCTGATTGGGATGCAATCAAACCTAAAATAATTCAAAATTGCTTTAAAAAGGCAGGCTTCATAACGGACGCCGACGATGATATGGACGCGTCTGTAGAGGGGTCGGATCCTATAGACGACGAGGAATGGCAAGCTGTTTGCGAGCATCTTGCAGAAAACGCACACAGCCTTCCGAACTATCTTAACATTGATAAGTATGTTATCACAAGCAACGTTAGGAGCATTGACGACATTATAGGGAACACCGTCGGTTGCCGCAGAAGAGGAGGACCCTAATGAAGTTGCTGATGGCGATGTTCAAGAGCGCATCCCGATGATAGCTGAAGTAATGGAAGCTTTTAGCACTATCCACCTATACACCGCTTCATTAGATACCGCCGCTTCACATGAAAATACATAAAGGCACATAAACAAAGCAGAAAACGCTCTTTTATGTGGTCGTTCATCAACCCGTCCGACAAAACTCGAAGAGTTTTTCTCTAAAACAGAATAAACAGTAAGTGAAATTTTATGCTCCTCATAGTGGTGCTCAAGAATACAAATGTTACATTTTTTTAAAACAAAATATTATTATTAGTTATTTTCATAATTTTATTTTATGTTTAATATAAGGATAAAAGCTCCTGTTAGAAAAATTAAATATATTATGTAGCTTTTGTTTTAATGCTAACGATTCTTTTACTTATTCTGATTTGAAATAATAATGCACATTATTAACACTATGTAAATTTGTGATATTTTACATGAAGGAAACGTTTTTGTACCTATGCTGTGGAGTTTCTATTTTAAATAATATACAAAAATGATTCCCCGTATTATTTAAAGCAGATAATCTAATATTCTCAATTTTAAAATGCCGAAAACCTTCTCCTGCATTTAACGCTTTCTCGCTTTTAACACTTTTCTAGCCCGGTTCACCTGAAGAGCGTTATATCCGGGTTTTACTGTATATCTATACTCCTATTATAAAGAGGAAAAAATTGTTTTTTTGTCGGAGGTAAGCTCAGGAACTACCGAACCGATTCCAAAAGTAATGGTATCAAAATGATGGTGTTCACCCAACTTAGAACATAGGCTCTATCTTATGTCGGTGCCACTACCCCAAAGGGGGTGCAGGAGCAAAAAACGTTCTAAAAATGCGATTTTTGCTTTACTGAAGGGCCTAGAAATATGAAATTTGGAAAATTAGTTACTTATAAGATATAAATTATGACTAAGAACAGTTCTTAAACAATTTGAAATTTAAAAGGGGCGAAAATGCACAAAAAGCGTTCTAAAAAACGTTCTAAATGGTAGTTTCTACATAATCTCAGGAAATACCAAACCGATTTAAAAAGTAATGGTATCAAAATGATGGTGTTTGTCCAACTTAGAACATAGGCCATATCTTATGTCGGTGCCACTACCCCAAAGGGGGTGCAGGAGCAAAAAACTTTCTAAAAATGCGATTTTTGCGTTACTGAAGGATATTGAAATATGAAATTTGGAATATTAGTTACTTATAAGATATAAATGATGTCTAAGAACAGTTCTTAAACAATTCGAAATTTAAAAGGGGTGAAAATGCGCGAAAAGCGTTCTAAAAAACATTCTAAATGGTAGTTTCTACATAATCTCAGGAAATACCAAACCGATTTAAAAAATATTGGTGTCAAAATGATAGTGACAACGTTTGCTCCAAGATAGGCTATGTTTTATGTCGGTGCCACTAACCCAAAGGGGGTGTAGGAGCAAAAAAAGTTCTAAAAATATGATTTATGTGTTACTGAAGGGCCTAGAAATATACGAAATTTGAAGTATCAGCAACTTATTAGATATAAAGGATTTCTAAGAACAGTTCCTAAACAATTCGAAATTTAAAAGGGGTGAAAATGCGCGAAAAGCGTTCTAAAAAACATTCTAAATGGTGATTTCTACACAATCTCAGGAAATACTAAACCGATTAAAAAAAAATAATGGCGTCAAAATGATGGTGAAAACCCTTGCTCCAACATAGGCTATATTTTATATCGGTGCCACTACCCCAAAGGGGGTGCAGGAGAAAAACGTTCTAAATTGAGGTTTTTGCGTGACGGAAGGGCCTTGAATCGGGAAATTTAGAATGGTAGTTAGTTATAAGATATCAGTTATCACTAAGGACATTTCCTAAAAAAGTCGAAATTTAAAGGGGGGTGTCAAAATGCGCAAAAAGCGTTGTAAAAAACGTTCTAAATTGCGATTTCTAGCAATCTCAGGAAATACTGAACCGATTTCAAATATAATGGTGTAAAAATGATGGGGACAGATCTTGCTCGAAGATAGGCTATATTTTATATCTGTTTCCAATACCCCAGAGGAGATGCAGGAGCAAAATGAGCGAAAAGCGTTCTAAAAACGTTCTAAATGCCGATTTGTCACCAATATCTCAGGAAGAATCAAACTGATTTCAAAAGTAATGGTAAGAAATTGATGCTGATAGCCTCTGCTCTAACATAGACGCTATTTTAAGTCGGTATCACTATCACCTAGACGTTGCAGGAGCAAAAAAGCGTTCCAAATTTCGATTTTTGTGATCGGTAGGGGCTAGCAACTTAAAATTAGGCAAGGTACATATTTATTACATATAAATGATCTTTAAGAACAGTTTCGAAAAAATTGGAAATTTAAAAAAGGGTAAAAATGCGCGAAAAGCGTTCTAAAAACGTTCTAAATTGCGATTTCTACTCAATCTCAGGAAATTCCAAAGCTTTTTCAAAAGTAATAGTTGCAAATCAATGGTGACAGTCCCTGCTATAACATAGATTATATTTTATGTTGCTGTCACTATCATCTGAGGGTTGCAAAAGCAAAACATGTTCTAATTTGCGTTTTTTGCATAACTGAAGTGTCGAACACTTTGAAGTATGCCATGATATTTACTTACAAGATGCAACTGCTTTCTACGAACAGTCGAAAGAAAATTCAAAATTTAAAAGTATTAGGTGAGCGAAAAGCGTTCTAAAAGCGTTCTACATTACATTTTGGGAGCTAAAAACTTTCTAAATTGCGAATTCTGTGATACTGAAAAGGCTAGAAACTTTAAATATTTCATGGTAGTTACTTATAAAATATAAATGCCCTCGAAGTACTGTCGAAAATAAATTCGAATTAAAAAGGATTGAAGCGAAGGGGAGGTGCGAAAATCGTTCTATTAAAGTCCTAAATTACGATTTCTATGCATTTTCTTGGAATATAAACCGATTATAAAAGTAATAGTTGCGAATCAATGGTAATCGTCTCTGATCCTACACAGGCTATATTTTATGCCGATGATTCTACCACCTGGGGTTCACAGGAACAGCAAACGTTCTAAAAAAGGCCTTTAAAAGCTTTCAAAATTACGTTTCTTTGGAATATTAGGAAATAACAAACCGATTTCAAAATTAATGTTGGCAAATTAATGGTGACAGTTCCTATTTCAACATAGCCCTTTTTGTTGAGAGAGGTGGTAGGACTTGGGATTTGACATGATGATTAATTTTAAGATGTAAGAAGATGGTTTCTAAAAAATTCAAAACTTCAAATGAATACTGAAATCAGCGTATTAATTGAGCATAAAAGTTTCAAAATATTTTCTAAATTATTATTTTTTTAGTTTTATTTCGTTTTATTAATTTAAGTCTCATTTCTGCCTTATGCAGTGTAACAATGATGTTTAATCAAACCGTGTTTTAAATAGTAATTTTTTTAATTACTAGGGGGGTCTGCCCCCTACGAGCTACGCTCGACAACCCCCGTTCAGACACCGCAGACTCTAACAGCACTCTAATTTGATCGACTTTAAAAAGATTTCGGAAGATTAAATTATAATTTGAATCTGACAATTAAAATCTGACGTAATTTTCACCAAACTTTTCTTTCTCTTTTTAATATTCACGTCAAAATACTTTTGTTAGAAATGAAATATTATTATCATCTTAAAATGTCAAGTAAATGTCTCGCGCAATTTTTAAATTAAAACTGTTTTGCAATATTATTTTTTGTTTATTTTACGTAATAAGTGTAATATGATGTAAATTCTCTTATTTAGGACTTCTAACGCATGTTACTGAATTTATTATTTTACAATATTCTTTCTCATTTAAAATTCACGTGTAACTATAGTTTTTATGACGTAATTTTCAATGAGTTCCTGCTTTTTATATTTTTTGTTTATAATAGTCACGTGTAAAATAAATTTTTAATTTGAAGCAAACATTACCGTTTGCGCTGTTTATACAATTGGCAACAGTTTAAATTAATACAATTTTCTAAAATTTGTAAAAAATATCTCTCGAAATGCTGAAAATTTGAATTTAAAATAGAAATAAAACCTCGAAAAATTATTCAAATTAAAAAACTAACTGCAATCTGCACACCGGGAAATTCTGACGCATAAAATGATCTAAAAATTATTAAATTCCTATGTACAGTTTTTGCTCCTATAAAACTTTTTTAATGGAACGATTTTGTCCAACTTTGGCATTAAATATCTCTAAAAATAATTCTTCGATTTCAAAACTGTCTGCATCAGTGTATTCATCAAACATTTTTCTATAATACTACCGATTTTCATATTTTTGTATGCAACAGTTTTTTTAATATTAACGAAGAAAGACCTTCGGTCACAAAAAATTCAAAACCGGTGGCGGCGGCGGCGGCGGCGGTAACAGCGGTAGTTACTTTTTTTTAGAATAGAGAAACTCCTAAAAGTAATAAGTACCTTTTAATAAAATAAAATATTACCTTTTAATAAAATAAAAATTTAGTTAGTACCTTTTAATAAAAATTAGACATATAAATATCACTTGGCATATTTCAAATATTACGCGAGCAAAGCCGCGGTGTTTGCTAGTATATATATATATATATATATATATATATATATATATATACTTAACTAAAGATAATTTAAACGAGAACGTAACCAAATTTAACTAAAAACAATACATAGACGTGTGGGTACGTCACCAACATACCTACAGACATATTGTGCTAATCGCTTGTTTTTTGCAGCGGTTATCGGTAACACACAGGCAGACAGACTAACAGAGGGAAACTTTTCGCGCCTTCATTGTCAACTTCAACTGTCGTTTCGTAAAATAAAGTAATATTTTATAGTGCTCAGCTTTTCAGTTTAAAAATATGTCCAATATTTTATCATAAATATAGTAATCTGATCGCAAAATTTCAATAATTTTTATCATATATGACGTATTAGTAAGATCTTATATGGAATGTATTGTTTAATTGAATGAAATGCTTTGAATAATATTGTTTCTTTCTTAACAATAATATTTCTTAAAGTAAAGAATAATCTTCATGTATTCCACGAAATTTCACGTTATCACAATTCAAGATATTTTTATTGGGAGAGCATAGTTGTAGAATTTACGATTCGTTTTAAATCATATATGGGAGAGCTTATTAGATGAAAACTTCACGATTTATGTAAAATCACATTAAAATAATAAAGCATATTTCACAACTGAAAATGGCGCTGGTGTTGTTCAGTATAAGTCCAAGTCAAGCACAGGATGATTAAAAACTTTGTTAATTCTATTTACACTTATAAATATTTACAGTATTTACAATGAAAACATTTGGATAATATTTGTTATTCCTTGCTGTGGAATCCAAGATGATCATATTAAAATATCAGCAATTATATTCTTCTGTAAAAAAGCCAAGAAAATAGCATGAATTAATATTCGAAAATAAGTTTTCCTTTTCAAAATTAAACATCATTTCTTCTAATAGAAGACCACGAAAAAACCTATACGCAGCTTATTACCTGCTGCGTTCAAGATTCACATTCACAAAAAAACTAAACTAAAAAAGGAACAAGAAAGAAAAAATGTTTTTTAATATTAATTCTCTAGTCAGACCTGCGTTATTTTAAGAATATTGAAAATTATCTACGAGGGCAAATCAAAAAATAAGTTACACTTCCAAGTTATGGTCATTTAAACCACATATACATAGGCATGCCACGGCTATGACAATATAAAATGTAAGTTGACATTTCCACATAGCCCCCAAGAGACTGTAAACATTTCTCAGAACTGTCAACCAACTTTTCGATTCCAGATGCGCAGAAATCTCCTTTAGCACTATGTAAGCACCCAGAGACAGCGAAATTCAAGGTGCTCGAGAACAATGGAGAACACACTGCGGTACGAAATGTTCAGCATGCTGGCAATTTCCTGGAGGGTAATGCGCCGAAGCTCTCTAATGATCGCATCCACACGGTCAACATTTGCAACGGTACTGTACGTTGCGGCCCTGCCTTCGCGAAATTCGTCCGTGATATTCGTGCATGCTGAGCATTTCGTACAGCAGTGTGTTGTCCACTGTTCTCGAGCACCTTGGATTTCGCTGTCTCCGAGTGCTTGCATAGCGCTGGAGGAGATTTCTGCGCATCCGGAGTCGAAAAGTTCTTTGACAGTTCCGAGAAATGTATACAGACTGTTGGGGACTATGTGGAAAAGTGAACTTACATTGTTTGCTGCCATAGCCGTTTTTCCTATGTATATGTGGTTTAATAAATTGTCATAAATTGGAAGTGTAACTTATTTTTGGAATTGGCCTCGTATATCACAGAGGTATCACAAGACACTTACAGTAGAATCTAATGTGCAAATAATTTATCGTTCATTTACAGGGACACACAAAGAATTTGGTTATAGTACTACCAATGAACAATAATTGCTATGACTTATAACAAAGCTGGGCCAATACTTGCTGCGTTTTCAGTTGTGGTACGGGTTTTTAATATAATTATTATTTTTAATATTACATAATGTGTATCTATTCTAGAGATCATATACAGGGCTACAAAAAATATCTCAAGTACATTTCTGTTTATTGACGAAAATTGCTGGGTGGAGCGTAAATTTTTGTTACAATACTGTGAATAAGATGGAAAGTGTTTCATAATCTATGCTGGATGCATGATTTGTCGCTTTTGTTAAGTACATGTTTTAACTTTTATTAACAAATATTTTACAGGTATTACACGAAACGGAACAAAGTAAAGTTTTTTTTTTTTTTTTTTTTTTTTTCACATATTAACTGTTGAAAATAAAATACGCAGGATATTAAAAATCAAAATAATGTCACTATTTTATGAAAAAATCTAAATGAAGATATTAATATTTGTGTTGGACAAACGTACAATCGCGGAAAAAAGTACCCCCCCCCCCTCCCACCTACGAACTATGCAACTAATTATAATAGAAGAAAGTTACTGGTACCAAAAAATTGAAAATAAAGTCTACTTTTAAATGATTTATATAAAATTTGCTTAGGGTCCCTCTACATATTAAAACCAGAGCAAACTGTTTTTTTTTTTCAAAGGCAACACCCAATTTCGACAATATATTTTAAAACTTCGCTTCAAGCTATAACTAGAAATGAAATTTCAAGTCATTTGGGTAATAAGTTTTTGAATTATAAACATCCAAAATTTAGAGCTTATCATATTAAATTACATTTTTATTATCTCCTGAAATTATATTCCTAAAGCTACCGGTATCCTAAAAAGGACTAACTGATTTTAAAATTCAATAATTTGAAAACGGTGACAGAAAAAATTCTTGCAGGAGGGTTATGCATAAAGTCAAAAGTTTTTTTACAGTGATTTTCGATTTTAGTTCGAATTACAAACAATAGATGGCGCTGTAAGCAATAGCCGCTAAATACCGGATCAATTTTCTAGCCTTTCTCTTCTTTTATGCCGAAAAAGGAGATTAAAATGTATTGAGTGGGTGCCGAAGTACCAAAAATTGAACCTGAATTCAGCGTCTATTGATCGCAGTGCCATCTATTGCTTGAAATTTGAACTAAAATCGAAAATCACTGTAAAAAACTTTTGACCTTATGCATAACGCTCCTGGAAGAAATTTTTAAATACCTGTCATTGTTTGCAAGTTATTGAATTTTAAAATCAGTCAGTCCTTTTTAGGACACCCGGTATATTCTTTTGTGTGGTTACAATAGTAAAAGAACTCAAACATAAATACATTGAATTTCTAATTTAAAAAACAAAATTAAAATATCAATGATTAATTATGGAATTAGTATTCGAAAAACATATGTATTGCAGCCTACTATTTTTTTGATAGATTTATACTTATTATGTCCAGCTATATGCGAATTCTCAATTTCAAATTTTCCTTGCAAGAAGTTATGTATAAAAATGTCTAGCTGATGGCTTAAGAAGCCGTCTATGATGTTCTCAATAGCATATTTAGAAAAATATTGCAGAAGTGAAATAGTCATTTTGTAGCATTTCAACAATCGAACACTGAACTTCAATTTGGATACTGCAAATAAAATTTTCTCGTATGAAATAATTAATTTTTCGGAAACTAATCGTACGAATTTCATAAACATTTGCATTTAGGCTCAATGAATTATGTAAAATTTAGTTATGGTGTCAAACATGTGTACTGCTATCGAAAGAAAACGATGTTTGGATTCGTTTTGATTTATAGATGACCCCCTAAGCAATTTTTATCGAAATTTAAAAGTAGACTGTTTTTTCAATCGTTTGGTACCAGTAACTTTCTTCTACAATATTTTGTAGGAGATTTAGTCGAGGGTATTTCCGTTTGCTTCCACGACTGTACCTCTGGGCATTCGAGTCAGTCTTACTCATTTTTCATTGGCATAATTCATAACTTTGAACAAAGACGCATATCTAAGACACTATGCTTTGGGCAACTGAAGCAATACCTTACTTGGGAACTTCTGTTTTTCACATATTTTGCTTTCAAACAGAAATATGTTACAAATATATAATATTTCAGTATACATTCTAAAAGACCAGTAACTTATATAGTACATCATTCAAATAGTGTAAAATTCAATTAATAATTTATGCTTATTGCGTGTAAAAAAATTATTTGCTCTTTTTTAAAAAATAATGACGTGTCAAAATGTTCGGTTGTTCATGACGAAGCCGGTATCGGTTGTTGTTATGAACATCCGCACATGTTAAGGACACATAAAATGCAAGGTATGGGCTGCCATATATCGACCAAAGACCATTTTCTTCTAGATATAAGATGATGGCCTTTCTAAAAGCATGTCATTAATTGTTAAAAGTACCTAATATTTTATTTTAAATTCGTATATATAACATATTTTAAATTTCTAAATATTATTTTTAATTAATTTTTGTACATGTTTATTGACCACTTGTTTAAATTAACATCTATAATATATGTATTTAATAATTGTTCATAAAATTTTTTATACTGAAATAAACATTTTAATATATGCGTCGCATACAAGTATTTTCTAGAATCAAGGTTTAATGAATCTTGCATTCATCACTTCATTAAATTCGCGAGCTTTATGAAAGAGTATCTTTTAGAATACGTTACCTGAAATATATTTAAACTTTACAAAGAATAATTTTATCGCAGCTGAAATTTCTTAAGTACTCATAATTACTTTTGTAAGAATATAAATTAGTGTAATAATGAGTTGAATTCAAGCTGTAAATAGAAAAACGTTTTCTATTATCTTTTAAATGGTAATTTCGAATGAAAAATGTTCTGAAATTTAATATAATAAAAAATATTTTCAGAGAACCTTATTTTACATGAAATCAAATTCGTCATAGTTTTTATAAAAATATAAATTTCTTAAACAACTTTTTATTAATAATTTGATTATCATTTTTTAGACCAAAAATGAATAGAAAATAATAATAGATAAAAAGCAATAAAAGAAATAAATTTTGATAGGAAGTCTTGTTTTACAAAAAAACGACTTGTTGCAATATATTTTTTTATTTCAGAGTCTAATTTCATGCAATGATTGTCATGATTTAATGGCCGTGAATTTATCTTATAATATGAGCTGTTTTTTACGAAAAGTTTTCTTTTAGAATGCTTTACACTAATAAAACACACACATAAAGCTTCATGCACTAAATGCACACATAAAGCTTCTACTGAGAAAACTCTAGCAATATAAAATAAACTCGTTCAGAATGCTAAAATTCATCTTAATAATATAACATAAAATTGCATAAATTGTAAAATTCTTCAAAGATGATTAAACAAATAAAAAAGATGTTAAAAATCGAGTACTATCGTCTAATACTAAGACATCATCAGGATTTAAAATTTAAAAAGTTGTTATGCTATTTGCCCATATCATACTCACTAAACCTTCGCTTCAGATTGTACATCCGAGATCTATATTTGATTCAAGTAACACGGCGAGAAGAGAACAGAGGTTTGGGAAGAGGTTTGGGAGTGGATTTTTATTACAGATCACTGTTTTCTGATCAAACGCATCCACGTACTTGGAACGTTATAGGATAAAATGTCATTACATGTTTTTTCACTACAATTTCAATAGATTCGTGGATTGTTAGTTCATAATAATTTGTAATGATAAATGGAAAACTGCGGCATGTCCTTTTTCCATTCGAAATAATTTTGATTGCTTGCTCCCCCAATGAAATTCAAGAATTTACTGAATGTAAAGATTGACCCTGTCCCGCATTCCATTTGGCACTAAAAATAACCAACAGCTCGAAAAGTTCGGAATGACGATTCGGAAGTTAAAAGATCGCATACAGGAACAAAAAAGTGACCTACAATTCAAAAGAGCAGCTAAAGTTCCAGACTTTACCGAAAGCAGAACATTAAAATTGATTCCAAAAATGCAATAATTATATGCCCTCTGAAGAATTATTACGAATTAACAATCCGTGAATCTATTCGAAATGTAAACAGGAGTGCAAAAATATGCAATTGCATATTTTCCCAGTAACATATGAAAATTTAGCGTTCATAACAACTGTTTAAATTTTAAAACCTGATGATGAATTAGTATTAGCCGAAAGTGCTCGATTTTTAACATCTATTTAATTGTTTAATCATCTTTTAAGTATTGTATCATTTATGTAATTTTATAGTCTAGCAGCAATTGAAGAAATTGAGAAAATTTAAGATATTGCTAGATATTTATGTTTTCAGAGTATGTTATATAAATTAATGATACGTTTCATTAAACAGAAAATAAATTAATATGAAAAATATATGTTTTTGTATTATTTATATGAATAATATTATTCATTGTATGATTTCTTTTACAGAAAAGAACTTTTATTGTAGCTTGTTTTAATATTTCTGAAATTGTGACGCCACTTCATTTATTTTCCAGATTGTATTTTAAACTATCTAACAATGGAAATTCTCTGTACCTTCTAAAAATAAATAACAATGGGTATAAAAATGGAACGATCATAATTAAAGTAACTGCATTTTGATCACCTTGAAGCTGAAACTTATTATTAGAATATCAACAAACTTCAAGCTGTTACCACTGTGTGTTATTGGGAAAGAAATTCGATAGTATTTAGTTTCAATTTATCCCACGAGGTATAATGTGATGCTGCTCACCAGTTAACTCTCTGGAAAGCAAAATAAGTATGGCGGAAACTTATTTAACCTTCAAAATTTACTTATTAGGATTTTTAATTTCTACATATACAGAAAAAATGAGTTTTATAGTATTAGAATGTGCATGCTACAGCGAATGAAAGCTGTGTGAATTTAATCTCTATACACAATAAAATTATAACAACATTTATGAGGAAAAGTGTAACGTAAATGCTCATATGCTCTCTGCTACAGATTTTGTTTGTTATACAAATTTCACAGATTGACGTTTTAAATCAGGTGGAGTTACATACTGCATGAAACTGTAGCTTTTCCAGCGTTGTTACTGTTCGTATTGTTATGATACATATTATTTCAACATGAATTAATGTGTCGTTAATTGTAGAGATTATCGCATTCACTGCACCTTATTTGAAAATGTGTTTCCTGTACGAATTGATTGCAGCATATTCTTGCAGCACATATGATATTGAGATTCTGGAATACAAATGAAGAATAAAAGTACATTATACATTATTATCATTATAACAGGATGTTAGTGCAAATAATCTTAATTTATTAATTTATTTATATTAGAGTCAATAAAATATAGTTCAGTTTATCGAATGTTCAAAATATATTATTTGAAATAACTAATTTATATATTTAATTTCTTATATTAAATGTTTCACATACAAACGTAAACTTCCTTGTTCACCAGTCATGAGTTCCTTCTTAATTGCTTTTTATGAATAGTGTTGACAAATGAAAACAATTTATGAGTATGATTGATTAGATCATCTTCATTTGTATTGTAGATTACATTTCGTAATATCTGTCAACTAAAGGTAAGGGAATTTTAACTTACCTATACTTTATTGTTAACAAATAAATAAAAATAAACATTGAGGTATAACGAACTTGCAAAAAGCATTTGTTGGACACTTTGAAATATTTCCAACATCCTTTTGGTTTAAAATACTCAAAAGAGAATAGATATAAGATAGTATAGAGGTGAAATAACATAACAATGTGTCATCCTGTGAATAAAACGGCACCTGTATGGCACCAACTTAACTTATAGTGGTTTATATGTGTAGTAAATGTGTGAGATATCTATGAACCACGAAATTTTACATAGGGGAGACCGGGGCTAGTAGTGACATTTTCGACATTTTTCATATTAGCCGTAAGATTTGAACTGAAGCAAAACATTTAGTGTATCATATCATTAGAGTAAATCTTGCGTAACATATTTATAAAACTACAATTAATATTATTAACGTTTTTCATATTACAAAATGAATTCTGCGTAACCTCGAAATTTGTCACTACTAACCGCCGCTACGGGGCAAGTTGTGATGTGCTTGAGGCACATTGTGACAAATAAACGGCACATACAAATACATTGTAACATACACAAGTTATGTAAGAAAGACGATTAAATGGGATATGTTAAATCAAGAATGAGAAATTTATTCATTTATAACGTTCTTAACACAATAAAACACTTTCATGTTTTAATAATATTGTAAATAAAATGAAAATAAAATAGTTAAATTGTTAACACTTGTAAACTCTTAGACCTTCCTAAAGATACTTTTAGAGACACTTAGCAATAAAATAAAAAAAAAAAAACTGTCTTAATCGGGAAAGAAATAAAAAGTAAGCCAACACTAATATTTGGCCATATTGACTTTTTGACTCGGTAGCCTACTAGAACGTGTAGGCCTATATCCTATATTTTTAATCACTCATTGTCATCGTATGTTTCAGCATCTTATTTGCAGTTAATACAAATATAATAAGGTTCATTTTTGGTACATTTGACATGCGCCCATCTTTTAGATGTCATGCATTGCACCCAGTCTTCTACGGGTGTAGAAATTTTGTATTGCTCCAAGCAAACTAGACATAAGCAATTTTCGTCATCTTCAGAGCTATCCAATACTTGCTTCGCCCTTTTTTCAATAACCTAGGTGTAATTTTTTTTATGCACTGCTTGGCCTTTCCATACAGTTTATTTTTTGCTTCTTCATCTTCAATTTGTTTTCTGCATTCTTTTGCTTTTTGTTCTGCTCGAATTTTCTCTTTTACATGTGTGGTTGTTAGAATGACAGATTTCAAACATTAAAGATCGCTTGCCTTTTCGAGGTCCTACTTTAGGGAGTGGTCTTATTTCTATAAGACTTACCACTGACACATTGCTATTATCAATTGTCATAGAATCATCTAATTCAATGAGATTTCTTTCTTCTGAAGTCGGTACTGCAATTGCACCATCATTGATTAAAATTATTGCTAAAGTGCTTGGTTTATTAATAGTTTCATATTTACTAAGTTTTTTCCATTGTTATTCTGGTCTTTAACGTTCTCATCTCTGATGGATAACGGTCGAACAGTTACTGAGGAATATAGGAATTCTTCATCTGTAAAATTGTTCCTATTAAATTCCCAAATTCCACTTCAACGAAATCCTGCTTGATTTTTTTTTGAGTGGCAGCACTAGGAAGGGCTATTTTGACAATACCTGGTATGTCGTATATCGACACAGTGCTTTCAAGATACTGGGGTAAGTAGTGACACTATCACAACGTGCCTCTTAGACGTCGTCACAACTAGCCCCGCGTTACGTCATTTTGAACTTTATTCATTAGTTTCCGAAATGTTGGCATGATTAACGAATGAAATAGATAGAATAACAGATCAAAACATAAGCATTTAAATAATGTTAGAGAAGTTTACATACCTCTGTATCCCTGTGGCAATGACAATTCCAACGTAGGTCGCAAAATTTACTTTTACGATAGAAAACAAGATAAATATTTTTATCTCGAAAACAACGCAACGTTATACTTCAAAACTTACGCAGCACATTGATACAATCACACTGTTTACTCACAGGACGCGACAGGTGCTGCAATCTATTGGCTCAGTCAAGAAGCTCGATGGCACAACTTGCCCTTGGCACAACTAACCCCGGTCTCCCCTAATCTCTCGTAGATGGGAACAACAATTAAAATTTAACAAGGGAAACACTTGAGGCATACCTCTACATCGGTTGCTAGCAACTGACTGCCATTAGGAAAGCTTATACGAACTGCTAATTTATGATGTAACTGTAACTTATAATTCTTATTTTGTACACTATACGCCACATCCAAATGTCTTTGTATTGTACTTTGCATACTGAAAACAGTTTATGAAATTGATGAATTTTGAAATCAATGTGTCAAACGGCAGCATTTCTAACTACTGTTGGATTGACTCATTTCCATCCTTTCACCGATTGAACGGACAAACATTCAATTTCGTTTAACGGAGCTATAAGTTTTCTAAACAGAAATTAGAGTGGCTGATCTTATATATATTTGTCTGCGAAATTCACGTAGTATAACTTCTTCATCTTTTAAAATTTCTATAAGTTGATTTCACAAGTAATATGTGACCTCCAGAAAAGGGAGTGTCATCATTTTAATATAAATGTCGTCCAATATTGGATTACGTTTATACCACAAAATCTAATACATATTGTTTGTATAATTTATTTCAAATTGTTATTTTAACTCGTGTATTTACTCGGCATCCTTTATTTAGCATTTTTGTAAGTTTTGGGGCAATGGATAAACACGGTTAAATGTATTTTCCTGGCATTTAATTAATTTATTCTGTTTTATTCCTGTATTTAATTTTGAACAGAATTACAGTTACCATAATATCTAAACTTTTACTTACGATATTTGTTTTTTCGAATTTCACGAGAATTCTAAATTTGATATTTGCAGGCAATCCTCTAATTAGTTTGAGCTATAAAGTTCTTTAAACATAAAAAGTTTAATTATCTCATGCTTATTCAGGTAGTCAGAGTAATTTCAAGACAAGAATGCATTTGCAAAAGCTGACGTGTATTTGTGAAAATATTTAAAATTTATTTAGAAAGTACAGTGAAACTTGATGTTAAACCGTTTGTAAAATCATAACTTGAAAAATGACTAAACTTTGTTATATGTATTTTAATGCTAGTTCACGTAATTATATATTCCATATTTATCTTTCTTATTTTTAAAGTTTTATTTAATCGTAGTGCACTTTTATATAATTTTATTCATACTATACTTATTATGTGACAATAGGATTAACCTTCGAACTATGGATTTTTATTTGCATAGTTTTCGTTTTAAGAGATTAATTTATTCACGTACTTTCACATGCAAATTATGTGATCTATCTCTGTGTTATGTAATATGATGTAATTGACAGAAAAATCGTACATTATTAAAGAATATAAATTTAATTTAAAAATTATGGCGTTGAATATCCATCTGAGTTCAAAAAATATTTATGTAAAAATTCTCAAGTGTAACACTTGGCACAATATTTTTATGAATATTATCAAGATTATGATTTTTCATTTCGTTGCATATGTTTTACGAATTTGTGAGAGAACGGACGTTTTGCAATATGTAAAATAAAAGAAGTATTAAAATATAACAGGAAAATAAAATTAATATAATAATCATATCATGTATGCATTCCACTACAGGCAAAGGGATTCCACAGGAGAAAAAAAATATCCGGTCAAGATGGCAGTCGGAAAATAGCAATGGATCAGTGAGAAAACAAGTTTGAAATTTCCATATTATCTGTTACGAGTAACTGCGCATGTTAAAAATATCTGAGTGATATTTAAAAGTTATAAATATTCCGATTGCATCTCTGAAGCACCGGGAAAAGGTTCGTGAGTAAAATTTGTATCGTGATTTAAAAATCGTGTGATTAAACGGTTACAACAGGTAAATTCACAAAGAAAAGTAGCAGCGTTATTAAATTACGCTCAAAGTAAAGTATGTAACATTTGGGGAAAAATATCAGCTGACTAATACCATGGAAAATTTGTCTCCAAGTGGATGCCTACGAATAACGACGCCTAGAGAGGACAGAAAGCGAGTTGAAATAGCAAAGAAGAACAGGCGAGCAATCTCAAAACAACACAAATCCTATTAATAGGGATATGACCTCTGAGGAGTTTATATCATTCAATTTATTAGGGAGGGAGGAATCAAAAATCATTATATAAGTATAACACAACGAAAATTCGATATCAGATGGAAGAACATATAGCGGACATAAAATATAATAGAGGTAATATTGCTTTATCCCGGCATAATCAGATAGAGAACATTAACAAACTTTTCAACTAGAATAGAATAATCTACAAATCTAATTTTTATTTACAATTATTTATAAGAGAGTCCATTGAAATTTATTTAACAGGCTCAGGAGTTTGTAAAGATACATTATCTTTTCGTATCCCGAATTTATGGGCTGAATGGTTGGACAACTTACGGAGTCGCTACATAGAGGGAAGACGTGCGATCGCGAAAATGTAGGGCGCGTTACATGATTACTTGTTTCTATTCGATGATTTTTTCCCTTTTTCATATGCATTGTATTTGTAATTTTCTGTTGTACATGACGACTCAGTAAAAGAGTTGAAACGTGTAAATTTTGATTTTTAATTTACTTTTAATGTGTTTTTATGACGTCTTTTAAGCAAATAAATATTGTAATATTGTTATATGAAAAAACTCACCAATCCCCATTCACTATCCAAATTATTATCATAATTTTCAAACAACTCCTTAAAATCTCTTTCTTTCATTGTTGCATCAGTATGAAAATCGACAGTGTTTAATTCATCAGCATTACAATCACCATCTTCTTAAAAAATGCAGCATCCTCAGTTCAATCCATCGAATCATTGATGCAACATTTTTTGAAAGATCGAACGATCATTTCTTGTGGTAATTCAAGCCAAAAATAGGAGGTTTGATTTTTATGAATGACCAAGTCCTAACAGAATGAGCGGGCACAATTAAACAGATTTGGCAGCACGCCAAGACAGAATAGGAAAGATAAATGATTTCCGGGAGCGTATTTTCTTTTCCATTACCTACACACAAAAATGCGCTAAGTTTTCGTTCGCTGAGTTTTTCATCACCATTTTTTTAACGTCGGCTTTTATACGAGTTTCCAATTTTGGTCGATGTTTTACTGAAAAGTAATATACTCGGCTTATATACGGAAATATATTATAATATATTGGGTGTTTATATAAAAAAAATCGCATACATTTTTTTCTTTTAAATTATGTATTATTTTTCACTCGGCATGGGAAAAATTTTTAGATTACCTGGGTGTAGAGCAATCAACATCAAAAGCTCATTTATTGAGAAAAACTATGCTGAATAAATATTTTTTATTTAATATAATTTGATTAGGAAACCGAAAAATTATTCTTCATTTTTGTAAAATGAAGTGTAACCGTGAAATTTAGTTCAGCCTGAGTCCTTAGATAAATATAGTATGTATCATGCATTGGGTATTTATATAACATAAAAATATTTTGCATAAATATTTCTCTTTTAAACTATATATCCTTTTTCTGTCGGTATGAGTAAAAGATTTTGATTACACGGGTGAAGAGCAATCAACATCAAAAGTTCATTTATTGAACTAAGCTATATTGAGTAAATATTAATTTATAATTTAATAAAATACTCCTTTCTTTATCGTAGATTATCTTAATTGTTACTTAGAAGCTCTCAAACTTTATTTAAAATAATATGTGATAACAGAGCTAATGGTAACTACATTTTTATTATATTTGAATCATTAAAAAAATTATTATGTTTGAATCATTTTAAAAATAAATAGTTTATATTAAAATTTTGCACTTGCAAGACAACTCTATCAAATGATATTTGCAAGGTATAGCAGCCTTAACCTGCTTATTGCATTTAAATTTCAGTGGATTTTAATGTCTTGATTTATTATTAATGATAATTTTGTAAAGAAACTTCACTGATACTTATTTGTCTTATCTAATTGTGACATCAACAGCGTGCTGGAAATGCAAAGTAATTTCACCAAAAAGCCGTATTAGCCGATTGGGATGTATACGAAATTTCAAGCGAATTATTTACTACTGTTTATGCAGATGATGGAAACTTCCTTCTTCTCTTGCGATTTCGTTACATTTTATTAACAAAAAATTAACATTGTTGGAAATATCATAATTAACTTTAACCCTTTAGTGCACAGCTTTGCATATATGCAAAGAACAGTGTTTTGATTTTAATAGATACTTTTTATTCGTATATAGCCAAATTCACACCAGAAAATTAAAATAGCATTATTTGCTGTAATTAATAACACATACAGAATATACTCGCATATAAGTCGACTCGCGTATAAGTCGACCCCCTAACTTTCAAATTCAAATTCTGGAAAATATCAAAAACCCGCGTATAAATCGACCCCCTAACTTTTTACTTCAATTTTACACAAAATCAAATCAAAGATTTCACTTGCCAACACGAAAGGTAGTAAGTAAACAAAAAAAAATCATTGAAAATTTTTTAAATAATAAATTATTAGTATTTGTATATTTTATATATTAATTTTTTATTCATACACATAAAAAGCCATAATTTTGCAGTATTTGAAGTTTTTGTTTTTACTTTTTTAACTGACTCGCGTATAAGTAGACCCCCCAAATCTGCTTACCGAAAATTGTCAGAAATTTCCCGACTTATACGCGAGTATATACTGTATTCCGTATTTAAATAAAGCGAAATTAACCTTTGAAACTTTCTGGTGTAACGTCAGATTCTCTGAACTACGCAATTTCTAGAATGTATTCTATCATGGGAATTAAAGGGTTAAATTTTAAGTTTTATAAAATAAATAATTATATAAATTAAGGTATTTAGAGACATACCTATTAAAATATTTATTAATTTGGAATATTTTAGCGTAAAACAGCCACGCGACAGCAGTTTTTACTTGTATAGCAGATGTGCAACCGTAGAAAAGATTGACGTATTATATAAAAAATGTATCTCTGATTTTTTTCGTTATATGTCCTGTGTAATAAATTTTTCAGAGAATCATATATAATTTTTTTCGAAACAAAGTAAAAAATCACGCATTTAAAGGTTAACGTCATATATATTTTTTTGAAATATACCGTGTCTGAACATACCATTACTGTAGCAACTATTGTGATTGTGATATCATTATGTTTATCAGAAGACAAAGCAAACTTGTTGACGTTAAGATATCTGCATTATTGCTAGCATCAATATCAAAGTACAGTTTTTGGTTTAGGAGATATATTTTTATGTTTGACTCAAAAATTGTATTTCTGATTAGATTTTATCAACCATTGTTTGCCTCGCTATAATAATTATATTGAAATACATTATAAAATTAATGCAATTTCGGACATATCGTGTTTGAACATACTATTACTGTAGCAACTTTTGTCATTCTGATATCATTATATTTGTCACAAAGCAAAACAGACTTGTTGACGTTAAAATATCTTCATTATTACTAACATCAAGAGCAAAGTATAGTTTTGGGTTTCAGAGATATAGTTTTATATGTTTGACTCAACAATTATATTGCGTGATAGATTTTATCAACCATTGTTTAATTGCTATAAAAAATATATTGAAATTACATTATCTATATATTTAAAAGACAAGGAAATTTTTTAGTCACCTGACCTGAGAATTCTAAAGAACCGATTTTGATCATTCTTTTTCTAAATGAGAGCAGATATTTGTAGATGTGCCCGCACTATTTTTTTTTTAAATATTTCCATTTTTATATGTTAATTCTAATTTTAAAGAAGTCCTTTATGAGATTTCTTGACATAGGTAGCAATCGTGTTACTTGCATTATTGACGAGGAAAGAAAAACAATGGGAATTACATTTTCATTACGGATGTCATTTTTAATTACATTTAAAAATAACTTTTAAAAAATTTCAACAGACAACGACGTCACGATTAAAAAAAAAATGCATTTTTACTCACAAAGCTGCTATATTTTAATATTTTTTTCATTCCACTAATCCTGTGATTGAGACACTAAAAAAAGTGTACTTCAGTAAGCGAAAATGACGTCATATTAAAAATAACATGAGTATTTCTGTTGATACAGCTAAACATTTTACTACGAATTCGCCTAAAAGTAAATTTCTGGATTTGGCAGGCACGCAGAGTCGAGAGGGCGAATGTTAACATGCAAAATTGTAACTGGCAAACATGACATCAAGCTTCGGAGTATTTTTATTAATAAACATTTGCACATTAAAATATTTTTTAATTTGTGAATATGGATATAAAAAGTAAGCATGTAAATTTTGGGACTGTGAAAACAACGTTTTTTTTTTTTTTTTTTTTTTTTTTTTCGGTGAAAAAAATATATATAATTGTGTCATAGTGGCGCAATTTTCGTTAATTTTTCATTACATAATTCATCATAATTTCTAAACTTAATTACATGCTACTGATTATGTATAGGAATAAAGTTTAATTTTTCAATACTTTGAAAAGTTAACATTAAACTTTGATTAAAAATAGTATTTGTTTTAAGAGTCGGGCTAGCCAATATAAGATTGATTAATTATTTTATTATTTTTATGATTTTTTTTATAAATTAAGTCAATCAGATATTCATCCGTTGAATACGGCGGGTTTGAATTTGTTATATATGGGGCAATCTCACAAACTTTTGACTTTTCTATATTTTTCAGTTCCTGAATAATAATTTTTATTTTAGTACGTATTCTTGGGTTTTTTTTTTATTTCTTAAACTGGAACACATCCCATTGCATGAATCCATAACGATATTAACGAGATAAATAAGTTTTGGACGATGTTGGGGGTCCAAATATACCACGAAATTCCTATACCGTTCCGTGTCCCTGATGCTAATTTTTAAGATTGGAGCTGTCTATATAATATTGTTTTAATAAAAGTAATTCGATGTAATTTTTTTTTCGAAACTGGGACCATTGTTTTACATAAATATGTAGCAAAAAATCAACCTGCCCACATTTTTATGGTTGTTATTATTTTTTGAACTCAGTCCCTGGATTTCAGACTCCTTACCGTCCGTCTTGCTAAGCTTATACAGAAAATCCCTTCAGATGCAGCCACAGAATTTATCAACTGTTTTCTCGTGTAGAAGTATGCTAGAGGAAGAATTGCTAAATTTTTTTTACAAAAAAATTACTGCAGAATTTAAATCAGCATTTAAATATTACTTTCAAACATCGTGGCGTTATTGGTGGTCATACTGTTCACTATGTTTATTCCTGCACTTTTCGAGGTAAATTAAATTTTTGTTTTTAATTTAATCCAATGTAAATAAGTGTTTCTAAAAATCAATGAATGTAATGGCTATCATTTAGTATTAACACGATTTGCCTAAAAATAAGTGGTAGTTTTCCTTACCATCCCTTTTTCCCTATACCGACCCCTTTATTTTCATTACCGCCTGTTCTTTAACACCCCTTTAAGACAATATTATACCAAAATATTGTACTAAAAATACTACTTTGTTATTATTTCTTATTGGAATATCCTGTAGGTACTATGTAAATTCATTATAAGTAAAAATTTAGAAGAAAAAAGTCCTTCCGGCCAGTGCCGGGAGGAAGAGGTAGCTTTCATTTTCCTTATTTTCAAAAAGCCAACTTATATTATTCAAACACACGAAGCTCAATTTAATGGAAACCGAATATAGGAGATTCAATATTAATTTTTATCAATACTAAATCATTATGAATGAGAATTTTGCGAAATTAGTCAGCTTTATCCAAGCTGCTTTTATTTAAACTAACTTATATTTGGCTGCCTAATTCGGCGATTTCTTAAAGTTCCTGCCATTTTAAGACAACATGGTGGATGAGGCTAATGAGTGAACTTGGTCGAGACCTTAGTAATGGCTGTGCACATTCTCACTCACATCGGAATCGGTTGATATATACGAGTGCTGTCGCAGGCAAAAAATAAGTTTTTCAAAATGTCACCCACATTAGAAATTGAAACTGCTATATCTGAGCCATTTTTTAAGATAAAGACAAACCAAAAATGCTCGTGAATGCTTATATCAAGGTCAAATACTTATGAAAGAAACCTTTTCATTTTTTTTTCTTTTTTTGGCACCTCACTTTAAATATAATTTTTTTTTTTTTAATTTAATGGCCGCCATTTTGAAACAAGATGGCTGATGAAGCTGGCCAGCGAACTTGGTTGAGATATTGATGTATACTATCCACATGCCTTCTTCCATCGAAATAGGCGAATACGTGTGTTATCGCGTGACAAATACAAGATCGTTTCAAAGTGTTAGCCATGCTAGAAATTTAAAGTGCTATAATTCAATATTTTTTAAGATATAAAAAATAGAACAAATTTTCAGAAACAAAAACTGCTCCAGAATCTTTGTATCAAGGCCAAATACACAAAAATTTTTTTTTTTCATTTTCCAATTTTTTAATACTTTATTTTAAATTTTAAATTACTTTTTTTTAAATGGCAACCCTTTTGAAACAAGATGGCGAATGAAGCTGACCAACGAAACTCGGTCGAGACATTGGTATGTACTATGTACAGATTAAGTTACATCCAAATCGGTTCTCATCCAAATCTGTTATCGCGTGACAAAAATCAGGTCGTTTTAAAATGTCAGCCACAATAGAAATTCAAAATGCTATAACTCAGCCATTTTTTTAGATATAGACGAAACAAAACCTGTTCCGGAATCTCTTTATTAAGGTCAAACATATACGAAGAAAATCTTTTTCATTTTCCAATTTTTTGGTATCCTATTTTAAATTTTAAATTTTTTAAATTTTTTTAAATGGCCGCCATTTTGAAACAAGATGGCGGATGAAGCTGGCCAACGAACTCGGTCGAGACATTGGTGTGTACTATGTACACACCGAATTACATCCAAATCGGTTCTTAAATACATCTGTTATCAAGTGACAAAATTCAGGACACTTCAAAATGTCAGCCATGCTAGAAATTCAAAATGCTATAACTCAGCCATTTTTTAAGATATAGACGAAACAAAAACTGCTCCCGAATCTTTTTATCAAGGTCAAACACATAAGAAAAAAATATTTTTTCAATTTTCAATTTTTTGGTACCACATTTCAAATTTAAATTTTTCTTAAAAATTTAAATGGCCGCCATTTTTAAACAAGATGGCGGATGATGCTGGCCAACGAACTCGGTCGAGACATTGGTATGTACTATGTATAAACGAAGTTACATCCAAATCGGTTCATAAATACGCCTTTTATCGCGTGACAAAATTCAGGACGTTTCAAAATGTCAGCCACGCTAGAAATTCAAAATGCTATAACTCAGCCATTTTTTAAGATATAGACGAAACAAAAATTGCTCCGGAGTCTTTGTATAAAGGTCAAATACATAAGAAAAAAATATTTTTCCATTTTCAATTTTTTGGTGCCACATTTTAAATTTTAAATTTTTTTAAAAATTTTAAATGGCCGCCATTTTGAAACAAAATGGCGGATGATGCTGGCCAACGAACTCGATCGAGACATTGGTGTGTACTATGTACACACCAAATTACATCCAAATCGGTTCATAAATACGAGAGTTACAGTGTGACATAGGTCAGATATATATATATATATATATATCAATTTTGAACGGAGGGTGGTTTCGGGGTCTGGGGGTCATGATCGATGAAAATATACCAAAATTTTTTGAAATCGCTTTCCTCCGAACGGCTTCAATAGGTAGCTTTTTGTAATGAAAGCTACCTAATAAAAGCTATAGCGGTAAAATGGTAAGTAAAACTAAACTCACAAGTTTAACTTAAACCTCAGTTAAATATAAAAAAATTTCGTTTCTGACCCTTTTTCTTTATTTTGAAACATTAAGGTATTCGTCTATAAGTTTAAAATGTTATTTTTGTAAGTTTAATTTCACCTGATTTTTATTCCTGAAAAGTCAAAAGATTGTGAGAATATCCCATATAACAGGATATTAAATTTACTGTCTATTGAAAATGCTTGATAATGTCAATAATTTTCAATATTCTTACACAAGAAAAGGAATTACATCATTTAATATTTGAAAACAAAATATGCGTAGAAGTAATTAAATTTGTTTAAAGTATTTATTTTTGAAATTTACAAAATAACTAATTTATTTTTTATAAACATTTATGTAATTTACCTTTATTTTAGGCAATATAAATAGCATACATTTTGAATTTTTTCATCTTGCATGTAATTTACAAATACATGCAGTAATTACTTTCAACTGATAGAATTTAATCTTTTATTTTCCATTACCAAAACATTTCGTCTTTGTCATTCCCTCTTTTATTATTCAACACTGCGTTTTATCGAACTCATGAGTCGGAAATTATGGATGAGTATAACGATAAAAGATACCATCTCAGGAAGCATATAAGTGCACAATCCGGCGTAATCAATTTTTAAACAACGCATTAGTTAAACTGTGAATATCGCTGTTGTGTTACCAATGAAAGACTCTAAATGGGTTACTGGAATTTTTAAAGGATTAAATCTGTAATATATGTACTTGCTTTAAAAGGTTTAAAATCTGCAATATTTCAATAGTTCAGATTTTGTATGTTTATATGTATATGTATATATATATATATGAATATTTGAATAGTTTGTTGCGGAATATCGGAGATTATTATCGATTGAAAGAATGGTTAGATATATAAATGATAAATTACGTTTCGAAAATAAATAATTGGCGTAGATAAATGTAATATATAACGCTTTTATATGTTGTTTTTATTTTTATTCCAAAATATAAAATAATAATAATAGTAATAATAATAAATAAATGAATATTGCAAATAGGTACTCTGTTATTTCGCAATCACTAATTGTATGAATAATATTATTTCTGAAAAGGAATTGTAAAGTTAATATATGGCCGCTAAATACATATTTATATTTAGGAAAAAATAAAACTTACTGGTGTTGGTACATTTTGGTTAGAGGTATTGCAGACACCTTTTAAAAAACACTTAACAGTTTAGTACTTTGTGCATTTTAGTATGATTTTAGATCTTTAAACAAGATAAATTTTTTATATACTTTAATATAACGGAAAAATAGCACCATTTTTTATTAAACTAGATAGTATTATTTGTTTTTATTTCTAAAATATCTACCCTATATAAATAAAATCCTAATGAAACGAATTTATGAAACGGAAGTATAAAATGGAAGTATGAATCGACTGATTAAACAACTGATTATGTTTCATGGCGATTTCTCCTAAAATATGGAATACTTTGCGATGAAATTAACACCAAAAATCAATATTGATCCGCAGATTTCAAAACTTGTATTAGAACTTTTAAATTCGAATTAGTTTTCGAAATATTAATTTTTTTCTAATTTCATATACATTTTTCTAATGATGGCAACTCAAATTTTAACCATAACAGATATTTTGTTTTCAGATTTTAGAAGAGGTTACTATTTTAAACTAATTTGACGAGAAGTTTGGCCTCCCTTAAATGTATGCTAAGAAATGTATCATGCTACTTTTCTTCATAATTTATTTTGTATTTCATTATCATTTTATTTAATACAAACATGTACACATATAATATATACATTTAAAATAAATGGCTTTCATTTCTTTATATATTTTTTAACGAAATGAAAAGAAAAATATTAGGCACAGATGTCATATACACACCGGGGTACCTAATTGGCGACAAAATGGCATTATTTTGGTTGACATGGTAACCCGGCTATTGTTGTTTATTTAATAATAAATGTTTATTTACTCTATTTTCTTTTTTTTTTTTTATTATATAAATTGTTTTGTTCTATAGTTAATTATTTTTTTGGTTATTTTCCTTTAAAAATAATAGGAAATAATTAAAAAATACGGTACTACTTAGTTATTCTGTCGACCCATTTCGCCAAATTATATAAATCGCCAAACCACTTGCCAAATTATACAAATTGACATAATTTTTATTTTAAATAACGAAAGAACAAAGAAAATAGCATAACATTAATAAATATACAAATAAAACGTCGAAATAAAAATCACTTGAAGACGTAAAGACGTGTAACTTGCTTAAAGTCAAGTGAATGTGACATTTACGATCAAGCATTATTGGCATTTAATCTTATAGTTTGGTGATAGATTGTTGGTCGACGGGATAACTAAGTAGTACCAAAAATACATACGTAACTGGTATTCGAAAACGAGGTTTTCGCCAAATTTTCGTTAAAAAAAATCACGCCAAACCCGGTGCGTATATAACATCTGGCCAAATATTAAATGATGTAACAAACGATGGCATTTAATTTCAACTTCATAGCAATGTTTTAATTTACCACTCGAAAAAAAAAAAAAATGCTAACTTGCGAGTTGAAAAATAGCTATTGGCGAGATTTGCACTCGGCTAGCGTAACAGTACCAAGAATTCTTTGCGACCATTGAAACTTTTATGTAGTTTTATTCGAAAAAGAAATTTGATTTTTTAATCAAAAGGGAAAACTTTCGGCACAGATATCATATACGGACCCATATATTGGCGCGATTTTTTTCTGACGCCAATGTCATATAAGCAACGGATACTTAACTGACGCAATAGTATCGCTATTTTGCTTGATTTGGTAAGCCGGATGTTGTTGTTTATGCTGTTGATGTTTTCCCCAAATTAGCGTCGGAAAAAATCGCGTCAATATTGGGCCGTATATGATATCTGGGCCAAACTTTCATATGAAAAGCGCACGGATCAGAGTGTATTTATTTATGGCAGTTACATGACTTGGACAATTATAATATACATGAAATGATGGCGATAGAATAATATTTGGTGACTTATCACCTGTACCTGGCTAACATTAAAGTTCCAAAATGGCACCAGGAATATAAAAAGCAAGTGGTTCGCCCGGAACTGTTGATGATAGTCACATGACTTAGGCTATTGTTATAGAAATTGTATTAAAATACTGAGGGACAAAGACTGTGCACGCTTAATTCATTTTTTTTAGCTTCTTTTCAAATATTTAACTGATCCTCTTTAATCAAACACGAAAACAACCATTGGATGTCTTAACAGCAACTGATTTGGACTTAAATTTTTGAAATCTAAGGAATTTAAATCGAAACCCGTTTACAGGGAGATCTGCACATCTTTTTTTCAGTATAATTCAATCTTCTATAATATTTTTAAAACCCATTAGATTTTTAGATTTTTAGATTCTGCTGTGTCTGAACGGGGGTTGGAGAGCGTATCTTGCAGGAGGCAGAGCCCCCTAGTTATCTATAAATTTATTTATATATGCTAAAAAGTTTTCAAATGCAAAATAAAAATTATTTCTTGTTGAAAAGACTCTTTTTTTTTTTTTTTTTTTTACTTTCTTCTATCTTTACAAGAAGAAAGTATTGGTTTCATGAAAATTTTCGAATTCCAGTTTTCGACGGATTTACACGTTTTATGGGTCAGAGATTCCGAAAACATGTTTTTACAAAATGTCTGTCTGTGAGTCTGTCTGTCTGTATGCATATGACACAAATTTTGTGGGCGCTCTATCTCAAGAACTACTGCACGGAATTTAATAAAAATTTTTATTCATGTAGTCCATGATAGAGGTTGGTGCTAATTAGTTTTTGGTGTAAATCGCCCTGCAGGTAGCGCCGCTATGTAGCATTTTGCAGGATTTCCGCAAAAGCTCTATCACAAGAAGCACGGATTTTTATAAAACTTCAGATTCCGTTTGCCCTTGACATGAATGGATGCTGTTTACGTTTCAGAGTAAATCGCCCAACAGGTGGCGCTGCTATGCTGCATTTTGCAGGATTTACACTATTTTCGCAGTAGCTCTATCTCAAGAACTAATGCACACATTTTCATCAAAGTTCGGATTTAGTTAATCCTTCATATGGAATGATGCTGACTACGTGTTGGTATAAATGGCCCAATAGGTGGCGCTGCTGTGCTGTATTTTGAACTATTTCCTCACTAGCTCTATCTCAAGGACTAATGCACAAATTTTCATGAAAATTCAGATTTAAATTTAACTAGATTAATATTTCTGCTTATTATGTGCTGTTGCAAATCGCTCAACAGGTGGCCCTTCTATGCTGCATTTGTCAGGATTTGCGCAATACCTCTGTCTCAAGAACTAGTGCACGAATTTTCCTCAAACTTCATATTCAGTTAGACGTTGATATAAGTTGGTGATAATTAGGTTCTAGTGTAAATAACCCAATAGGTGGCGCTGCTATGCTGCATTTTGCTGTATTTATACGATTTCAGCGACAGTCATACCTCGAGAACTAATGCACGTAATTTCATATTTTTAGAATTTTCATGATGAACACAGATTGCCATTTAATTTTGCACTGAGATAGTGAATTTTGAAGTATTGACATGTATGAGATAGAAGAAAGTTTTGTGATGGCCACAACATACTAGTTTTAATAAGAAGTAAATATCGACTTCAACTTGAAAATTTATATGAATGCCTACAATTTTATTAAAAAAATAAAACAATAAATTTGTACTATATTTTCTTTTATAAAAATATATCAAACGCTTTGTGCGACTTTTAATACATAAGCTAAAACGTTTAACAACGATTTAACGCATAAATACGAACAAACATGTCACAAAAAGTCACATACGATCGTTTCGAGGATTCTCGAGTTCTCTGGATCCTTAAAAAAAAAAAAAAAAGAATTAAAAGGAATTATAGTCCTGAGTACTGGATAATGGTCTGATTGAAAAGGCGAAAGCAAGAGTTTATATGACGTAATGGACCAGAACTAACTCGAAAAAAAAAGGAGTCACTGTGCAAGATCCCTCCTAGCGAGGGAAAAAGAGTGCTGGTCATATCATTCATTAAGGAAGAAATATATTTATGAATATAGTAAGCTTCGTAAAAGTCTAGATCCAAAACTGAATTACATTTTTTATTAGTTGCCTCTGGATACTTAAACTGGTGGTTGGAATTCCAACAACGTTTTGCTATTGTAGATTTCTCATATTCCTGCCTTCTAACGTAATTCTGGTATTCTTTCAGCCTACTTCTAAGAGCACGCTTCGTTTGCCCAATGTAAGAGAGGCCGCACTCACAATTTATGAAACACACTCCTTTATATACACTCATTTATACAGGGTGCAATATGTTATCTATCGCTGACCTTTACTTTCTCAACCGTTGGTCGTAGACATATAGTTCCAATTACAAAAACGTTTCAAATGAGGTAAATATTCATGTTGTCACATTATTTAAAGTAAAATTTTTTTAAATAAAAATTACGAAAACTAAATTTTTATACGGCCCCCCAGTCCCTATAGTTATATTTAGTAAAAGTTTACACATATCATAAGAATTATAACACAAAAAGTTTGACATCTGTAATACAAAAATTGACACAGTTATTGAATTTCAAAGTTTGAGATTTTTCCACATGATTTTGTCTTTCATATGATTTAATGTATACTGGCCTCCAAAAGTTAAGGTACACGGACTAAATGCGTTCGATTGCACACGTTTTGTCGAATATCTACAAAACTTACTGACTAATTGTTCTTGAACTTCTGGGATGAAAAGAACATGTTTCATTTCATATTTCTCGGTGAAGATTTAGTTGGGGGTACAATTGGGGGGCTAATAATAAATTTAATAATAAAATAATATTTGCGATCACCTATGTAACAGGACAGGCTGGAAATGGTTTGTCACTGTGGTAAATGACTATTTGGGTCCTGTTGAACGTTTGTATGCATTTGTGTAAGCATAGCACTCATATTCGTGAAGATGTTAACGTTTTTGTGAAAAACTCAAATGTTTTTTTTATAGCATACAGTGTTTTCAACCAAATTTAACACAAATTTCCAAAAACCTGACAAAGAACAGTAGAAACAGTATACTGCAATTAAAACATGAATATATTGAATATTTGATAAGGTATGGGCATTTTCATGAGATAATTTTTAACTGCGCATGTGCGGAAGATTTCAAAATTTTCATTTCATAATTTGGTACTCAGTATTTTGGGGCAACTTCTATAGAAAGTCTAGTCAAATGTTGTGAAAACTTAGGAAGATGCAGTGAGCTGATTGAAAAGTTGTGTAAAATCCCTTATAATAAAGCTATTTTTAGAAAGCAACTCACTATATCGACCCCATCTTTGTGAATTTTCGCAATATTTGACTAGACTTTTTATATAAATTGCCCTAAATAGCTGACTACCAAATTCTGAAATAAAAATTTTGAAATCTGCTGCGCATGCGCAGTTAAAAATTATCTCATAAAAATGCCCATAACTCATCAAATATTCAATATAATCTTGTTTTAATTGCAGTATACTGTTTCTACTGTTATTTGTCAGGTTTTTGGAAAGTTGTGTTAAATTTGGTTGAAAACTCTGTATGCTATAAAAAAAAGTTTGAGTTTTTCACAAAAACGTAACATCTTCACGAATATGAGTGCTATGCTTACACAAATGCATACAAATGTTGAACAGGACTCAAATAATCATTTACCACAGTGACAAACCATTTCCAGTCTTTCCTGTTATATAGGTAATCGCAAATATTATTTTATTATTAAATTTATTATTAGCCCCCTAATTGTACCCCCGACTAAATCTTCACCGAGAAATATGAAATGAAACATGTTCTTTTCATCCCAGAAGAACAAGAACAATTCGCCAATAAGTTTTGTAGATATTCGACAAAACGTGTGCAATCGAACGCATTTAGTCCGTGTACCTTAACTTTTGGAGGACAGTGTAATTCGAGATAAAAATCAGGTTGCAATGTCCTTTTTACGGCGAAACCACCTTTAGCCGGTATCGCCTATATGGGGAATCATCAAATAGGATTATTTCATCTAAAAATTTGAGCTAACTTTTATGGGTCGAACAACATTCAAACGTACCGACGACACCGGCTAAAGGTGGTTTCGCCGTAAAAAGGATATTGCAACCTGATTTTGATCTCTAATATTTTAATTCATTTTTTAACTGATCCCTCATATGAAAGACAAAATCATGTGGAAAAATCTCAAACTTTGAAATTTAATAACTGTGTCAATTTTTGTAGTACAGATGTCAAACTTTTTGTATTATATCTGTTATGATATGTGTAAACTTTTACTAAATATAACTATAGGGACTGGGGGACCGTATAAAAAGTTAGTTTTCGTAATTTTTATCAAATTGATTTTTTACTTTAAAAATGACACACCATGAATATTTACCTCATTTGAAACGTTTTTGTAATTGGAACTATATGTCTTCGGCCAACGGTTGAGAAATTATAGGTCGGCGATAGATAACATATTGCACCCTGTAGAATTTTTTGTGAGTGCGGCCATTCTTACATTGGGCAAACTAAGCGTGTTCTTAGAATTTACCTGGAAGAACACCAGAATTACGTTAGAAGAATTACGCCAGTACTCAGGGGTTACAACCGAGGGTTTCTTTGAACCCACTTTAATCCATTTTTTTTTTTTCTCGCACTGAGGTAGAGGAACCGGGAATCCTCAAAATGATCGTATGTGATTTTTTGTGTCATGTTTGTGCATATTTATGCGTTATATCGTTTTTAAAGATTTTAGCTTATATATATATTTTCTTTTGTCTATAAGTTACATATTAAGTTAACACTTTGTATTACCGCGTTGTATATATGCTACAAACCAAAAAGGGAATGTTACTAATACAGTTAGCTTTAAAAGACACTTTTATTATTACTGCTATATCTCAACACAACAATTAATAAAATTATTGATGAAATTCTCAACTGAACTAGATTTTTATTCAAATGTTTATCATTTAAGCAGTTTTGAATCGTTATTGTTAAAACATATTGTAAACGTAGAAATAAAAAACAGTAGAAGCCCAAACATAAAATTTTTAAACATATAAATTCGTATACTTTGCAAATTTGTACTACAAAATTTATAGTATTTATGAGAGGTATGTAATTTTCTGTTTATTGCAAATGTGAAGAAAGTATTCTTTAGTTCTTTTTTTCAAGTTCGATTTATTTATTTATTTATAGCATTTTAAATGTATGTATTGTAACATATGAGTAAATATTTTTCAAACCGGAATTGTATAGTCACAAAGGGTTAAGCCTTAAAAGCTGCATGGAGACTGTCAAAATCCAGATACTACATGTACTACACGGAATAAGAAATGTGGCAGTGTAAGAAAAAGTGTAATGGTACGTGGTCTATTTCTATTCTGTGTTTCCCAACACCTTCAAATATATAATCTATAAATTTAAATATTTTTTAGGGTTCCGTACTTAAAAAATATAAAGGAACCATTATAAGGTCACTCCAGTGTCTGTCTGTCCGTCTGTCACAGTAATTTTTTTTTTTTTTTTTTTGGCAAACTACGGAACATTAGAAAGTTCAAATGTGGCAAAAGTAATAAAGGCTTCATATTTATTGATTGTTAACCTTTCACAAATATATCTAGAAAAAATGTACACAGTAAAAAAAATTTGTAAAGTTACTAAATTTTTTCTAGGAAACTGAGATTTCTAGAACTTTTTATGCAGCAACAAAAATTTAAGTAACAGATACACTTTTACACTATAAATCAAAAAAAAATTGTAAAGTTACTAAGACTTTTTTAGGTAACTGGGATGCCCAGAACATTTTATGTAACTGAAACCCGTGTTACAGATACAATTTTAGTAAGATTATTGTAATTTTAGTAGATTCTTTTGTAAAGCTACATATTTCTGTACGTTTACAAAAAATAGTTTTGAAGATTTATATTTTTTTTATACAGTGTACAGATAAAATTTTAGTAAGGATACAGGTTTTTGTAACTTTACATTTGTAGAATTAAAGATTTTATTTTACAGTGTAGAAGATTAATTAAGTTACTTGAAAATTAAAATATTTCTTTTGTATATCGTATGAAAATTCTCTTAACGTCGAATTCACATATACATCTGTTTTAATTCTAGGTATTATATTTTCAGACATATCGTCGAAAATGGAAATCTAAAATGCGTCCCCCCCTCTCTAGTCCCGAATCTAATGAAAACAAAATTATGAAAGAACAAGTAAAAATTAAATTTAAAAAATCAAAAAACCCGACTGCGTAAAAAGCGAACTAATTAATTATTTCTCCTTAATGTGAAACTATTTTTTATATTACTTTCCTATTTTTTTTTATTTACTTGTATTGATGACTTTTAAGCTATGTTTAATTATTAGTTCCTATCTATAAACACTGTTTCCATGAGATCTAAAGATGTCTATAAAAGTTAGAGTTGCAGTAAAGCTAGAGATCCTACGTACATAACTTCCAAGTTGTGTAATATTTAAACTGAGCTTTTGACTGTAAAATAGGGAATGGAACATTGTCTTCATTTTGAAAGTCCTATCCAATGATATGCCACTCAATAGGGTGCGTAAAAATTGTTTTTAGCCTCTACCACCATTTTGTATTTTACGGCCGCCATTTTGAATTTATAAAAACAAAAGCTAGCCTATAACCATCTGGCGGTTAAGAGGAATCGATAGAGACTTCATACAGTAAAATCCATTCAGCCGTTGGGATGTTTCGAGGGTATAAAGAAATCCACATACCCAGATACGCGTAAAACATATAACCCTTCTTGGCAGTCGGGTAATAAGGGGAAATAAAAGTTTATTTAAACTTTACAGAAAAACTATAGCGATTACCCCAAGTCACATAGTTTTTCAAAAAAAAAGAAAAAAAAAAATTAGCATTTTTTCGTTACATTTAAATTTCACTTTGCGGGCAATCAGCAAGAGATTTGAGGGGCGGTCCAGGTATATATCGTCACGGTAGTATAAAAGGATTGCTGATAATGATTTTCGAAAAAAAATGACGGAACTGTCGGAATATTATTTAACACTTGGTCTAAGTCCATTCCTTCTAGAATCTACTAGCAGAGAAAACACAATTATTGACAATGTACTCACCAACATCCATTTGCAAGTTGACGTTATTCATTCGTTTTTTTTTTTTTTTTTTTTTTTTTTTTGAAAATTTAAAAAAGTTATATAAAATAGCAATATTTCATACAATTTAGGCTTCATATCTCTCGGAACTTTCATGGTATAGCCATATATACTATTTTTGTATGTATAGCTATACACAACCCTACACGGTATAGTTTTTTACAAAGTTAATATTCTTTTAGCAACGATTTATTTAACACTTTCCAACAAAGTCTAAAAGTGTTTATGCATTCGTTTTTTCTGTCTGTCTGTCCGTCTGTCCTCGCTCTAACTCTCATAAATATACTTGTATTTTCATGCAATTGATATAGATTATTTAGGGTCGCCAAAGCATATTTGGTAATTGCATATGAAGTATATAAGCATAGGATTAATAGTTCATTTACAGGGCCACTCAAAAGAATTCAATTACAGTATGGTATATGGGGAAAAAACGTTTGTGGAGTATTTCAATGACATTACTCTGTTTCAAATGTATTGAAACTGATATAAACGGAATTTCACTACGATCGCATTAGAACAGAGCATTCAAGTCATTATTTATTCATTTACGGGGACACACAAAGGAAACTGGTTACAGTACTGCCTTTGAGTTATAATCGCTGGATTGTACGTGTTAAAATTCGGTATGCGCTTTTAAATGTGACTAATTCTTTTGCATGTTACTCGTTATACATAAATTCTATACGTCATATACAGGGCTGCACAAAAGTATTCAAGTACTATTCTCCTTATTACATTATTCTGAATGAGATGAAATGTGTTTCATATTCTATGCTTGACGCATGATTTTTTCGTTCTTGTTTGTAATATTACAGTTACCAGTTAATATTCGCACTGGACCAATTATTTTTATTTTTATTTATTTATTTATTTATTTATTTATTACATTCTTCTTTCTGCAGAAGAAAATAGTTTAATCAATTTTTTCTTTGACTTGCAGTTTTCGGCGAATATAAACGTTATAAAAGTTAGAGATCCAGATAAACACGTTTATACAGAATGTCTGGTTGTCCATCCGTCTATCATTGTGTCTGTATGCCCGTGTGTCCATATGTACTGAATCATGGAAAAATGTATGAAATTATGATTGTAATTGAACCAAATTTCATATGTATGTTTTTGACTATTGCCAGAGGGTCAAAGGGGAATTTTGCGATATTCCACCAGTAGGGGCACTGTAATAGTGAGCTTCTTGTAATCTTTATTATTGCATCATAGGAATGTGTACAAAATTTTCTGCATATATTTGAAGAAACTTCATATATAAGTTTTTGACTGTGACTTCAAGTCCCAGTGCAAAACGTGGAATCACCTCAGAAGGGGTCACTGCGGCAGGGATTTATCTTCCTTTTTCGTAATTCTGTTGTACATCGGCTGTTCATGCGGCGATGGGCAATTGGCATTTAAATAACCCGACGAACTTCAAGTAGCTGACGCACAACAGAATAAAGAAAAATATTAATGTCATTAAATATCTTGATCCTGATTAACTCGTTTTGACCCGACTGAAAAGAAGGTTTATGTGTTTCACACGTATCTGGGTATGTGGATTTCTATATACCCTCGAAACATTCAAACGACTGGATGGATTTTAATGAGTGAGATCTCTGTCAATTCGTCCTTATCCTCCAATGGTTATAGGCTAGGATGTGTTTTTATAAATTCAAAATGGCGGTAGAGACGAAAAACCAAATTTCACACAACCTATTGGATGGTATATCATTGGATAGGTCTTTCAAAATGAAGACGATGTTTCACTGACTATTTTACAGTCAGAAGCTCCGTTTAAATATTACACAACCTGGAAGTTGTGTAGGTAAGATCTCTAGCTTTACTGCAAATCTAACCATCATAGACATCTATAGGCCTCATCAAAACAGTGTTTATAGATAGGAACTAACAATTAAATGCAACTTAAAAATCATCTATACAAGTAAGTAAAAAAAAAAAAAAAAAAGATATGTAATATGATAAAAACAATTTCACATTGATGCGAAATAATTAATTAGTTCGCTTTTTACGCAGTCGAGTTTTTTGATTTTGTAAATTTAATTTTTATTACTCCGATTGGTATAATGAAGTAGGAATTTAAGATGAAAATCAAAATTAGCGTACTGTTGATGAAATAATACTGAAGTATTAATGTGGGTAAAAAAAAAAAAAATATTTTAAATATTAAGGGGTCTCAAGAGTCTTACTTTTTACCTGGCAGTGCAATTTAACAATATGTAACATTTAATTTTTTTCGCAGTCTCTATAAAACATAAATGCATAAAATTTTTAACACAGGCAACCTAATATCTCTTCTATTTAAAATAATTTTTTAAATATTCTATATTGACATTTTATTTTATTTTCTATATGTTTAGTTTTGATTTAAAAAAAATTTAATTATTTTTTGACTTGCTTGCACTGCGCGCAACATTCTTCACAAACTAATAAAGTAATTTGGATGAAACTTGGTAAACATCTTCCTTTTAAAGTAAAGAATAACTTATACTTCAGATTTAGTATTATAATTGCAGTGGATATTTAAATTTGGTAATTTTTCATTAAAAGAATGAATTTTTTCAAAAAATTTAATTTTAATTTAAATTTTAAATAAAATAAATAAATAAATTGCTTAAAAATGAGGTATACGTTCAAGATACATTAGTTTTACATCATTATCAATATATATATATATATATTTTTTTTTTTTTGGGGGGGGGGGGTCTTGCAATAATAGTTTTGCTACAGTCTTGCGCGCAGTGCACGCAAGTAAAAAAAAAATATATATATATTCTTTTTTATCAAATTTAAACATAGAAAAATAATAAAATTTCAATATAGAATACTAAAAAAATTATTTTAAATAGCAGAGGTATTAGGTTGTCTATATTAAAAAAAAATTATGCATTTATGTTTTATAGAGACTGAGAAAAAAACTTAAATGTGACATGTTGCTAAATTGCACTACCAGATAAAAAGTAAGACTCCCGAGAACACTTAACATGTATGAGAAAGAAGAAAGTTTTGCGACTCGAACCTGCGACTAGTTTGTGTAATACTTAAATGTTTTTGTGACACATTGTACTGTAGTAAATGTCAAAATCAATTTCAAATACTGTTCACTTCTTACATTTTATCTCAAAAATGGAGATATCATTTATATAAATATTTTTACCTTCAATCTCTAAATTTTCAAGAAACACATAGCATACAAGTACAAATTAAATAAAAAAAAAAAAAACAAAAAAACATGACTGCGTAAAAAGAGAACTAATTAATTATTTCTCATCAACGTAAAGCTATTTTTTATATTACTTACCTGTTTTTTTTATTTACTTGTATTGATGGCTTTTAAGGTGTGTTTAATTGTTAGTTCCTATCTATAAACACTGTTTTGATGAGGCCCATGATAGTTAGATTTGCAGTAAAGCTAGAGATCCTACCTACCGAACTTCCAGGTTGTGTAATATTTAAACGGAGCTACTGACTATAAAATAGTCAATTAAACATCGTCGTCATTTTGAAAGACATACCCAATGATATGTCACTCAATAGAGTGCATAAATTTTTTTCGTGCCTACCGCCATTTCGTATTTTACGGACGCCATTTTGAATTTATAAAAAAAAATCTAGCCTATAAACATCGGACAGTTAAGACGAATCGATAGAAACTTCATTCATTAAAATCCATCCAGCCGTTGGGATGTTTCGAGGGTATAAAGAAATCCACATACCCGAAACACATAACCCTTCTTGGTAGTCGGGTAAATATAGCCCCAAATTATGCTTTTCATTTAACTTAAATCTGTAAATATTGTCAAAAATGTAAATTCTTCATATTTTCCCTTCTTTTCGGATTCGAGTTTACAGAGTGGTAATCCCCCGCACATGAACAACGAGTGAGAATCAAATGATCTGAAAAGTAAAATTTAAAAATATTTTAACTTATCTTATTTTTATTTAACACGAAACATTATTCTAGCACGTTTGTTTTCAGAACTGGGTGTACTATATTGAATACGATATGTTTTTATGAAAATTGCCCAATTATTGCCACTTCTCCCTTATACATATATTTTTCACAATTAGTATTATTTTTGTTCATTTGTTTGGACGCATCGCCATTTGCATTATAATCATAATACATGAATATTCAGAGTTCATAAAATATTTAAAGTACGCAATTGTCTTTAATTAAAACCCTCAGCAATTAATTTAGTCTAAATTTGAGTAATTTAACTCATTTATAATTATATTTCTTATATAAATGCTTTTTCGACATCAATCATTCAAATGATACATGATACGAAATGAAATAAAAAGAAGAGTGCCCAGTTAAACTAATGGCAATAAGCTCAAAGGCTAATCACACTAATTGTATATTATACACTTATTTATGTCTATTAATCATAAAATAGTACTCATTCTTTTTCAGGAAAACTGTAAATAATAAGGAAAGCTCCTGATCAAATAAACCGTTCACCAATTTTGAAGCAAATCAGATAATTCAGCATAAAAATCCCATTTAACCAATTTTACACCCCCCCCCTTTATATTTATCCAATGAATCTTCAAATCTAATAAGGGAAGTGCCTTATAAGAATGAACCTATTTACAAAATTTTAAGCCAATCGTATAATTTTTCATGAAAAACCCATTTATCAAAATTTACGGGGGTATTAGCCTCCGTTTCCCCTCTTTATACTTAACAAATGAACACCCAAAACTAATAAGGGAAGCGTCTTATCAGAATGAACCTATTTACAAAATTCGAACCAAATCGGATATTTCTATCAAAAGTTATCGCGTTATGTACATACATACGTAGATACAAAGTACAGTCGTGGAAAAAAAAAAGTAAACACCCCCTACTAGCTCCTCAACAAATTATCGTAGAAGAAAGACTGGTACCGAACAATTGGAAATAAAGTCTACTTTAAAATGATGTATTTAAAATTTGCTTAGGAGGCTATCTACATATTAAAACGAACAATGACTTTTTTTTTTTTTTCAATAGCAGTACACAATTCTGACAGCATAAATGAACTCTACACCCTTCAATGAGCTTAAAAACAAATTTTAATGCAATTCGTACCATAAGTTTCCGAGAAATTAATTATTTTAAAACTAGCGTATTTTAAGGGCTGTATCCAAATTAAAGTTCTGTACTCGATTGTTAACCGAGAGAGCCCCTTTCTTGATCAAGGCACCTTAAGTGCCATTCAAGGAGTCAATGAAGCCTGTTAGATTACAGGTCAGCATAATAAGTTTAAAAATATCTAGTCACTTCTATAATAGACGGCCACTTAAACCATCATTTTGCCGTTGTTTAAGAATAATTTGAAAACTACTTGGAAGAAAAATGTGAAAATTTGGATTTCCATAAAGCAGGACTTAATAAATCTAAATCCATAAAAAAATTGTAGGTTGCAATTCATAATATTTTCGAATATTAATTCCATAATTCATATCATAAAATTATAAAAATTGCAAATTCAGCGTATTTATATGTTTGGGTATATTAGTATTATTGCTACAAAAAAAAAAATAGCACATTAGGAGTATAATTTCAGGAGATATAAATAAAAATATGAAAATGTAATTTAATAGTAGAAACACTAAATTTTGAATGTTTATAACTCAAAAACGGATCATTCAAATGACTTGAAATTTGGTGTCTAGGCGTAGTTTGAACCGAAGATTTGAAATATCTTGTTAAAATTGGGTATTGCTTTTGAAAAAAAATGAGTTTTGATTCGTATTAATATGTAGATGGCCCCCTAAGAAAATTTTGTATACATCATTTAAAAGTAGAATTCATTTCCAGTCCTTCTATACCAGTAACTTCCGTCTACGATAATTTTTGAGAAGTTAGTAGGGGTGTTTACTTTATTTTTCCACGACTGTACATGCATAACATGCGGACTTGCGGACACATTAGATTTCAGGCTTTGATAGCCTGTGAGCCAAAAACAATGCAATTTATATAATTCAAATTTTACTCTTTAAATATGAAAACAAATTTCTGCATCAATAAAGGAATATAAATTAAGCCTCTCAAACATATTCTTTTATGCAACATTATGAAATCTACATTTCACTTTTATTACTATCCGAATTTACATAATAATGAAATGGATACCAACTACATTGAATGCCGATAATACTTACTAATGAGAAAATGATGAGCAAAACGTAATGCTAAACTCTGGAAAACTTTTACAATATTTTACAATCGGATTATTTTTTTGCATCTCTATCAGATTTATCATGAAGTTAGATTAATGTAAGAACGCGCCTGTATTTAGAATGAAATAATGCGATGTTTTTTCATTTTTATTATGACTTTTTTCTTTCATCTAGTTTAAAAATCAAAAGTATATAACTAATTTAAAACAAAAATTTTTAATTCACATGTAATTGTGTTTTCATCTCTAGAAAAAAACGAACCACTCCGATAGAACTTTGTGATTATAAAATTATTTTTCATAATTTAAATTTCCATATAATTTTCTGCTGATTTTTAAAAAAATGTACTATTGAAAACTGGTCTTCATATTTAATGCGGATATCGATTTTTTTTTTTTTTTTTTTTTTTTTTTTTTTTTTTTACATTTTAAAATAAAATTTTCTTAAAATTAATTATAATCTCTTCAGCCCCCTAATGTAAAATAACACTGCGAATACACATTCTTTGATTTTTCACAAACAAAAAGACATAATTGATGCTTTAACACTAGAACCGTCGGCAAAAACGTATACCTATAATCGCCAAAGCGGCCATTTTGACCGAAGGGGATTACCATGCTCAATTATTGTTTACTTGTTATTTTTTACTCTTAGTATCGTTTATTACTATTATTACTATCATTGCACATATAATAATATATATTTCATAATTTTATTATATTTTTTTATACTTTATTTTGTCATACCTATATTATATTGATATATGTATATATATATTATTTATATTTTTTATTTTAAGAATATTTTCATAGTAAAAAATATTTTTCATGAGAAATCGGAATTGCTAAAAACAAGAATAAACTTTGTGAAAAAAAATATTTATATTTATCCCCTGAGCAATACAATATTCAGGATGGAGAGTGGTCAGGAAAAAACACAGTCAAAAAAAGAGGAACCTACCAGTATTTTCTTCTAGAAAATACTACAAATAATATAAAGGAATTAAAGAAAGCGGATTTCTCTTTAACAAAATACCGGTATGTAACACCTTTTTTGACTGTGTTTTTTAGAATTGATACTCACTAGATCTAGAAAATTATAAAACACTTGTAGAGGTCATTGTCTACAACTAGCTTTTGTAGAATAGTTCCGTGGCATTTGGTCGAGCACGTCGACGCCAAATTTTGTAGAATTATAGAACTTTACAGTTTCTGGTTAAATGTTTATCACTAGTTTCAAATGTAACTGATGGATGTCGGAAACTTCGACTTAAAACATATTTATTTTTCTTCCCTTGATAAACTGAACGTAATATCATCTTTGGGAAGAATTTAGCTGATCTACAAAGACTTTTTCAGATTTTATGGTCTGTGGAATTTTGTTTTTCGTCCGCGATTGACTGTGCCAACAATGCTTGTTTTTAGTGACTTCAGCTTTTCTACAAGGGGCAGTGAAGTAAAGAAGTTATCTGTGGAAATGTTGTAACCTTTGTGGAAGTATGGTTGTATGAAGTATGGTGTGTTACGACATCTACTAGATAAAATGTGCATTAAAATCGACGGCGGTCATTTTGACCGTTTCAGCGGTTCTAGGTATACCAGGGTTGTAAAAAACCCGGGTTTTTTGTTAAAAACCCATCCCGGGAGGGTTTTATTAAAAAACCCGTGTTAAAGGGGTAATTTTCCCCGGGTAAATTGGCTACTAAATTTCGGTACTTTGCAAAATTTATCCGTTAAAATTTTGAAAATTCTCAAGAAATTTGATTTCCGAAACAAGTGGCAATCCTGATCTCAAATACAATCTTTGTAAACAAACACTTCATAGTCTAATAGAGGGGAATGACTTCATAGTCCTAATAAGGATATCAATATTTTTCTCTGTTCTTAAAATACATATATATTATATGACCCCTTAAATTTAAATAACAAACAAATTTTAAATTGCAAAGCTATCAATTGTGTGTTATTTAATAATAAAATATAAATATAATTTAAAGAAAAAAAACTTGCTCCTTTGACATTATTATAAGATTAGCAAATGTTGATAAAAAATATCTTACAACAAAAATGTTTCTTATGTATATACAGGGTGGCCACTCCAACGGTGTCCAATGATAATTCCTAAACCGTTAGTCATACACATATAGTTTAAATATTAGAAAAATGTTTTCCTTTGAGGCAAAGAAATATTTTAAAAGCGATTTGGGTCAATAAAACCATTTCTTAAAATATTACGAAATTTAAGTGTTTATAAAGCCCCCGGTACTATAAGTTATATTTAGTAAAATTTTCCTATTACACTGACAAGACAGACAAAAAAAGTCCCATTCATTTAACACTAAAATTGACTGAGTTATGAAACTTTAAAAATGCATGACTTATACCACTTTTCTGCATCTGAACACAAATGAGTTTGGCCATGCTTTGAGGGGTCATATCCTAAGGGCTTAAAGTATTCGAAGAACGTTTCATGTGTATCAGCGCTTTGAAAAAAAATAGCAAAGTGTTATGATTGAGTTAACTTTTATTAAGTTTCAGATTGGCTAAAATTATTGCATTTTAGCATGTGTTTTATTTTGTAAGTATTTGAGACTATTTCTTTTAATGATTTCTTTTAACAAATATTATGTTATTTTATTTAACTTCAACGTTCGTATGTATGTTTTCCCAGTTCAAAATTTGTAGTCGAAATTTAACTCACTTTCAAGTTTCAAATATCCGATCGAGATTAATTTTACATGTATACTGATGTACATCCGATGACAATCTAATATTATTATGATTTTCGGTGGTTACCATTCATACTTATTTTACAGGACAATAAAGGTCAAAATTAGCACTAGCCACCGGCCACAGTACCAGTAAATGAAAAATTGTCTATCAGCGGCCATCTTCCGGCCACTTTTTTACAAGGAGATAATAAAATTTTCTTGCATTTCATCAAGGATTCCACCTTTTTTGGTTCTAGTATATTTATATTAACATATTTATTTGTGCTACTCAGTTTTAGATTAATACTTATAGAAATTTCACTGTTTAGCATTTTGAAATCAAAAAGTGGCCACTTTAAAAATTAGTCCTACCGGCCAGTGGCCGCTAATGAAATTTCCCAATTTTGACCTATACAGGATAACACAAAAATTTCGGATAGATTACTGCCAAAAAGTTTAAGAAAAAGTTTTAGATTAGATAACACAAGATTGCGATGTTTGTGTTTTTTAACTTTTATGTATTTTTTAGCACTGAATCTGAGAATTACCTTAATTTTTAACCATCATCTCAGGATGTTTTGCAAATCATAAATTGTCAAAGTTAAAAAATAACAAAAATCAAATACTATAAAATAGAGGAGACGGCTGAGTTTTTTAATTTTTGATAATTGATTTTTATGTACTTTTTAGCACTGAATCTGAAAATGAACTTCATTTTTAACCATCACGTTATAATTTTTTTGCAAATCGTAAATGTCAAAGTTAAAATATAGCAAACATCTGATACTATAAAACAGATGTAAAACTTTTTTATTTAATTTTCCTTATGTGATGGTTAAAAATGTAGGTCATTTTCGGATTCAGCAGTAAAAAGTACATAAAATAATTTAATAAATATAATAAGCTTCGTAAATATAATACTCTTGAAGCTAACTGAAAAGCTTAATTTTACGTTTTAAATTAAAAGCTAAAACGTTATTAAATTATAGGGTTCCCAAAGTAAAAGTGCAAGTAAATTAGTACAAATATATTTCCTAAGATTCAAAGAAGTGAATAAATAAAACAAAATAACCATGAACAATAAGTACATCATTTGTTCCTTTCCAGAAATACTCTAAATAAAAACCCGCGCTTTTTAAGTGGGTTTTTTATAAAAAAAAAAAAACCTAGCCCGGGCGGGCAGCTGGGCAAGTACCCGGGCAGCTACCCACTACAACCCTGAGGTATACTGATGCAATACTTCATAAATTTTGGTTGTCTGGAAAATTTATCACTGGCATGACATAGCTTTTTGAATTATAGGTAAAGTCACGGAAACTGGAAGTTATACTCTAAATAGAAACAAATTAGTACGTAATGAAGTTTCCAAAAGGTCAAAATGACCGCCTTGGCAGTTCTAGTATTAAGGAGTTGGAAATTTTGGTTCACAAATACGAACCTAAAACTACTAACACCCTTAAAATTTAATTATCAATAACCTAAATTCACACAGTTACAAATTTAATACCAGATTTACACAAATTTAAGACCAAATTTTTCACACAGTTACAAATTAATTGAATGATCTACAAATCAATACAAAAAAAAAAAAATTAAATAAAATTATGGTGTTATTAAGAAGTTTTTTTTAGCTTATTATTACTTGTGTTCATTTCTTTGGCCGCATCCATATTTGCATTATTATCATGATACTTGAATATTAAAAGTTCTTTTAATATTTAAACAGTGCAATTTTCTTTAAGCCTTTCGAAGGCGGTGTCCTTACAAAAGGACACATAATTTTAATTCCAAAACTGACAAACGGCACCAAGAATATTTTATTAAATGTTTATTTTTATAATGTATGTGAAAATAAGCAAGATCGTATTTTCTAATAAATTCGTTTATAAATTCTTGTGTCAGTCCATTATTTCACCAGTTTATAAACAAATTTACTCCGCGCAGGAAAGGGTTAATTAAAAACATTTATAATTATTTTGTTCTAAATTTGACTAATTTAACTCACTGATAATTATATTTCATATTCAAATAATTTTTCGACATTAATCATTAGAAAGATTCAAGTTACAAAAAAAAAAAAAAAAAAAAAAAAAAAAAAAAAAAAACCATGTATTTTTTAATGAAAATTTTACTCTTTAAATGGGAAAACAAATTTCTGCATCAATAAGGAATATTAATTAAGCCTTTTAAACATATTCTTTTATGGAATATTTAGAAAAGCTACATTTCACAGTTATCACTCTCCAAATTTACATAATAATGAAATGGATACTAACTGTATAAATACATCAAACGCCGATTTTACTTACTAATGAGAAAATTATGAGCAAAACAGTATGCTAAACTCTGGAAAACTTTTGCAATATTTTACAGTAGAAAGTTTTATTTTTTATTTATTTTTTTTTTTTTTGCATGTCAATCAGATTTATCACATAATATAATCATAACGGAGTATGATGGATCATGGTAAAAACGCCTCTATTTTGAATGAAATAATGGCAATATTTTTTTTAACTAGGTATTTTTCTTTCATAAGATTTAAAGTTTAAATTAAAAAATACATACGTGTGGAATTTGTAACCTCCTCCTTTTTTTTTTCGGAAGTCGTTTAAAAAGTATCTATGTCTACTTTAAAACAGAAAATTTTAAATAATATATAATTGTGTTTTCATTCCTGGATTGTAAACTAACGGCTTTATATATTCCGATAAAACATTATGATTATAAAATTCATTTTCATAATTTATATTTCCATATATTTTCCAGCTGATTTTAAAATGTTGAGAACTGTTCTTCTTACTTAATGCGGAATTTCGATTTCTTCACCATTTGGAAAAATGGTTATTGTCCTCGTCAGGGTAGGAAATCAAAAGCATATCTGAACGTTTTTATTGGTTTAATCATCATTTTATTCGTTTTCTGATTTGTCTATACAGTAATCTGTATTTCCCTTTACTTTCAGCAGAGATGGACAACAGAGTGTTGCCACTATGACAAAAAAGTTATAAAAACTACAAAAAAAAAATTAATAACTCAGAAACAAATTTAGATACAGCTTTCAAACAAATTGCATTTAAAAGTACATTTTTATCTCTATACGACGATATAAAAAGTAATAGTGTGGGATGCTTAGACGTTTAAGAAATAAATTTCATTTAAAATGGGCAGTCAGATTTCTTTGAAATCTGACGAAAAGCCTTTCTTCGAAGAGACAATGAAATGCTTGGATAATACGTGAGTTTCAGGTGGATAATACGTACGAGTCGCAGGCGATTTCTGTCGCTTGCAATTTTTACGAGTAATAACACTATTAACGTTTTATTCATGGCGTACGTAATGTATGATCAATTCCGTGCTATTTTTTATGTCTTAAATTTTAGTCTTTGAATTTTTTTTTTTTTTGTCTTAAAATAAAATGTACTTAGAATTTATTATAATCTCTTCAGCCCCGAATGTAAAATAACACTGTGAATATACGGTTTTTAATTTTGCACAAACAAAAAGACACCATAGATGACAGGATGAGCCGTTTTTATCCGACTGCCAAGAAGGCTTATGTGTTTCACGCGTATCTGCGCATGTGGATTTCTTTATACCCTCGAAACATCCCAACGGCAGGATGGATTTTAATGAATAAGGTCTATCGATTCGTCTTAACCATCCGATGGTTATATGCTAGGTTTTGTTTTTATAAATTCAAAATGGTGGTCGTAAAATACAAAATAGTTGGAGAGACGATTTTTTTTTCGCACCCTATTAAGTGTTATATCATTGGATAGGTCTTTCAAAATGAAGGAGATGTTTCATTGACTATTTTATAGTCACACGCTCCGTTTAAATATTACACAACCTGGAAGACATGTAGGTAGGATTTCTAGCTTTACTGTAACTATAACTATCATAGATATATATATACAGGCCTCATCAAAACAGTGTTTATAGATAAGAACTAACAATTAAACAAACTTAAAATTAATCAATACAAGTAAATAAAAAAAAATAGGTAAGTAATATAAAAAAAAAATAGCTTCACATTAATGAGAAGTAATTAATTAGTTCGCTTTTTCTGCAGTCGGGTTTTTTGATTTTTTAAATTTAAATAGTTTATTTTATGAAATTGATGCTTTAGGTAGCTGATAATTTAGGTATACAAATACGGACCTAAAACAACTAACACCCTTAAAATGCCAATTTAATTATTGGACGATCAGTACGATTGTCGAGGGAAAAATACCTTGGCAACCGAGCAACTGACGTAAGAGCGTGACGTCAGCCTTTACAGGTACAATCTCTAAAAACAAAACATTCGGAATTCGAACGGTGGAAATGAAGTACGCTAAGGCGTACTTTGAGTCTTTGAGTCTAATATTTATTATTCGATGTGAGGTAAGAAAGTTATCCATCTGTATTCGTTTACTATGTATAATTCATCGTTGTTAAAAAACCCAAAACAGTCTGGATTCGATTGTTGATAGTGAACGTACGTGCATTCTTTTACTCGTTTGATTTTACGAATTAATTATTCGTCATGATGTTAAATATTTACCTGTATTCCTTTACCGCAAGTCTAGTCAAGAATAAGTCAACATTCAAAGGTGTTTAATTCAACTCACCCACGTTGGTCGACGTTATGGCCATTTTTATTCTTCGCAACTATAACTCTCATCCTTTATACCAGCATACTATGTTGTATTGAAAATTCTTATTCAAATTGAAATCTTCGTCGATGTTAGTGTCATCTGTATAATAAAAAATGTGTGTTTATACTGCTGCCATTCTTTTGTCAGTTTCTGCCTGAATTTCTGGGAAAATTGGGTAAATAACGCAAATTTAACCATAATTCTAATGATGACAACTCGCAGTTTTTGTTTTAAAATCGAATCGTGAATTGAATTCTGTTAAGTCTCTATCTTTTGCCATATTATTCATGTTTCTTTTCCCTAATTTAAATTCGAGTTATTCAAAAGTAATCCTTAAATATTCTATCCAATTATCAATAACCTGAATTCACGTAGTATCAAATTTAAGGCATTTAATTAATTGAATGATCTACAAGTCAATACAAAAATAAATAAATAAATAAATAAATAAATAAATAAATAAATAAATAATGTGGTGAATTTAAGAAGTTCTGTTTAGATTAATATGATTTGTGTTCATTTGTTTGGCCTTATCCATATTTGCATTATTATCATGATACATGAATATTAAAAGTTCGTTATTAAAAGTTCGTTCGTTCATATATTTAAACAGTGCAATTTTTTTAAAAATAAAAACATTTATAATTAATTTATTCTAAATTTGATAAATTTAACTCATTTATCATTATATTTACTATTCAAATACTTTTTCGATATTAATCATTAGAATGATACAAGATACTAAAAAACAATGCACGTTTTAGGGTTTCGTACTTAAAAAGAAAAAAACGGAACCATTATAAGATCACTCCTGTGTCTGTCTGTCTGTTACAGCCAATTTACAGGTAAATTATGAAACAAGAAAAGCTCAAATTGGGAGAAGTAATAAAGACTAATTGACCTACATATTTACAGATTATTAAACATTTACAAATATTTTTAGGAAAAATGTAGAGCAGCTAATTAAGTTAGTGGATAAAAAATATTTTCTTTGTATATCGTGTGAAAGCTTTCGAAACGCTGAATACAAAAACACATTTCTTTTAAATTTAGGTATTATATTTTCAAAGATATCGTCGAAAATGTAGTGCAAAAAATTTTGCCCCCTCCCCATCATCTATTTTCGAATCTACTGAAAGTAAAATTATGAAAAATTTAGAGGTAGTAAACGTTAATTTACACCTTGCAGGAAAATTATAGCAATTATCCTAGGTAACATCGTTTTTGAGAAAAGCCCATTTTCCCGTTACACACAAATTTCGATTTCCGGGCATTCATTAAAGGTTTTGAGGAGCGAAGGAGCTACCAATCGTAGCAGAAAAACAAAATAATTGTTGATAACGATTTTTGAAAAAAATAATCGTCATTAATTAGCCGAGATATTAACCCTTAAAGACACGGGAGGTTTTACATACATAATGACAGGGGCGGCGTACTGTATGCACCATCGGCTATTAAATCCTCGATAACAAATTTTAATGATACATTTGTATAATACAATGTTCAGTAGCAATATAAAAGCAATAAACGTCAAATTGTTAAAAATAACCTAATTTAATTGGAAATAATCACATAAATATTATGGGATTCGCGACTAAACGGATTATGATAAGATTTAAAGAAGAGTTATACAGAATAGCAATATTTAATTTTATTTAGGCTTCATATGTCTTTGAACTTTTACGGTATACCCATTCTTACTTTTCTAATATATATACAGCTGTACCAAATCCTACTTTTGTACAAAGTAATATTTTTCTTTTAGTAACATTTTTTAAATAATGCAGTTAATAATTCATATATTTATTTACGGAACCCTCTGAGCGCAAGTAATACTCGTACTTGACCGTCTCAAATTTTACTCTTTAAATATGAAAACAAATTTCTGCATCAATAAAGGAATATAAATTAATCCTTTTAAACATATTCTTTTGTGGAATATTTTGAAAATCTACATTTCAGTCTTATCTCTCTCCAAATTTACATAATAATGAAATAGATACCAACTACATAAGTACATCAAAAGTCGATATTACTTACTAATGAGAAAATGATGAGTAAAACGTGATACTAAACTCTGGAAAACTTTTGCAATATTTTACAATGTGATGATTTTTTTGCATCTCAATCAGATTTATCACAGAATATAATCATAACGGAGTTAGATTAAGGTAAAAACGCCTGTATTTAGAATGAAATAATGGTGATTTTTTCTTTAAAACAGGTGTTTTTTTTTCATATAATTTAAAATTTAATGAAAAAATACATACGCGTCGAATTAATAGCCTCCTCCTTTTTTAAGTCTGTTAAATATATCTGTGTCTAATTTAAAACAGAAATTTTGAATTCATATATAATTGTGTTTTCATCTCTGGATTGTAAACAAACGACTTTATATATTCCGATTAAACCTTGTGATTAGAGAATTCTTTTTAATAGTTTAAATTTCCATGTAATTTCTTTTTTTTTTTTTAAATAGAACTATATTAGAATAGAGGAAGATGATATACTGACATTCCTTTCTTGTTTTTTTACTTTCTTCTATCCTCAATAGAAGAAAGTATTGTAATCGAAATTTTTTTCGACGAATTTACGAGTTTTAGGGGTCAGACATTCCAAAAAACATGTTTAAACAAAATGTCTGTCTGTCCGTGTGTCTGTCTGTCGCAATTGTTGTATCGAAAAGTGTATGAAGTTATGCATAGAATTGAACCACTATTTTTGTACGTGTTTTTGGCTACAGAAAGCAAATCTTCACTGAATTTTTAAAAATTCCATCAGAAGGAGATGCCGTAATAGATATTTTTTTGTGCCATTTTCATTATTGTACCACCGAAAAATGTATGAAGATATTCTTAGAATTGAACCATTTTTTTGTGTATGTTTTTGGGTATGTCCAGAAGGTCTTCCTTGAATTTGGAAATATTCTGCCGGGAGGTAGCTCTGTAATAGCGATTTTTTACAATTTTCTCGATTTTTCGTAATTCTGGTGTTCATTGGCGGCATGTTTAACGATGGGAACATCGCATCCTGCTATGGCGGCTCTTCGCAAGCAGCTGATGTACAACAGAATAACGGAAAATTATTGATTTTAATACATATCATCATCGAGATTAACTCGTTTTTACTCCGATTTATTGACTGAATCAGAAATTTAATATGAAAAGCAAAGTTATTGTGGAGAGTAGCCATATTTGGACCGCCGCTTTAATTGGACCGTTGCCATTCTGCCGTTAATTACAGGAAGAGACGCCATCTACCGCTGAAATCCTACTCATAAGAATGACGTCATTTATGATTAGAAGAAGCAACCGCCTACCACGTGCTGTTTTCAGACAATTTTAAAAAACCTGAAGTTAGCTGTTTTGATCCAATTTTTTCCTTCTAAACGTAAGTGAATATTTTAGAACTAAGGTAAGTTGTTATGTTTTCATATACATATCTACATTCATCTGTTTATTGCGCATATTTTTCACGCGGATTTGTTTTATTTCGTTTTTGTTCTTAGTCTTGAGATTATCCGTTTTAAAAAATGGCGCAGTTGTCTTAATTGGGCCAAATATACGATCATAAATATGAAAAGTAAGTATTAAATTTCGAAGGCACGCTTGTAAACTGTTTTTTTTTTTTTTTATAATGTATTACTATCTCCATACAATGCTCTTTTTTGTTGATTTTTGTATATCTGGATCAATTTCTTTATACAGTTTAGGCCTATATAAACATAATTTTTTTTTTTACATATTTGTACAATAAATTTTGTTTGTAATTTCTTTTATGTTTTATGTATTTATATATATTTTCTTTGACTTCTTTATTCTTACGGCGTATTTGGTTTACAGAGTTGAATTCAAACATTTTCCTCATGGAGGATATTTGCGATTCCATGAGGGAAGGGGGGGGGGGCAGACTTTTTACAGTTCGGGAGGGTTGAATAACGTTTTTTTTGCCATTAAAATGCATAAAATCTCAAACCTTCCGGTGTGAGTGGTTATTACAAGGCTCCGGCGGGGGGGGGGGGGGGGCAGGAGGACACGTGAATTCAACACTGTTTGAATATATAGTATTTGCGTTTGATTAATCGCAGCTTATTTTTTTTCAAAAGAGCGATATTTTTTAAATATTTTTCTAATATAATGTTGAAAATGTTGAAAACGACACAGACAAACTGTCTGGAAGAAAAACACCAGTGAAAGCAAAAGCTGTTAAAGGTTTAGGAAATGAAATGTAGAACATAAGTTATGAAGAAATTGACCTGCAAGAAGACTGCAGCTTCAAATCCCCCCCCCCCCCCCACGAAAAACAAAAGACAAAAAATCATTAGAAATGCTATCTCCCTTGCTAAATTCAGTTAAATCAAAATTCAGAGGGAGCAAAAACAGTCGTGTTAACATATTCACCATATAAAGTAAACCTTGAAATGAAAAAAACAACGACAAAAAAGAATTTATTTTGTTTGATTGTTTCATTAATCGCAAACTTTTCTTTTAATAAAATTAGTTATATTCCCTAGTGATTTAAACAACCTGATATTGTTTGGTCCAATTTAAGAGACTGGGGATCCAACTTAGGCGGCCAGTTGCTGAATTTGGACCACTTTTCACAAAATTTTCAAATTAAAATAAAATCTAAAATTTTGAAAAAAAATGATCTAAAGATTCATTTAGTTAGATTCATTAGATGAATAGATTGACCCCGTGTAGTGATGTTTTGGAAATATTCCCAAAATTAAGTGAGTTACATCTGAAAATAAGTGAAGTGGTCGGAATTCGGCTACTCTCCCCTATAGTATTGAACTAATAATGTTAAAGTAACCATTTTTTGAAATAATAAGATGCATGATAAAGAAAGTTTTGTGATTGGCACATCCATCTAGTTTAAACATCATTAAACAACGAATATGATTCAGACAAAGAAATGTAAAATGTATATTCGATATCTACTAAAAAATAACTTTTCAAAAGTAAAAAAAAAAGAAAAAACCAAGCAAATGAAAAAAAAGAGGAAAAAGACTAAAGTTCTGGCTAAAAAATGGTATGATATCAAGTTTCCAAGCTTATTGTATGGTACTTATTTAACATTTTCCATTAAAAATTTACCATATGTAAGTCGAGTACTTACGTATACGTTGATAGAAAGCCTTTTCTCCTTTACTAAATTCATCAAAACGTGTTTCTGAAAAGTAACTTTTTATTAATTATGCATGATGGACGGAGATGTTTCAAACAATCAGCTCCAGTAAAAGAAACTTTGTCTTTATAAATGTTTTTTTAAAGCTAAAAAATAAATTGGTTTAGTAGTTTCCTAAGATAAAGAAATGCTTTTTGGGAATCGTGGGTAACTTCAGGAGAGGTTGTTTGATATTTTCGTTCGCAGTTATGTAATATTTTCTTGGATTAAGTATCATTTGGCCATTTTTTACAGTGCAGGATTGTAATAACCAACGCACAGTGAAGTATTTAACACAAAAACCTGGCCAAAAAGGCAACTTTTCAAATTTGCTCAACAGTCATGAAAAGCTTATTTTTGAATAGCTAACTAACTGGTGTATCGACATGTCTATTTCAGAAGGGTGAATCATATCTAGCTCCAGAATCTCCTAGCCTGAGTTGAAGGGGGGGGTTTCTTTGCGAGAGACATGCTTTATTATAATGTTTCATCTTTGTTATCATGCTTAATTATGATTAAATGTATACTTTTTGACGCTTCATGAATTTTTAGAACTCAATAGCTTTATTTTTAATATAATAATAATAATAGTAATAATAATAAATTAAAAATGCGTTCTTTTAAGCTTTTTAGCTCTAATTTACATCTTGTGATTTAGATATATAGCTTTTTAAAGGTATGCCGGGGATTGCCGGACCATTTTGAAAGTATAGTCTTATTGCTTATAGTTTTAAACGCCATTTTTTGTAAAAAAAAAAAAAAATCTTCCACATATAGTTGCCATTTTTAAATATAAATTGTTTTGGTAATCTCTTAGTAACTCTCAAAAACCAGAATCTCTATACTACAACTCAACGTTAGAGGCTCAACTTTGCTAAATACTAAATTCAAACCATATATATGTATATATATATATATATTAATACATTGGTTTACACTGGGTGTCCCAAAAATGACTGATGGATTTTAAAATTCAATAACTTGCGAACGGTGACAGATTGCGAATTTGCAGAAGGGTTATGTAAGATGTCCGGAGTTTTTATGCTGAGATTTCCAGTTTCAGTTACAAATAGTAGCAATAGATGGCGCTGCAAGCAATAGGCGTTAAATCCAGGCTCGCTTTTTCGACCTCTTTCTTCTCCTATGCGAAAAAAGGAGATTAAAATGTTTTGAATGGATCCCGAAGTACCAAAAATCAGGTCTCGAATTAGCCCCTATTTCTCACACTGCTAACTATTTTTTGAAATTCGAACTAAAATGAAGAATCACAGTAAAAAACTCGTGACACCATACATAATCCTCTTGAAAGAATTTTTTTAATATCTGTCACCCTTTGCAAGTTATTGAATTTTAAAATCCACCAGTCATTTTTGGTACACCCGATATAAATAATTCTAAGTTTACATATAGTAAAAGCAACCACATTTAATTAAGCATTACTAGGGTGTTTCATTTTTCCAAAGGCTTGGTTTTCATATGACTTTACTTGCGCCCCGAGTCTCAGTGCTGTAAAAAATATGTATGCCAAATTTCAAGAAGATTGGATAGAATTTAGGAGTGGCTCATATTGATCAATGTTATCTGAAACTAGTGAAATTTCTAATATTGAAGAGTTTTGTACTAATGGCTTTCTTATATATTTCTTTCATCGTTTGAAGGTAATTGAACTTTAAATAGGGAGTCGAAACAGGAATTTGACTGCTAGAAATGGTGCCTAATGGTGCGTTTTTAAGAGTTCGGCTCCCTTGAAAGGAACAAGTACTTTTAGTTTTTATTTACAATCACAAGAAAATGAAAGAATCATGTTCGGATACTGCTTAAACTACCTGTACTAAACTACAAGAAGTGTGGAGGAAAGCAAATATCTCTGTTAAGACGGAGGAGAATATCCGCGCTGATACACAGAAGCTGTTACAAAGAATACAAAATCTGGGTAAAGAGAACCTAGTGACAATGAGGCCGAATTTTTGCCTTCAGAAACGAAAATATTAAGTTCAAGTCTTAGATTAAAACTGCATGATCAGACACTGACGTCTACTTGGGATCGAGAACAGCTCTCTATCGAGATAGCTATTATAGCTCGCTGTCGAGAACAGCTCGCAAGTACTTCATTCTTAGCAACTGCAAAGAGCCTTGGTCACAATGCTTCAAAAATCTCCGCATCTCTAACTACCGTTTAATGAGCTCGGTCGATCATTAGAAGTGGAATATAAAAGAAAATCGAAAAGTCACTCTTTGAAAATCAGAGTTGCAGTTCCTATGACTGGTAAAGAATTTGAACATTTGTTTGGTTTACCTGTTGCCCTGAAAGGCACTGGTGAGCAGATGACTGAAATAGTTACTCAGGAAGTGGATAGATTTGGGCAACGTGACAATATCATCGGAATGTCTTTTGATAGTACAGCATCTAATACAGGACTGGTCCAAGGGGCATGTACCAAAATTGAAATGGAATTCTGACGAACATTGCTGTGGTTGGCTTGCTGTGATCACACACATTAACTAATATTGGAAGAAGTGTTTGAGAAGTATTGTGACACACCACCAAGTGGTCCTGGCATCCAGATTTTTCGGAAGTTTCGAAATCTTTGGGCTTTACTTAATAAGAAGTCATATACGACAATGCTTAATGAAGAAGTTGTCTTGTTCAAGACTTTCTAGTAGACCAATGAGTGAAAATGGTTAACTAGCTCCAAAATGTCCTAAAAGACAGAAGTCATCCAAGAGAAGAATACAAAGAGTTATTACAACTCCCACTTCTGTACCTAGGAGGTTGGTCTGAAAATGACTTCAATTTCAGAATCTTAGGGGCTCTGAATCAAGCAGGGTGGATGGAAAAGACAATATATGCACTTAAAATTGTCCTCTTCACTAAACAGATGAACATTACACAACGAGAATTGAAAGGAATGAAACGGGTTGCACATTTTGTCAGCCTTATATATGTTCGCATTTGACACGAGGCAATTGTAAGTCTATGTGATCCTAAGAATGATTTGGATATGCTACAACTTCCGAGCACTTATCCAGATGTAGATGTAAAAAAATGTTCCCACAGTTGCTCAGAGACACCTTTGATATCAGTCAGAAACAAACGTATGATTTGCTTTTTTTGGACGAACGCATAAAACAGGCTGATAAGGAAAATATGACTCAAATTTTGGAAACCAAACCTGCAAAGGAAAAGAAATTGAAACGATTAGAGGGTAAAAACCTTGTTTTTGAAGGAAAAGACATGAGCCATTTTGTTACTAATAAAAGAAAGACGTTCTTTGAATTGTTTGGGTTCCATGATGTGACAGAATACTGCAGAAATCCTCTAAGACGCCATATGAATGCTCTTAAGGTGGTCAACGATACCACAGAAAGAAGAACTGCTCTGATAAAAAACTTTAACAAATCAGTCAGGGACGAACTACAAAAACAATTCTTGTTAAGGATAGTCTAGCATAACAGAAAAGCCATCAACAATTGAACAAAAGAAGGGATTACAACGTTCGAAGTTGATTAATATAACATAAGTTTTGCCTATCATACTACCTATTAATCTTAGTGTCTAATTTTAATATTATTATTTGTAGTTTTCCCAATAAAAGTAATTAACACTGAAAAATCGTATTTTTGCCTGCTTTTACAAAACTGCTCAAAGTGTGCAACCTCTAAATATTATCCGATCTTCTTAAAATTTGGCATATATATCTTTTACATCACTGAGACTCGGCCGTAAGCAAAGTCTGCAAAAAAGTTACATTTTATTTTTTACTTTAAAAAATGAAAGACCATAAGCATTACTTTAAAGTAAAACAAGTCTATCAACAATTACTTTCCCCTTGTAAACATTAAAAGTTAACTAAACTTTGTATTATATATTGATTCTTTTAATTAAATGCATACTTTTATGTGTATATAACATTAAGTGTATTTAGGAATAGTGAGTCAACAGCAATAATTTTAACTGTGAAACACATGATAAATAATTTTGGCCAGGATTTTGCTTCTAATATTCCACTGTGCAACGCCTTAAGGAGACTTATCTGAAGGGGAAGAAAAAAGTGGAATCCCAGGTTATCCTATGGAAAAAATACCTATCCTTCATGTTCATTCAAATATTGAACTCCGCTAATTCGAACTAATTGGGACCGGTGCCTGTTCGGATTACCCGAAATTCTGATAAAAATGGAAAAAAAAGGTGTTTGCTAAAAGAATAAGTACGTTATAAGTACTCAGTAATACAGTAAACATACTCTAAACCGGCATCCTATGGTCCGGCATTATGGATAATCGACACGACTTTCAGAAGAAAAATGTATTTCTTGTTTAATCACTCTTTATGTTTATGATAATCTGATGGAACTTCATAATAAAAAATTACGTAACAGCTTATAATAAATGGTACAAAATCGCGAAACTATTATAGCTGAATCACTTCGTCAACGAGGGGGAGGGGGAGAAAAAAAATTCTGTAGATAATTTGCGAAATCAAACTGTTTAAAAGAAAATAAAATTTTTATCATCTGAATAAAATGATTTATGCATTTAAAAAAATAATTTTATAGTGACTTGCAAACAAACTGATATTCGAATTTTTTTAATGTGACTTCTACGAGTTGGCCTACAGTGCATGTTTTCATTTTATATTCATGTACATATCAGGACCTTGGAAAAGATTGGGGTGTTGGGAAATCAAGCTCAAAGTTTTGCAAGTATTGTTATAGAATAGGGTAGTGCTCACTTTAGCTCGACCCTGTGAGAATATTAAGGCGAACCAGGGCAAAACGACTTGCCTACGTGTTGTCTACATCTGTCTGATGAGGGGGGAAAAATTGATTTTTCGAGTTCGCCCTTTCTCTTCCAAGCTCCTGATATGTTGTACTTTTACATTATTGCTTTTTTTTTTATTATTCAAGCTATTTAAAGATTAAAAAACATCCTTTACTACCATTTTTTCTTTCATTCTAACTTCAACACGTCTTTCCCAAGATCCATCTTGTAATCCGGAAAATTTCCTAGTAAAAAGTGTAAAAAGTACTTTTTTGTTTTTAGTGCAGTAATTCAACATTTTCAGTTCTTCTCTTAAGTATAATTTTTGAAAATAAAATCTCTTCGGATTAAACGGAATTTCGGATTATAGGGGTTCGGATTAGCGGGGTTGTACTGTACTCATAATTATATTTAAATTTTTTTAAGCATACAAAGTGATAAAGAACCTTCCAATCTACGTGATAAAAAAAATATTGTTGAAGTTTCCAATTTTGAATAAACAAGAAGGATAAGTATTTTTCCCGTAGGATAACATGGGATTCCATTTTTTTTCTTCCAAGCCAGATAAGTCCCCTTAAACAAAGAAAGATATCTCTTAATCTGGGAAAAATATATTGTAATGACAAACGAAAATATACAATAACTTCTTCCGAGTTATCCATGATTTCGAATAGCGCTCTTTATATTTAGAAACCGGAGATACTAATTTATTCTTAATATTTAAGAAGCATTTAGAAAAACAAAGTTTCTTTTGCTGCCACGGACTCCCAGAAAAGTTTTCGATTAGCTTTTATAGTGTAACAGTCATTTTCACAACCGACAATAGAAGTTATTAGGATGCTATCAATTCTCAAGTAAACATTTCCTTGTTCTAATTCGTTGTAAGCATTTTCAAGAATACTAGCAGTTTTTGGCGACCAGTTTGGTCTTCCTGAAAATTTATGCTTGGGAAAACATGCTAAGCATTGAATCATGTTACTTTTATTCACAATTTAATTAACTTTGGACTCCCCTAATAATAATTAATACAATTCCTTAAACTAATATTAGTTTTTGTTGCATTAAAAAAATATCTCAATTTGTTGATTTTCTGTAAGCAAGTAAACCCTATTGGTTTATAATGGAATAGTATGGAAATTTGGCGAAATATTAGAGATATCGCCAATTTGGCGTCAATTTTGGCGACTAATTTTGATCAACAAAATATCCGCTATATCGCCAAGTTGGCGACAAACTTGCCGGCATTTGGCGACAGAGCAAGGTTCCCCCTATGGTAACCCCTTATAGGTATGGAGATGCATTAAATGCTGTTCAATAACCAATCAGATGCGTTTCATTCGAGTGTTGCCATTAAACAATTAACAAATAATCGCGATTTCTCTGCCATGTACGATAGTTTAATATATATATATATACGCTGATGTCCAAAATCAAGGACCAGTCACAAAATACTAATTTTTAAGTAAGTGAATACTCAAAAGGAAATAATATAATTCAAATAATTACTATTCCTACAGCACAGTTAGTCCATATAGCATCTCATTCATGTCACAAATGGTCACAAGTGTCACAGTCACTACGGTGAATCAAAAAATAGGAAATTCCACAAGTCTCATGATGAGTCTCAAATGATCACTATATCTGACTCCACTGAGACATCAATGTGACTGCTGCTTTGTAACAAGTCACCAGGTGACTTTACAATGTAGTTACATTGTGACTCTCACTTTTAGACTCAATTTCAAAGTCATCCTGAACGTTGCATTAGGTAAGACACCAAATAATATCACATTATAGTCACATGGTGACTTTTCACAAAAAGTCACAATGGGGACTTCACAGTAGTCTCTCTGTCACCTGATTGTCATCATGTGACTTTAATATGACATTATTTCATAACTTATCACAATGCAGCGTTCACGATGACTTTGAAATTTAGTCTACAGATGACAGACACATGAGAGTCACAATGTAACTACATTGTAAAGTCACATTGTGACTCGTCACAAAGCAGCAGTCACAGTGTCGACTCGGGGGAGTCACATATATTGATCATTTGAGACTCATAATGAGATGTATGGAATTTCCTATTTTTTTTGCCTTCACCGTAGTGACTGTGACACTTGTGGCCATGTGTGACATGAATGAGATGTTATATGGACTAGCTGTGCTGTAGAGATAGTAATTATTCGAATTATATTATTTCCTTTTGAGTATTTGCGTAATTGAAAATTAGCATTTTGTGATTGGTCCTAAATTTTGGACACCAGTGTAGATTATCATAATATCAATAAATGTTGGTGTGCTCAAAAACCCATCAGAACAAATATCAAAAACACGGTACACGTGCGTGTAAAGTTATGACATTAATTGTATGTAAGAGTAATTTGACAAGGCGTCGGGAGGCATTAATGTACAAAACTTTTTTCTCTATGCGCAAGTTTGAAAATAGGATTCGAAATTTGAAACTAGCACGTCAAGAAAAATTTATTGTTATGTTTCGTGTAACTCATAATTTAGAAATGAGGATCAATGGTGTCTGTGAGATTTATAACAGAAGATGGTGTAACAGAATACTAAAGTAAAATGAAAGTATTATCAATCAGCATTTAATAAATGATATTTTTCACCAAGTTCTTAAATCAAAAGTCATAAGGTAAGGACACTCTTACCACAATTTTTGGGCACAGTGTACTAAAAACTCTGGCATAGTACAATACCATATTGATTAAATACATTAGTTCCCAATGGCTGAAATCTTGCCAATTTGGGGACAAGGTCTCCGACTGATTGATATCCCCGATACTTCTTGTATAGCTTTGAATAAATTTGAAATAAAACCCAAATGTCCAAGAAAAATCTGCTCTACTTGACAAAAAATATTCAATATTGTTAAATGTTCTTCAGTATACATAGTAATAGTTTTAAAAACGACTTAATGCGATAAATAACACTCGTTACAACTCATAAATGGGAAATGGGCGTGATTGTAGACTTACTAGAGCTGTGATATTTTATTATTTTATGTATTTTTTATGTGATATACAGGGTGTCCGGTCTCAACGGTGTACAATGACTAATTACTAAAATGTTAATCATAGACGTTTAGTTCAAATTACAAAAATGTTTAAAATCAGGTAAAGAAATATTTTTTTAGAGATTTGGGTCAATAAAAACATTTCTTAAAAAATTACGAAATTTAAATTTTTAAACGGTCCCCCGGTCCTATAAGTTATATTTAGTAATTTTTTTTCCTTTTACACTAACAAGTAATACAAAAAATTCCGTTATTCTACGATTAAAATTGACCGAGTAATAGCTGATTAAAGTTGGTGCATATTTTTTGCTGCAAATTGGGGGTCTTTCACAAATTTAGTAGAAATATAATTTCGTCAGATATATTAAAAAATGTTTGAGAGTAAAATTAACATTGCAATATAAATTTGAAATCTTTAATTATTCTGACATATTAATGCAAAATATACAATATGTAATAAGCATTTAAGAAGAAAGAAAAAACAGAATTTTTGTTAAATAAAATGATGCTAAATTAACAGCTTCAATTCTTTACAAAATGGTACGTATTTTAAAATATTATTAGATTACATTAGCCTGCAAAAGCTGGGTTATGTCATGATTTTTAGTTTTTGATAATTGATTCTTAAGTATTCTGTACCGCTGAATCTTAAATTGACCTTCATTTTTATCCATCACATCAGGATTTTTCGCAAATTTCAAAGTTAAAAGTTTAAAGTTAAAATTGAATCACCTCCCCCATCTCATCGGACCACTCAGCTATTTAGCTGTAAGAATCCCAGGATAAGCGAAAATATCGAATAAATTATTGAATAAAATAAAATAAAATAAAGTAAAACAAAAAAAGTTTCACATATGTTTTATAGTATGAGATTTTCGCTGTATTTTAACTTTAACATTTACGAATTGCAAAAAAATTCTAACGTGATAGTTAAAAATGGAGGTCAATTTCAGATTCAGAGATAAAAAGTACGTAAAAATCAATTATCAAAAGTTAGAAAACACGACCATCTCCTCTTCTTTATAGTATCCGATTTTTGTTATTCTTTAAATTTGACAATTTATGATTTGCGAAATATCCTGACATCATGGTTCAAAATTAATGTAATTTTCCGATTCAGTGCTAAAAAATACATTAAAGTTAAAAAAAATAATAATAACAATCGCAGTCCTGTATTATCTAATCTAAAACGTTTTCTTAAGCTTCATGGCGGTAATCTATCCGAAATTTTTTGTGTTATCTTGTAAAATAAATGTAAATCGTAACAACCAAAAATCATAATAATATTAGATTGTTATCGGATTTGCGCCAGTATGTAAAATGTAATCTCGATCGGATATTTAAAAGTGAGTTAAAGCTCGAATACAAATTTGGAACTGGAAAAAAAAAAACACTTACGATCGTTGAAGTAACATAAAAAATTATAAAAATAACATAATTTTAGTTAAAAGAAATCATAAAAGAAACAGTCTCAAATCCTGACAAAATAAAACTTGTGTTATTTTAGCCAATCTGAAACTTAATAAATGTTAACTTAATCGTAATACTTGTACGATTTTTTTCAAAGCGCAGATACACATAAAATAAGATCTTCGAATACTTTAAGCACTTGGTATGTGGCCCCTCAATGCCAAGCCGAACGTATTTGTTTTCAGAGCAGAAAAGTGGCATAAGTCATGGATTTTTAAAGTTTCATAACTCGCTCAATTTTAATGTTACATGAATGGGAGTTTTTTGTCTTACTTGTCAGTGTAATAGGAAAATTTTACTAAATATAACTTATAGGATCGGGAGACCTAATTTTTCAAGAAATGTTTTTTTTTGACACAAATCGCTTTTAAAATATTTCTTTACCTGATTTAAAACAATTTTGTAATTGGAACTATATGTCTATGACTAACGGTTTAGGAATTAGCCATTGGACACCGTGGAGACCGGACACCCTGTATAAAGCGTTAAATACAAAGAACGCATTAAAAGACTTCAACGAGCATTATGACTAGATAACACACATATTTAATGATAATTATTTAAATTACGAACCACTCATTTAAATTACGAACCAATAAGCATAATTAATTATGAAATATTTCGATATTCAATTCGAGTTTTCACAGAGGTTTGAGGACGTATATTCATTTTGCATAACACCAGGATAAATAGTGCATGCGACATGCTTAAATAATCCAAAACGTGTACGATTGAATTGAAAAAATTACGCGAATTCTAATTCATAATGGTCATGATTGAAATGGCCATGATTGCAGACTTAAAGGAGTGACATTTTATTATTTTACATCACTTTCAATGATTTATAAAACATTAAATAAGTACAACCCATTCAAATTCTTCAACAAAAAGTAGGACTAGATAGCGTAAATATTTAAAAATAATTACTTAAATTACAGACCACTGATAATAAACATGACGAATTATGAAATCTTTTGAGGTTCAATTCGACTTTCCATAGAGGGTTAAAGGAAAAGTCCCATTTTATCTAGAGCTAGGATAAATAGTACACGCGAAATACTTAAATAATCCATTTTCTTCTTTCCAGACAATACCATGAATTATTTATGAAATGTTAATACTTGAAAAGTCACTGCTTAGATAAATTATGCGCATGTAAAATATGTGTCAAAACTTGACTTCTGTAAATAGAAAAAAATAATATAATGTCATAGAAGTATGGTTTAAAATATTGTTTTGTTTGTTTTTGTTTCGTCTAAAACATTGAATGTTTTTAGTAAGTCGTGCAACATTTTAGCACAAATTCCATCGAATAAAAAAAATCTTAATTTTTCTTAAAATGTGGTATAGTTACAAACTTTCACTAGCACTTTAGATGTTACAGTATGAGAAAAAATATAAAATATATTTTCTCTTACTACTGAATGATATTTCTACTTATCCAGTTTTTTATCCAAACGTAATTTTTATGGTCTTTAAAATTATGCTTTACCTTATTTGTTTCTATTCGTTAAAAAATATATATCATTGAAAAATTTAATAAAGAATCTATGGGGACTAAACTAAAGTGTCAGAAAATTGTCAGTAGAATTTAACATTTTTTGAAGATTGTATTTTTTTCATTTCAGTTTTGACATCAGTAGAAGAAGTTTCAAACGCATAGTACATCTAATTTTTGTTAAAACATCAAATTTGCTTTTAGATGTACTTCCTTATTTTATTTCCGATTTTATTCTGATTTTATTTTATTTCTGATTTCATTCCTGATTTTATTGGATTTACAAATACACATGCACATTTACGCAATGTAAAAAGAGCTGTGTTGCAAATAACCATTGTGTTCAAAATTAAGCTGTTTCAACAAAATAAGATTTTGAAATGCTCTCTAGCATATTTTAGACTTTAGAACATCCTCTTTTAATAGGGCATGAACACTTCCGATATTTCACGATATTTGTTTGTTACTATAATTAGCTGTAATTCGATTGTTTTGTTTTACTGTAAAAAAATATATGTATACAGCATTTTTGTGGAGTAAGGTTACGTAATGTTTTTACAGAGTTTGCAGGAAAATCAGTTCCTTCTTATTAATGTTTATTTACAAACAAGAACGAAAAACCATGCACCAGGCGTAAATACTGAAAAACTTCTCTTAGTAACCGAATGCTATTTAGCAATTTCTTTTGTTCATGCAATTAAATGAGATATCTAAAGATGCCATTTAAATAAGACGAATTTTTCTCATAGACCATAATTAAACGGAGTACTTTGTGTGTCACTGTAAAATAAATATAAATGCAGCACTCTTCATTTTTAGTAGGAAACATTCTACAGTTAACCTTATTAAGGTGTAAAATTTGCATGCAAATACTAGTATATTTAGAGAATGAGTAGACGGATAGTCATATAGACAATTATAATTATTTTCGTCTATTTTGGAATTTGCGTTAAAAACATAGAATCATGTACGCGTAACTATTACATTTTTTAATTTTATTTCTTCATAAAAGAAACATTTAGGAATACATAGGGGACATCGAATCTCATTTTCCATAGGGGCAAGTTTTCCAACTCACTTTAGTTTTTTTAAATATGCCGTTAAATAACGGCAGCGGTAAACTGACTGATATGGCAACACTGTACACAACATCTGCGAAAGTTATAATTTAGTGGCTGCTGTCACTTCGTCAGGAGAGCTGTTTCCTTTGAATTTTTCAACGGTGAGTAAAATTGCAGTTTTTTTTATTAGAACTTAAAATAAACGTACTAGGTTAAACTTACTGTTTTGACATTCCATGTATGAAAAAAGGGTTTCTTTCTATACGTAACTATGTGTTTATTTTGCAAATAACTTGCACCGCTATTCGTCGAAGTTGTGTAAATATTCCATTATGGCGACGGGGAAGGTTTTTCAATAGCCTACACGGCATGTATTCCAACATGTCTCATTGGAAAACGTGCTTCGTCCTAAATCAGCTAGAGTGACAACGCCAGTAGTTGATATTCTTCAGGTAATTGATCAAAAATTTTAAATATTGCTCCATTTCAGGCGCAAATGAGTTTTACACGTTGCACTAGACATAATACATTCGTTTGAATGTTGGAGCACCTGTTGTTACATTGTTTTTAGTTGCCTGCTATAAGAAAAGCTATTTTATGTTTTGTTTTTTTAATTAGAAAATGTAAAAATTAAATTTTTGATTAGTTAGAGATAATTACGGTAAATTAAAATAATCCACTTCCATCTTGCTTATTTCAAATAATAGTTTTATATGAATTATTGTTAATAACATCTCAAGTATGATATTTTAAAGATTAATTTTTGAATTTTTGATTGATTTCTTCAATGGACTACTGGGAATGTGGCAATTAAAGACACTATTTATTTTTAATTTTTGTTGCTATTTAATTTCAGCAGATTTCATTTTTGCCCACTATAGAACATTCATTAAGGGTTGTACAATCATGTTAGTTTACATCTAAAACTTAAAAGGAAGGTAATATAATAAAAATCCCGGAGCACTGACCTTATTTAATCAACTACTGGCTCGGTCACTCTAGTCTTATTTATCAAAAATGTATTTATTGTGTAATAAAATCAGTTATATAACCATATACTATGAAACGAACGCTTTTAATCATTTAGTCTGTTAAGTATAACTACTAATATAAAAACCAAGGTAAATTCAAATGAATATAAAACCAGTTGGATGCGCCAATCTCAAAACATTCTTCTATCTCATATATTTTAATATTTGAAAATGTTGTTACAAATGTTATTATTTCATTTTTATTAGTTAATTACTATATCATCTTCGAAAGAAAATTACGCAAAAATTGCTATTATAGTACCCCCTTTCGGCGAAATATTTCCAAATTCATGGAGGACTTTCTTGCTATCTCCAAAAACATACGCAAAAAATATTGGTTCAATTTTATGCATAGCTTTATACACTTTTCGATGGTACAGTATTCAAAATTCCACAAAAGTCGCACAGAAATCTCTATTACAGCGCCCCCTAACGGCGGATTGTTTTCCAAATTAATGTAGGACCTGCTTACCATTGCCACAAACTAAAAAGAAAAAAAAATGGTTCAATTATATGCATAATTTCATACACTTTTCGATGGCACAATGGCGACGCACGGACATACGGATATACGGGCACACGGACATACAGACATTTTCTATAAACATGTTTTTTGGGATATCTGACCCCTAAAACGTGCAAATCCGTCGAAAACTGGAAGTCGAAAAAAATTTCGATTGCAATACTTTCTTCCATCTTTATATTAATTATGCCTTTGTTTCCATTCCAACATCACTGTAGCCATAAGCGACAAAACTTAGATCACATTGTGTATGCCCCCCCCCCCCCTCAAAAAGGAAATTAACACTGCTTGTGATGCTTGGATATGCACTTAGAAAATGCTTATGACAATATACGACATCCCGTCTATTTTCGTAAGAGCAGCTGCACAGTCGTTAATACCAGTCAATATTATGGCGGGTTTTATACTGTTTGGGAATTTCCACTGAATTCTAAAATACTTATAGACTCGGATTTTATACCGCCTTATTTTTCTGACAAGCCAGCTCCTGTAGTACCAAATCTTGAAAGCATCAACAATACTGAACATATTTCAAACTTGTCAGAATAATCGTCTGTTTATAGCCTTAATTCAAACTCACCAAAAGCAGCAAATCCTTCTACACCAACGTAGTTTAGTACTTCCAAAGAAGTTGTTCCTTCGAGATCCACTCAAACTTTCCCTATTGTTTATGAATGTTCCTTCTATATCCAAACACACTTTCCCTACACCAGAAGAAGATAGGCCTTTTGAGAAGACTTCAAATAGGATCGAAATACGATGTGGAAAGAAACAAAGGAAGACGACTTTTGTTTATAAAAAATCTGTCTTTACAAAACACACAGTTTTGTAAAACCATTAAGTGGCATTTGTTTTCTAAATTCACATAGCTTCTCTATATACTATTATTATGCCTTCATAGTTTATAATAAGAAATATATATTAACAAGCAAGATTTATTAAATGTCTTTTACCATTTAAAGTATAGTTGGAAAAAATTTTCCTGCAGGCAGCAGGCTGGAAAACAGGCTTTTTTTAGCAAGCTGGAAAACTTGCCCCGCATATGGGGCACATTTTCCAGTGTAATTTGATCAGACCATTTTCTGTTAAAAACTATATTTAGCTTTCTGAAAAATAATTGTGACAGTTTGTTGCAGTTAAAGATCTAGGGAATACAATCATACCCTATTAACCTCAAAATACATAAGAATACAAAATAGAAAAATAAAACTATAAAAATTTGGAAATCTGTCCCGGTACCCCCTATACATAAATACACATACATACAAAATTACACATTGAATAATAAAAATGGTTTGTAGATATCTCCCAAATCATGATATTAATAATCTAACTGTCTTAACGACCACTAAGTCCAGAAACAATTTTCTATAAATTTCTTATTATGATACAATGAATATTTAGTGACTTTATTATATTTTTATCATCTCCCTTTAAGTATTGTTATGATATATGTAATATTTTAGAGATATTTAGTGGATTACAATGATATGATTTTTCATCTAGCGATTTAAGTTTGTTTAGTATTTCAATATGATAAATTATTTTATGCAATTGAACATTTATTTTCATACCGCATTCTTTGCATCTTTTTAGTAAGGAAAAAAAACAGAAAACGGTAAATTGTTGTAAATAACAATTTGGTGATATTAAGGTAATTAAACTCATCAACGATAGTTCTTGTGATTTTCTTTAGCACAATTCATTTATTTGATGTAAATTTCCTTTTAAATAAATCTATTTGAAAGTTGTCATTAGTCTTCTTTTATATGATATTTGTTGATGCTGCGAACGTTACCCTTTTGCTTTGATGTCTGATATGTTGCCAGATGACCTGACCTCGAAAATCCAAGCACTGTATATAATGAAGAAACGGATATTTTATGTTGAACATTTCTAGCTCAGAGCAAAATAATTAAATATATATTTTACTGCAAGAGAAATCACCGCCGATAATTGATGGTATTTAAGTAACATACAAATCTATTCACTATCTTAAAAAATATAAAGAAAATATATACTTTAATTTTAGAATAAAAAATCTCTTTAGATATAGGAAATGTTTGTAATAGAGCAATATATTTTAAGAAAATTGCGAGTTTAGAGGGAATACGAAAAAATGATAGCAAAGAAAAGGTAATATTTTTTTTTCAAACTTTTATTTCGGGGAAACTTTTTTGGTTGTTTTATAATTCATCAAATATAAATCATTAAAAAGAGTTTTATATTAGATAAAGAATGCGATTCATCATATCTCAATTCCATTAAATATATAATGTGGCGTTGCAGTACAGTAGAGTGCTTATTATCTGGACCGGTCGGGACCGAGTCCGATCAGGTTAACGAAAAATCCGGATAATTGGACAATTTTAAAGAACGACTATGGCAATGTTTTTTAGGTAACCCCTGATAATACTTTTTCTAGGCTTGGGGTAGCAATTGTACTAGTGTACATTTTAGCATATTACAAATACCGTGTTTAGAAGTTATTATTTTGAACTTTCAATTTTATTTTCTACAAAATCGGTACAAAGATATACATGGAAGTACACTTAGAAATTATTACATCTATCTATCTATCTCTCTATTTCTCTATCTATCTATCTATCTATTTATATATATATATATATATATATATATATATATATATATATACATACACTGTACAATACATACATACCAAGGTATAAAATAAACAAATTTTCAACCCCTTTCTGAGAATCTGAAGAGAAACAGGAATTTTCGTGAGAAAATAAAATTGTGTGACTCTTGCGCGTTAGAAGTTAAACTTCTTAGGTTCTAGAAACAGTTTATTTTATGCATTGCTCTCTTTGCATTTGTTGGCGATTTTATTATTTCAGGATTAGGAAATGGTTATTTAACCGTTAACTTTCGTGACAACCAGCCGAATTTACCCTAACGCGCCTAAAGAAGTTGCACTTGAAAAATTTTGGAGAAGGCGGGAAAAAAGGTATGTTCCTTGATCGATACGGTTAATTGGGCAATCCGGTTTATCGGCGCACTACTGTTTATTATAAATTTCCCTTAAATGTTGCAATTCTACCCATAAAAATTTTAGGAAACTTTCCTAATAAAACAATAATTAGTAAGATACGTTTACTACAGGTTATGTAAAAATTTATATCGATGTTTAAGAAAATGGAAAGCATGTTACAAATGATAATTTTAAAGGCTTATTTTAGTAATAGTTTTGGCGTTACTTTATTACTTCAATTAATTTTTTTACTGAATATGTTTTTTTTTTTTTTTTTTTTTTTTTTTTTGGTTTGCTGATATTGTGTCCCTTAAAATGTAACATTTATACTTTTCATAATAGATATCTGTGGAGCATTTAAATGCAGAGTTAGAAAAGCAAAAATATTTATGTTTTTTTTTCAGTTTGCTATTTTTAAATATGAGACATTTTTCGATTTTTTTTTTTTCCTTTGTTGTTGTTGAACATTTTAAAAAATCCTGCTGAATTTATTATTTTGCTGATAATGTACAAATTTGACAATTATAATGTCTTTTTTATTGCATCCGTTATAACACATGAGAACGTCTATCATTTAGATACTATGCGTGTTTACGTTCGTACAAATTGATAGCTTACAAAAATTAAAAATAAATTATAATTAACATGAAAAGAAACCATTTATCTTTAGACCCACAATTCAATGAAAATAAAGGAATAATGAAAAGTATAGAGTACAAATACATAAATACATTTTTAATATACCCAAGCAAAGGAAATAACATAAAAAGCATTTTTAGCTTTCGAAACTTTATTATCGTTCGAAAAGTAAGTTACATGTAAGTTTATTTTAGATGGAAAGAAATATACTTTTGTGTCATAAAACACTAGTCGAAATGTAAAGTAATTGTTATTGAAATAGCTTTTCAGATGGAAAATGAAAAACCTTGTTGCAAGTAATGATGAGCATTTTTGGTTTGTAAAATATTAAATGAGATAATCAATCCAGTTGAGTATAATTGTATTTTACATCATCTAGAACAAAGGACATTGTCAGTACAAATATATAAATATATTTTTTACTATCTCCCTAGCTAACGAAACAACGCAAGTAACTTTATTAACATTCGAAATATTCAAACATGTATGTTTTTTTAGTTGAAAAGAAGCAACATTTCGTGGCATAAAATACTAGTTTAAGGGGGTCCGTGACACAAAAATCTTCAAATTTTCCAAAAATATTTTATTTCATTAAAAATTTCTCTACATTCTCTTGCTTAAAATGACATTTAAATCATTTTTCCATCTGTATTAGAACAAAAAATATTATTTTTTTTCGTTTTGGTTTGTTTTCAAAAACTAGCTTTCAAGCAATGGCTGTCATGCAAACGACTTCTTCTAAAAATGCTTTTTTCTTCATGATAGGTTTATTCACCATCTCTAATATTTAAATTCTTATAACTCGAGAACCATTAAAGATAAAGTGTTAAAACTTGGAACATATCTTTTTCAATTGTTTTACTTTAATTTTGATTCAGCATATTTGAAAAAAAAATTATTTTTAAAATATAATTTAAAAAAAAGTTACATCACTTATTTTTTAAACTTTTCGTTAAATATTATTTTTAATTAATGTTCTTAAAAATTCTGAATTAAAATTAAAATTTATGTATTTCTGTTTATTTAAATGAAAAAAATTGAAATTCTTAAATAATATTTTGAGTTATAACGATTCTAAATTAGCCCACTTTTTTAATAAATTTTAAATTTATTTTTTTTTTAATTATGAGAAGTTTTAACATGTCATTTTGTTTACAAATGATAAGGTTAACCATCACAAAAAATTTAGAATTTTAACTCAATAAATAAAATTTATTTTTAAATGTGTCCCGGACCCCGTTAAGTGTAATTTTTATTGAAATAGGTTTTCAGATAAAAAATGCATAAAAATATAATTAAAAAAAAAAATAAAAAAAATAAAAATAAAGATAAAAAATAGCATTTGGTAAAATCTTAAATGAGATAACAAATCTAGTAAATTATAATCATATTTACATCATCACAAACAAAAGAAATTATCAATATAAATATATAAATATATTTTTTACTATATCTGCAGCAATTGAAATGACGAAAAAAAATCCATATTTCGGAACTTTATTATGGATCGAAATATTCAAACATGTTAGATTTTTTAACTGAAAAGAAACATGCTTTTGTGTCATAAAATACTAGTTTAAATGTAAAGTAATTCTTTTTAAGATAGCATTTGAAATTAAAATTGCAAATCTTGAATCAAGTAACGATGAGCATTTCTCGTTGGCAAAGTCTTAAATAACATAACGAATCTAGTAAAATGGAATGGTACGTTTTTCTATATCCCCTAGAGTGTAACAGTCCATTAGGTATTCCTGTAACATTTTCCTCATTGCTATACAATAAAAAAAAATGTTTCAATATTTCGTTATAAATATTTTTCAGAATCTGTCATATTTTATTGCTTTTAAATCGATCTAGTTTTGTTCTCTAACTTTTTCTCTTTCATTTTTCTTTTTTCAGAAAATTTACTTTGTAAAATATTTTTCCTGCAATACATAAAATATTTCCTTTTGAAAGTTTCAATACTTTTTGCTGCTGAAGATATTACGGAATTGAATTTATCTCTTACATAAATCTAAAATTCATGATGTTAAAAATAAATAATGTAGCTTGGAAAATACTTTGCTTAGTTTATATACATTTATGTTCATATTTAGCGAATAATAATTTTATTACCTATAAAATGACACTAATTATCCACAGAAAGAAAATTCTGAATGTTTAAACTCTAATTGATATTATAATACTGTCATATTTAATGTTCAATCTACGCGTTTAATTTTATTATTATATGAAAATACACTGTATAGGTACTATTTTATATTAATTTTTTTGTTATATTGTACTAAAAATACGTTAAAAATAAATGAAAGTCGTTATCATTTTAACAGATGATATAATTTGAAATATGGAAAACATTGAATTCGTAGGTTTTATTTCATACATACAAATAAAAGAAGTAACATGTAATGTGAATAAATATCGGTGATATGGGTGATCCCTTCATGTACTTGGATTAATTATCTTAATTTTTGGCAATAGGTAGTCTGTAGAGTTTTATTACGTGCAAAGTAAGAAGACCAAAATCGAAAATTTGCATCAAGAAACGCTTAACATTTGATACGCTCTCTCTAGCTGAATATATCCAAAATGGGATAACAATTGCTGTTGCAATTGTAAATAAGCATTTAAACATAATATAATTTACTGCATGTTGAGTTAATACAATTTTTAAATATTAATGTTTTGTACAATTTTGAAATATTAATGTTTTGTTTAATTTCGCCTGTTCTTTTAAGTCTTGTATAAATTGTACGAGAATAAAGGGACTTTAGAAAATTTGAAATACATTTTTATGCAGAGAAAAATATTGTTTGAAGTAGTGTATAAAAGGTGTTATTTAGAGCACATTTTTTCATAGCCAACACTTAAAGGGACTCCGTACCCCTTGAAGGACGGTGAAGAATTTTTGTTACTGATATGGATTTACTTATGTTATGTATATACATATATATATATATATATATATATATATATATATATATATATATATATATATATATATATATGTGTGTGTGTGTGGGGCATTCTCACAATCTTTCGACTTTCGGGAATAAAAATCTGGTGAAATTAAACTTGCTAAAATAACATTTTAATCTGATAGGCGACTGCCTTAATGATTCAAAATAAAGAAAAAATGGTCAGCAGCGAAAATGTTTTTATTTAACCGAGTTTTAAGTTAAACTTGCGAGATTAATTTTCCTTACCATTTTACCGATATAATTTTCTATTTTCTTCTAAATTTTTACTTATAATGGATTTGCATAGTACACACAGGACATTTCAAATAAGAAGTAATAAAATTGTCGTATTTTTAGTACAAAATTTTGGTATAACATTGTCTTAAACGAGTGTTAAAGAAGAGTCGGAAGGGTAAAAAATGGGATGGTATAGGAAACAAGGGACGGTAATAAAAAAAGGTTTGGTAAGGATGGGACGGTAAGGAAAATTACCACTATTTTTATGCAAATCATTTTAAGACTAAGTGATAGCCACAATGTTCATTGATTTTTAGAAACAGTTATTTACATTATTTCCTGTCAAAGCATTTTAGACATTCTTTCTCTGGCATACTACTGGATGAAAAAAAATTGAAAAAATTCTGTGGGTGCACCTGAAGTGATTTTCTGTATAAGTTTAGCAAGAGGATGGTAAGGATCTAAAATTCAAGGACACAGTTCAAAAAATAATAGCAACCGTAAAAATGTGTGCTGGTTAATTTTTTTGCTACATGCTTATATGAAACAATTGTTCAAGTTTCGGAAAAAAATTACATCGAATTAATTTTGTTGAAAGAATTTTATACAGATAGCTCCAAACTTAAAAATCAGTATTAGGGACACGGGACGGTAGAAGGGTTTCCCTGGTATTTGGACCCCAACATCGTCCAAAACATATTTATTTCGTTAATATTGTTATACTTATACAATCATGTAATAGGATGTTCCCCAGTATATGAAAAAAAAACACAAGAATACGTACTAAAATAAAACTTATTATTCAGGGACTTAAACGTGAAAAGATTGTGAGAAAGCCCCCTATACACACACACACACACACACACACACACACATATATATATATATATATATACATATATAAGACAGAAAATCATTCTGTTGATAAAAATTGAGAATTTTAATTTTTGTTTTAATTTAAAGAATTTTAATCTTTAACCCTTTCACCGTCCGAGGGTTTTGCAGTATTTTCATAAGAATGCTTGTAAATCCCAGGATATATATTTTTCAAATCTCAGTTTGATGCTATAATATCTTTAATATCACTACTTTCTATATAAGGTCAAAAATAGAATTCTGTTTAAAATATTTTGGTGTACAGCCATTTTAACATGATTTCTACGAACGGAAAAATCCGGCCCAAACGGTTAAAGGGTTAATTGAATAATAAGAATTGAATCCTTAATTTTATTAAATGTACTATATTGAGTATACTAAAAAATAATGGAACGATTTGACAATTTTTTTTTACCAATTTTCGTAATTTTTTTATTTACCAATTAGTATAATTGTGTTAAAATCAATCTAGTGTAATTACGCATCCAGCGATTTCTGGAGTTCCATTACCTGTGATTTATTCTGTTGAGCTGAACCAAGTTTCAGACAGGATGCTACAATCATTAAGGTTAGCTGGATGAAAAAGTTCCACTAGATTCGTCCGGGATAGCTCAGATGGTAGAGCACTGGCGGCTTGAGCCAGGAGATCCCTGGTTCGAATCCTGGTCCGGACATTTTTCGCCCCGATGGAAATTTACATCTAATTTGACAATATTTGTAGAAGTTCTAGTGTTTTAAACAAAGTAATATATAAACTAAAAACTTTAAATTTCTATAAATGAAAGTTAAAATTCCAGTGCCGGATTCACCTTGAGTTAAATAATTAAAATACGTATAAAAGCAGAAATAATTATACAAAAATTACTTTCATGTGCATACATATAATATAAAGATGTTAAAAACACAAATTAAACCGGAAGGCTTTGCAATGGTTGAAAACATTCTGGGTGTTTCTAATGTATTTTAAGATTTCTTAAATATCTTTATATTATATGTATGTACCTGAAAGTAATTTTTTGCAATTATTTGTACTTTTATATGTACTTTAAATTACTTCAAATGTATTTAAGAAATTAAAATTCACAATTTTTACATCAAAATGATTTTTTTTTCTTGTCAAAATCAGTTTTGATAAGTGTATATAATAAGTAAATGTACTTAAGTAAAAAAAAAAAAAAATCTTCAAAGTTCTTCAAAGGCACCTAGTCTACTTAATGGTCAGACCCTGCACTGTATTCTACTGAAGATGTCATATATATTCAATGTTTATAATATGATACTTGTGAAAAAGCTAAAAATACTATCAAGTTTCATATTCTAACATTATATAATTCAGAGGCATTATTCTGAAATTCAGACAAAAAAGTGATATTTTGATAGTTGTATTTTTTAATTGGCTTGATTTTTTTTTTTTTTTTTTTTTTTTTTTTATGCTGAAGTAGATCATACTTAATGAATATTGTGCAATTTTGAAACCCTGAAAAAATTTCCTGCTTCCTGTAGAAAATGTCAAAGTTCAAGATCATGAGTCCCTTTTTTTATGAAAATTGAAATGCCAGTATGTTTGGATTGCTATATCTCTGTAAAGCAAGAACATCCCAAAATCCTTTTGTCATAAACTATTAATATAACACGACATACTTAATAAAATTTACTTGGTTCTATTGGGAATTGTTAATTTTCATTATTATGTTGCCACAAAATTTGATTAAAATGACGTTTTTGTCCTTTTTCTGCACTCATTATCTTATTTAAGCAATAGTATCCCAAAATGTTTCTTATAGATTGTGAAAGTTTACTATTAGGACAAGCTAAGTAATATAGAACTTTACCGGGATATCGATGCTGTTAGCAGATATAATCTGTTAAATATTCAACATTTGAATTAGTCGTATCTCAAAACAGCATCACAGTTTAATAAAACAAAATATATCAGGTAGTAGATGAACATATGTACAAAAATATAGAAACGAAAAATAAGGGGGTCTCATGCTATTTAAAAAAAAAAATGACAAACATTGCAAAAAGGCAGTATCAATATCAGTCGTTTTCCCTATAAAAAATGATTTATCCCGTTTCTCTTTCCCTTTCCTATGTTTTTCCCCTATGAGGAAATGGAACATCCCTTTTCTCTTTCTCCTTCTAGGGGAAATGCTTGAATATTGCACTGCCTTTTTATATTTTTTTTCTTCCGAAAACAGCATGAGACCCCACTTATTTTTCGTTTCCATGTTTTTGTAGATATACTTAAATATACCTGAAAATATACCTGATATATTTTGTATTATTCATCTGTGATGCTGTTTAGAGATAGGACTAATTCAAAAGCTGCAGATTTTGAAACTTTTGAATATTTAACAGATTATATCTGCTAACAGCATCAATAACCCGGTAAAGTTCTATATTACTTAGCTTGTCCTAACAATAAACTTTCATATTCTATAAGAAAAATTTGGGATACTATTGCTTAACTAAATTAATAAGTAAAGAAAACGGACAAAAACGTCATTTTGAATGCATTTTGTGGCAATATAACAATGAAAATTAAAAATGCCCCATGGAACCAAGTAAATTTTACTAAGCATGTAATGCTATACAAAAAATTTATGACAAAAGAATTTTGGGACGTTGTTGCTTTCCAGATATATAGCAATCCAAACATACTGGTATTCAATTTTCATGAAAAATGGGATTCATGGTCTTGAACTTTGATTTTTTTTTACAGGATACAAGACATTTTTTCAGAGCTTCAAAATTGCACATTATTCATTAAATATGATTTACTTCAACATAAAAAAAAAAAAAAAATCAAGAAAAACAAAAAATACAACTCTCGAACTTTGTCTGATTTTTCAAAATAATAGCTCTTAAGCATTAAAGGCAAAATTAGTTACAATGATTTTTGTTACATTTCTAAACTACTATAAATAAAAGATTAACAAAATATACCACTGTATCTTCTGGAATATAGCACATTCGATTTGATTACAAAAAATTCGAACTCCCAAAACTTAATTTACTGCCATTATTTACATTACGTTTTCATAAAGACTTTCATTGTGATATTAATTAACCACTTCCTGGGTCTTCTCTGCTGGAACACTGGCAGGCGAAACATGTCATTTTTGCTGATCTCGAGTATACCTAGATTAACAAATAATTTTAATTGTTTTGATGCTATTCTAGAAATAAATTATAATATAATTTTGATCACATTTATTGATAGCTTTTAACCGTAAATTTCTGGCAGTGCACCATATTTTCAGCTTCATATTGCATAAATGAGGATTTAAATGTAAATTTGTTTACTTACTATAAAAGTTTGAAGATAACATTTAATGATCTATTTAGTATCTAATAGTTCGTTATCATCATTTTCGGTAAGCTGATCATTCTAATTTCAGTGTATGTTATATTACTGTCTCTTAGATCTTTCACAATCAGCAATTGTGGTTATTGTAAGAAAAATTATTTACTTATAGATATGAGCATTGAAAACATGACATTAGGCTCAAGCTCGAAATAAGATAAGGCAGAAAAGGTTAGGTTAAAAAAGCTGCAAAACAATCTTCAAAAAATAAATAACCAATTAACAACAACAACAACAAATTTGAATTTTAAATCATAACGTGCATAAACGTGTACTTACATACTGAAAAAAAATATATTTTATTATTATATTTAGGAACAATTAGTTGAAACATATCTAAATAATCAATGTTCAACTTGAATAATTGAAGATTGATTCTTCATTTTTAATCTCAAATGAATGCTCAAAACCTGTCTAGGAGACTTTTTTTTATAATACATAAATACATTTTTGCGTTGTATGCCGAATAATCTTTAAGATCGTAGTGATTTAGATAACTTACTCAAATTATTCGTTTATAGAATTAGATTTTTTTTAAAACTTATTCTGTGCTTGTAAATTAGTTATTCGTTTACACATGTGATGACGCTTAAGGCGCAATTCTTTTAAACAAAATCGTTGTATCATAAAATAGTTTCTTTAATCATTGTATTACATGAAACGTGTCAAAACTTGAAGGAGAGAGCTATCGCAGACTAATTTGATTAAGTGAATATTAAATAAATTCTTTACAACATTCATTAATCCGAAAAATTGCTAAAAAAGTGAAACACATAAACAACATTTGTCTTATAATTTTTATGAGAATAGTGACAAGCATATTACACACTTCATTAAACATACAGATAATATTATCAGAGAATTTCTTTTATCATTGCATTATGTAATAGTTATTTAAACTTTTCTAGAGGAAAATATCATGCAGTACAAAGTTCTTGAATAATGAATAAATACATTCTCAGGAATATTAACTTAATGTTATCAAAACGCTTTTTGTGAGATGTAATATATTATGTTTGGAAACTAAACAAATAGCTAATATTAAACGCCAGACTGCTTGAGTGAAAATGATTATTTTTAAAAATGAAAAGTCTATAAAATATTTACGCTTGAAAAATGGGTCTATGAATAATTTTCTTACGTTTTTTTTACATAAAAATACTGATAAACTTTGTCAAATCCAGATTGTTTTTAAAGATAAGACATAATATAAATAAGAAATCTTTAAATGCGATTTCTGGAAAATCAAGTTCTCGAAGTTCTCCGTTATTCACACGTACCATAAAAATCATCATGCAAAATGTTTTGAACATATTTCAGTGCAATTTTGCAAGTCTACTTTCCATATAACTCACTGTTCTGAACAATAATGTAAACTCTATGAGATAATATAATTATTTTATAGGTACTTGAATATAACTTAGTTGAATGTGATAATCCTAAACTCTCTTCTATCTCATAAATCTTAATATTTCAAGAAGTAGTTACAAATGTTAATAGTTAAATATTATTAGTTCAATACTATACCAACTTTGATTTTAATTTTAAACTTCTACTTCAGTCAGAAAATCGGAGTAAAAACGAGATAATCTCGATCGCGATATTTATAAAAATCAAGAGTTTTCGTTATTCTATTGATCGATATCAGAACGCCCCTTCCCTGAGGAATTCCTCCAAATTCAAGGCGGGCCTGATGCAACATAGCCAAACACATACACAAAAACTTTGGTTCCATTATATTCATAAATTCATACACTTTTTGATGGTAAAATAAAGAAAACGTCACAAAAATCGCTATTACATCAACCCCTTCCAGCAGAATATTTTCGAATTCAAGGAGAAATTACTGGCCACAATTAAATACATACGCGAAAAATTTGGTTCAGTTCCATGCATAACTTCATACACTTTTCGAATGTACAATAACAAAATTGGAACAGACATCGCTATTATAGCACTTCCTTCGGCAGAATTTTTCCAAATTCTGGGAGGACCTACTGGCCATTGCCAGAAACATACTCAAAAAATTTGGTTCTATTCTATGCATAGCTTCATACACTTCCTGATGGTGAATTGGCGGCACACAGACAGACGGACAGACAGACATTTTGTATAAACATGTTTTTTTCGATCTCTGACCTTAAAACATGTAAATATGTCGAAAACCGGCAGTCGAAAAAAAATTCTATTACAATACTTTCTTCTATTGGAGATAGAATAAAGTAAAAAGGTTTGTTTAAGCCTATGCATAACGTCATGCACTTTTCGATGGTGCGATAAAGAAAATGGCAGAAAAAGCGCTATTACAGCGACTCCTTCCGGCAGAATATTTTCAAATTTGAGGACAAACTGCTGGCCGTAGCCGGAAACATACACATACAATTTGGTTCAATTCCATGCATAACTTCATACACATTTCGATATTACAATAATGAAAATGATACAAAAACAGCTGCTACCGGCAGATTTTAAGTTCAGGGCAAAAAAAATTGTTCAATTCTATATATAACTTCATACACTTTTGGATGGTACAATACTGGAAATGGTCTAAAAATCACTATTCCAGCGCCCCCTTCCGGCGGAATATTTCAAAATAAAATGAGGACCTGCTTGTACCAACCAAAGACACACAAATAATTTGGTTCAATTATATGCATAACTTCATACACTTTTCGACGGTACAATGACGATACACGTACAAACGGACAGGCGAACATGCTGTGAGATAGCCTTTTTTATACATTTTTAGGGATCTGTACTTAAAAAGGGAAAACAGAATTATTATAAGATAATCCTGTGTCTGTCTGTCCGTTTGTCACAGTCATTTTACTCGTAAACTATGGAACGAAGAAAATTCAATTTAGAGGAAGTAATAAAAACTATTGACCCACATATTTACAGACTATTAAACATTCCCAAATATATTTAGGAAAAACGCAAAGAGGATAGTTAAGTTACTTCAAAAAAAATCTTTTCTTTGTATATCGTGTGGGGGTATCGTATGGAAGATTTCGTAACGCTGAATTCAAAAATATTTTTCTTTTAATTTTCGGTATTATATTTTCAGAGATACCGTCGAAAATGTTGTGCAAAAATGAATTACCCCTCATCTATTTCCGAATCTACTGAAAGTAAAATTATGAAAAAAATAGAGGCAGTAGGTAGTAATATAAACCTTACAGGAAAATTATAGCGATTACTTACTTTTGTCACTTACTATTGGTCACGTACTTTTGAGAAAAGCGCATGTTTCCGTTGAACACAAATTTCAATTTTCGGGCATTCAGCAAAGGTGTTGAGGAGCGCTGGAGGTAGCTATCCTAGCAGAAGCATAATAGCGTTGTTGATAATTATTTTCATACAAAATCGTCGGTAATTAGCCGAGATATTAAACCTTAAAGTTACGGACGGTTTGGACATACTTAACGACAGGGGCGGCATACTCTATGTACCATCAGCTTTTAAAGCCTAGATAACAACTTTTAATTATATATTTGTGTAATGCAATTCCCAGTATCAGTATAAAAGCAATAAACGTTAAATTGTTAAAAACAGACTAATTAGAATTAATCCCATAAATACTATGAGATTCGCGACTGATTTACATTGAGTGGATCTTTCAATACGCCTTCTGTGTTTTTAAAATTTAAATAAAAACCAACCAGGAAAAACGCAGCACGGACCAAAGCGGCGTTGCAACATTTGCGACCTCGTTTTCAAGCGCGCCTAGCACAATGCCAAGTTTAAACTTTGAACAAGGGTTTTGTTTTAGCTACACTGTTAAAAAAGTCCTTCCGGCCAGTGCCGGGAGGAAGAGGTAGCTTTCATAATCCTTATTTTAAAAAAGCCAACTTATATCATGCAAACACACGAAGCTCAATTTAGTGGAAACCGAATATAGGAGATTCAATACTAATTTTTATCAATATAATGAATAAGAATTTCGCGAAATTAGTCAGCTTTATCCAAGCTGCTTTCCTTTAAAGTAACTTATATTTGGCTGCCAAATTCGGCAATTTCTTAAAGTGCCTGTCATTTTAAGACAACATGGTGGATGAGGCTAAGCAGTGAACTTGGTCGAGACCTTAGTAATTGCTGTGCACATGCTCACTCACATCGGAATCGGTTAATATATAGGAGTGCTGTCGCATGCAAAAAATCAGATTTTTCAAAATGTCACCCACAATAGAAATTGAAACTGCTATATCTGAGACATTTTTTAAGGTAAAGACAAACAAAAAATGCTCCTGAATCCTTATATCAAGATCAAATACTTAAGAAAGAAACCTTTTTCAGTTTCTAATTTTTTTTGCACCTCAATTTAAATATATATATATTTTTTAATTTAATGGCCGCCATTTTGAAACAAGATGGCTGATGAATCTGGCCAGCGAACTTGGTCGAGGTGTTGATGTATACTATCCACATGCCTTCTTACATCGAAATAGGCGCATACGTGTGTTATCGCGTGACAAATACAAGATCGTTTCAAAATGTTAGCCATGCTAGAAATTCAAAGTGCTATAAATCAACCATTTTTTAAGATATCAACAAAAGAACAAATTTTCAGAAACAAAAACTGCTCCGGAATCTTTGTATCAAGGCCAAACACATAAAAAAAATCTTTTTCATTTTCCAATTTTTTAATACCTCATTTTGAATTTTAAATTTAATTTTTTTTAAATGGCAACCCTTTTGAAACAAGATGGCGAATGAAGCTGGCCAACGAACTCGGTCGAGACATTGGTATGTACTATGTACAGACCAAGTTACATCCAAATCGGTTCAAAAATACGCCTTTTATCGCGTGACAAAATTCAGGACGTTTCAAAATGTCAGCCACGCTAGAAATTCAAAATGCTATAACTCAGCCATTTTTTAAGATATAGACGAAACAAAAACTGCTCCGAAATCTTTGTATAAAGGTCAAATACATAAGAAAAAAATATTTTTCCATTTTCAATTTTTTGGTACCACATTTCAAATTTTAAATTAAAAAAAAAATTAAATGGCCGCCATTTTGAAACAAAATGGCGGATGAAGCTGGCCAACGAACTCGGTCGAGAGATTGGTATGTACTATGTACACACCGAATTACATCCAAATCGGTTCAAAAATACGCCTTTTATCGCGTGACAAAATTCAGGACGTTTCAAAATGTCAGCCACGCTAGAAATTCAAAATGCTATAACTCAGCCATTTTTTAAGATATAGACGAAAGAAAAACTGCTCCGGAATCTTTGTATAAAGGTCAAATACATAAGAAAAAAATATTTTTCCATTTTTAATTTTTTGCTACCACATTTCAAGTTTTAAATTTTTTTAAAAATTTTAAATGGCCGCCATTTTGAAACAAAACGGCGGATGAAGCTGGCCAACGAACTCGGTCGAGACATTGGTATGTACAATGTACACACCGAATTACATCGAAATCGGTTCATAATTACGGTAGTTACAGTGTGACATAGGTCAGATATATATATATATATATATATATATATATCAATTTTGATCGGAGGGTGGTTTTGGGGTCTGGGGGTCATGATCGATGAAAATATACCAAAATGTTTTGAAATCGCTTTCCTCCGAACGGCTGCAATAGGTAGCTTTTTTGTAAAGAAAGCTACCTAATAAATGATTATTACCACGCTAAATTTAGTTAGATGAAATGCCAAATGAAGTTTAAATATGCACTACTTTTATTGTCAGTATCGAATTAAGTTCATAAAAAAACAGATTCGGATAAGATCTGACAGATTCGAATTAAAAAACGAGTTATACAGAGCAGCAATATTTGATATTATTTACGTTCATATCTCTTTAAATTTTTATGGTATTTCCCATTCATATATTGGAGCTATTTTCAATTCAAGAAGTCAATAAAATACAAATAAATCAAATAAATTTTGATCAAATAACATCTAAAAGAGTTAGTTACTATTTAAAAGTATTTAATAATAGCATATTTTTACATAATGTATTCAAAAGTAATACTGTCTTCTTGCAATAGACCCCTAACCGGGGAGGTTAAAAGCAGAACTTATCAATACATTGCTTCCTCTGGCGACTAATTTTTTAATTCTAACTTACACCATTTTCTCAAAACAAAAGTTATTGACATACTGTTCGAGATCATTTGAAAGAGAAATATACTATACAAAATCGGTTTTTAATAGAGGTGCGAACAGAATAGAAAAATTGACGCCTGTGACAGTCCTGCAAATAAAACTGTGGACAATATTCTTTTTATTTCTTTACTGGTAAATGCAAGTATCATGTCCTACATAGTATGTTCCCGATTTCTGTAACAACATATTATATGCGCATATGGCAGAAGAAGAGGAATGTCAAATGTTGGCGTATTCCGAATTTTGGAATGAAATATTTTTATAAATATTTAATGGCTCTCAAAAAAGCTTTGAACTTTCATAAAAACATACAAAAATATAACAATGAAGGTAACAGACTATTTGGACGTTAAGAAAAAGTTCCTGAAAAAAGAAAAGTTTGGTTGGATAAAAATTGATAACTATATCAAAAAGCTACCCCCTTCTCCCCAGAGATATCTTACGAAAACAAGTGCCACACCCCCTCCCCCCAAAAGTGATAACGTTATACAGCTCATTTTCAAAATATTAGAATAGTTACTTTTTTTACAAATTGAAAATATCGTTTGGTAATTTAATGTCTTTTAATGCAAATATGCAAACGATATTTTTATTAACAACTTATTGTTGATTAAACTTATTTATTATCTTAAAATTAATATCACTTTTGAAAAGATTAATTAAAAAATATTATTTTGAACAGTCAAAGTATTAGAATATTTATTCAAGTGGTTCAAAATATTAGAATATTTCACATTAATTCTTCTTTAATTATCACCAATTCATAACCGGTTGCATCATTGATTAAATTCAGACGATTTTATTTAAAATCAGTATCCTTTTGCAGTTTGTTTGCTTTTTCGTCATAAAAAGGTTCGTGTGAGTGAAATTACTAAATCTATTAAACTTCGTATGGTTGATTTGTATCGGCACAAAAAAATCAACGTTATATAGCGAATTGTTTACATTGTTCGTAATCAAGCATTAGTTAAATACTAACACGATATTAAAAAAATGGAAAATTTCAAAATAATCGCCGAAATGGCGGCCGAAAACCAAAAACATCTGCTAGAGATGACGAGAAACTGAAGTGTACAGTTAAGAAAAACCGTTTTAAAAGTGTGCGATTCTCGCACCGAAAATGGAAAGAAGAAGGTGTTGAAGTTTCTACATCGACAACATTAAGACGTCTCCATAATTTAAGTTTGAATCTCGTGGATCGAAAACAAAACCTCTCATGACTGCAAAACAAAAGCGTATAAGATTGAATTGGTGTAAATCAAGACGTTTGTGGAGTGAAGAAGATTGGGAAAATATATTATTTAGTGATGAAAGTATGCTTTGTGTTTCATATGGTAATCAAGGTTTTCGAGTTTGGAGAATGAAGCAAGAAGCATTTGATAAAGAATGCCTTAAACGTTGCGTAAAATTTGCTGCTAGTGTCATGGTTTGGGATTGCATGAGTGCAGAAGGACCTGGAAAGTTATACATCATCTACGAAAAGGTTAACTCTCAGATATATCAAGAAATTTTGGAATATAACATTATTCCATCATCACAAGATTTATTTGAAGCTAATTTGATCTTTCAACAAGATTTAGCGTCACCGCATACCTCGGTGTCAACTAAGAATTGGTTCCGCCAACGCAACATTAAGGTACTTCTTTGTCCACCATAGTCACCAGACCTTAATCCCATCGAAAACTTATGGTGTATAATGAAGAAAAAACTCCAATAAAATCCTCCTTCAAGTAAAATTGAGTTAGTGGCCCGTATAAAGTGTATTTGAGATAATATTAATAAAAAAGTTTTCTAAACACCTTGTATATATTCAGCAAGATCGATTGTACACTGTTATGAAAGCTAAAGGGGACGCTACACAATATTAACTACCATTTACTACATATTCATAAGGTAATATTGTTGCGTAAAATAAAATATTTTAATATTTTAAGGTGTTTCAGAAAGCTGTATACCTAATTTATTGTAGGGGAGACCGGGGCACATTTTTCACAGCGGCAAGTTTTCCAACACGCTTTAGCTTTTAAATGAGACGCTAGGTGACGCTAGCGAGTGAATTGGTTGAAGTGGCAAATCTTAAACACCATCTACAAATGTTATAGCTTAATAGCTGCTATCACTTCGTCTTGAGAGCTGTTTTTTTTTTCATTTTTTCAACGGTGAGTAAAATTTTAGGTCTTTATTAAAACGTAAAAAAAAGTACTAGCATTAAACTTACTGTTTTGAAATTGCATGCACTAGAAAAGGGTTTCTTTCTCCAGGTAACTATGCGTTTGTTTTGCAAATAACTTAAACCGCTATTCGTCCAGGTAGTGTAAAAGTTCAAATATTGCGACGGGCAAGTTTTCCAAAAACATACGGGGCATGTTTTCCAACATGTTTCTCGCTTCAAAACGTCCCCCTCCTAAATCAGCTAGTCTTATTGTATCAAAAATGTATTTATTGTGTAGTAAAATCGGCCAAATAACGATGTATACTATGAACCCGTTTGATCATTTAGTCATTTCAGTAAAACTATCAATATAAAAAACAAGGTAAATTAAACAATATAATAAAATGTCATTTTTTTCTAAAGTAGATTCATTTAGTGAATTCATTTTATGTTAATTATGCCTTTATATTCATGAGCTACAACACTGAGATCGCAGTTTGTATGGACCCCTCAAGCAGCAAATTAACCGTGCTTAGAGCTGCTCCACTGGCGTTAATCCACAGTCAATATTATGGCTGGTTTTAAACGTTTTTCCCACTGAATCCAACGAATTTTCCCACTGAATCCTGAAATATTTACAGACTCTGCATTTATGCCATCCTACTTTTCTGACACGCCAGCTCCTGCCGCACCAAATCTTGAAAGCACCAACAATCCTGAAAAGATTTCAAACTATCCTCAATAATCGACCCCCCCCCATCCCCCCCCCCCCAAAAAAAAACAGAAAACAAAAAACTCCGAAAGCATTTAATCCTTCTACACCAACGCAAGCTAGCACTTCCAAAGAAGTTGTTCCTTAAGTTCTATTCAAAATTTCCCTATTGCTTATAAAAAAGTGGTTCCTTCTACATCCAAACAAACTTTGCCAACACCAGAAGAAGTTAGGACTTTTGCGAAAGCTAGACTAAGGAGGCAATCACGGCGTGGAAAGAAAAATAGGAAATATTGTACTGACTGATTCTCCGGTTAAAAATTAACTGAAAATGGAAAAAAAAAGATTCATCTAAAAAAAAAAAGGAAACTGCAAAAGTAATCAAATAAAAGGGGCGAGTAAAAAAAAAATTCAATCCCGGCCAGGGAGCTGTTTGAACCTTCGTCTTGAAATGTAAAATGGTTTAAAACTGTTTTTATGTTACTGTTATGTTACTGTGCATTTAGTTCACAATAAAAAAATACTTATTAATTAACAAGCAAGATTTATTACCTGTGTTTTACCATTTAAAGTATAGTTGGAATACTTGCCCCTGACCATTTTTAGTAGGCTGGAAAAACATTTTCCAACGTAACATGATTAGACTTAACCATTTTTTGTGAAAAAGTATATTTATTTTTTAGAACAATAATTGTACCAGTTTGTACAGAAAGGTCTAGGGAATACAATTATATCCTGTAGCTATCAAAATAGTTAAAAATAAAAAATACAAAAATAAAATTATAAAAAGTTGAAAAACTTGCCCCGGTCTCCCCTACTGTATTTTATATTTTGTAAATGTTAAAATCTTATCTAAACATTACAGATTTAATTTATAAGAATTTTAATTGCATTTACTTAGTATCAAAAATAAATAAATGAAAAATAATTTTTTGTTATTACTTTTTCACAATTATTCTATTATTTTGAATATGAGCTGTATAAGCACAGCCCCTTTTCTAGTAAATACAGCTATAGTCTATATCCAATCAACATTGTATAGTATTCTACGAAATCTTATTATTCTTTTAGCGACAATTTTTTAATAATACAGTTAATAATTCATACATTTTTGTAGGGAATCCTCTGAGCGTGAGTAATACTCGCACTTGACCGTTCATATTTTTAAAAACAAATATGGAATTTTCACATATTTTGAAATGTTTCAGTTAATTTTGAAGATACTGAAAAACTTCTTGTTCAATGCACAGGTAAGTGTAACAGTTGTAAGTAGTACAAAGGAAATTTAAACATATATAGTTGAATTAAGTCTACGCTGTCTCGCGTAAGGATGAAAATTTGATAAAGAAAATGACAAAATGTCCCTTTTTTTAAAACTTTGGTAAAGGTGTTGCTAGGATTTTTTTTCGTCATTTTGTGTTACAACTGAACTAAAAATATGTGCAATTATTCAATATTGTTCATTTTTTAAGCGCTCCGACCGTAGGTTAGATATCTTAAATATTGGTATTTGATGTTTTGATTATAACAAAGGGATTGGATGTGGACAGTTGGTATATGTTATACAGCAATTATCCTGCAATAAAGAGTACAAAGGTTCGAATCCGGAGGAAGTCCAGGAGATTTAAAACGGATGAGGTATATTCAATAGAATCATCTGTTACGTATAAATATGCAAGAGCATATATAATTATTATATATATTTCGTTTTATTCTTGTGCTATTTCTCACACTGATTCCTAAAAACTGAAATTTCCCGTCTTGAATAGCGCAAAATTTCATCTCTAAAACGGGGTAAAGCCAAGACGGAAATTGCAGGGCAATTTTGCTGTCAGTACATTTGCTATTTTTAAAAGGGATTTGCTTTTACAATGCATGTTGTTGATAAGGCATTTAACGACAATTGAGATTTCGCGTTTTATTGCAGAATGATATGCAGACAGAAAGCATGTTTACCTGCAAAGCTTGCATTTTGTTCTGGATTGCTCAGACGCCTCAAAAACGTTTTCTATGTATCTCTAAAAATTTGAAAAAAAAAAAATAGCATAATGTTTTCTCTTTTTCCCTTTGGATCGCATTTCCTATGATCTTTTTTTTTAAATTTATTTTTTGCAGATGCAGGATATAGGCCATTTTAAAGGTATGTGAGTCATAACATAACAGAAAAAAGATCTTGTGAAGTTATCTTGTTTTTAAATGACACTTGATTGTTATTATTAATCTATTTATTTCTTTAGTATGAAAAAAATAACATAAAGTTTTCTCTTTTTCACTTTAGATCACATTTCCTATATTTTTGTTTGGACAATTGTTTTTTTTTGCAGATACAGGATATAGGGCATTTTGCATGTATGTGAAGTATAAACATAACGGAATAAAGATCTTGTGAAATTATCTTGTTTTTGCATGACACTTGATTGTTATTATCAATCTATTTTATTCATTAATATGAAAAAAAATAACATAAAGTTTTCTATTTTTCACTTTAGATCACATTTCCTATGTTCTTGTTTAAATTTATTTTTTGCAGATACAGGATAAGGGTACGCACAACCTTTTACAGGTATGTGAGGCATAACATAAAACAATTAAGATATGTGAAATTATCTTGTTTTTACCTGCTTTCTTTTTTTTTAAACTTACAATTAAGTGTGTATGTGGCAGTCAAATCTTGTTGCTCATTTTTCGTCGCCTTCCTGCTGACATAGAGCTTTGAATTTTGGAATATATGTTTATTCCTGAGGCCAATACATGATGTGGACGTTGATTTTTTATAAATCGATACCTAAGGCAGTGCAATGGGTGACAACTTTACTTAATGGTTACACAATTATAGTTTGATTTCCTACGGAGAAATCAGTATCAGCTTCAACCATGAGTATTTTTTGAAAAGTAATAATGACAGGGTTACCACAATAGCGCCAAATTTTAACCAGCATGACGAAATATTGCCAAATTTGGCGGCAAAAATAAGTTGCTATATATGTTTTCAATTTGGCATTAGCTGAGTAATTTGACGAAATTCACATTTAAATCCATTAATCTCCCACACTCCGGCTGAGCTTAATTTAAGTTAAACTCCGCGCATTTAAGATTTTTTCAAGACTTTTCTGTTTTTTAGTGCATTAAAAAAAAATATTTTTTCTACATTTTTTGTGAATTTTAATGAAAACATGTTTATTTTTTTACATTTATATTTAAATTCTTTGTAAATCCGAAAAGAAGTCGCTGCCAAAATGGAACCATACATTAAATCCCTAAATCCTTAAATGGAAAGTAGCATACAAAGGTCAACTTCTTGTCACTTTTATGCTACTTAAAATTATCATTTCATATAACATTTTATATAATTCATTAATTTTACTTATAGTATGCAATAAAATCACTAGGAATTTGAGCTAATGATTTAATATGAAGAACATTACTGACTACTAATAGTTTGTGTTCTTACTATAAAACCCAGAAGAAGAGTATTTTTTATATAAGGTAAAGATCTGTTATAATAAACCTGAAATAACAATAAATTACAAGCTTTACAAAAAAAAAAAAAAAAAAAAAAAAAAAAAAAAAAAAAAAAAAAGGAATCTATACTCCTATTATAAAGAGGAAAAAATTGTTTATTTGTCGGAGATAAGCTCTGGAACTACCGAACCGATTCCAAAAGTAATGGTATCAAAGTGATGGTGTTAGTCCAACTTAGAACATAGGCTATATCTTATGTCGGTGCCACTACACCAAAGGGGGTGTAGGAGCAAAAAACGTTCTAAAAATGCGATTTTAGCGTTACTGGAGGGCTTAGAAATATGAAATTTTGAATATTAGTTACTTATAAGATATAAATGATGTCTAAGAACAGTTCTTAAACAATTCGAAATTTAAAAAGGTTGAAAATGCACAAAAAGTGTTCTAAAAAACGTTCTAAGTGGTAGTTTCTACACAATCTCAGGAAATACCAAACCGATTTAAAAAGTATTGGTGTCAAAATGACGGTGACAACGCTTGCTCCAAGATAGGCTATGTTTTATGTCGGTGCCACTACCTCAAAGGGGGTGTAGGAGCAAAAAACGTTCTAAAAATGCGATTTTAGCGTTACTGAAGGGCCTAGAAATATGAAATTTTGAATATTAGTTACCTGTAAGATATAAATGATATCTAAGAACAGTTCTTAAACAATTCGAAATTTAAAAGAGGTGAAAATGGACAAAAAGCGTTCTAAAAAACGTTCTAAATGGTAGTTTCTACACAATCTCAGGAAATATAAACCGATTTAAAAAATATTGATGTCAAAATGATGGTGACAACGCTTGCTCCAAGATAGGCTATGTTTTTTGTCGGTGTCACTACCCCAAAGAGGGTGCAGGAGCAAAAAACGTTCTAAAAATGCGATTTATGTGTTACTGAATGGCCCAGAAATATGAAATATTAGCTACTTAATAGATATAAAGGGTTTCTCAGAACAGTTCTTAAGCAATTCGAAATTTGAAAGGGGTGAAAATGCGCGAAAATCGTTCTAAAAAACGTTCTAAATGGTGGTTTCTACACAATCTCAGGAAATACCAAACCGATTTAAAAAATAATGGTGTCAAAATATGGGTGTTAAAATGACGGTGACAACCCTTGCTCCAACATAGGTTATATTTTATGTCGGTGCCACTACCCCAAAGGGGGTGCAGGAGGAAAAAACGTTCTAAAAATCCAATTTTTGTTTACCGAAGGGCCTAGAAATATGAAATATGAAATATTAGCTACTTATTAGATATAAAGGATTTCTAAGAACAGTTCTTAAACAATTCGAAATTTAAAAGGAGTGAAAATGCGCGAAAAGCGTTCTAAAAAAACGTTCTAATGGTGGTTTCTACACAATCTCAGGAAATATTAAACCGATCTAAAAAATAATGGCGTCAAAATGATGGTGAAAACCCTTGCTCCAACATAGGCAATGTTTTATGTCGGTGCCACTACCCCAAAGGGGGTGCAGGAGCAAAAGACGTTCTAAATTGCGGCTTTTGCGTTACGGAAGGGCCTAGAATCGTGAAATTTGGAATGGCAGTTAGTTATAAGATATCAATGATCTCTAAGGACATTTCCTAAAAAAATCAAAATTTAAAAGGGGGCCAAAATGCGCAAAAAGCGCTATAAAAAAACTTTCTAAATTGCGATTTCTATGCAATCTCAGGAAGTACTGAACCGATTTCAAATATAATGGTGTAAAAATGATGGTGACAGATCTTGCTCCAAGATAGGCCATATTTTATATCTGTTTCCACTACCCCAGAGGAGATGCAGGAGCAAAATTCGTGAAAAGCGTTCTAAAAACGTTCTAGATGCCGATTTGTCGGCAATATCTCAGAAGAATGAATCTGATTCCAAACGTAATGGTAGGAAATTGATGCTGACAGCCTCTGATCTAACATAGACGCTATTTTATGTCGGTATCACTATCACCAAGACGTTGCAGGAGCAAAAAAAGCGTTCTAAATTTCGATTTTTGTGATCGGTAGGGGCTAGCAACTTAAAATTAGGCAAGATACACATTTATTAGCTATAAATGATCTTTAAGAACAGTTTCGAAAAAATTGGAAATTTAAAAAGCGGTGAAAATGCGTGAAAAGCGTCCTAAAAACGTTCTAAATTGCGATTTCTACTCAATCTAAGGAAATACCAAAGCTATTTCAAAAGTAATGGTTGCAAATCAATGGTGACAGTCCCTGCTATAACATAGGTTATATTTTATGTTGCTGTCACTACCATCTGAGGGTTGCAAAAGCAAAACATATTCTAATTTGCATTTTTTGCACAACTGAGGGGTCTAACACTTTGAAGTATGGCATGATATTTACTTACAAGTTGCAACTGCTTTCTAAGAACAGTCGAAAGAAAATTCCAAATTTAAAAGGATGAAGTGAGCGAAAAGCGATCTAAATTACAATTTTTATGCAATCTTTTCAAATACCAAACCGATATAAAAAATAATGATGACAAATTGTTGGTGATAGAACCTGCTCAAACATAAGCTATATTTTATGTCTGTTCCACTACCACCAGAGTGTTGCAGGAGCAAAAAACGTTCTAAATTGCGATTTCTGTGATGCTGAAAAGGCTAGAAACTTTAAATATGGAATGGTAGTTACTTATAAAATATAAATGCCCTCGAAGGACTGTCTAAAATAAATTAAAATTAAAAAGGGGTAAAGCGAAGGGCAGGTGCGAAAAGCATTCTAAAAAAGGTCCTAAATCACGATTTCTATGCAATTTCAGGAAATATAAACCGATTTAATTTTTTTATTTATTTATTTTTTTTTTTTTTTATTTTTTTTTCCCCTGATGACAACTGTTGCAGTGCAGTTGAAAGCGCTCGGGTGTTTTTAAGATCTTTGACGGTTTTCATGTTGTGAAAACCTGTTATGTATTTTTAGCACCTTTTTAAGTAAATTTTATCAGAATGTAACATCGTATCTTATATAAACCGATTATAAAAGTAATAATAGCGAATCAATGGTAACAATCTCAGATCCTACACAGGCTATATTTTATGCGTATGATTCTACCACCTGGGGTTTAGATGAACAACAAACATTCTAAAAAAAGGCCTTTAAAAGCTTTCTAAATTACGTTTCTATGGAATATTAGGAAATAACAAACCGATTTCAAAATTAATGTTGGCAAATTAATGGCTACAGTTCCTATTTCAACATAGCCCCTTATGTTGAGAGAGGTGGTAGGACTTAGGAATTCGATATGATGGTTAATTTTAAGATGGAAGAAGATGGTTTCTAAAAAATTCAAAACTTCAAATGAATACTGAAATGAGCGTATTAATTGAGCATAAAAGTTTCAAAATATTTTCTAAATTATCATGTATTTAGTTTTATTTCATTTTATTAATTTAAGTCTCATTTCTGCCTAATACAGTGTAATAATGATGTTTAGTCAAACTGTGTTTTAAATAGTAATTTTTGAATTATTCCTAAAAGTAATAAATACCTTTTAATAAAATAAAATATTACCTTTTAATAAAATAAAAATTTAGTTAGTACCTTTTGATAAAAATTAGACACATAAATATCACTTGGCATATTTCAAATATTACGCGAGCAAAGCCGCGGGGTTTGCTAGTATTCATATATTTTTATACTATACGAGTCGAAACCAGTTGAATTCGACGAATGAAAATACTTAACAAAACAGATTGACTGAATTTATAACAAATTTAAAAAAAATTATTACAATAATTAATCAATATTATATTGGCTAGCCTAACTCTTAAAACAAGTATTTTTTTTAATAAAGTTTAATTTCAACTTTTCAAATTATTAAAAAATTAAACTTTAGTCCCAAAGTCAATCAGTAGCATACAATTAAGAAAACGAAATTATGAAGTCATTAATTAAGGCTTTGATCTTTGGTACTATGTAGTGAAAAATCAACGAACATTGCACCACTATGACACAATTATAATTTTTGCTTTCGACGAAATCTAAAAATAACATCTTTTTTACCGTCGCAAAATTTACATGCATACTTTTCACATTCATATTCACTATATAAAAAATATTTTAAAGTGCAATTGATTGTTAATAAATATATTCCCAAACTTGATGTCACATTTGCCAGTAACAATTTTGCATGTAAACATTCACACTCTTTATACGAGGTCCTGATCTGAGTGCAGGCGAAATCCAGAAATTTACTTTTAGACGCAATCGTAGTAAAATATTCAGTTTTATCGATGAAAATACTCATTTCATTTTTACTATGACATCATTTTCATCCACTGAAGTACTTTGAGGTTAGCGTCTCAATCAGGCTCGTAGCTAGGTAGGGGCCAGGTCGGGCAATGCCCGACCTGGAAAAGTATTTGCCCGACCTAGCACAATTGACTGGACACCCTGATCGACATATTAAATTTCCAACCTTTTCTTTGCCTCATTTAAAAAAAAAATGTTAGAATAGACCATACATATTGTAAAATAACATAGACCATAGTTATAGTAAAATAATAGTTATTTCACTATATCTATGGAGTAGACCATAACCTAACAGACACCCATCCCTAAAACTTCTCAGTTCGAACAAAACAATTTAGACAAACAATTCAATTGTAAAGACATTTTTTTTCTTTCATTCCAAGAGCTGTAGGACATTTTTCGTTTTGTTGCTTTGTAGAAATTTACCTTACCGGCTCCCCAAAGAGTCAAACTGCAAGAATAATAGGTTTTAGAGATTATCCTCTTAACTCTTTTTCTCAAACTGATTCTGATGTCCGCGAAAATCGTTTTCTTTGTACAACTGTCATACGTGAAATTTATTGAAATCAGGTAACGTAGAGAATAAATGCTTGGATTTTCAGTTCCACAAAAGACAAGAGGCAACTATCATGTATTACAATCATGAGGTTTTGTCATTGTTAACTTCACTATATTGCTTTCGGGGGCTTTTGTGGGAAATGTTCTTTGACAGCTTTCTTGATACTGTTGCACATCATAAAAGTTTGTAAAATCATTATCACACAGAATTGCAATATCTAGAAAGGGTTTTTCAGAGTAAAGGAAATTTATAACCATTGCAAATGTCATATATGGCTATTTGAATAATATTTTATGTTACTTAAATGATTTAAATGTAATTTAGCAATGAGAATATTACTGAATTAAATTATCCTTTTTATGAGTACAAAAAGTGTTTTTTTTGCCTGTTGTTTCTCCCAACCCTTTATAGTTAGTTAATTAAGATATCACCTTATTTATTCTACTTTTTAGTTGTTTTCTTCCTTTCTTTCTGCCTATATATGCGATATAAATATCAAAATATCACATAGTTTCTGTATGAAAAAGGGGAAATAAATTTAAGACTGTGAAGCGGAAATATAAATTGAAAAATTAACAAAAATGCTAAACGAGGATTAATATTTTAAGCTATTAAATACTCATTTTTATTTTGGTATATCCTTAATTTATAGCTGCAGTTTGCAAACAATAATCACGTACGGCTGTTCGAAAAAAATATTTTTGTTCACTCGACTTTGCAAACTTGCTTGCGGACTTATCTTTAAATGTAAAGGCATGACAGTCGCAGTCAAGATTATTAAAGTAGTTTAGAACCGAAAAGCATTTTTCATTTTTTAACAAATGCATCGAATCTTGAGCTTTAAACGATAGTGTCTCAGATGACCTTTCCTAGCCTCAAAAATTGGCTTACAACACCATTTTGCATTTTTTTTCCGAAATATACTTTGTCTTTATAGAAAACAGAAAATGCTATTTGCTATCGTGGGGTCAGAATCAAAATAATTGTAACATTATGGTATTTAAGCATAAATATGTTTTCGTGATTGTGTTAGGGAATAGAGAGTTAGAATGGAAACCATAATAGTAAATTATATTGACATACATTATCATGATGGTTTTTATTTGTGTGATACTTGCTGACCAGCCCGTTGTCGCCCGTGATGTGATGATATTAACCTTAAATTTGTACCAGTTTATATCTTTAATCCGATTTTTTTATTATTATTTATACTGGGAAAAAAAAAATCAAAACGAACCTCGTATCGGTGGCCCCGCAATATTTATACCGAATACGACATTTTAAAGTAAAATGTGCGCTTTTTAAAGGATGTTATATATTTTTCCGTATTTCAACAAAAAATAGCGGATTCGAAATTTTAAACTGCGCGGATTTTTTTTTTTTTTTTCTCATCTGACATTTAATATTTTAAAAAAAAATAGTTCTTATTGTCTTAACTCTTTGAAATTTTTATGAGTCATAAATATAATGATTTCAAAACCTATGCACAAGATTCGTGGAAAACTAGTATTGATATTTGCCACAGGAAGACTCTTGTAAGAAGACTTTTAGGTTAGGGATACACAACCTGTGGTCCGCAGGCTAAAAGTTGCCCTCGATGGGTTAACTTGTGGCCCGCAAATTTCGTCTATGTATAACTGGAAAAAATAGTAATCTTCGTCCATAGGTCGCAGGAAAAAAAAAAAAAAAAACGTTAATTTCGTCAGTTTATCGCGGGAAAAATTTTCAAATTTTGTCAGTCAATAAAAAATTCCGAACTTCGTTAATCGGCCGGCCAATACCATAAATATCAGCATAGGAAATTCGCAAGTTGCATATTCTATCAGTCGCTACTCGAAAAATAACTCGAATTTCGCCAATCGGGCATGAAAAAACGGTGTATTTCGTGGATCAGGCATGGAAAAATCGAGTTTCGTCGATCGGGCACGGAAAAATTACGACTTTCGTTGATTGAGGTCACAAAACAGCAATTTTCGCCGATTGGGAACGGAAAAACCCAGAGTCTCGACGATCGGGACTTGAAAAGTCACGAGTCTCCTCGTTCGGGAACGGAAAATCGCGAATTTTGTCGATCGGGAGTTGAATTTCGCAAATTTCATTGATAGGGCACAGAAAAAGCGCGAATGTCGTTGGTCGTATACAGAAGAAGCATGAATTTTGTCGATGAGGCGCAGAAAAATTGCAAATTTCGTCAATTTGCCGGGGAGAAATATTGCAAATTTTGTCAATTTGCCGCGGGAAAATATTGCAAATTTCGTCAGACAGTTAAGAATGGCGAATTTCGTTCATCGGGCGCAGAAAAATCTCAAATTTCAGCGATCGGCTGCGTAAAGTTTGGAAATTTTGCCAATTAACCGCGGAAAAAATTCTAAATTTCGTCAGATTCAGTTAAGAATCGCGAATTTCGTTAATCGGGGGAGGGGGGGGGGGTGTCACGAATTTCGGTAATCAGGTGAGAAAATTCGCGAATTTCATTGATCGGGGGCGGAAAATTTGCCAACTGAATTGGGTATGTTGAGTGGGTAGGGGAACCTAGAGGGGTAAAACTCCCCCTCCCTCTGAAATCCCCATTTTTACCTGATTATAGGCCACAGACTCCTTCCCACCTCCCTGAAATAAAATTCTCTGTGTGTTACTGATGTGGCCCTCGACAACCCAGGCATTTATTTAAGTAGTGCTTCTCTAAAAAAGGTTGTGCAACCCTATTTTAGGTACATTTCGTAAGAAACAGTACTTATTAAATTCTCCCCTATGTCGGAATTTCTGAAAAACATTTTGCAGATCTATGCTGATCATGACACCTAGAACCTAAAACCACCACCAAGTTGAAAACTTTATCTACCTATATATATATATCACTTTTTTATAAATACGATAACTTCCATAATTCTGCACAAATCTCTTCGAAACTGATATATATAAAATCAAGGGGCAGAAAATGGAAATGGAGAGGATTTTTGTGAAAGCAGAACCCCCCCCCCCCCCCCATAATTTCATAATTATGATACATATCGAATCCGTTTAAACTTATTATTACTTCAAGGAAAAGGGCCAAAAATTTTTGTATGACAGATTTTTGATATCATTAAAATGGCCTTAAGGGGCGAAAAAATAGGGTTTTAAGAAGAAAAAAATCCTAACTTCATCAATTCACAAGATATGAAATCCACTTAAATTTATTATAAATCTCCTTAATATTGTCTACAACTTTTATATTGACAAGTTTTAATAAGATCAACTCTTACAGCAAAAGAAAAAAAATGGAGGGGGAGGGGGGTGAAGAAGAAAAAAAATTCATAATTTCGTCAGTTCACACGGTATCAAATCCGCTTAAATTTATTATAAATCTTCTTAATATTATCTACAACTTTTGTATTGACAAGTGTATGATAAGACCAACTCTTACACACACACAAAAAAAAAATAAATAAATGAAAAAATAAATTAAAATAAAAAAGGAAGGTGTTGTAGAAGAAAAAAATCGCATATCCGCTAATCTACCACTAAGACAACAAAAAAGTATCATTGGCGTGATGAAAATTTTTGGCAACTCTCAAAGATGCTGTATATAAGGTTGTATTATTAAACGTCCGCGTGCATCAATAAAAAGAACGTCAGAATTTAAAATTCAGTGTGCGGTTCAATTAATGAAACAATCACCACGCTGTTTAAATTTATTATATAAATCTTCTTCATATTATCTATAAATTTTGTGGTAACAAGTTTCTGATACGGCAAACTCTACTAGTGGATGATATTACTAAAAATATTCTCAAAGGGTGCAACAAAATAGGGGTTGAAGGAAAAATTATCGTATTAACATGATTCTGATAAAACCAACTCTTACAGAAAAATGAAATTAAAAACTCGTCAAAAGCGACCAGATAAAATTGTTTAACTGGATTTATCTCTCATCTTCATTTAGTTTTTGTTGGTGAAATTAGTACTTAACTTCGAAATCTACCTGTGTTTGCAGGCGTAGCCTGCAGTGACTTTTTCTCTATTGTCCAAACTGTTTGAAAATGTTATCAGTTATAAACACATATTATGGTTTTACAGTATGTGTAAAATATCTGTGAAAATATATTAATATTTAGGTGTGAGAGGGTTACCTGTTTTGTAAATAACTGATGAATCTATCAACTCAATTACCAAGGCCTTCTTTACATTAAATTTTAAATCATATAAAATTCCATAAATACTGTAAAACCTGTGTAAATGGAACCTGTCTATAACAAAATCCTGTCTTACATGAGAGCATTTAATGGTCCCTTTGAAAGGAATACCATACAATAAATAATGGATTCAGGGGGTAACCCGGGAGGAGGGTTATCCCCTGAGCTTCGAAATGTCACTCCCGGAAGCTTTCTAATTTTGTGCTTATTAAAGTTGTAAAAGTGCAATTCCCACCTTAAAAGCTCCATATTGTCTACCACCCCGGGAGTATCAGTAATCTTTCCCGAAGAAAAGTGCCTAAATTCAACACTGCAGTCATACCTCATAAGAGGGAAACTTGTCTGAAACGGAATATTTTTTCGATCTCTTGCGAATCCGTTTTTGCAGGTTTTACTTTAAATTAATTTCTTGGAATATTGTATTATTAGTTTATTATTAATAAAATATAAAAATGCAAGTGTCCAGATTTTTCTGCGGACAACGGTGGGGGAGGGGGTTGTCCACAGACAACTAGCTGGTGAGCTGTTGTAGCAATCCTCAACAAAATCCAACATTTTTGTGGAAATCCATATTATCTTAACTATATTTACAAAAAAACTTTTTTATGGATTGACAACATGGTGAAATAATATCTCTTTTCAACTACTTTGGGAAGAGCTATAAACTTATACTGAATCTGGATACGTAATACATATTTTTAAAGGATCGTAAAAGTCTAAAAAAATGAAGAAGTAATTTTGCCCCTCTTGGAAAAATATTTGCCCGACCTGGAAGCATCGTCTAGCTACGGGCCTGGTCTCAATCTCAGTATGAGGGGAATGAAAAATATATTGAAATGTAACAGCTTTATGAGTAAGAATGACTTATGTTAAATCGTGATGTCATTTTCTGTTCGAAAGTTTTTAAAAAGATATTTTTATTGTAATACGAAAATGGCATCCGTAATGATTTGTATACCCATTCTTTCCCTTCTCTCTTCAACAATGAAAGTCACCCGATTGCCACCAATGTGAAGCAATTTCGTAAATTATTTTTAAAATTAAAATTAAAATTAAAATTAAAATATAAAAATTGGATTTTTTTTAAAGCGAGTGCGGTCTTATCTACAAATAAAGTGCTTTAATTTAAAAACAAAATCACAATCGGTTCAATAGGAAGCTTAGGCCAGTTGACCAAAACAACACCCTTGTCTTTTAAATATATAGATAGGTGAAATCAGAGTTTGTAATAAATTTCGAATAATCATATATGTAACATTAGACGATTACATCAAATGTCAATGCGGCTTACCTAATGAGAAAATAATGAGTTATACATAATGCTAATTTTTTTTTCAAACTTCTCCTATTTTCCACAGAGAGAGGAATTTTAATTTGTTAAATACGATTTATTACAGATTATAATAATGGTAGAGAAACGTGTGACTAAAATGTGACTAGGTTACCTGTGATTAGAATTAAAAAAATTGCGAAGTTATTTCTTTGTCTGAAACTTCACTATACAGCAGGTTTCCTAAATTAGCAGAAACAACTTTTTAGGATGTGAGTAGGGACATTACATAGAATTTTCGTAAATAAAAATGCTAAATTAACGGCACATTTCGTCCATTATTCATAAGTGCGACTACACAAACTTGATCCGGGAATCAGCCACCAAAACACCTAACATAAAGCAACATACAAATGTCATTTACTTGACATATTTATACTACATAGACAATTAAATCATTCTATGTTTTAAATAATAATTTAATATTAAGAACTTAACTCGTTACTAAATGTCGTGTTCTTACTAAAATTCTGATATTAAAAAAAAAGAATCTGATATAGTAAAAGTCGTATATTAATATATTTTTATTCAATATAGTGGAATCAGTGTTTTCAATGTATACAAAATTTCTAGTAATCATATATGCACCATTATCACGACTAAATCAAATGCGGATGCGACTTAGGGGGTACCGGGACTAGTAGGCGCAGTTTTTAGTTATTGATTTTTATTAATTTTTTGTTTAACTTTTTTATGAAACTTTAACTGTACTTTTAAATAACAGGCATTGGGCTATAAATACCCGGAGTTTTGCGTTTGTAGCTTTTGTAGTTTATGTTTAGCGGAAGCCTAAAATAAAAGGAAAATTGTGCGCCAAACTACCCCGTCACGGGGCAAGTTGCCTATACCTATGGGGTAAGTTGGCACACGCTTTATAAAAATTTAAATGAAACTCAAATAAGACACGCAGTTAAGAGAAATCAGTTTCCTTATTACCAGTAAGTTTAAACAAAGGCGTTATTGCCGTACTATGTAAATTCTAAATTATACAGACATAAGAATAATGAATAAAACATTAACATTGGGTAACTTCTATCCTACTCGATCACCGTTTGGGCAAGCCTCGCGTGCCCAAAATCTTGCATCGCAACCACTTTTCTCGGTCTTTGCTGTTTTTCAAGCTTCCAGCACACTCCAGACACCGAGCCGACTTCCCCGTGTTCAATGCGCCTACTAGCCCCGTAATAAATTTCTTCACAAAAGGGAAACGTAACTGTTTAAGCATAAATAATCCAAGTAAATCAGATATGGGGTAGGTACAGTTAATTATACTCTAAGATAAACTACACAAGTTAAATTGCAATTATTAAGATAAGTATTAGAAATTAGAAAAAGAATGGAGCAACAAAAAATTACTTATGAGTGCAAAAAAACAGAAAAATCGTAATAAAAGTCCACTGCACGTAGGTAACGATGCATAACTACAATGAGGATTGTAAAAAGCAAGAAGAAAGGTGCTCTGTGACTGGTTGCGCAATCTATCCATAAACAGGTGATTTATGAGGACTGCACCTACTTACCCCTAGCCAACTAGCCCCGGTCTCCCCTACCTAATGTGAAAAAAATGAGATATACATATTGATAATTTTTTTCAAACGTTTCCTATATTCTGCAGTGACAGGATTTTTCCTTTGTTAAATAGGATTTGTTACAGATTATAATAATGGTAGACAAAAAATTGGAAAAATTTCAACTGCGATTTGATTAAATATTTTCAAAGTTATTTCTTTGTCTATAACATAAGAAAGTCGTAGATTTCCTAATTTAACAGCAACAACTTTTTTAGAGTGTGAGTAGATACATTACATAGGATCACAAATAAAAATACGAAATTAACGACACACCTCGTCCAATATTCGTAGAGTAAGAATACTCAAACTCGATCTGCGAATCTTCCACCAAATCTCCTAAACGTAAAGCAACATACAAATGTCCTTTACTTCACGTATTTATGCTACATAAATATGCATATAATACAGCCTTATGTTTTAAATATATAAATTGCACAATATATAAATTGTTTAGGACAATGTCAGACGGATGATGTCAGACGATATCCATTCACAATGCTATCGCATTGTGAATGGATAGTACGTAAGTAAAAAAGCGTGCAAAATGACGTTCGTCTGACATTAGCCTTAGCCACGGAATGGCTACCTACACATTTTTACACTTGGATTTTATATAAGTAGATAATAGACAATTAAATTATGCTGCATTTCGAATAATGATGTAATATAAAGAACTTTGCTGGTTACTAACCGTTTGTGTTCTTACTTATAATAAGATATTAAGTAAAAGTATTTTTTATTTAAGGAAAAAATAATCTGATATAGTAAAGCTGGAATAATAATAAAATATAAGCTAATTTTTTATCTTAAAAAAAAGATTTTTCACATATTTGTATTTAATACAGTTGAATCAGTATCACTCACATATACACATATCCAAGTAATCATATAGTATATACCATTATCTAAAGTACACGGAATGCCGAAGCCAGTTACCTAATGAGAAAATAATGAGAAATGCTTATTGCTAAATGTTTTTAAAATTTTACAGTCTTCCACAGTCAAGCAATATTACCTTTACTAAATAAGATTTATCATTGATTATAATGATATTAGAGAAAATATTTGGGAAATTTCGTCTGAAATTGGGTTTCGAACAAAATATCTGCAGTTAATATAAAGTATAATATAAATTATATAATATAATATGAAGTATAATAAAAGAGTTATTTCTTGCAATGGAACTAATTTCTTCAAACATAGTACGAACAACTTATTTTATATTTGTAAAAATGAACATGATATGAAATTGTAAACAAGTTTCTGAAGTTAAAAAAAAAGTTTTATTTCATCAAATTCTCTTCAATTTTTTTTTTCTAAACAGCAGTATTATATGTATTATTTGAGATCTACTGCTATAGTCTGTAAATCGCCGTGTAGCACGTATTGTGCAATCATGACTACATCAAATGTCGAAGCAGCTTACATAATGAAAAAATAGTGAAAGTTTCATAATGCTATTTTTTTTTCAAACTTCTCCTATTTTCCACAGTGAGAGAATTTTTCTTTTGTTATATAAGATTTATTACAGATTATACTAGAGATAGAAAATTTTTGGAACAAATTCACCTCTGATTAGATTAAATATTTGCAAAGTTATTTCTTTGTCTGAAATTTCAGAAAGCCGTAGATTTCCTAAATTAACAGAAACATATTTTTGGAGTCTGACAAGAAACATTACATAGAATTTTCATAAATAAAAATGTTAAATTAACGACACATTTCCTCCAATATTCATAGTGTAAGGATACTCAAAATCGATCCGTGAATCAGCCACCAAAAAGCTAAACGTAAAGTAGCGTACAAGTGTCATTTTTTTAGCATATTTATTCTACATAAAGATGTCAATTTATACAGAATTTTGAATTATTCATTAATATTAATTATAACAGACAATTAAATCTTTCTGCATTTCAAAGAATTATTTAACCCTTAAATGCCGAGTGTTGCTTTTCGGCAACATACCCAATTTAGGCTCTAAAATACTATTAGAATACTATTGAAGGTATAATGCCTAATGTTGCCAATAAAATAGATTCTGAAAATATTATTAAATCAATTTTCAACATGTAGATGGAAACACTTGTGCTGTTTAAGTATAAAGATTGATTTATTTTTTAAATTGTTGCTACGTGTTCTTTTTGTTTTGTTTGGAAGCTTGCGAAATACCCTATTTTGTTCTGCAGTGAGCAAGTAAAATTTATTTCTTATCATAGTTCTCAAAATTCTTGTGTGTGTAATATTACAGAATTTTATCAAGGAAAATTATTTTTTCAAATAAACTAGTATTGCCGATTAGTAACAAACAATTTTTTAGCCGTAAACCATACTTAAAACAAAATATGATTTTTTAAAGTATTTTTCTCATGATTTATTTTTAAAAAAAGATGATTTATTTAAAAAAACTGATTAATTTTAACCTTAACCCTTAAATGAAGGGTGTTGCTTTTTGGCAACATACCCAATTTAGGCTTATAAATACTATTAGAATTATATTGAAGCTATAATGCCTAATGTTGCCAATAAAATACATTCTAAAAGTATTATTAAATCGATTTTCAACATTTAGATGGCAACAGTTTTGCTGTTTAAGAATAAAGATTGATTTATTTTTTCAATTGTTGCTACTTGCTCATATTGTTTTGTTAGGAAGCTTGCGAAATAATCTGTTTTGTTCTGCAGTGAGCAAGTAAAATTTATTTCTGATTATAGTTCCTAAAATTCTTGTGTGTTTAATATTATAGAGTTGTATCAAGGAAAATTATTTTTTTAATTAAAGACCAGTATTGCCGATTAGTAACAAACTGTTTTTTTTTTTTTTTTGCCGTAAACCATACTTAAAACAAAATATGATTTTTTAAAGTATTTTCCCATGATTTAATTAAAAAATGAAAGCCGAAAAACATTATTACAATGATTTTTAAAAAGTCAGGCATTTAAGGGTTAATATTAAGAAGTTTATTAGTTAATAACAGTTTGTGTTGTTAGTAAAAATCTCATATTAAGAAAAAGTATTTTTTATGTAACGAAAAAATGATCTGATTTAGCAAAACTGGAATCCTAATAAAATATAAGCTCATTTTTTCCTTAAAAAAAGATTTCTTATATATTTTTATTTAATATAGTTCCATCAGTATTAATCAAGTATACACATATACTTGATACCCAAATAATCATACATATTCCATTATCACAAGTACATCGATGCCGAAAACACTTATCTAATGAGAAAATAATGAGAAATGTTTATTTTTAAATGTTTTCAGAATTTTACAATCTTCCATATTGAAGCATTATTACCTTTGCTAAATAAGACTTATATAAGATTATAATGATAGTAGAGGAAATATTTGAAAAATTTCGTCTGAAACTGCGACTCGAAAACATATTTTCTGTTAATATAAAGTATAATATAAATGATATTGTGTAACATAAATTTTAACATAAAGTATAACACAAAGTATTGTGTAACATAAATGTTTTTTCTTGGTCTGGAAAAAATGTTTTTTCAAACATCATACAAAAGACTACTTTTATATTTATAAAAATGTTCTTGTGTAAAAATGAACATGATTTGAAATTGTAAACAAGTTTCTAATGTTAAAAAAAGAAGTTTTATTTTTCAAAATCGCTTCCATTTTTTTTTTTTTTTTTTTTTTTTTTTTTTGTAAACAGTAGTATTGTATGTACAGTCGTGGAAATAAAGGAAACACCGCTACCAACTAGGCAACTAATTATAATAGAAGAAAGTTACTCACACCAAGCGATTGAGAACAAAGTCTACTTTTAAATGATATATATAAATTTTGTTTAGGGGGCCATCTACAAATCGAAACCAGGCTAAACTTTGTTTTTTTTTTCATGACAACACCCATATGTGACACTATGTTTTAAATCATCGTTTGAAACTATGTTTAGAAACGAAATTTCTAGTCATTTGGATGAAAAGTTTTTGAATTATAAACATCCAAAATTTACGCGCTCCTAATGTTAAATTACATTTTAGTATTTTTATTAATATCTCTTGAAATTATAATCCTAATACGATAATTTTTTGTGTGGTTATCATATCGAAAAGCCCAAACACAAGTGCAATAAATTTGCAATTAAAAAAATTATAATATGAATTATTAATTATTAAATTAATATTCGAAAGAAAATATGAGTTACAACATACAATTTTTTGACAGATTTATATTTATTACGTTCTGCTTTATGAGAATTCTCAATTTGAAAATTTCTTAAAGTTGTTTTCTAATTATGATTGAAAAAAACGACAAAAGATTGTTTAAGGGGCCACATATGATGTGCAGAAAAACATAATTAGAAGAGAATATATTTTACTACCTATATTCAAACATTTGGGCTGCAGTAGTCGAAAAATATTGAACGAAGGAAGTGGTTATAATGGCAAGAAATAATGCAATAATAGAAGTAACATAATCATTCTGTAGCATTTCAACAACCGAGTAATATACCCCAGTTTGGATACAGCTCTTAAAATATGCTCATTTAAAAATAATTAAATTCTCTAAAACTAATCATAGGAATTTCATGAAAATTTGTTTTTATGCGTATTAAAGGGTGTAGATGTAGAATTTATTTATGGTAAGCAGAATACACAAGTTAATTTCGTAGATACAAAAATTATATGCCCCTTAAAGAATTATCATGAAATAATTATCCGTGAATCAATAGAAATTATTACTAAAGAAAATAATGTTTGAAATGACGTTTTATCCTAAAACATAACCAGAATTTGGCTCAGTTTGCTTAAGCAATCATAAAAGACGTAATATTCCAGTTACCTCTATGTTCATTTTTTCCCAATGATTACCGTATCTAAAAAATGTCTTTCATTTTCATTCTTTTCGACACCAACTACGTAAAATTTGAAAGTAATATGCTAATAACTGTATTTTTGTATTCTCTCACGAAGGCTATCTATATAGTTGAAAGAACTAAGAAGTATTAACATAATTTAACAGCTTTTTAAATTATTTTGTCATCTTTTAAGTAATTTGAACATAGTGTAATTTTAAGTTCAATTGTTCAAATTATTGAAAAATTAAAATGACGAAGTCATCAATTTAGGTTCTTATTCTTAGTATTACGGAATGAAAAATAAAGAAAAGTGATTTCACTTTGACACAATCACACAATTTTTTTCCCGATGAAATCTAAACATGGCGTCATTTTCAGCGTTTCAAAATGACATAGGCATATCTCATATCCGCATTCATCTTTTAAATAATAGTTTATGATGCATCATATTACTAATAAATGTACTATTTCCAAACATTAGCTCACTTAGTCAACTCAAACATTGCATGTGAAAAGGTAAAATATTTAGTGTTGCAAAATTAAATGACCGTTTTCAGTTAAATATGACGTCATTTTTATTCTGTGAACAATTTCGTTTATAAAACGGATTTAACGGAAAAAAATGTTGAAATGCTTATGAGGTAAAAATTGTGATTTTTTAAAAAGGACTTCAAAGAGAAAATGGCATCAATAAGGATATAATGAATAAAGATTAATAATCCGCATTATTTCTCCTTTCTCTTCAACAGTGAAAGTAATGTCACCCTTTTGAAGAAATAAAATAAAAAGTTTTTTAAATTAAATTGAAAATATAACAAGTAAGAAAAATCATGCGTTAAGCATAGATTATGAAACACTCCCAGCGCTTCTTGAATTCATTAAAAAAAACTTCCTTATTTAGAGAAATAAGGTACATAAGAGAACTAAGTAAACATTTTAGAAAACGCATTAAACATTTGAAAAACTGATTTCTGCAGTTACCGTCTATAGCCAAATACGTATTCCAATTCTTTTGAACAGCCCTGTATTTGATATGTAGGTTGATATATATACTATATAATGGGAAAATTTAGTTTAGCAAGAAAATACATAACAGGTTGAAATTTCTCTTCCAGCAATTTATACTAATAGATCAAAACATACTTGCATACATTTGTACAGCCCTGTAGTTAACCTAGTACCTTTAATACACGTCACTATTTAGCTAAAATTTAATTCAAAGTAAAACACTCTTAAAACTACTGAAATCACATTTCGAGAAATTATCATTTATAGAAGGTCATGTATCCAATTCTTTGCGTGGCCCTGTATATCATTTTATCTATGTTCTACGAACATTTCTTAGTAAACAAAAAGCAGTTCCGCTTAAAAATGCATAACTCATTTAAAAACCTCTTTTAAGCAATTTGCAATCACACCCAGTAGCCATTACGAATTATTTTGTGTAGCCCTGTATATGGATTACAACATTTACACACACCATATACTCTGCATAAATATAGTAAAAAATAAAAGCACATAACATAATTAAAAATGCATTTCCAGCAACCATCGCTATTGTACAGTACTTCGGATACAATATAATATCTGAAACCTTTTGCGTGTCCCTGTAAATGCTATGCACTTCATATTATACATGAAATAAATTATAGTAAACTTCAGCGACGTGTATATCAATTGCATTATACATAAAATAATTTAACTTAATTTAAATACCCCGCAAACAATTCCCTCCACCCCTATATCGTTCTGTAACGGAATTATTTTGTGCGGCCCTGTAAATGAATAATAACTATTCTTTGCGTCGTATATTCTACAGAATGCACATTTTAATGCACTTGATAAATGCATATCAATTTTATTATGTTTGAAAGCATGTAACATCATTAAAAACCATTTTAAACGATTTTTTCCCATAGGCCGTAATCTAAAAGAAAACTTTTGACTGTCCCTATAAATGAACTAACATTCTACAAACTTTATTTGAAATAGAGATCATGCTATGTTAGAGGTCACTAACATCCAAAAATTTCAGAACGATCCGAGTATATTTACGAGAGTTAGAGCGTGGATAGACGGGCAGACAAACCGAAGTCATAAACACTTTTCAAATTTGTTGGAAAGTGTTTAAAATGAGAAGATTTTTAAAAATAGCTAGAGCGGGCACATCTACAAATGAAGAGCTTTCACTTAAAAAATAATTATTAAAACAGTTCTGTAGAAAACTCAGGTCAGATGACTAAAAAAACAGCAATACCTTTTAAATATATAGATAAGATGAAAAAAAGAACCATTTAATTTTTTAAATACGTGCAACATTAAAAAAATATATATAAAACACTTATTTATAAGCATTCAATGTGTTAAATCTTTACAATCGTTAAATCTTGAAATTCACACTTAATTTCAGGACTGCATTTCCTGTTTGTTTGTTTTTTTCGTCAAAAAATTATTTAAAATACATATATTTAGGTGGACACCAAACTCGATTATGGAAAATCAGTCGCTTTTTTTACACTTCGAAGAAAGCGCAAGCTAGTGAAGTTACTAAAAATTTTAAATGTTTGCTCTGTTTCTTTATTAAGACATAGCAACGGAAAAGAAAAAAAAATATTTAAAGTACATTTTCAAGATTTATAAATTGATTTCTCAACTTATAGTCCTAATTTAATTAATATGAAATTATTATTTAATTTAAGCACATTTTTCTGAATTTATTACACTCTCTATTTTTAATTTGTATTTTCTACTATTTAGTGTTTTGTTATCGCAGTTTCGCAGCTAGTTGCTTTTCTTTTGGCGAGAGTGGTTTGGCGTATAATTAAATCCATTGTTGTTGTAACTGGTATACACTTGAAAACATTAAAGAATATTGGGCTAGTTATTACTTCTGACTTTTTTGAATGTAATCGTGTTCATATGGTCATAGGAAAGAGGTTAAATATGTGGAATGGATCCCTGAGAAGACTGCATTTTTGACCGAGACCCTCTCCATATATTTAAACGCCTTCCTTCGAATCTATCCTGGAAGAACAGCGAGGACAAAAAATTGACCCCGATTTAGCGCCCATTGCTTGCAGTGCCATCTATCGCTGCTATTTGAAACTAAAACTGAAAATCATTGCAAAAATACTCCTGACATCTTACATAAGACCATTTCAAAAAAAAAAAAATAAAAATAAATAAATAAAAGTACATATTAAAGGAAAAATGCTTGTTAATTAATTGTTTAACTTATAATGAAATTCTGAAAATGTTAAAATTTTCTATTTTAACCCCTTTGGGACTAGCGACCGGTGTACGTGCCGCGTAAGCTGTTCAGAATCCGTGATTATTCTCACCAGTAAATTTTTATTGTAGATTTTGCCTTATTTAAAGTGTTTAAAAATCACCTACGATTTAAGAAAAACTTCAGCTGTAATTTATGGACTTCATTATTTTGCATTTTATATTTCTTGCCCGATTGAATAAGGCAAAATTTTCTGTTTTGAAAAAACGGTGATAAAAGATTAAAAATTCAGTAAAAGACGCTTATCCCGAAAAGGTTAATCGGTAACACACATGTGATCATAAGGTTTAAAATTCTTGCTATTTGTGATCATCATTAGAATTCCTTCATGATAAACAATTCTCAGCTTTTCCTCCTTTTGACCATAAGTTGTCAAGTACATAATGTAAAACTAGCTACTATAAAACACCATACTTCTGTTTAAAGTTAAATATATTTTTGTGCTTTTTTTCACGCTCTAAATATAGTTCATAAAAATATACTCTCCAATTATCTAATTCATATTGTAACTTTGCTTTAGAAATTATTGTTACGGCATTATTTTATTTCCTTTAGAAACACTATCCGGTAAATTTCAAACCGCGTTTTATAACAATGCACAATTCTTGAACCCATTGTTGCTCATTAATGTATTGTTTAACTCATAGTAAAATAAAATGAAAAATTAAAATGCTGTATATAATAAAACCCTGAAACACACGCGAAAATAAGTCTTATAATTTTAGCATCCCAGAAATTGGATAAAAAATTGATTATCAAATTCCATCTTTACATAGAAAAGTCAAGTTTAAAGAGTTTAAAAATCACCTACGATTTAAGAAAAACTCCAGCTGTAATTTATGGACTTCATTATTTTGTATTTTATATGAGAATTTGTAATTACTGAAGCATAATACAGATACTTCTTTTGTGTAAATATGAAGTTCTAATATTAATTTCAAAATAACAATGCGTGATTATTTAAATTAATCACAGAATGTAAACATATATTTTTATCTTCACCATTAGAATCTTTATGATAAAAAACTCTCGATTTATTTATTTCCCATTTTGACTTTAAGATCTGAAGTACAGTCGTGGTAAAAAAAAAAGTAAACACCTCCTACTAACTCCTCAACAAATTATCGCAGAAGAAAGTTACTGGTACCGAACGATTGAAAATAAAGTCTACTTTTAAATGATGTATATATAATTTGCTTAGGGGGCCATCTACATATTAAAACAAACCATAACTTTGTTTTTCTCAATAAAAGTACACAATTCTGACAGCATAAATGAACTCTACACACTTCAATTAGCCTAAAAACAAATTTTTATGCAATTCGTACCATACGTTTACGGGGAATTAATTATTTTAAAACGAGAGTATTTTAAGGGCTGTATCCAAATTGAAGATCCGTGCTTGATTGTTAACCGAGAGAGCCAGCCCCCTTCTTGATCAAGGCACCTGAAGCGCCACTCAAGAAGTCAATGAAACCTGTTAGATTACAGGACAGCAGAGTAAATTTCAAAATCTACTCACTTCTATTATAGATGGCCCCTTAAACCCTCATTTTGCTGTTTTTTAAGCATAATTTGAAAACTACTTGGAAGAAAAATATGAAATTTTGGATTTCCATAAAGCAGGACTTAATAAATCTAAATCCATCAAAAAATTTTAGATTGCAATTCATAATTTTTTCGAATAATAATTTCATAATTCATAATTCATATCATAAAGTTATAAAAATTGCAAATTCAGCGTATTTATGTTTGGGTATATTAGTATTGTTGCTACAAAAAAAAAAAAAAAAAAAAAAAAAAAAAAAAAAATAGCACATTAGGAGCATAATTTTAGGAGATATAAATAAAAATATGAAAATGTAATTTAACATTACAAGCACTTAATTTTGAATGTGTATAATTCAAAAATTTATCATTCAAATGACATGAAATTCGGTGTTTAGGCATAGTTCGAATCGAAGATTTTAAATATCTTTTTAAAATTGGGTATTGCCATTGAAAAAAAATAAAGTTTTGATTCGTTTTAATATGTAGATGGCCCCCTAAGAAAATTTTATATACATCATTTAAAAGTAGACTTTATTTCCAATCGTTCGGTACCGGTAACTTTCGTCTACGATAATTAGTTGAGGAGTTAGTAGGGGATGTTTACTTATTTTTTTCCAGGACTGTACATATGTAACGTCAGCTACTATAAGAAATCATACTTACGTTTAAAGTTAAAGATATTTTTTCTGAAGAAGTGTGTGTTTTTTACTTGCGCTAAATATAGCTCGTAAAAAATATACTTTCTGATTATCTTTTGCGTATTCCAACTTTGCTTCAGAAATTATTGTTACGAGATTATTTTATTGCCTTAAGAAATGATTCGACGTAATTTTCAAAACGCAGTTTACAACAATGCACAATCCTTGAACCCTCTGTTACTTACATTTTACGTGCTTACGAAGACGGGAAAATGTTATTTCTATCCGAGATTAATACGGCATCACAAGTTGAATGAAAAAAAGTAATATAGCGCTTCTTATTGAGATTTTCAATGTTTGTATAAAATTATAAAAATTCATATACAAGCTATCCCAAAAGTCTCTTGCACATTTTAAAATTCAATATAAAATTAAGTAATTGTAGTACAGGAGTGCGGGCTGGTCTAAAATGCGTCTCAAGATTAAAAGTTTTCTTTAAGCGATTGAAAATTATCAGTTACAAACTTCGATCATAGATGGGGCCACTTGTCCGTATGCTTGGTTTCAAATATGTGTTTTTTTCTGATTTTCAGATTAGTTTTCACTCTGTGATACAGAAATGATGGCTCCCAGCAAAAAAGCTAATTCCCTACGTCAGTACCAAATCGAAAGTAATCTGAAAATCAGAAAAAAACGCATGTTTGAAATAAGCCTACGGACAAGTGGCACCATCTATGATTGAAGTTTGGAACTAATTTTTTTTATTGTACGTTTGAAGAAAACTTTTCATCGTGGGAAGGATTTTAGTCCAAATTGCACAACTGTACGACAATACTTGATTTTATATTGAATTTTAATATTTGCTAGGGGCTTTTGGGACACCCTGTATTTCGTCAACAAAAGTTCACTTTAATATGATTGAAGAATCTGTACTATTATAAAGAAGTAAAAATTATTTGTGTGTTTGTTAAAGATAATCTCTGGAGCTACCGAGCCGATTTCAAATGTAATGGTATCAAATGATGGTTGTTAGTCCAACTTAGAACATGTCGGTGCCACTACCCCAAAGGAGGGGCTGGAGCAAAAAACGTTCTAAAAATTGAATTTTTGCGTTACTGAAGGGCCTAGAAATATGAAATTTTAAATATTAGTTATTTATTAGATATAAAGCATTTCAAAGAACAGTTCTTAAAAAAAATCGAAATTTAAAAGGGGTGAAAATGCGCGAAGAGCGTTGTAAAAAACTTTCTAAATTGCGATTTGTATGCAATCTCAGGAAGTACTTAACCAATTTCAAATATAATGGTGTAAAAATGATGGTGACAGCTCTTTGCTCCAACATAGGCTATATTTTAGGTCTGTTTTAACTACCGCAGAGGAGATACAGGAGCAAAAAACGTTCTAAAAATGCGATTTTTGAATTATGGAAGGACCTATGTAGATTCATGAAATTTTCCATGGTATATATTTATTAGATATAAAGGATCTATAAGAACAATTCTTTAAAATTTTTAAATTTAAAAGGGCAGAAAATGCGCGAACAGAGTTCTAAAAAGTTCTAAATGCTAATTTGTGAGCAATCTCAGGAAAAATCAAACTGATTTCAAAAGTAATGGTAAGAAATTGATGCTGACAGCCTTTGCTCTAACATGTACGCTATTTCATGTCGGTGTCACTATCACCTGGAGGTTGAACGAGCAAAAAAAAATTCTAAATTTCGATTTTTGTGATTGGTAGGGGCTAGCAACTTGAAATTAGCAATGTACATATTTATTAGATATAAATTATCTTTAAGAACAGTTTCGAAGAAATTGGAAATTAAAAAGGGATGAAAATGCATGAAAAGCGTTCTAAATTGCGATTTCTACTCAATCTCAGGAAATACCAAACCTATTCGAAAAGTAATTGTTGGAAATTGATGGTGACAGACAACATAGGTTCCAACATAGGCTATATTTTATGTTGCTGACACTACCATCTGGGGGTTGTAACAGCAAAACATGTTCTAATTTCCGTTTTTTGCACAACTGAGGGGTCTAACATTTTAAAATATGGCATGGACTTTACTTACAAGATGCAACTGCTTTCTAAAAACAGTTGAAATAATATTCCAAATCTAAAAGGATGAAGTGAGAAAAGCGGTCTAAAAACGTTTTAAATTACAATTTGTATGCAATCTTATCAAATGCCAAAACGATTTTAAAAATAATGGTGACAAATTGTTGGTGATAGAACCCGCTCAAACATAAGGTATATTTTATATCTGTGCCACAACAAACAGAAGGTTGCAGGAGCAAAAAACTTTCTAAATTGCGATTTCTGTGATACTGTAGAGTCTATAAACTTTTAATATGGCATGGTAGTTTCTTATAAAATATAAATGCTCTGGAAGGACTGTCGAAAATAAATTCGAATTAAAAAGGGTTGAAGCGAAGGTGAGGTGCGAAAAGCACATTAAAAATTCTTAAATTACGATTTCTATGCAATTTCAGGGAATATAAACCGATTATAAAAGTAATAGTTGCGAATCAATGGAAACAGTCTTTGATCCTACACAGGCTATATTTTATGCCGATGATTCTACTGCCTGCGGTTCAGAGGAACAACAAACGTTCTAAAAAAGGTCTTTAAAAGCTTTCTAAATTACGTTTCTGTGGAATATTAGGAAATAACAAACCGATTTAAAAGGTTGGCAAATTAATGGTGACAGTCCCTATTTCAACATAGCCCTTTATGTTAAGAGAGGCGGTAGGACTTGGAATTTGACATGATGGTTAATTTTAAGATGTAAGAATATGGTTTCTAAAAAATTCAAAACTTCAAATGAATACTGAAATAAGCGTATTAATTGAGCGTAAAAGTTTCAAAATATTTTCTAAATTATCATTTATTTAGTTTTATTCTTTTTATTAATTTAAGTCTCATTTCTGCTAAATGCAGTGTAATAATGAAGTTTAGTCAAACTGCGTTTTAAATAGTAATTTTTGAATTATTCCTAAAAGTATATTTTTTTTTTATAAAAATTAGACATATTAATATCACTTGGGATATTTCAAATATTACGGGAGCAAAGCCGCGGGTTTTGCTCGTAATATTATAAACAATGTAATTTAGTAGAGACAAAGATAAAAAACAAGAAAAAAAAACTTACTCTTACCAGAAAATTTTGAATGCTAATTTCATTTTATTTTAAACACTGTATGTTTATTAATATTTAAAGCAAAAAACAGCTATTCAAACATTCTGTTAATAATTTCAATTTTCTGAAACGAACATACGACAGATTTGCCAGCACTTGATAAATATTATACAGAAAACATGCCTGTATCTATATAAACAGTTTTAAGACGAAATAAATTCAGCTTTAGTAACGCAAGAGGAAAATAAATTTATATTTATTCACGAAGCACTCCACAACTAAGATATAAAATATTTATCGCGTCAAGTAATTTAGAAGGGTAGGACATGCATATATGAGAGATACTAATATCCTCCTTGGACATAATTAAGTACACAGAGAGAGAGTTTTTTTAATCTTCTTTTCCTTACACGCCCTTCTGATAATTTTCATCCCATCAACACACCCTTTGAAACAATGAGAGTACTTATCTTTTGAACAATGTAGGAGGATAATATTAATTTTTCGAGCAAGATTTTTATAGAGGGCTTAATCAGTCAAGATATTATCTATCTTATTCTTCTTTTTATTTAAGAAGAATGCATGCTGTATTAAATTAATACATTAAATATTCTAGTAATTTGTATTCATACAACATATCAACTTTAAAATACTTTCTTAAGGGCATATTTAAGACCTTCAACGATGCGTATTTGGTATAATTTTATCAGTAAAACTGATAATTTGTATCATAAAAATTTTTATAGTTTGCCAAACTTCGAGACACTTGATTTTGTTATTAGTCCCTGGTACGGTATGCTATTTCTTTCTCCCAGCATATTTTGTGTCATCTTCAAAAAATAACATTACTTTACAGAAGCCAACCGTAAAACAAAGCAATACGATTAAATACGCTATATCAATTTTTTAAACTTCTAAGCATCGCACATTTTCAATTTTTATACCGTCGTATTGAAAAAAAAATATTTTTAAAAGCAATTTGTTTGAAAACTGCATCTCCATTTATTTTTGAGATATTAATTTTTTTTGTAGTTTTTGGAGCCATTTGCTTAATATTGGCTACGGAAGTACTCCATTTCTCTGGAAAGTAAAGGGAAAATAGTTGTAAAATATTAATTATATATTTTTTTGCCATTTTTTCGTAACAACCGAAAGAAAATGTAATTAAAATACGTGCTATATTGAAAAAATATACCGTTTTACTGGCTATTTACGTTTTACTACCGTTTTACTGACTATTTCCTTATTTTTACGGATTTTATTCCGAGCTGGGTCGGAAATTATTCCGGTACGATAAGGGCATCTATTTTTCCGATTCCTACCGGAAAACTGGAAGTATTTTTTTTACAGTGTGATGGATTAAGCATTTTAGTAAATTGTAAGTATAAAGCATAACAATTTCAAGCTTAGCAAAGCCTTTCTCGATGGCATATTTACACCTTTATGTCCCAAATTATGAATTCTTAAAAATTTCATCCCCTAAAGCATTTTTCGTGAATTTTTGAAATTACATTACACTGTAAAATAAAAAATAAATAAATAAATAAATAAATAAATAAAAAATGCCAGTTTTCCGGTAGGAATCGGAAAAATAGTTGCCTTATCGTACCGGAAAAATTTCCGACCCAGCTCGGAATAAAATACGTAAAAATAAGGAAATAGTCAGTAAAACGGTATTTTACGGATTTTATACCAAGCTGGGTTGGAAATTATTCCGGTACGATAAGGGCAACTATTTTTCCGATTACTACCGGAAAACTGGCATTATTTTTTTTACAGTGTAGAAGATTTACACAATCATATAATAAGTTTCAGAAATATTTTGCCAATTACAATTACTTAAATTTGAATTTATAGCGATTTTGTGCAATATTTATCACTCAAATATTTTATTTATAATATTTTTTTAGTATTTTCTACAATTAGGAAATATAATGTTCTTACAATAGAAATATAGAAATAATTCCGAACTGAATCTTAACCTCCCCCTCCCAATTTTTCAAATTCAAGAACGCCGTAAAGATGCAAAGGCAAAAGAAATCATCCTTTAAAAATATTTTTGTTTTGAGAAACCAATAATGCTTTTGGAATGAGAGCATTTAGCATTCGAAACTGTATCAATGCTAATCGACGTATTAAATGAATTTTATAACAGGTTATTTTAAGTACCTTCAGGGCATAAAGGGTTAAGACCTTCAGCGTTGTTTATTTGGTACATTTTTATGCCTGTTTTCAGTTTTAAGAAGCTAATTGGTTATTCACTTTATTGTAAAGTTTGCCAAATTTCGAGACCTTTGAAATTGTAATTAGTAATTTTCTTTGAAGTTTTATCCTAATTATGTTTGAATTTTGGAATATTTCTTTGATGGAAAATGATTATTTTGTGAATTTGATTTATGTAATTAATTTGCATAGCTACATTTCTCATTATATTCTAATTATATTTTATTATCATGTGTCTACAAACATCTGGACGAGTGGAAATCTTATATCTTGCTTAAAGGAGACTCTTCACCGACGTAAAGACACTCACAAGGTAATGCTAAGCCTAAAAGAGGTTTCTGTTTTTTTTTTCAAATTTCTCGTTTAAATTTGTATATTTTTAAACGATTTTGTTTTTCATTGTATACCTGAAGTCGATTTAGTCTAATAAGAAGTCTAATATCACAATTTTTAATTTTTCTATTTTTGTCAGAGATTTTGTATTTTTTATGAAACATTCTTTCACTTTCGGAACCCATTTTGAAATTAAAAGTATCAGAAATGTTAAGAAAGCATGTTGTTAACAAAAAAAAAAATTGTGATTGATATTTGTACTATGCATTCCAAAGAGGGCGTCTGGTAAAATATTTTTATGTACTCAGGCTGAGAGATATGGAGGATGGCCAAAAAAGGGGGAGATAAACTGATTACTTCAGAGCTTAAGTATCGCTTTAATTAAACAAATCACCATACATGTGTTTTCTCAGTTTCCTATACTGTATTTTCGCTAGTTTGTGGGCATTGAGATTTGAAAGAGAAAAGGCTTGTTTTTAACAGCGAGATAGATTTTTAGGAAATTATAAAAAATCTGCACGAGTTTATGTTGTAACTTTTGATTAAAACTCGTGGATTTTTTTAAGTTCAACTCAACTCACGCTCCATTTTCAAAAGTAAATCACACTCAAACTCACATAAACGCAGTCAAACTCACGAGTTTCAACACAAGCAGATATATCGATGTTTAGACACAAAAATAAGTTAATATATATCTTACAGATAACAAACAATATATATAAAGTATTTTCTAATGGAAAAGTATCTTAATGTCGAGTAAATGTATTATACTTACATAACATAAAGAGCTTCATGATTGCGATTTATATATCTGTATTATTTACAAAACAATCAAAAACTTTCTAGGACAATTACGAAACTAAACAAGAATAATGGAATGCTGAATTTTTCCAAAAATGAAGTAAGAAAAATGTAAAATAAAAATTCAATTATCCATAATCCAATATATTTTCAAAATTATTTCTCTAGTAACGTTCTAATTTGTGTTATAAATATGGGTCATATTTTAGAAACACCTACAAAAGGCAACAGTAATGCGAAATATTTATAAAAAAGCTAATAATTTTGGCATCGATGTTCAAATACATCTAGCAATTTTTTTGTTGTTATTGTTATTGTTGTTGTTGAATGTCTATTTAAAGCGACGGATTAAAATGGCGGAATATTTATCTTAAGTCATAAAAGATTCTGCCATCTTAAGGATGATAATACCCAAATACTAGGTTGAGCAAAAAGTTCTGGGAAGTTTGTGAAGGTTACGTTGTTATGCGCAAATTAACAACAAAAGCAACAAGGACTATTCTTCAATGTAGAGACCATCATAGTCCATCACTTTATTACATCGTTCTGCCAGAAACCGAATTTGCTGGAGTACCGTGGCGACTCCTTGGAATTGAAAAACTTTTGACATGCTTCTTCAACTTCATTAAAGGATTCAAATCGACGGCCCTTGAAAAAGGTGTTGCATTGATCGAAAGAAGCCATGATCGGATGGAGCCACGTCTGGACTGTAGGCGGGGTGCGGAAGAATTTCGACGTCGTCCATCTGTGCAAACTGACCGATGGCTTTCAGAATCGTTAGACCTTTTCTCCAATAATGCCGGATCAACACACGCCAATCATACTGTTCAATGGGCATTTTGGAGCCGAAATTCCTGAACTCCTATAGATATACCACTAGTACTCCTATATACGATACAAATTCTGGTAACTAATAGTTCCATATTTTCGCAGAACTTTTTGCTCAACCTAATAAAAAGAATTTATACAGAATATCTTAAAATAGTTTGCAACTTTTAAAAATACAATAACAAATATTTGGTGACAGCTGTTGACTTTATACTTACATAATTTCATTGTACTGATCCAGTTATTTCCTTAATACGCATTTTTGTTTTAGTTTAAAAAATCATCTATAGTCAAAAGTCACCATAGCTGTGCCAGAGTGTTAAAATTCTCAAACTAACGAATAAAATGGATCGATATTGGATCCAATTTTAACCTTCATTTTCATAAGCAGTTGAAGAAAAAGGAAATGGTGATTTGTGGGAGCTCTTTTAGAATTTGATGTAGTGCAGTGTCATCTATGGGTAATATCTGGGATTAAAACAAGAAAGGGTATTAAACCGACCTGTTTAAAACATTCATGTTCTGTAAGAACTTTTATAGCTGTCACTATTTACTTGTAAATTAATTTGTTCTACATGTTAGAGCTCAAGGCATATTAAGAAGCCAAAAATAGCAAAATTTACGCATATTTCATTAGCGCGATTGCATTAAAAATATACAGTGGGTGCTCGGTTAACGACTGTTCGGTTTAAGAACAGATCGGTTAACGAACACTTTTAACAGAGATTTTTATGTTCGGATAACGAACACATGTTCGGTTAAAGAACAAATCACGAAATAAAGCCAAGAAAAAGCTATGCTTTGTTTCAGATTTGCCAAGCTGTATTTAATTTCATAGTTTGTCGACTTAGAGAACGTTTTAACAGTTGTATACGATGATCTAACTATATCAAGGTCTAACCGGGGGTTGGAATCTTACATCTTAGGGCACCCAAATTAGAATGAATAGATAAGAAATATTAATTTTTATATTTTATGTCAATTTTAAAGAAATATTTTTCATTGCAAATTAATTATTTTAATTGAAATTTAGTTCACAAATTATTACTCTAGGCTTCGCTTGAACTTTGTCGGGCCCTGCAGAAAACATGATCTTTTAGAGAATTAAAGAGTTTTTGAAAGGTCAAAGTGATAATGCCGTAGTCAATGAATGTAATTCTAAAAGTATTTACAAAGGGCATGTCAGTTATTTTTTTATATACGCCACAACACGGACAAAGCCATCAAAATACGATCTGTCCATATTAAATAAGGACGTATTTTAACCCTATTATAAAGAGAAGTTTTATATTATTTTTTATACAATATTTAGCTTTTAAGAACGAATTAATTGAATTCCCATACAAATCAATAGAAAATCTATGATCTGTTGACGAACAATTGGGTTAGCGAACACTGTTTTGGAACGGAATAAGTTCGTTAAACGATCAGTCACCGAATATTAATTAAAAAGGATTTTAATCTATTTTCAAGTTATTTCTTGTTACAAAAATGAAGAGCATGCAGTTTCACTTAACCCTTTATATCCTGGTGGTACTTTTAAGTACCATTAAAGATAATTCAATGTAAAAATTATTTAATTATTTTTCCAATAAAAGTAGACTGCATTTTTCATACAAAATAATCTGCTCAATCATATTTAGAATGCACAGTGAAACAGTCGAAGCTAAGTATTTTTAATATGGCTATGTTTTCAACCATTTACCTAGGTGTATCTTTTATCCTATTAAAAAATGTTATACGAAAAATTTGCAACTACCAAACACTTCCCTGATACAGATAGGATCATAATACGAGGTGCATTCAAGTTGTAAGGCCTCCGATTTTTTTTCTAACTACTCACCCAAAAACTATGAAACTTGTGTTACTTCTCGATGTAATCTTCCTGCAGACGTACACATTTTTCACAACGTCGACGCCATGATTACATGGCGGTGGCGAAGGCTTTAGGGGTCTGTTTTGACCACTGGAAAATCGCTGAAGCAATAGCAGCACGTGAATGTTCGGCCACGGAGTGTGTCTTTCATTGTCGGAAACAGCCAAAAGTCACTAGGAGCCAGGTCAGGTGTGTAGGGAGCATGCACTTGAAAGTTGTTTTCACGAAGAAAATGTTGCGTAACGTTCGACCGATATGCGGGTGCGTTGTCTTGGTGAAACGGCACGATTTGCTTCAGCGATTTTTTAGTGATCAAAACATACTCCTAAAGAAGCCTTCGCTACGACCATGGAATCATGACGTCGACGTTGTGAAAAACGTCTGCAGAGAGATTACGCCGAGAAGTAACACCAGTTTCAAAATTTTCGGGTGAGTAGTTAGAAAAAAAAATCGGATGCCTTAGAACTTGAATGCACCTCGTAAATTTATTTACACTGTTCTTATAAGAATTGTGACCTTTACATAACAATATTTTTTGTTAATTAATCTAATTATTCGTGTAAATATTTTACAAAAAGAAGCTCAAACTACTGATTTATTAAATCAGTTTTAATAAAAAAATTATCTGAAAGCCAAATTATTATTATGTATGTTGTTCTGGATACCTTAGACTTTAACGTAAATAATTATTCCGTTGAAGCAATTTTTGTAATTAAATTCAGTATATCAAGGGATTAACTAAAGGATTGTTTTATGTTTTTAAAGCAATAGTGTGCTAAATTAATAATTTTAGCTCTACTTTACAAAGAAAAAATGTTTAAAAAAATGTATCCCAGATTCAATCATCTGATTGAAAGAAAATCATGAATAATGTATAACCATTAAATCACAATCAACGATGGCTTAAAGAAAATTTGTGCATATATATCACTTATGAAATTCCTATTCCTGGCAGTAAGCCTTTTTATTCGCTCAAATTTTAGACTCTTTTCGTAGACTGATATATAGTTCTAAAATTAAATATCCTAAAAGAACATTCGATAAATTGTAAAGGATTTCTGTAATGGAATATTTGTTATTAGACATCTTAAATAACTTGCGTTCTTGCTTAGTTAAAAACACTTTGCAGTTTTATTTTTATTTTATGAAAGTTGTGTTGCAAAAAGAATCTCAAAATAAGTCAGTAACAACATGGAGATATTTAAATATAATTTTACAAATAAGAGATATTCTATCAACAAAAAATTAACAATTCAACATAATGGTTTATTTAATTATGGTATTATTGATTAATATTTGTATTTAAAATTCGGGATATAAAGTGCTTAATTACAGGATTGTTTTATGTTTTCAAAGCAATAGTGTGCCAAATCAATAACACTGGGGAACACACATTTTGTTGACTTAGATCTGGCACTTGTTTTTGGTTAATTATTGGCATTTAAATCCAAAAATGACCCCAGTTTTTTTCTATCACGTTAACTTTTTAAGCTACAGGATACCCCCAAAATCATACTTAATGTGGATACAAAGGAAAATAAAGAAACAATTACGAAATATATTATTCATACAACGGCGGTATATACTTACTATACACTACATTGTATTCATACAAGTAGTAAAATCCTTTTACAAAACGATAAAAGTACATATTAAGGTACAAATTTTTGCTTGTAGCTTTTCCTGGAGTGTTCAATTTGTGGACAATCTCGCTTGATGCTCCAACAATAGTCAGCCATCATATTTTCTTCTCATCTGCCTTGACGCCGTTCTTCCATGAGCTTCAAATCTTGGTAAAATCGCTCACCCTGCTCATCACTGACTGCACCAAGATTTTCCTGGAAGTCATCAAGATGGCTATGCAGAAAATAAAGTCTGATGCTCATGTTGCAACCAAGCCTTTTGAAGCTCTCTAAAAGTTGGACAATTTCGGTGTAATTTTTCAATCGCGTATTTCCAAGGAAGTCTTTGAAAAGGTTTTTGAATGCCAACTAAGCATTCTTTTCAAGTTATGTTATTGCTCCGATGAAATGTTCATCTCTAATGAGCTGACAAATCTGTGGGCTGTCAAATACACTTGCCTTGATTTTTTTCAAAAGACAGGCTTGGAAATTTCGAAATAAGATACGTGAAACAGTCTCCTTCAATTGACAAAGCTTTTGCGAACTGCTTCATCAGATCCAGTTTTATATGCAGAAGTCGAAATATGGTATTCTTTTTGTCGGCAAGTGGCTGATGCAAAATATTTGGATCTCCAGGTCTGAGGTGAGATCTTGGAGGCCAATTCAACTGGAACCAATGCTTCTCACGAGCTATGCTGTCCCACATACACAAAACATGGATACTTGGTATATCCACATTGCTGGCCAAGAAGGAAGTACACCATTTTGAGGCCAATACAGATGATCCACTCATGAATGTGATAGTGCAATAAATCAATGGCTCTCTTTATGTCCTCATATTCTTCGCGCAAATAAACTGAATGGCTTATTGGGACTGCTCAAATAAACTGAATGGCTTATTGGGACTGATCAAATAAACTGAATGGCTTATTGGGACTGCTCCAACTAAATTTTCGTTGTGAAGGAGTACGCATTTCTAGCTCTCTTTGAGCTATCCATGAACAGTCGCCATTCAGTTGCAGTATAGGATGAAATTCCCAACTCCTTCATTAAAGTATGTACGCTATTGCAAAAAACAAATCCACCGTTATTTCTAAAGTATTGAAGAAATTAACTTGGCTCCTTTTTCAAGCAAAAATTTCTTGTGCAGTCTTAATGCTAAGAGTTCTCAAGTTTTTTCCTTCCTATGACTTACGCCTGATTTAGCGTAGAGTGGTCACATTAATGTAAGCTGTAGAGAAAAAACTTGACGTGATAGAAGAAAACTAATTGGAGTTTTGAAATCAGCACGCTTGTTTGACTTAAAAACAGCTGAAAAATCGAAATCAACAGAAATTGAGTTAAAAATCGTTCCCCAGTGTAATTTAGCTTTACTTTACAAAGAAAAAATGTTTAAAAATGTATCCCAGATATAATTATCTCCTTAAAAAAACATGAATAATGTATATCCATTAAATTACGATCAACGATGGCTTAAAGAAAATATATCCATATATATCACTTATAACATTTTTATTCCTGACAGTAAGCCGATATATTTGCTCTAATTTTAGACTCTTTTCGTAGACTGATATATAGTTCTAAAATTAAATATCCTAATAGAATATTCTATAATCTGAAAAGAATTTATGTAATGAAATATGTTTTATTAGATATGTTAAATAACTTGTGATCTTGCTTAATTTAAAAAAAGAATTTTGCAGTTTTTGTTTTATTTTACGAAAATCGTGTTGCAGACATAATCTCAAAATAAATCAGTAACAACATGGAAATATTTAAATACAATTTTACAAATAAGAGATATTCTTTTAACAAAAAATTAATAATAAAAGAGATGGGTTTATTTAATTATGGTATTATTGATAAATATTTATACTTAAAATTCAGGATATAAAGTGTTTAACTACAGCATTGTTTTATGTTTTCAAAGCAATAGTGTGCCAAATTAAAACTTTTAGCTCTACTTTACAAAGAAAAAATATTTAGAAAAGTTATCCAAGATTCAATCATCTGCTTGAAAGACAATTATGAATAATGCATATCGATTAAATCACGAACAAGATGGCTTAAAGAAAATATATGCTTGTATAGCACTTATGAAATTCCTATTCCTGACAGTAAGCTCTAATTCGCTCAGACACACTAACAGACATTCGGTCTAATTTTAGATTATTTTCGTAGACTGATATATAGTTCTAAAAATAAATATCCTAAAAGAATATTCTACAAACTGTAAAGAATTTCTGTAATGGAATATGTGTTATTAGATATGTTAAATAACTTGTGTTCTTGCTTAATTATAAAAACCTTGCAGTTTTATTTTTATTTTATGAAAGTCGTATTGCATACACAATCTCAAAACAAGTGAGTAACAACATGGAAATATTTAAATATAGTTTTACAAATAAGAGATATTCTATCAACAAAAAGTTAACAATTGAAAACATGGGTTTATTATTATGATATACGTATATGTAACCTAAAAATTTAATTTTATTTTAGTGTAACAAAAATTTAATTGTTCTTTTTAAAGCTTTATTTATTATTCCTTTTAATTTGAATATTTTTTATGCAAGCTTTATATTCTTAATTTTTTATAGTATATTGTATTTCAATATTTGGTATTTAGATTCTGCTGGTTTTTTTCGATATACCAGCAAAAGAATAATTTTATTTGAATTTTCGATCAAGGAGTAAAATATCTTATCCGTTATATCTTCATTTCTGTACGATTCAAATATCTTTTCGCTGCTTACGTCATTTCCTAAACACTGTCACTGGTAGCATTTGAATCTAATTCATATCAAAGGAGAATATGAACCTGTTAACATCCAATAACCTATGACTCTTGTTATGCTGTTATTCTTTACAAAGATTAACAAAGCTCGAAACAAATTCTTCCTGTATTTTCACGTTTATACGTAATCTTCATAACCTAATATAAATACTTAATTATTGTTTTATTACCCATATATATATATATATATATATATACATATACCCTAAAATATCGATTTAAGTTTTTTTTTTCTTTTTACAAAAACAGTTAAACTTACAAAGGATGCTTATGATAAAGGTGGAAAAAATTATAAAAAACTGTTTTATCATTAACTTAAAAAACAAAAAGGTAAATATCGGAGCGTAAATTTTCTAGATTTCAACAGATTATGACTTAAACAAACCATCCCCTCCGCGTTAAAATTTTGTTTTCAACCACCCCACAAAATTTAAACTCGTTACATTTTTTTTTTTTTTACAGTAACGTAACAATAAATAAATAATCACCTTATTCACATTTCTCTAAATTGCCGAATTCCACTTTTACTTTCCTCTGGGCACGCAGAGTTTAACCTTTGTCTTATAACACTTAATTATTTTTTCTTTTTTTGCTAACCTATTTGTTATTTCATAGTAACGAAAAATAAGTAATCTGTAACCTAAACCCACCCCCACTCCAAAAGAAAGCTGTTTCACTCCCGTGCCCAATCTCCGTGTGTCATGAAATTTAAAATATTTAAAATCGTTTATTATTGTAATTTTATTTCTACTCTATTTGTTATTTCTTTGCATCAATAATTAAATTTTCCTCTCCTTTTTCTAAATACTTTTTTCCCCCTTTGCATTCTCCTTAGTTTAAAACATTTATTTTTTTTCTCTCTATGTTGGCAACATTAATTTAACAACAACAATAAAAAAAATATCAAGTACACCTCTTCCCCTCACCAAAAATTCGGCTTCAAACTTTGCCTCTCCCCTGTCTTCACTCGCCTCTAGCACGCACAGTTTACAATTCTTAAAATTCTACACTTTATTAAAGGTTTTAATGCTTATTTGATTGTTAGTTTGGCAGAAAAATAGATAAATAGCACAGTGATTTTACGGTACTCGTTTTGGACAAAGGATTTCAAGTATTTTTGGTTTGCTAAATACAAAAAATAACAGCAAGTTTTCTGGATTGGCTCTTGTTTTTGATAAAAAAAGCCAGCAACCGTATAATGGTACATGCGCAACAAAGTAACATTAAATATGTATTTTTTTACATATTTTATAACATTGTAATTTGAGGAACATAGGTATAACAAAACAGATATATAGATTTACTATTACTGTTAAAACTGTTTCATTTATGATTTTCAAGAATGTTTTTCTTGAGAAAAATTTCTTTGTAAGGTCAAAGAATATCCATCCGTCGTGCGACGATTCCAACGTCATTGGTACCTCGGGGTTCTATTTTTTTTTCAATTCGGTGGAACTGTTCACCATGCTCTTCACTATAAAGAACCTAAGTTTTCAAGAAATATTTTTAAATGGCCGTGTAAAAAATGCACCTTTACGTTAATATTAGCTCCTAAGATTTATTTTTTATTTTTTCAAAATCAGACCAATTCCAACTAACTACGTTATATTTCATAATTAAAAACTTTTGGAATTTTTAAACAAAATCGCTGAGGAGATGTATTATTAATGTGTATTTTTGTTGTTGTTCCCTTGTGTAATCAACATCTCGTCCCAAATCTCCAATCTAACACTCCTAGAAAAAGGTGCGTATTTATAGAAATGTAGCGGAGAGTGTTAAGACATTTTTCTGCAGCTTTGCTATTGCCACCCTTTCTATTTTGTGAATGGGATTTTAAAGTTATTTTAGAGAACAAATTTATTCTAAAATGTTAATTGTACGTGGAATTATCAGAATAAAGAAAAGCCTAATTCCAAAATGAAGAAAAATTTTGTTTTGCTAAATTTTAGTATTCTCATATTTCAAGAAATCGATCTAAAAATTTCCGGATATTAACTGGAAATTGATTTTTGTTAAACGATTGATAGAATAAATTATGCGTTTATTTCGAATATAAATTTCAAATAGCATATATTTTGTAATCTAAACCGCAGAGTCCTTGAAAAAAAGTTTCCTGGAGTAAAGTGTTGATGAAGAAACAAACAGTTGATAAATTGATGAGTACTGGTGTGCTGATTACTGATGTACACGTGCTTTTATTGCTGAAAATTTGGTCAAAAGATGTTTATGAATAAAATCAAAAAGAGCAATTATAAAATGTTGTCTATCAAAGTAACATATATAATTTTCCTGCACATACTGAATGTTATTGGATCATTGTGTTACACATGTTAGGTTAGTTTATAAATATTTTTTACACACACACAGATATATAATTATATACAGGATGTGCATAAAGGAATATCCCAACATCATAGGGATATTAACCCTTAACCGGAAACGTACATCTCTGAGATGGTTGCGTCTACATATCTACCCTTAATATTTTCTCTCTCAGACATTCAAAACTTATTTTTATGCTGTTATTTTAAAAAATTGGTCAGGTTAATGCATTACGATTAAAGATTAAATGTTTAAATTCACTATTTGGTAAATTATTAAGTGCTCTGTTTGTGGACGGGATTTTCACGTTTACGGTTAAGGGTTAAAAGAAAAAAAAGTAAAACCTTTTTGTTCCTCGGAAATCAAGAATAACACTTGAAAGTTTAAATTCAACACAGTTATAAGTGTTCAATGCGAGCCTCTCCAGAAACGCGAACAGTGTCGAGAAGGTACGATAACTCCACCCACACTTTTCTCAGCATGATTTTATTTTTTTGTGACGCTTCATAAAAGATCAGATGTTTGCTAAACCGCTGCCAACTAACGTTGATGAACTTAGGACACGCATGTATGCAGCCATTCAAAGAGTCACACCAGTAATGATAAACAAAGTGTGAGAGGGGTAATCGTGCCACCTCGATATCGTTCGTACTTATACCTGTGTTGAATTTAAACTTTTTACAGTTATTTTTGATTTCCGATGAACAAAAAGGTTGTATTTCTTTTTAATAGCCCTGTAAAGTTTGGATATTCAATTATGTATATGATGTAGAATCATATATTTAAATTTTAAAATATTCAAAGTCATGTTTGTTCTTAAATTACAGTTCGTTAATTCATTTCTGCTTGCATAAATCTTAAAATCTATTCATTTACTGCCTAATATAACTTTAGTAGCTCATGTAAAAAAAGCTCTCTTTCACAATAATATTATTTCCTGTCAAAAATAAATCTTCTTTTTAGCTGAATGACTTTCTTTTCTGGGCATTATTTTTCGGTAATCTTCGTATACGTTTATGATTAAATTAAACAACTGTCACTAGATAATCGAAATAATAACAAGTAAATAAATTACCGAAGGATTTATTGCTTATTGCATACAATCATTATGAAACATTTTTCATACGTTATCTATTGCCAACTTTATGTCATTAGATTTCAACTTTATATGTTGGAATACTAATCGATTTTTTAAGTTAACTGTTCAACAGAAGGATGTATTCTGAGATTTGGCTGCTACTCTCAAACGCTAAGGATGTAAGAATTTATGTGCGTGTTAGGGGGATCACCTACCCTTTTCTATGGCTACCATATAAACTTATTGTCCCTGGAAAGACTTTGTGCTTTTTTGTGTCAAATTCAGCATTTCGGGACGAGAGTTTTTGGGCTCTGCAATGGACACAAATGCAATGTTACTGAATCCGGCCTTGTACTATCTTTCCTCATCTCCATAACATTTTACGAAGTAAAGAAACAAAAATCCACTTCCACAAAATCTTCCTGATAATGTACTCCCCCTGTCTCTCTTTCTCCCCCCCCCTCTCTCTATCTATCTATCTATATATATATATATATATATATATATATATATATATATATATATATATATATATATATATATATGTATGTAATAATTAAAAAATGTGGCCATTTTACCTTAGTTAATTTATTCCAAATTCTTATAATATCTACAATTTTTACCTGTCTTTTAATAATATTTTAAATATCAAATATATTTTAATCACATGACTTTAATGCAGCGCATTATTTTATTCATATCCTAAAAACCTTAATCTGTTAAAAGCAACACTTCGTAGAAAACTCTTAATTTATTTATTTATTTATATTTTGAGACATTAAATTGTCTTTTCTTTCGAATGTTCATTAATACCATTTTTATCTTTTATTAAAATTATTATTTGATTTCCAGAATTCCTTGCGAGTTTTGCCGCGTCTAATCCTTTTCCGCTTTCAAAATTTTGCTAGAAGTAAAGAGTCCTGTCACTAAGTCATGAATTCCCCGCCTTGTTGTTAGTTTTCATCCCAAAGCTAGATACGCCACCCCCCGACACTCTCCCTATTTTGAATTTCGTTGGAGCTTCGAAAGCAGCGTCAAGATATCACTGAGCGAATTGCTAGTGTATCAAATGTGTGCACTTGCTTGGAACAGATAATTTTTATGTTCTTTCATCTCCTAACAAACAACTGTCACTTGACGAAGATATTTTTAAAATAGTGTAATTTCTAATACAATTTAACATCGTCGTCTTTATTATGAAGTGGTGCAAACCATATCCGAGATTCAACTGGATAACTAGTGTAAGTTGTTCCAAGTATGTGAATTTCAATAAATTCATTTCTGATTATGTCGCCTCTTTTGATTGAATGAGAAAATTTTCCCAATGACTGTATTCCTGTCTTCCACTTTTAGCCACTTACAACTGCAAACTAAAAATTCCTCGGAATAACTACTGGTTGGCAATGATATGGTAAGTGTTCATCCTCACAATATATACTAAATCGACAAGTACAATATATATATATATATATATATACGCGTGTGTGTGTGTGTGTTTGTGTGTTTGTGTATTTCAGTATGTAAGTTTACTACGTCAACGTCCGACTATTTAAAGCTACACAATAAAACTGACCTATCCCATGATACAACAAGTTACAAATTTTAAACATTATTATAATCAGGAATAGACTTTTGGTTCACCCTGTATATTTGACATAAACATATATGCAGGGCGTTTCAAAATTCGTAAATTTCCAAATTAATAGGGGTGCTAGAAGACATCAAGAGGATGAAAACTTAACATAGAACAAGGGGTTACAAACCACTTATTTAGTCACAAATGCACGAGGTTTCACCCTAACGGAAATTGGGTTGGTGGTAATAATTTTGAGAAAAATAATGACATTGCAACGAAAATTCAACGATATGTACAGTCGTGGAAAAAAAAGTAAACACCCCCTACTAACTCCTCAACAAATTATCGTAAACGAAAGTTACTGGTACCGAAAGATTGGAAATAAAGTCTACTTTTAAATGATGTATATAAAATTTGCTGAGGCGGCCATTTACATATTAAAACGAACCATAACTTTGTTTTTTTCAATGGCAATACCCAATTTTAACGAGATATTTCAAACCTTCGGTTCCAACTATGCCTAGACACCAAATTTCAAGTCATTTGAATGATAAGTTTTTGAATTATAAAAATTCAAAATTTACTGCTTCTGATGTTAAATTAAATTTTCATATTTTTATTTATATCTCCTGAAATTGCTCCTAATGTGCTAATTTTTTGTGTAGTAATAATTCTAATATTCCCAAACATAAATACGCTGAATGTGCAATTTTTATAATTTTATGATATGAATTATGAATTATGAAATTAATATTCGAAAAAAATTATGAATTGCAACCTATAATTTTTGATGGATTTAGATTTATTAAGTCCTGCTTTATGGAAATCCAAAATTTCACATTTTTCTTCCAAGTAGTTTTCAATTTATGCTTAAAAAACGACAAAATGATGGTATAAGGGGCCGTCTATGATAGAAGTGAGAAGATATTTTGAAATTTCTTCTGCTGTCCTGTAATCTAACCGGCTTCATTGACTGCAATGAGAGGGCTCTTTCGGTTAATAATAGCGTACCGAACTTCAATTTGGATACAGCCCTTAAAATGCGCTAGTTTTAAAATAACACAAGCCTGCGATGAAAAAATTGCCGGTATAGTAAGATGTATTTTTTATAGTTTTTTGGATGCTGATTACTAGAAAAATAACGAAAAGATTCCATCACGTACAGTTTCATCGCAAATCGCAATTTATTTTTTTATGAATTTAGTATATTTCGGACCAAAAATTATTATTTATATGAGTTTGATAAATAAATTTATTGACTTAAAATAGTAAATTGGTGCATTAAACTAATAAAAGAGAAAGAAGAAACTATTCCAATACAGAGTATTTCTTTTAATCGGTAAAGTACCTATTAAATACAATATTCAAGACAGAGGAAACCAGTTGAAATCGGATCTCTCCTGCTTGCAGGTGTCTGCTCGCCACCCCTTCTTCACACGCCTTATTACTGACCTTATCTCTACTCCTGAATCAGAGTCTTTCTTTACTCTGTGCTGTACACATGTGTTTTTATTCCGACCTGTGAGTTATAAGTTATAGTAGTAACATTTACTTCTTGTTTTTGCTTCATTAGAGAACATGGCTTCCAGAGGGTGTGCTAATTCAGGAATTGTTTCTGCTATATTTGTTGTAAGTATACAGTGAAAAAACAACAAAGAAGCATTTCTGATTTTGTAAAAACAGTGTATTTCGCCTATTTTGGCATGAAATTGGGCGATCAAGACAAACCTTGGCCTCCACACAAAGTTTGTCGTATTTGCGTAAAATAATTAAGTCAATGGTTTCAAGGTAAAAAGCAATGTTTTCTGTTTGGAGAGAACCTAAAAATCCCAGTGATGATTGCTATTTTTGTATTTGTAATGCGAAAGGTTTCAATTTAAAGAACAAAAAGGAAATATTTTATCCTGACATTCCGTCTGTCATAAGTCCTGTTCCTTATGGACCTGGTAAAGGAAAAATCTTGTTGATCCAAAAAAAGTGTTACTTCCAACGCTTCATATAAAATTAGGTCTTATGAAACAATTAGTCAAAGCTTTACCAAAAGAAGGTGGATGTTTCAAATACCTTTGGGAGCAGTTCTCGGATTTATCCAAAGCAAAACTGAAGGAAAGTGTGTTTGTAGGACCAGACATCAGGAAAATGATGAGAGATGAAAATTTTGAGAATAAAATGAAAAAAAAAACGAAAGAAAAGGCTGGAAATCTTTCGAACTAGTTATTACTATCTTTCTTGGCAACAAAAAGGACCCAAACTACAAATCTATTGTTGAAGAGATGGTAAAAAATTTCAAATTTTTAGGCTGTAATATGAGCTTAAAAGTTCATTTTGTCGATTCACATCTAGACTATTTTCCTGAAAATTTAGGTGCAGTTAGTGAGAAACAAGGTGAAAGATTTCATCAGGATATAAAGGAAATGGAGAAGCGATATCAAGGTAACTGGAATGTCAGCATGATTGCCGACTACTGCTGGATGCAACAAAGAGAAAATTCCTGCAAAGTTCACAACAGGAAAAGGGGCAAAAAAACTTTTGATGTAAAGAAAAAACATTACTCTAAGGACTTGTAACCTTCTACATATACTTAACTATTACTTGAACTCAGATATTAATGCAAACTTATATAGATTCATAAATAAATGAAATGTCAAAATTTCGTGATTTCAGCTTTTCCTTTAAAAAATATGCAATCATTTTGCGAAAATTCCTTACGTGAAAAAAAAATGGATTTCATTTTCGGAATCAACAATAAAAAAAAAATAAAAATTAGTTATCAAAATTAATGCAATTTTCAAAAAGTATTTTTTTGCGTTGCTGTGTAATTAATTTCTCGGAAACTTTTAGTACGAATTGAAAAAAAAAAAATGTTTTTAGGCTAATTGAAGGGTGTAGAGTTCATTTATGCTGTCAGAATTGTGTATTGCTATTGAAAAAAAAACAAAGTTATGGTTCGTTTTAATATGTAAAAGGCCCCCTAGGCAAATTTTATGTACACCATTTAAAAGTAGACTTTATTTCCAATCGTTCTGTACCAATAAATTTCTTTTACGATAATTTGTTCAGGAGTTAGTAGGGGTGTTTACTTTTTCTTTCCACGACTGTATCTTGTTTCCTGTGAAATGTTATAACATCACAAAATTTTTTGGAAAAACAGGATGCTGAAGCAATCGATGATAGCTTATGAACTGTCAATCGCAGTCCAAAATGTGGAGCGTCAAGTGAACATTGATTGAATGTATAATGCAAACTTCTTCCACTTTTTTTAAAAATATTATCACATTTACAACAAAGCACAACATTTAAAGTCTATTAAAAGTTTCAATATAATATAATTCATTTTTCTGAAATTTATTAAGGTCAACCCAAATTGAATTAGGGTAGTAAACCCTGTATTTTTGATTAAATATTTGGTTTCCGAGCCCATGTTCTACGGTAATTTTTCATCATCTTGATGCTTTATATCACCTCTCTTAATTTGTCGGTCGAATTTTGAAATAAGCTACATATATATATATATATATTTATATATATATATCAATACAAAAACCCTTAACGGGTTAAAAGTTTGACGCAGCACGTTTCTTTATGGCTATACAAATCTGAAATATGGGTCTTAAAAATTCTGATATCAAAAATGATATGACGCTGTGCTATTAAGAATGCATTTATGTATATACATATATTTAATTTTCTTTTTTGTTGTATTTATTTTTAATCAGCGATGCCTTTTCTTTCAAAATATGAGTTTTAAAAGATATGCTATCAAAATTCAAGTGACGCTGTGATCTGACTTAAAGATTTGTTAAATAATTACTTTACACATACCTATGTTTTGTCTTCTGAAATATATTTAGACATTGAAACATTTTTTTTCAATACACAATCAAATATGTCATACATTTTCTCAGCTGATGTTATGTATTAAATGTATTTAATTCAATAAATTAATTTATCTTTTGCGTCACGATATCCAGAACCATCCGTAAAATTTGTGTAAACGTTTATTTTGCGTCATAGTATCCAAACTAAGTAAATTATATGCAAATAAATAGTGTGACGCAAAGAAAAGAGGGGAGTTTTGAGGGGAGTTACAAATATTGCACAAAATCCCTATAAATTCAATTTAATTAATTTTGGCAAAATCCTTCTAAAATTTATTAAATGATTGTGTAAATCTTCTGATGTAACTTCAAAAATTCACAAAATATGCTTTAGGAGATACAATTTTCATAAATTAATAATTTGGACATAAAAGGTAAACATTCTTTTATAGACATTCAATGTTTATCTTAAAAATCAAGCCTACTTTCATGACTGCTATTCAAGTCCGCTACAATGTGTTAATTAGGCGTGGACCCCAATTATGGAAATTTACTTCGTTTCAATTTACGAGTAGAAAAGCATGAACTTGTGCATTTATTTTTAAAATCATAATTTTCTCTGTGTGTGTGTGTGTTTTTTTTTTTTTTTTTTTTGACATACGCAAAAGGGATAAAAAGCATATTTTAAACAACCTTTCAAGATTTCTAAATTGTTTTTTGAAACATAAAATCATACATAAATTAATTAATTAATGATAAAAGTGCATTTAAAACTATATATTACATTCTTTATGTTTTATTTTTTACTTTTTAATATTTAAAATATTTTATTGTTGCAGTTTCACAGCTAATTGGCATATTTTAGCGTGCGTGATTTGGCACATAATTAATTCTATTCTTCTTGTAACTCTTATACAATTTTAACTATAAACAATATTTAGCAATTTATCACATGGACCCTCCTTAGGGAAACATATTATTAATTTATAATTAAATTCTTAAAGTATTAAAATGTTATATTGTCATCGAAAACACACCTGCTTTCATAATTTTTATAACCTTAGCTTACCAGGAAGTGAGTGAAAAATCTATTAAAAAATTCCAGATTTAAATACATGAACCAGAAAACAAATAACTTATTGTACATAGTATTAGAGAATTGTTCATGTAATATTTTTTTTATTCTGTTTATTCTTGATGATTAAAATCGGTTTAAAAACTGACATTATTTTTTTTTAATTATTTTCCATTAGGCAAAAATTTTTGAAAGTTTTTAGTATTCTAAGTTAGGTATTAAATTTTTCTATAGAAAGGTGCGAATATTTGTTTTATTTTGGATTTTAAAAGTAACATAAGGAAAAAAAGTACAAGTTTCATTTTTAATTTTCATTAACTAAAAAACTACTTGCCATATTATTTAAAAATTTTTACAGCTTAAAATCGAAATCTTTCATTCACATTTTATAAAAAGTCATCAAAATATCTTGAGTTAATTTCGATGGCTTATTTTAAATGAAACAGAAAAAATTCACTTCAAAATTCACGACATGAATTTTTCTCGGAAAAGGGAGTATTCGATGTTTTCCCTAGCGCTAGAGATTGCTCTCTGGAAAGGACGCGACTCAATGACCAATGAGGTGCTTGGATTTCAACTGACTGTGATTTTGGCCCTCCATTTTAAAATTTCGCGGCCGATACGAGAGCATTGAAACTCAAATTAACGATTATTAAAAATAAATTAACATGTATGCAATCCAAAGGGTTTCCGATTATTCCTGTTTTCATTTATGAGTAATACTGTTAATTTCAAGTGATTTATAAACTTTTATTTAATATTTATTGAGGAATTTCCCTTACTCGAAAATCGGAGAAAATAAAAATATCAACTGTCTAGATTGCTGCTGCTGCCATCTGTTGAACCAAACTTGGTGAACTTGAAAAAAAAATCTTTAAGAGTAAAAATGTTTAAAAAGTATGCTAGATTAATTCTTATTAAATTATATTAAAGTACTCGAGAAAAATATGTATACTGACACCGAAGCACTAAAATACTTCAGTTTTACCCAATAATAAGCAATATTCCCCCACCAATTACTTTAGTGTTAATATTTCAGATTTTGAGCTAATTTTTTATTGCATTAATTTTATTAACGGCGAAACAGCACCGAAAACTGGCGATATGAAGCAATTAAAATAATAAAACTTTGTAAAAAATCACCATAAAATTAAAACAAAACACAGGACGCGTTTCGAGCTAAAAGTTCACTTTTGGAGTTGTTCGTTTACGGACACGTGTATGCTTAGCTGATGACGAGCTGTTATGTTTTTAGCTCGAAACGCGTCCTGTGTTTTGTTTTAATTTTATGGTGATTTTTTACAAAGTTTTATTATTTTAATTTTATTAACGTTAAGTATTCTTATAAAAGAAAGATAAAATTATGAATAATAAAGTTTAATGACAAAATTAATTATTATTTCTCCCCTCTCAAAATACCTTCTATTATTATTAATTTTATTTCACATTAAATCAAAATTGACGTTACTAAATTCACTAGATTTTGCCTATGAGGAAATTTATTAAAATAAGCGTCAAAAGTCTGTGTTCTTAGATTTTAAACACTTTTTATTGCATTAATTCCGTTGCCTTAAAAAATATTTTTTAGAATTGTCATCATTTTTTAAAGTAAAATTGTGAATAAGAAAATGCAAAGACAAAATTAATTACTATCCACCCCCACCACCTCTCATTTTTTATAATTATTTTTCATAATTTTAGTTCACTTTAAATCAAAATTGATGTTTTTATATTCTCTAGATTTTGTCGACCAGAGGGTTTATTAAAATAAATGTCCTAAGCGGTGGTCTTCAAATGATTAATCAATGAGTTAATAATAAATTTCTGCCTGATAAGGGATTTTTAATTACTTAAAAATTAATTATTTGGCAATATATATATATATATATATATATATATATATATATATATATAATTCTCAAATTATTAAAATGCAATTAAAGTAGCGCTAATAAAAATTCTTCTATATTTTTGATAATAAAGATACTTTTAAAATAATTTTTAATATTTTATGATCTCTTGATTAGTTTTCAATTTTGCAAATCTTACTTAAGTATGAAATGATTTTTATAAAAGTAATGGAATTAATGCAACTCATTTAAAATATTTCTTATAAATAATCTACTGAGATGGAATATATTGCATTTACAAAATAAAAATATATTTACTTAAGATTCACATACATTTTTACATGTGAGATAAAAAAAAAGTCATTTACTAATTTGTATTTTCTTTTACCACCAACAGATGGCAGAACCAGTACAGGAATACCTAAAATGACTTTGCAAATTTTATTTTTGATTATACCCACAGCACTTTTCACTAATTGGTCAGATGGATTAAGACTCCTCCTAGGTACGAAGTGACGTCAAACCTACTCACTAATCACAGACGAGGAAAGTATCAGAGAGATGGTTGACTGTTGCATTAACGGGAAAATTAACGGGAAACGAAAATGTCAAAAATAAAACGAGTTTTCCCAGATAAAAGATATGTCTTATTCACTGCATCTTAATCAGATTCATATTATATATCAATTTAAAGAAAATCGCCCCAACCGTTTCCAGATTGTGACGTTAGGAACTTCTTCCATCCCTTTCCACCGATTTCGCTTTAAAAATGGCTAATTAGATCTCAAAATATATTGCACGTAGAAATGTAAAAATTTCAGTATACGATTAGACTGCAGATACAAGACTGTTCTAAAAAAATCAGAACAATAGTACCTATATCTGCTGAGTTATTAAAAGGCGGCTTTTCGCGTTTTCTTTGATGTCGAGTTAGCCGTATATATGAGTTCCGCCATCTACGAATTCTACGATACTATTTTTGGCTTAAGGCTGCGTCGCTAGGAATACTACCGTCTTCCATGATATATATATGAGGACATCAGAAGCCAAGGGGTACAAGGGACAAAATTTCGATTTCGAGTAAATTGAGTTCAAAGATAATTGACGTTAAAGTTGAACATCAATAATAATTATCTGAATTGAAATAGGAAACTGCTGCTTGGTTCACAGTGGCCTTTGAACTCTTATTTCAATAAATGTGAAAAAAGTAGAGTGCAATTTTCTTTACATTTATAATTAATCAATATTGATCATTATTCGGCAAAAGTGGTTTATCTCTAAAACACAACACATAATTAGAAAATCACTTAGATTTCTTTACCTGAAAAGAAAATAGCATATTTCCAGGTCGTCTGTGCACTTAGTTCATTTTTTCAATTTTGTCACTTATACCCCTTGGCTTCTGGGGTCATCATATATATAGATAGATATATATTAAAACATGTTATAAATAATATGAATAATAATACGAAAACATTTTCCACATTATTTGTGATTTACTTAGAAAATACATTTGAAATGTTAATCGGTATTCGTATATTAAGGTATCTATTTAAAATTCAGTGCACTATGCGTATTAAAACTTAAAGTTAAACCGTTTAACATATACATGTAATGTATTGTTTTCTGGGTGCAATATACATCAAGTATACCTTTCGAAAAAATTTCAAAATTTTTCAAACATTTTTTTTTTAATTCAAATGTATAAAATTAGATACTCTATTTTATTTCTATATATAAACCGAACTTTTATAAAAAATATTGGGGACTTTCATTCATATGGAATTCGCAGATGTCTATGACGACGCGTAAAATTCCATTTTTTCTCAAAAATATATATTTTTTTTTGTGATACATGGATGCCATAATGCATATAATGTTCCTATTAATAATATTTAAGGTGAAATTTTCAAAAAAAATATTTTTAAGGATTTTAAACTCCTTTGTCCCCTTAAGTTCATAAATTATTATTTTTTTTTTAATTGCAAACATATCAAATACCGGATACTTATTTATCACACACAGGGTCTAAGGATACTTTTTAAAAAGTTTGAGACAATTTGCTTAATTATTGTAGGTTTATTAATTATTATTGCCTTTGCATTTCGATTAAAATTGAAATTATAATAAATTGCGAACAGAGAAAAATGAGTTTAAACATTTCACTTGCACATAAATGATATTAAATTTCATCTTTATGACTTAAGTATATCTCCTTCAATATTTATGGAATCGTTCCGAAATTTGGACAGACTGTTCAAAGAATACTAAGACACATTTTAAAATAAAAATCTGAAATTCGACATATTTATAATGTTTTATCAAACTGACAGGTACATAGACCCCTTAAGTTATTTATGCAAATTAATATATACAGGAGCATCTTCAAAAACATCGTCACTTAATTTTTAGTTTTCCTTTATAAGCACTGATTTTTATGTATTCTATTTACTTTCTTGACGGTTGGCCAAATACTAAAAGTAGAGATAGTAAAAAAGATTATGTACTAACCATAAAAGTTTCTGCATCCCATTTTATATGTCTGATTAAGGTATTAACTTTACAATTGTTTTTTGAAGCTAAAACATATTTATACTTACCGGTTTAGGATTTTTTATGCTGCAAATCAAATCACCGAATTAATAAAAATGCTCATTATATAGTTTTTCTTTTTGCACATATAATGTTTCACTTCCCTTAGATTAAGCAATGAGAGCGACCGAAGTTTACCGTAATTGTCAGAAACAAAATTTATATATTTTTTAAAAAAGTTAACGACGCTTGTATGCGATAATTGTGATGATGTAAAATTTAATGAATCTCATTTTCCCCACGCTATTAAATGCAATAATATTTTTGTTACTGATATTATTGTATCTAGAATACATTTTATATTATTATATGGTGTGTTAAATTTGTTCTAAAAACGAGTTTTCGCAAACAATCTGTGATTAAGTTCACAAGAATAATTATAAGAATAAAATTACGCACATATTAATAGTAAATAGGAAATATTCAACTGAGTTAAAGTTGTTTGTTATTTTAATGTAACTTAAAGATTTTATATGAAGAGCCTGTTCTTATTTATCTTTTATTTATAGTTTATTGTTGTATTTATTTAAATATCTCATTATTATTTCATATTTTTATTATTTTATTTTATTATATTTGTGTAGCAACAACTTTTTCTATGTATGCCGTATATAGAAAATTTATTAAACATTGCTTCATATTTGTACCAATCATCTAAATTCATTAAAAAATTTTCATTTTAATTAATTCTGTTTTTATCTGTATTTTTCTAATTAATAAAATTCTTTCAGTATCTACGACACACTAGCCTTTGTAAACAAAAAAATTCTTACTAGTGATTAAGGCATATAAAAGAGTATCGTTCGTAAGATCTTTTTAAAAGAAAATACAGTGGAACCCTGATCTATCGTTCCCGCATCTATTGTTTTCTTGTATTAATCGTTTTATTTCTATGGTCCCTGCATAAATTATATTAAATAATGATAGCGAAACACGCATGCATCGTTCTTCAAAAAGTCGTTTTCCCTCATTCATAGTTGTAAAATTTTTCTCCTCACCGAAATGAAATTGTTGGTCAAGCGGATCTATATGACATACAAACTAGAATCACATCTTTTATGCTAAAATAACTAATTTGTGCTGTTTTAGAAGGGGAGGGGACTCAGAACCTAGCGCTAATATCGTGACATGTATGTACGTGCAAATAACTGAATGCGAAACTGGTGTTATTGTTCGGATGACGGATTATTCTATTCTGTGTAAAGGGAAGGATGGATGCATCCACTCCGGCCAGCTGCCACAATCTTTCACATTCATAGGTAATCTCTTGTGTGGAATGCACGTGTTTAATTTCAAGTGTGTGAGCTTTCAATTTAATTCGTTCTGCGCTAAATTTTAAGCGTTCTGTAAATTTTAAGAAAAGCAAAACAAATCTGAACCTTAGAAGAAAGGCTTCACATCATACATGAGGTGCAAAATAATCCTTTTGAGAAAATAATTAACATCGCTAAACATTTAGGTATACCGCCATCAATCCTGAATTCGATAATTTCGTAAAAGAAAGAAATTAGAGAACAGGCTAATAAGAATGAAACTTCTGTAAAAAAGGAAAAAAACTAGCAAAATGCCTACTTACAATGAGTTAAAATGATTTATTTGCGCTTGGTACGAACAACATGATAAACATTCCAAAGAAAGACTTACTGTGAAACTATGCACAAATAGGAACAGTTATGATAAAAGAGTACCCCTCAATATTGGTAAATCTGCTAGACCTCGATGTTTCCAGAACGTAAAGAAACTGTCAGTAGTCTACCATTCAAATGCCAAAGCATGGATGAAAAATGATATTTTTACAAAAAAGTTTCATGAAGTTGATAGATCAATCTGTGCTTAAAAAAGAAAAATCATTTTATTTTTTGACAATTGTTCAGCTCATTCACCAGATACGTCGTCTTTAAAAAAACATAAAAGTCAATTTTTACCCCGCTAATTGTACGCCTGTTGTATAACCTCTTGATGTCGGGATAATCAACTGTTATAAGCAATTTTACAGGAGAAGGCTAGTGAAAAGATCTTTATATTTCATGAAACAAGCAAAAGAACCTACTCCAAAAATAGGCCTTGTGCAGGCTATTCTTTTTGTAATTTCAGCATGGCATGAAGTAACCTCTTCAGCCATCCAGAATTGTTTTGTGAAATGCGGTTTTGTGCGAAAAATGGATGAAGAGTGTACAACAGAAGGGAAAAAAATAATGCTGATAGTGACGATAATGCTGATGAACAGTGCCTGCATGCAGCAAAGGCTGTATCTGGTGTGCAGTTTAGCGAATAAATTTCCATTGATCAAGATGTTGCGACATGTGGTGTCTTAACCATAGAAGAAATGTCTGATAATGCAAAAAATGAAAATAATGGTGAAGTAGCAGAGGATAATGTTCATGCCGATGAAGCTGAGCCTACACCAGCGGCAAGTATGTATGATATAATTACGGCATTTGAAACTGTACGAACTTTGTTATATGCAAATGAAATTACAGAAAAAGATTGTATATCTTGAAAATATATTGTTAAATTTAAAAAATGAAATAATAACCCAACATAAAATTATTGATTTAAAAAATATATATCAGATTTGTACAATTTCGATTTATTTCTTTTACAGTTTGGTAAGTAACAAATTAGTATTTATTAGTATACTGTATACATTGCATGTATTAGTAATGCATAAACATTATTTTTTCGTGTTTTGAGCTTAATCTATATTCATCGTTTTCCCGCATTCATAATTTTTTTTCACACATCCCTTGAAAAACGATGGATAGAGGTTCTGCTGTACTTTAAATCTTTCATTACAAAAATCAGATGTTAAAAACATGAAAATTCCACAATTTTATTCACAGTTTATTCATTATAAAATTTTAAAAAATGCTCATTCTCAATTACTTAAAAAACTGCCTTGACTCGAAAGATTTAACTATTATTATTATTATTTTAACTAAGGCTTTTTATAACGAATACAGCATCTTTATTATAGAAAATCACGCAAAGCAAATTTATGATACGAGCAAAGAAAACTGAATGTTCCATATAAACATCTGGAGATATTTTTTAGTTATACGTTTCCAGTACGGTACTTACTTCCCTTTTGTAAATGTTGTAAGATTTAAACTTGATAGCTTACTTTTTTAATCCGTAATTGTAAATCCTTAATAAAATTTTAATCGTATTATAGTGGTATGTTATAATCAAGTATATGAATATTTATTTCTTTTACATATGTGACTATAACCTACGTAAAACAAGGTTATTGTGCTAAACGGTACTTTAATATTCATAACTAGTAACTTGTATTACAATGGTTAAAACGTAAAAATTGTAAAACAAATTTATACAATATTATAAATTAGAGAAGGAAATTAAAAATCATATCTATTTAGTATTTAAAAAATGCATGAGAGTGATATCCTATTTTAATTAGATTTCATTTTTATATATAAATATAAAAAAGGTTACCTAAAAATTTTAATTAATAACTGGTAGGGAAATAAAATTCCACAATTATGTTCATAAGCAAAAGATTCTTACTTAAATTATTAAAATTGCATTATATGTCATCGAAATAATATCTTTAATTTCCAGTGAACATTTCACAACAGCTTTAGAATTTATTAAAATTGCAGGAAAAGTCATCCTTTAAAACCGATTGAAGAACACTCTTTATATCGTTTGCACTTACCAAACCACATTCGGCCATCACTATGAAAACGTTTGTGACAAGTCGCGACTTTAAGATCAAACGATTCAAATATGTGAGATTTTAACGATATCGAAAACTGTTCTTTCATCAAGTTTTCAGAACCTCTACAGGCGTTGTCAAATGTGTATTGCAAACGGCAGATATTACATCGAAGGAAAATAAAGCGTTTTTCCTTATTTCCTTAAAGATACTTTATTCCAAAATAGATTTACAGAAATTTATTATCATAGCAAATACATGTTGCAATTTTTCATTTTTATTCAAATTTATACAGAATTACTTATTGCCTATTTCCTTTCCTTACGATGAGCTCTAAATACTTATCATGGAAACTTTTAACACAACGATGCTAATCCTTTATTTACCACAATCAAATAATCACTTTGTTATAATCTCTTTTGTAACTCAGGACAGCGTATTATCGGTCTCATGAGAGGGACGTTATGAATTATTATAGAGATAAGAGATTACATTTGATAAAACGTATAAAAGAATAATCTTGGATAATGAATTTTTAAAGAATGTATAACTGGTGATTTTACAATTTCGCTACTCATAAAGGCTTTCAAATGATATATTCACATTTTAAAAGACTTCACCTAGAAAGTGTTGGAGATGGTTTAAAAAATTAATAGTCTAAAATATGTCAATGGAATGTTGTATGCTTGATTATATTTTGTTGTAGAACGTAAAACTGAAAAAGTACTTGTTGATGTTTTTTAATACTTAACTAAATAAAGTAAAAAAATAGTTGGTATACCTAGTACTTAGTTGATGTCATTCTTTAGATAAATTTTAAAATCCTATTTAGTCTTTTTACATAAAATTAATAAATAAAATTGTCATTTTTTAGTGCATTAACCGGTGCTTGAGTCAAAAATTTCTACCAATAGGGTTGAAGGAGGAAGGAGAGGGAGCCCCTTTCAGGACATATAGCAAAAAAATGCCACCGTGATTATATACTAAAAAGGTTTAAAGAAAGCAAATTGCTTGCATATATGCGTAATCCTAGTCCTCAAAGAGAATGCAGAAAGAACATCTTGAAATTTTCACCATTCTCTTATCATTTCTCTGATTTAACCAGTTTACATAAAATAGATACATACAATTTTGTATTTTTTTTTTTTTTTTGGTGCATTAATAGGTGCTTGATTAAAAATTTCTATCAATATGGGGTGATGTGGGGAGGGAACAAAAAGTGCCATCGTAATTATATACTGAAAATATTAAAGCAAATTGCTTGCATACAAATATAAATCTAGTGCTAGCGCTAACAGAATACCGAAAGATCAACTTCAATCTTTCACCATTCTAATCATTTTTCTGATTTAGTCAGTTTACATAAAATAGATTTAAGAAACGTTGTCCTTTTTTGGTGCATTAAAAGGTGCTTTAGACAAAAATTTCTATCAGGGGTGTAGGGGGTTGGAGCTCCTTCTAGGACATATAACGAAACAGTGCAATCGTAATTATATACTGAAAAGCTTTGGAAGAAAGCAATTTACTTACATACATATATAATTCTAGTGCTAGCAATAGCAGAATGCAGAAAGAACAACTTCAACCTTTCACCATTCTCTTATCATTTTTCTGATGTACCATAGCTTTTATTGTAGCATAATTGTTTGGTTATTTAGCCATTTTTAAACCTTTAATTGAAACATTTACAGAAATAATTATTTTTATAGGCAGTTCAGGATTACATTGAAGGGCATAAATATTACGTCTAATTATTTATGTCAGGAGGTTGAGAGTCCTGGGGAACATTTTCTAGAGAACCCGATTATATGAGTTCAGAAAAAAAGTTGAGACTATTAGAAGGGATTAATAATACATCCTAAAGTTATTTAATTACATTAATAAATATATAGAGTAAGCTATATTTCGTTAAAATGCATAAAATTATGTAACACTATGTGTGAAATAAAATAACAGCAAATATAATTTTATTCAACATGAAAAATAGAACATAACAAATAACCTCAAAATATGCTTTGTATATGCATAGACATTTTCAATGAATTGAAAGTTCCAGAAATATGATGAAATAAAAAAATTTCAGAACAACATAAATGTATCTCCACATCATGTGTTTCGATAAACCCTTGCACAAATTAATATATAAGACGTAGTTATTTGCCTGAAATATTTTCTGCAGCATTTCTAAGGCGCACCGAGAAATTAACATAAAAGTTATGCTGTTTTTCATTATAAGTATTTTTTTAAAGTAGAAAACAGATTCTAAAAGTGTTTATGTTGATATATAAGGGATGAGCCAAAAGTTCGTTAAAACTTTAAACATTCATAAAAATGTAAGAAATTATCAAAAAGAAGTCCAATTTGCACCAAAGGGCTCACAAGGTACTCGGATGTTTTTTAGTAGCAAAAGAAAAATATTACTTAAAAAAGTCACCTTAGACAGCGCTGCCGACTCGAAATACAATGAACAGGACACAGTATGCCCCATTCATATTTGTTCTTGTAATAGTAAATGTTCAACATGACTTCCAAATCATTCTAGGACACAACTAAGACCTTCTCAAAACGCCCGTAACAGCTGAATGCATCGTGTCGGAACGAATTTCAGAAACCTCACGAATGATGGAATCTTTGAGTTCAGCCAGTGTTGAAGGGATGAACGGTACACAAGTTATTTCAATACCCCTCAACCAGAAGTCGAAAGGAGTATGGTTGGGGGATCGCGGATTCCTTGTGATCTTGCAACCTCGACTGATCAGTCTATGTTCCCCAAATAGGCTCAATAGGAATGCTTTTACTGGATTTGCATACCGTGGCCTTGCGCCATTCTATGTAAAGCTTTTTATAGATAAAACGCGTCTTTGATTTATTGCGGGAACGACTTTGTCACGCAAAAATGTGAGAAAACGCTCAGCGGTTACTGTGCACGTTTTCCAGCCTAATATGGGGCACGGAAGAATGCGCAAAGAAGAATGGTCCAACAATGAAAAGTGAAGTGAAGTCACACCAGACTGTCTACTTGGCTGGATGCAGTGACTTCTATGTGTATCCACGAGAATTAGACGTCACCCGTATATGAGTGGTCTGGGTGTGTTACATCCCCTTGTAGATTGAAGTGTGCCACATCCGCCCAGAAAACGTTGAGCAAACACGGTCGGTATCGTTCAACGCTTGCCATAGCCCATTCGGCAAATGATACCCTCATAGCTTTTTCTCCCTGTTGTAACTTCTGCAGTGACTGCAATTTGTAGAGATAGAGGTGCAATGACCGGTGGAGGATACGTTGAATCGATGAGTGGGTACATCCAATATCCTACTAACTTTGCGAGCACTGCTACACTCCGTGGAAGGTTCCGCCGCTGAATCAATCTTACAAGGAAGATCTCCATACGGGCATATTCAGAAAAATCTGAAAAAAAAAATTACAGAGTGTTCTTCTCATGTGGATATATATGTTTATAAAAAAATTTTGGCGGAACATTAGTAAAAAAAATAATGAAAATTTCGTTTATTTGGCGATTTATCATCGGTTGGCGAAGAAATGAAATTTCGAAAAATACTTTTTTATGTCGAATACTCTTTAAGATAAAAATGTTTCATATTGAACTTGTTTCAATAAATTTAATGTAAATAACTTTAGTTTTGTCGGTTACAGTTTGATTTAGCTATAGTTTTGTCGTATATATATATATATATATATATGTATGTATATAATGAAATTTAACTATCAAATTTTATGAGTTAAAACAAAATAAAAATAATTAAAATTGTTTCAATCTCAAAATTAAGTCTAATCGAACACTGTCGTTTCAATTTTGTTGCTATGGTAACAACGACTTCTTTGATTTGAAATTAATAACTCCAGCATTCTTCACTTTGCCTTTATTTTAGAATACGCTTAAATATATGAAAATATTTTTTACATATGAAATTGTTTTTAAAGTAATAAAATTAAATAACAAGTAACATAAATATGTAATAATAAATGTATTAAAATCTCTCATTGTTTAAGTTCAAATTCATTGAATAGTATTTACACGCATTCTAAAAAATTAACAAGCAATTTTCAGGTGCATTAGAATCGTTTGCTTTTGGCAAGGAAAAGTATACTGCTCGCTAAATTGCGTGACGCTTTCCTCTTTTCGCGCCAAATACTTGAAAGTATTTTATTTTTTTACACACTTTCACTGTAATTCCGCCGCTAAATTTGACTGAACTTTTATTACATACAAAAGTAATTTAATAAGTATTTTTTTCAAAATATTCTGAGTATGCCCGGTAAGGAGACGTCCTTGTTAGTGGTTTCCACCGCAGTAGTCCCGCACTCCGCAAACGAGGATGTTCTACTTCGTGACCGATCATTCAAAGAGCCATTTTTATCTTGCCGTTCGACAAGCTTCACTATTCCAGGAGATGTTATAGGGTCATTCTTCGTCTCCAGTCCTTATGCCGTGCGAAATTTTCGCAACGCAACAGTTGCTGACACTCAGTTCAAATAGAACAGCTTCACCAACAATGATCGATCGGGTAATGATAACATTCTGAAAGCGAATGAAAAATCCTCGTGTAGCAGGGTTTTTTATTACAAGATTAATTTGTATAGTACTGCAGAATCTTTCGCATATCGGCTTTCGATATGTATATATATACTATATATATTATAGCAAGTAGTAATTTACTTAATTTCATTCTGAAATCAAATTAATTTCATATTAATATTTTTTTACCATTTGTCATTCTAAAGAAAATATATACTATTCAAATAATAATAATAATATGCTCTCTCAGTGTATGTCTGTGTTATGAACTATAAAAACGTACGTATTGAAAACAATTTTCTACATCAATGTAGACAAAAAAATTGAACATGGTGAGTTGCTTATTTTTACATGGAATGTTTCCTTGAGTGTGGTTTATTAAATAGGAATGACAACAAGAGCTGTTTTAGGTAACAATAAATATCTAAATTATTTTGGGCAGTGTATTTTCCTTCCCCATTCTGCATCAATACAAGATTTCTTTTTTGAATGTTGAGAAAAAATTTCCGAAATAATTGTATGAAACGTATGGTAGAATAGGACCATTTTTATCATTGGGTTTTTTCGCCACCTGTTCATCAACACTCTGCGTCACTAATAGGTTATAAAACTCTCAAAGACGTACGAACTAAAATAACAGTTAAAATCATTCTGAAAATAGAGGAAATCTTACTTATAAATTAAAAACTGTACTAGCTTCATCGGAAAATATGTTACTAGCATTATTGTTTACAGCTACTTTTCCGTATTAACCCAGAACCCTTATCAGTAAGGATTATACCGGGGACAAGGGCTGTCGATATTTGATATTTAATATCGTAATATATCATCAAGTTAATATTTGTATTGGCGATATATCTCGATAGTAATTAAAAAGAGGGCTACAAGGGATATTTACACTTTTTGAATGATAAATAATAAAGTAGCAAAGGTAGAAAACACAAAACAGGTTAGAAATCATAGTTTTTATATGCTTTGCTCATACAACGTAATTTCTTTTTTTTAAATATAGGTATAGAAAATATCAGAAATATTTTTTAACTATGCATAGAAAAAGTGCGCAAATTGACCAATACCAATTTGAATTTACACCATAACCTCCATAAAGCTGTTTTTAAACGTAGTACTATCCTTAATTTTCTCGTTTTATTGCATTGGTCTTTTTTAAAGCTTTTCATGTTCGTCACAGTTTAATTTTAAGGTGTATGCTTAAATACATAAAAATCTTTATGTGAATTCAAAATTGCCTGCATAAAAATTTATCTGAGCCCAATTTCATCAATATTGTAAACTGGGTGGTAATATTTGGCTTAGGCCAAAGGTATTGCTTTTTTTTAACAGACTGGACCAAGATAGCTTTCTTACGGGATGGACCCATGCAGAACAAAGACCTGCATCGTGTTGGATAACACGATATTCCCAAGCCCTGCGGGGTTGGAACCTATAATTTTCATTGTGTGCTTAGGTCGATTTTTTTCCGTTTTCGGCTCGTTTTCACATTTGCGGGTCAGGTGGGGTTAAAGTGATGCATTAAAAATACAATCCAGTATATTTTTCAGAAGAGAAAAAAATTTAATATAAATAAGTATATGAAATTTATTTTACTTAAAACATATTTAAGAAATTCGCTGAAATTTGTATTCGGATATAATGTAACCATCACTCAATTAAGAACCCAATGTGATCTATAAGAACCTCCAACACGGCTTGCTGCTGCCTGTTTCACCATATATCAGGCGTTCTGCGCACGCTATGTAAAGTATGTTAGTTCCACTTTCCAACTCAATTTTGACAAACATATCCGAACGAAACTCCGTTATTCAACCTATTTGTAGATATGTTAGTCAAGGGGTTGGGGGGAATGAAATAAGAATTATAGAAATTTGCTGAAATTACAATTAGGAAATTTCACCTACTCATAAATTAATGGCGTAATATATTCTGTACAAACATCCGACACGTTTTCCCACAATCTGTGGCTATGTATAGCAGACGTGAGATAAATGCTGAACGTTTTTCTGTATTTAAAAAACAAAAAAAGAGCAATGAAAAAATGCGTTTAAAAATGTCTTTAAAAATTAAAAAAAAACACTTCTGAAAATGAAAAAAAAAATATTATTAATATTATCAAAAAGGAAAATTTAAATTATATTTAAAATGTTGCTACTCGTTATAGCAGCAGAAGGCAATGGAATGCGAGGACGTCGACTGTTGAACATTAGCATAGCAATCTATGGAGTGTGAGTTATTAATGCTTGTTTGTTAAAAATACCTCAAAAAATTCTTTGTTGTAGCAGTATATACTTTATATAATGTAATATAAATTCAAAATGTTGTTATGTATGTGAAAAAATTCCCTAAATATACAAAATTTCGTTAAATATTTAAAATTTCGTTTACAATTTATGCATTCAACCTGACTCGAGGCTAAAGTCGTCTGCTAGCGGGGTTTGAGCCTGCGCATACTGGCATTCCAGCGATACAGTGGGTAGAATAACAGATCAACATCAACATACAACATCAACATACTAGCTTTGGCATCTGACGTCACGGGCATAAGGTCCATTTTCCACCAACCAACCAAAATCGCCGGTTTTTTAGCAGATATTATCGCTCAACCAATCAAAGTAGAGAAAAAAACAGAAAACAGATTGGCAAACAAAATGCCTTCCAGGTTGTCAAGATGGTTGCTAGGTGTAACATCATTTGAAACTAATCTATTCTCTTAAATGTTCATTATTATTAAGTATGTTTTGAAATCATGAGTTTCACCTTCGTGCTAAAATTGAATGTTTAATTGAAAAAAGAGTCACTCTTGAAACATAAAGCACTCAAATTGGTTTATTTAATTCTATCCCGGTTTATTTAATCATTTCATCGAAAGTTTTACACAACAAAACAACGGAAAACAGGAGGAAAGAATGAAAAGTATTTTTTACGAGCCATGTTTTATGAAACAACCAACCGAAAGTAAAGAAAAAAGACGTATTTTTGATGAGAGTGAGTTGTGTTTTTTATTCAGCTAATAAATGGAATTTTAAAATTCTGAAACTCAGTTACATCAGGAGAGACTTTGGGCTATTCTCGCAAAACTTTTGAGCCTCGTACGTGCCATAGATTTCGCTAGACATCGCAGACACACACAAACACATACACACAGACAGAGCGATGTGTTCTCTTATTAGGATAGATAAGTGTATCTATTAAGATTTCTTTATATTCAAGTAACAAATTTATATAATTAGGCAATCAATATTTTTAATTTTTGGATAAAACATATCTTGATTTTAATATTCAAATCCAAATGCCTGTTTTAAGGGATTCCGTTTATAAAAATATATATGTTTTTTATAAATTAGGTTCTATTTTCATAAGAAATGTAATCATTCTTAGAATTTTATGTGTTGTAGAATTTTCTAATATTCGGATAAATTACTTGTATCGCCATTCAAGAATATAAACGAATACTTTTTTAGATTGAATTCTGTATGCCTTGAATAAATATAAAAAAATAGTTCTCCAATATATTTTATTTATATAATATAGATAGAATATTAGTATTTTTTTCGTTGCAATAGCAAAAGATCATATTCAGAAAGCATAAAGGAAGATATGACTGGATAACCTATGCTATATTTATTTAATAGGATTTATTTTCTTATTTTTCGTGTGTCCCATAGATAAAAAAAAAATACATAGTTATAGTTTTTTTTATAGATAATTCAATAGCTTTATCTTTCGTGCAGCGATAGAGTTCTTGGAATGCAAAATAAATTTGGATTCGATGAAAAATGAATGAACTATAAAGCAGAACATGAATCAAATCGCTTCGTTAATAAAATAATAAATTATAGACATTGTTTTCAAATTCTGTTTTATACTATGGGGATTCTGAAAAGGAATATTTATTGCTTTTTAACATATATGTTAGTTAGTGAGTAGAAAAAAAATAAAAGAAATTCTCTGTAATTTTACTTAAAGTTACTTAAACTTTATTATACACAAATTTAAAATTACAAAATATTACGCAATAGGATTTTCACTACGTAGTATTTTATAATTATCATTTATATTTTCATTTTCATTTATGAATACATTTATTCTCATTTTCATTTATTAATTAGCAAAAAAAAAAAAAAAATAATAGTATTAAAAAAAAAAAAAAAAAAAAAAAAAAACATAAAATTTTTTAAATGCATCTATAGCAATAGAGGAAGACATTTATATGTATCCATGTATGTCTGTATGCAGCAAAGACCTCTTCATGTACAGCTACAAAAATTAGCATGAAGGAACCTGTATGTGTGATTATGTGAACCTCAAGAACCGATTTGGATCTCTTTATTAGATTGAAAAAAATATGTGATTTCCAGGTTTATTTCGATTTTTCCACATTAGTGAAAGAAATGTTTTTCAATATTCTAGTCTAGAATATTGACCATGCGCAGCACACACGGACTGGTATTCGTCATTTCTATCAATCAACATGTCCCTATTCAACCGTCCTGGCCCTAAATTTTATTTGTTAAGCGTACGCGTCCGCAGATAGTGGCGCCTCCAACATCATGGTCGTTTAATTCGAAGTTCAGTTGGGAAACCGATCATTTAAATGGCATATCTTGTAAAGGACGTTATATTATGTTAATATTTGTTTTACAGTAATTATTGAATTATTAAATACAAATTAAGTTGCTTATAGCACATTCAATCGAAGTGATATTCTTCTGATGCCGCAAATGATCGCATGTATTGCAGTAAGAACAACTCACATGATATACTTTTAATTCACTACATTGTAAGTATCTCACAAATACCACTTCTTGATTCTCTGAGAGGTCAAGGGAACTTATTTCGGAGAAGTTCGCTATTCTTACAAAATTGGTGTATCAACTTCACAGTGACGCCACCGTGACTTATGTTTCACGTGATTGCAATAAAAGATAATGTGTTTGGATCTTCGTGCTTCCACATATCTGTCAATTCTAGGTCATGGTGCTATTAGGTGATATATTTCTCTTAATTAGAATTAAGCTTCCTTATCCGGAAACAGAAATGGTATACAGTATTGTACAAATTAATTTTTTTTGGAGCGGGGGGGGGGGGGAGCAGGTAAAAGTATCAAACTAATTGTTCTTAATATTTAACCATCTAACGATGATGCTTTAACTTACATTTTAAAGTCCAGCCACCCTCGTGACTATTTGATAGAACAAAAACAAATTTAATTCGAAAAAAAATATAGTTATGATAACTCTGTATGTTTAATATCTCGAATCTAGCTGTAACATTTAAAATTAAAAAATGCAAAATTAAAATTATCGCAAAAATGTGTCTTTTGTTTCATCTGTTTCAGAAATACTTTGGCCTCCCGCTTAACCGGCCTAAACGGGACCGAGGGTTAGCCGGTTAAAGCGGAGAAGTAAAAATAATAATAATAATAAGCATCTGCGTCATTTAATTGATTAAACCCGTACGATGTATTTAGTTTTTTAATTTGTGTAGTTTTAAAAAAGAACATTTTCAAAAATTATTCTATGTATTTGTGTATAATACTCTATATTTTGTGAAATGAATACTAGTTATAATTAACAGAATTGAAAGGAAAATTACTACTGATAATAAATAATGAAAAATATTTAACACAAATTAAATTGTTGAAAATCGTATCACACACCTTTATAAGAAGTTAAAATTGTTCTACATTATGTATATTTAAGTTAATCAACCATAAAGAAATCAATGACGTTCTTCTGTTGAAGGCAATATGCCCGACATTTTGCAGCATAATCTCTCCATATTTTTAAGTTTCTCCGAATCTCATAAGTTTAACCGAGGAAGCCGTTAGCCGCTGCTCAAGATAGCGTAGTGCCAACTCAAATGTTTTTACCCCTTCAGTATGATGAATTTTAGCAGTATCAACTTCAACTGGACCATCATCATGATCGCCTTCATACCGAACAACATCAGTTACAGTCCTAATTATATTCCTGTCAAATAATGTTTCATGCTTGAGATCATTATAAGACTCAAACAACTATTATACATCTTCTACGGTGATCCGTTCGCAGCTCTCAAGATTTTTTAATGTTTGCACAAAACAGTTTGCAGATAGATCAAACATTATAGAGTTCTGGGTGGGAGGGGAAGGTGGAGAGTTTGACTTTCGACATTAAAAACAGAAAATCTCAAATCTTCCCGGGGATCATCTCATTGTTCCTGTGGGGTTGGGGAAATGCCCCTCCCGGGTTACACTCTGAATTCAACACTGATGAAAGTCAACCCATATCCATCTAGAACCGACGTTCTCCTTTCTGAATTTTGCCTCCTTCCACTTGGGATTGCACTTCAACTCCAAAGAGGCTCAGGCCTCAGGAATGACTTCCTGAGGCCGTCATCCCTGAATTTTGCCTGATGTTATGAAAAAAGTCGGCCGGTTAAAGCGGAGTTCCGGTTAAGAGGAGGCCAATTAAAAAGGAGGCCACTGTATGACAATTTCAACAACAAATAATATTTCAAGGGAAAATTCTTAATTTTCTACTGGATGAACATACGAGCACAATAACCAGAAATAACAAAATAAGCTTTGAGCCCTTGATGCTGCTCTACAAGACATATTTGTGTGAACGTAAATTTTCTATATTTTTGTTTTTGAAAAAAAAGGTACCAAAACTAACTGAGTATAGAAAGTGTCTTAAGGTTAAAATTAATCAGTTTTAAACCTGATATAAGATGCCCTCATCGGTAAACACCAGTACCAGAGATCTCATTGATTGTAAAGTTATGTGTTGATAACAGTTAAACGTATTTTTCATTATCTTTTGTAATATGCATGATGATTTAATTATCATTCCACTTACACAAATTGTGATTACCGATTCTTGATCTTGTTGATAGTGCAACCTTCGAACGAAAATTTGCCTTTTTCGTACGATGATAGCCAATAGCTTATAGAGGTTATACAATAATTTCTATGCTGATATTAGATACATCCTCATATTAGGTGGGTCGCGGAATTTTTTTTTTACTTAAAGGAGGATCGCATAGCAATAAAGTTTGGGGACCACTGATATAATTATAAAAAGATTTTTCGAAAGCATACTTTCAGTTGCAAAAAAAAAAATAATATTAGATCGCAAGGATAATATGTGTAAAATGAAAAATACGTGAAAGAAAAACATTTCTTAGTCTCTCTATTTTCTCTCTGAGCGTAGAAAGTGAATTAACGTTAAAATTAACCGTTTAAACATTATAAATGCATTTGTCGGTAAACACCAGTGCCAGAAGTCTCACTGATTGTAAAGTTCTGTTTTGATAACAATTAAACGTATTTTTCATTATCTTTTGTAATATGCGTGATGATTTAATTATCATTCAATTTACACAAATTGTGATTACCGATTCTCGATCTTGATGATAGTGCATCCTTCGAACGAAAATTTGCCTTTTTCATACGATGATAGCGAATAGCTTATAGAGGTCATACAATAATTTACATGCTGATATTAGATACATCCTCATATTAGGTGGGTCGCGATTTTTTATTTTTTTTACTTAAATGTGGGTCGCGTACCAATAAAGATAGGGAACCGCTGATATAATTATTCAAAGATTTTTCGAAAGCATACTTTCATTCGAAAAAAAATATATAATGATGGCAAGGATAATATGTGTAAAATGAAAAATATGTTAAAGAAATATATTTCTTAGTGTCTCTATTTTCTCTCTGACCGTAGAAAGTGAATTAAGGTTAAAATGAACCATTTAACCGTTATGTCAATGACCGGGTACCCGGGTACCTTTTTTCTCTTTTCATACCATTTTCTGGATGTTAATATCAAAATAAAATAAAATGAATATAGATCCCCATTATTTGTAGTAGTCACTGTCCATTAGTATAATCACTTTAAAATTTGGAATTTTTTTTAGTACTTTTTCGAGGCATTAAACGTTTTTATACCTGTAATCAATGACCAGGGTACCCGGGTACCATGCGAATTTTCAGTGGAAAATTACGGAAATTGATTGATTATTTAAATTTTGATCAATAAAACTTGAATATAATTTGGAAAAAAAGGGTTATACATTTTTTAAGGTAAAAAATATTTCATTTACGTGAAATTTTGTGTACAAACTGTACAATAAAAAAAAACTGCAGAAATGTCCATCACATACTGGCTTTCCACATTGTTTACATGATTTTATGGTTTTTCAGCGCCGTTTTTGAGGATCTAACAAGCACATCTGTTACAAACTGCTCTTATCCTTCTTGTTTCATCTCGCATTAAGATTTTTGGAATGGGTTCTGAACGTGTGAAAGATTTTTTTCAGTTTACTTCCAATTCCCGTTTTGGTCGAATAATCTATCATATCCGGTGCATTTTGTGATTGATCTTGAATTGCTGGAACCCTCAAGATCTCTCCTAATTCCCACAATAACAGGCGTCGTTTGTCTGTTTTATTTATAACCATATCATTATTTGCAGTATGTACAATGTAAGTAGCAAGTATTGCTATATCCACAATCTAGAAAAATAATGCAAGCGGCCATGTGATTGCACGCCTATGTGTTGTATACTGACCCAATAATTTATCCATTATATCCACTCCATGCTTCAGTTTCCTTATAAAACTGAATCATTTCAAGTTTTTCTTTCGGTGCTGTGATGGCTTTATCATGATACATAGTACATATTAGAATGACAGCTTTGTTCTTTTTTGGAAAATACGAACAAAGACTTATGCCGTCAAGATATCCAAATTCTGTGGATAAAACGTGCACGATTTGCATAGCCTTATTTCTTGAGGAAAATAAGGTTTGTTTCATTCTAAGTGCCAACCTTTGTGAGATTTCATTATAGTAAATACTTTGGCGAAAGAAAAAGAAGAAAAAAAGTTGTTCATGGGGATATTTTGTCCAGAATCCTTTAACAGAGAGAAGTACTTCGCAGCTCTTTCATCTTGGTTTACTTTACGGTCTGTACCTGTTTTTCGGTGCGTAGTTGGCCGTTAAGAGGTTAATAAATATTTTATCACATACCCACCATATTTTGATCTCATATTTAGCCGGTTTAGACGGAATATATTGGGTAACTATTTTTCTTTCTCAAAGCGGAAATAACTGCCCATCAACTCTTCCGTCGGTATGTATTTTTCTCAATAGGTTACAATTTAGCATAGTCCATAAATCACGGATTGCTCCAGCTTTAACATTTTGAAGACAATTCACTCGTGTGTTCTGGTTCTCAAAACAAATAAATCTAAGAATATTCGAGAATATCGTTCTACACTCATACTTGCTTAATAAAACGGATATAAGTTTTTAAAATCTCTAATGAGTGATCTTTGTTTCAATTGATGACATATGAAGTACAGTAGAATCCCGCTAATCCTTAATTCCGGTTAATCCGAACTGATTTTATTTAACGGATAAATGTCGGGAAAATCGTGTAGAAGTTAGAATGGCAATAAAGCAGTTGTTTTTAAACAGTTTGAATAGAATTAACAAAATCCTCAATAATGTAAAAGTATAACATATGTACGCATAATATAAAATGAAAACGTGCACTGTAGGCCTACTGGCAAAACCCCATCTTAAAAAAAAATCTCGAATATCAGTTTGTTTGCCAGTATTATAAAATTATTTTTTTAAATGCAAAAAGCATTTATTTCGGATGATAAAAAATTATTTCCCCTTTCAACAATTTGATTTCGCAAATCATCTAGAGATTATTTTTTCATCTTCTGCTCGTTGACGTGGCGACTAAGCTATTTGCAGATTCACGATTTTGAACGGTTTGTAATGGATTTTTACTTAATTTTTACCTGACGTTCCATTGGATTATTATAAGCACCAGGAGTTATTAAAGAAGGAATAATATTTTATTCCAAAAGTCGTGCCGGATAATCCAGCATGCCGGACCTTAGGATGCCGGATTAGAGGATGTTTATTGTACTACTCAGTACTTATGGCTTACATTTTCTTTAGAACGCATCTTTTTCTTTTGTATTTTCATCGATATTCCGGATAATCTGAATTTTTTGTAATCCGAAGAGGCACCGGTCCCAATTATTTCGGATTAGCGGGGTTCTACTGTAATTAATATTTATTAAAATGCATCAAATTACTCTTCTCTAATGGCAAGCAGTTACAATGTAATGAAAATGGGGGTGTTTTATGGCTCGCGTATGTTAAAATCGATCCAGGTACCCAGGTACCCCGGTCATTGGACACAAGGACAAATTTTGGTCATTGACATAAGGGTTAAACCTTATATATGCTTTCATCGGTGAACACCAGTGCCAGAAATCTCATTGATTGTAAAACATTGAAAGTTGTGTTGTGATAATACTTAAACGCATTTTTCATTATATTTTGTAATATGTTGTTTTAATTATCATTCCACTTACCGCATTGTGATTACCGATTCTTGATCTTATTGATGGTGCATCCTTCGAGCGAAAATTTGCCTTTTTCGTACGATGATAGCCAATAGCTTATAGAAGTTATACAATAATTTCCATGCTGATATTAGATACATTAGGTTGGTCGCGGATTTTTTTATTTACTTGACGGTGGGTCGCGTAACAATAAAGGCTGGGAACCGCTGGTATAATTCTACAAAAAAATTTCCAAAGCATACTTTCAGTAGCAAAAAATAATAATAATATAATGATGGCAAGGATAATATGTGTTACATGAAAACTATGTTAAAGTAAAATATTTCCTAGTGTCCCTCTTTTCATCGAAAAGTGAAAATTGAACGTTATTAGAGCAGAAACAATTCTTTGCAAATTACTTTAGAAATAATTTTTATATTATCAAAAACATATATGAATATGCTGGGAATACTTACAAAATCCATTTTTCTAAATTAAGACCAAATTATGAGTAATTTATAGGAGTTTAAAACCTTGAAAATAGTTTTATATAAAAAGATATTTCAAAATTTTTTTTAGTTTCTTAGTGTTCTTTCAAAATATGTAATTGAATACTAATATAGTAAATTTTATCTCGCAAAGCAGGAATTTCAGAACAGAATAGATATTACCAGAATCAATTCCGATAACTAGGGAAGAGCAGAATCACGTTACTAAGTCTAAATATTCATATCCTAGTACTGCGATCATATTAAAATTTTACAAAGATTTATCCAAACTATTGTCAGCTATAAAATGGAAAATACAATTGACAATGATAATAATTGTTAAATGAAAATACGTTTGAATTAAAATTTTTTTAGTTTTTGTCTTTTCATGTAAAAGTGTAATAATAAAGTTAATAAGATCTTTTTTAACAGGAATTTTAGAATAGACAAACTAATTCAATCGCAAATACTTGGAAAAAAAAATAAATCATGTTATTAATTCTCAGTATTGTAATCATAGGACTCTAATCATGGCACAATACTACAACGATTTTTCCGAAGCATACTTTCAGTCGAAAAAAAATTAATAATAATAATAATAATAATAATGGCAGTGATGATATTTGTTAAGTGAAAAATGTGTTGCAAAATATTTCTTAGTGTTTGTCTTTTCATCGAAAAGTGTCAATTGAATGTTATTAGAAATGAAACAATTCTTTCCAATGAATTTCAGAATACATTTTCATTTTATATAAAATATGGATGAATGCGCTGAGAATATTTACAAAATCCCTTTTTCTGTATGAAGATAAATCTATGAATTGTTTATATGAATTTAAAATCGTGAAAGGTCTTTCTAAAAAAAGCCATAATTATTTTTTTTATTTTCTCAATTTTCTTTGAAAATCGCTTACTGAATACTAACATGGTTGATTTCAGCTCATGTAAGACGAATTTTAGAACAGACTAGAAAGTACGACATAGAATAGCAGATAACAAGGGAAGAAGAAAACCACATTACAGATTTTAAGTATGGATATCCTAGTACTGTAATCATACTAAAATATTACAAATATTTTATCGAAACTACTTTCAGCTGTAAAATGGAAAATAAAATTGACAAGATAATATTTGTTAAATGAAAAATATATTTGAATGAAATTTTTTTTAGTTTTTGTCTTTTCATAGAAAAGTGTAATATTAAATTTAATAAGTTCTCGTTTAACAGGATTTTTAGAACTGACTAACTAATTCAATTACAGATATTTAGGGAATAAATTATTCATCGAAAAGTCCAATATTAAATTTAATATGTTCTCATTTAACAGGATTTTTAGAACAGTTTAACTAATTCAATTGCAATTATTTAGGGAATAAATAACTCATGTTGTTAATTCTGAGTATTGTAATCATAGTATAATCCAGCGGTTTCTAACCTATGGGTTGCGACCCACTGGTCGGTCACGCCGAGTGCTTTGGTAGATGGCTGAATATCGAGTTTTGCCACAAACATATATTTTTTATTTCATTTGTTAAAAAAATAACAAATACAATATTTTACAACTGCAATGATCATAAAAGCTATTAGCTTAAACTAAAACAACGTGAGAAAACTGAGTTTTTTTAAACAGTTAGTCGATATTATGTTATGGCCGCGTTGTGAGATATGGCAGCACTCGCGCAGTCGTTATGGCAACCCTGGACTCTTGCTCTCGAGCTTGTGGGTTAGAAATAATTTTGAAGAAGAAAATTTTATAAAGTTCTCGTTTAACAGGATTTTTAGAACTGACTAACTAATTCAACTACAGATATTTAGAGAACAAATTAATCATCGAAAAGTCCAATTTTAAATTTAATATGTTCTCGTTTAACAGGATTTTTAGAACAGTTTAAATAATTCAATTGCAGATATTACGGAATAAATAAGTCATGTTGTTAATTCTGAGTATTGAAATCATAGGACTTTAATCATAGTAATCCAGCGGTTTCTAACCTATGGGTTGCGACCTACTGGTCGGTCACGCCGAGTGCTTTGGTAGATGGCTGAATATCGAGTTTTGCCACAAATATATATTTTAGGTAGCTTTCATTACAAAATCTACCTATTGCAGCCGTTCGGAGGAAAGCGATTTCAAAAAATTTTGGTATATTTTCACCGATCATCACCCCCAGACCCCGAAACCACCCTCCGTTCAAAATTGATATATATATATATATATATATATATCAATATATATATATATATCTGACATTTGTCATACTGTAACTCTCGTATTTATGAACGGATTTGGATGTAATTCGGTTTGTACATAGTACATACCAATGTCTCGACCGAGTTCGTTGACCAGCTTCATCCGCCATATTGTTTCAAAATGGCGGCCATTTAAAAATTTTTAAAAAATTTAAAATTTGAAATGTGGTACCAAAATTTTGAAAATGGAAAAATATTTTTTTCTTATGTATTTGACCTGTATACAAAGACTCCGGAGCAGTTTTTGTTTCGTCTATATCTTAAAAAAATGGCTGAGTTATGGCATTTTGAATTTCTAGCATGACTGACATTTTGAAACGTCCTGAATTTTGTCACGCGATAAAAGGCGTATTTATGAACCGATTTGGATGTAACTTCATTTATACATAGTACATACCATTGTCTCGACCGAGTTCGTTCGCCAGCTTCATCCGCCATCTTGTTTAAAAATGGCGGCCATTTAAATTTTTAAGAAAAATTTAAATTTGAAATGTGGTACCAAAAAAACTGAAAATTGAAAAAATATTTTTTTCTGATGTTTTGACCTTGATAAAAAGATTCGGGAGCAGTTTTTGTTTCGTCTATATCTTAAAAAATGGCTGAGTTATAGCATTTTGAATTTCTAGCGTGGCTGACATTTTGGAACGTCGTGATTTTTGTCGCGTGATAACAGGCGTATTTATGAACCGATTTGGATGTACCTTGGCGTGTACATAGTACAAACAAATATTTCGACCGAGTTCGTTGGCCAGATTCATCCGCCATCTAGTTTCAAAATGGCGGCCATTTAAAAAATTTAAAAAAATTAAAATTTAAAATGACCCGTAAGGCATGGTGACGTCACGGCGACGTCGTTGTGAAGTCACACTGTGATTTTGTGACCGTCGATGTGACGTCACGTGACGTGGATGTGACGTCACAGTGACTAGAATGTGAGGTCGTTATGGCCGTTTTAGAGGTCGTTTGTGACGTCACATTGTGACCACTCTGTGAAGTCACGGTGTGACTAATTTGTGAAAAGTGTGTCATTTGTGACTATTTTGACATTAACTTTGTGACGAACCTGTGACGAAAGTGACAATGTTTTGAAGTCACACTGTCACCAATTTGTGAAATATGTGTCATTTGTGACGAACTTGTCATAAACTCTGTGATGATTTCAAATGAAAATCAAATTTCAAATTAATTGCTTAAAAGGCGCAAAGGCGAACTAGTGAAAAAGATTCCATGCTGGAACTCGAACCCGGGCCATCAGTATAGCGCACTTACGTTCTACCGACTAAACCACATGGAACGATACCCAGCCTGGAAAATTTCTCACTATTACATGTTGGCAAGGCTACAAACGCAGCACAAGATGCAATATTTATCGTCAGCCACCGACATGGCGCAAGCACGGAACTTAATTAAATCCAGCATCGATTGAAACTATATTAATACTTGGAAATTTTTTCAGAGAGAACCATTCGCCTTGCATACAATATTTCAAATGAAAATCAAATTTCAAATTAATAGCTTAAAAGGCAATTTTAATTTGAAATTTGATTTTCATTTGAAATACTGTATGCAAGGCGAATGTTTCTCTCTGGAAAAATTTCCAAGTATTAATATAGATTTAATCGATGCTGGTTTAATTAAGTTTCGTGTTTGCCCCATGACGGTGGCTCACGATAAATATTCCATCTTGTGCGGCGTTTGTAGCCTTGCCAACATGTAATAAGGAGAAAATTTCCAGGCTGGGTATCGTTCCATGTGGTTTAGTCGGTAGAATGTCCGTGCGCTATACTGATGACCCGGGATCGAGACCCGGCGTGGATATTTTTCACTATGTTGGCCTTTGCGCCTTTTAAGCAATTTATTTGAAATTTGATTTTCATTTGAAATATTGTATGCAAGGCGAATGTTTCTCTCTGGAAAAATGTCCAAGTATTAATACTGTGATGATTCTTGTCATAAAAACTACGATAATTTTAAAGTAAAGTTTTGTTTGAAATATAAAATTTTATCTTTTTACCGTACTTTTTAGCAAGATATCGCTATTTTGGAGTCCTATTCTTCTAAAATATTTTTAATTTTCCATTTAAAAAACAATGCTTATTAACTGACATCTTTTTTTATTAAGTTAGCTTGATCTTGAATTCAAGCTTAATATTAAGAATGTGTAAGCTTTTTAATGTGTTATGATTTGTCATTGCTTTTTTAAATACGAACATGGAGTCTAACGGACATTAATACAACTGTTACTTATAGAACTACATGATAAGCCCTATTTATTTAAATTTTTTATTCCCGTATATATTGTATTTTTTGAATATGAGCTAATTAGATTTGGTATGTTTTATATGAAAAGACTGATCTGGGAAATAGAAACAACAAGTAAGATATATCATGCGTTAGGCATAGATTATAAAACACTTTCCAACTCTTCCTAAATGTTTTATCAAGACATCGGGGGAAATAACGTAAATAATATAACTAAGTAAACATGAAAACGCGTAAAACATTTAAAAACTGATTTACGCAGTTACCATCCACTAAGGTGTAAAAAAAATCATAATTTAAAAAAAAAAATAAATAAATAAAATCGGTTTTTTTTATTTAAATCAGATTTTTTTTATTTAAATCAGATTTGTATGATTTTTTTCCCAGCGTTCAAATACTGAATAGCTATCATGAGTTTTAGGTTTCCAAAACAATTACACCACTAATTGCTAACATAATCTATGTTTTTACACTTTAATTAATAAAATTATAATTGTTAGTTTGTAATTGCAGAAATAAAAACTGCAAATTAGTAGTTTCATTAGGTAGTATTATACAATAATGTTATATACATTAATATTGTAATAATTATGTAAAACTTTATAAATACTAGAGATACTTAACATTTATGAAAATTATTAACTGCATTTTATACTAAATAGCTAACATTACTTCAAATTAATTATTAAACAATCAACTCTCTAATTAGGAACATATTATACATTTTTAAGCCTTAATTATTAAAATGATAATAATTCATTTTAGAAAGAAAAAGGGACAGGATGCTAGTTCAAAAAACGGGCACTATTTCATGAGGAAATATATTAGTAATGTGTTTAGTAATGATGTAAGAAAAAAAAAAGAATATTTTTTAGCATTATAAGTAAAGTGTCCTTAATTTTTAATAATTTTATGAATAACAAATTGAAAAATACAATTAAATAACATATTTTAATAATATCCTGTTTTTTCTAAAGAAATAAAGTTCTATATTTTTGCAAGATTTTTTCCACATGAATTTAGAATACTGTTGAATGGGGAAGTTTTTTACAAGAAATCTCTGGCTACAACTACAGGTAAATTTCAACTTTTTTTTTTCTTTTTTTAAGGCAGGGTGCATTTTGCCAATTTCAAAAGGGGCATGGTGTGGCACCATTAAACAAAATGGCCTAGAAGAAGCAGTATAAGTAATTACAGAATTAATAAAAACTGCAAATAAGTAAAATTCATTAGTTAATAGCACAAATAACAAAACTAACAAATATTATTTGCAGTTCATTTTGCATTTGTATTTAGGAAAATTTCTGTAAACCACCAAAATCTATACTTACACACGTGTATGCTAACCAAAAAAAAAAAAAAAAGAAAAGAAAAAAATGAAAATGAGTTAAACCCATTCATATAGAATAAATATAAGTTAGCCACTAATATCTGAAATCTCAAAATATTTAAGTAACAGCATTATTACCTCTATTAGCTTTCAATGGTTCAATTTTTTAATATATATGAGTTACAAAAAAAAAAAAAAAAAAAAAATAATAATAATAATAATAAACATTTATTCAACCTATGCCAAAGAAGCTCTTGCTGTGCTTAGCATTTTTATACCAATTATTTCTTTTTCTCTTATGCATTCATTTACAATTTAGCTGCTGAGCAGATGTCATTCTTTCATTCTTCTTTAACTTGAGATTGCTATTAATTACTATTTATTCTTTTACTTGTAGAAATGTAATTATACTTGCTATGTGTATTTTATATAACATAATGCATAAATTGATTACCTAAAGGAAATTATGACATTGCAAATTATGTTAGATTTAAATATCATTTTTAAATGAAACTGTTTTAATTTGGATAAAAACTTAAAAACAATGCTTTTTACAAACTCAACTGTTTTTAATTTTTTTACAATACTAATGAATTAAGCTTAGAAACAATTATTTAAAGCTCTTTTTTTGTTTATTAATAAGTCAAAATACCTGTAGAAACTTTCAAATTATGTTCATGTTAGATTTTAATACTTTTTTTTTGACATTTTAAACATTTAGAAAATTTTTGATTTTAATCAATGATTTTTTTTTAAAAATCGGTTGATTAAAATCATGATTTAATCGCTGATTTAAATCAACCGATTAAAATCGTTGACACCCTACCATCCACAGCCAAATATGTTTTCTAATTCTTTTAAACAGTCCTGTATTTGATCTGTAGATTGATATATATATATACTATATAATGGAAAAATTTAGTTTATCAAGGAAACGCATAACAGGTTGAAATTCTCTTTCAGGAATTTATACTAATATATGGAAACATACTTAAATAATTATGTACAACACTGTAGTTTACCTAGAACCTTTATTACACGCCACTATTTAGTTAAAATTTTATTCAAGCTAAAACACTCTTAAAACTGCTGAAATTACATTTCCAGAAATTATAGTTCATAGATGGCAACGTATCCAATTCTTTGCGTGACCCTGTATATCATTTTATCTATATACTACAAACATTTCTTAGTAAATTAAATACAGTGCAGCGTTAAAATGCATAACTTATTTAAAAACCTCCTTTAAGCAATACCCAGTAACCCTTTCGAATACTTTTGTATATTCCTGTATATGAATTATAGCATATATATATACACCATATACTATGCATAAATGTAGTGAATCATAAAAGTGTATATCATAATTAAAAATGTATTTCCAGCAATCATCGCTAATGAACAGTACTTCGGATACAATATAGTATCTGAAATATTTTGTGTGTCCCTGTAAATGCTATATACACTTCGTATTATACATGAAATAATTCATAGTATATAAACCTCAACGACGTATATCAATTTCATTACATATCAAATAGATTAACATAAATAAAGTACCCCGCAAACAATTCCCTCCACCCGTATATCATTATGTATTGGAATTCCTTTTTTAGCCCTGTAAATGAACAATAACTATTCTTTGCATCGCATATTCTATGGAATGCACATTTTAGTGCGCTTCATAAATGCATATCAATTTTATTCTGTTTGAAAGCGTGTAAAATCATTAAAAATCATTTGAAACGATTTTTTTCCCACAAGCCGTAATGTAATGGAATACAATTGACTGTCCCTGTAAATGAAATAACATGCTACAAACTTCATTACAAATAGGGGTCTTGCTATGGTAAACGTTAATAACATCCAAAAATTTTAAATAATTTAATTATCTTTAAATGTCTATTAATTATGTTAATGATTGATGATAATACTTGTCCATGTACTTTTATATTTATGCCACCATGTGGTTTTGACCCAATATTTAAATAAGAAAATAAACCAGATTAAAATGCAATTTAAATCACTAATTTTAATAATCTGATCAAAGCTGTTGAAAAGGAAGTTAGATATTTTAACAAAATAAAAAATAAATGTAATGAAATATTTGTGTTCTATAACATGTTTATTAGAAGATAACTGAAATCATTGTAATTAAAAAAAAAAAAGCAAACAAGGAAAATAATATTTTAGATATTTCAGCAAAATAAAAAATAAATGTAATGAAATATTTATGTTCTACAGCATGTTAATGAGAAACTAACTAAAATTGTTGTAATATTAAAAAAAAAAAAAAAAAAGCAAACAGGGAAAATAATATTTTTACATACCTAATTTCATTGACGTTGTACGTGATACTTTGATTTTGGGGAACCAATTAAATCCGATTATAAGTACGATAGCAATGACTTGAATCATCTTCAACAAGTCAAAGCTACCGTAATTTTCTCGGGTTTATATTTTGTTAGCTGAACTAACTTGGATCCTGAGAACGTTCTTGTTTCAGTTTTTAAATCCGTGTCAACACATCTATGCTGTCCAGTGTCCACAGAACTTCAGTGTCCACAGAACTGTCCAGTGTCCTGCGTTTATTCTAAAAAGTTTCACTGTTACTTTTATCCGTTATTCTGCGGTCGAGTGGTAACAACTGAAATAGTGCAGATGCAGACGATTTTTAAGTTTCGAAGTTCGAAGCAGATGTTTTTTGGTTTTATTTGTTTTTCTATACCACAGTTTCGGAAGGAAATTAAATGAGTAATAATTTTGTCAAATTGTCTCTAATTCAATTTCCTGTTTGAAAATGTTTTATTGTATTTCATCTTTTATTTTTATCAGTTTTATTGAATTGTAAAGTTTCATTTACGTAAATTATAATAATAATATTATCCATAATTAGAGTTTACTAGATAAAACATTGCTTAAATTTTCAAAATGTATACAAATTAATTTAATGGTAATAATGATGACTCCCTCCTTGTTTTTAAAAGTAAAATTTGTATCACAGGTAATATATACAAAATATCTTCTTAAAAAATACAACAAGATTATCGAGAAGAGATGAGTTTTTCTTTGTCAATCTGTCATTCTCTTAATATTAATTTTCTGTAGAATAAAACTTGTAAAATAATTTTTAAAGATATATTTTGAAAACAAAAAATAAAACATGAATAATTAATTATGTCGTGGGCTTTGCCTAAATTTTGTACATTAATTTTATATTCGGAAAATGTCAATTCTATTTTAAACGTTTGAAAGAAGTAGAATAATAATAAAAAAAAAAATACTTAAAATAGTGAAACACTAAGAGGAAAAAAAATGACTTGAATGCAAATTATAAAGCAAGAAATGCATATATGACTGAACTTTGAAGACGCTTTCTGCGTGCTCATTAAAAGCTGCAGCCTTAACTGTAATAGAAAGTTTTTAGTTTGAAACGACAGAAATGTTTCGACTACTCTTTGAGAAACTTCTAGTATAACAGATGATCATTTACAAAAATCTTTATAAAAGATAAGTCGAGGTCTGCTTACCTAAAACATTTTTTTAATAATATGAAATTCTCATAATTAGGAAATCGTTTTGTGTTGCTGATGAATTAATTACATTTTATGTTATATGAAAATAAAAAGTTTTTGTTAGAGGCACAGATGCAACTTGGACCACGGTTTAAAAAATTTGTTAATCCGGCAGAAAAATATATTTTACAGTAAATAACATGTTTTTAATAATTTTTGTAATTTTTTAAAGTTTTCTAAGAAGTTCACATCTCAGTCACAATGTGACATCACTGAGTGGTGGCATTTTGGTCACAGATGTGACGTGACCACAGTGACTTACAGTGACGTCACAATGACGTCACTGTGACCATGCATGCTATGAGGGGAGATACCAAAAAATTAGAAAATGATAAAGATTTTTTTTTTGTTTGTGTTTTACCTTAATACTAAGATTTCGGAACAGGTTTTGTTTCGTCTATATAAAGAAAATGGCTGAGTTATAGCATTTTGAATTTCTATTGTGGCTGACATTTTAAAACGACCTGATTTTTGTCACGCGATAACAGGCGTATTTATGAACCGATTTGGATGTAACTTGGTCTGTCTCTGTACATAGTACATACCAATGTCTCGACGGAGTTCGTTGGCCAGCTTCATTAGCCATCTTGTTTCAAAAGGGTTGCCATTTAAAAAAAATTAATTTAAAGTATTAAAAAATTGGAAAATGAAAAAGATTTTTTTTTGTGTTTGACCTTGATACAAAGATTCTGGAGCAGTTTTTGTTTCTGAATATTTGTTCTTTTGTTTATATCTTAAAAAATGGTTGAATTATAGCACTTTGAATTTCTAGCATGGCTAACACTTTGAAACGATCTTGTATTTGTCACGCGATAATACACGTATTCACCTATTTCGATGTAAGAAGGCATGTGGATAGTATACATCAATATCTCGACCAAGTTCGCGCTGGCCAGCTTCATCAGCCATCTTGTTTCAAAATGGCGGCCATCAAATTAAAAAAAATTATATTGAAAGTGAGGTGCATAAAATTTAGAAATTGAAAAAGGTTTCTTTCTTAAGTATTGACCTTGATATAAGAATTCAGGAGCATTTTTTGTTTGTCTTTATCTTAAAAAATGGCTCAGATATAGCAGTTTCAATTTCTAATGTGGGTGACATTTTGAAAAATCTGATTTTTTGCCTGCGACAGCACTCGTATATATAAACCGATTCAGATGTGAGTGAGCATGCGCACAGCAATTACTAAGGTCTGGACCAAGTTTACTGGTTAGCCTCATCCACCATGTTGTCTTAAAATGGCAGGCACTTTAAGAAATCGCCGAATTTGGCAGCCAAATATAAATTACCTTAAATAAAAGCAGCTTGGATTATGCTGACTAATTTCGCGAAATTCTCATTCATAATGATTTAGTATTGATAAAAATTAGTATTGAATCTCCTATATTCGGTTTCCACTAAATTGAGCTTCGTGTGTTTGAATAATATAAGTTGCCTTTTTTAAAATAAGGAATATGAAAGCTACCTCTTCCTCCCGGCACTGGCCGGAAGGACTTTTTTATTTCATTTGTTAAAAGAATAACAAATACAATATTTTACAACTTTAATAATCATAAAAGCTATTAGCTTAAACTAAAACTACATGAGAAAACTGAGTTTTTTTAAACAGTTAGTCGATATTATGTTATGGCCGCGTTATGAGATATGGCAGCACTCGCGCAGTCGTTATGGCAAACCTGGACTCTTGCTCTCGAGCTTGTGGGTTAGAAATAATTTTGAAGAAGAAAATTTTATAAAATTCTCGTTTAACAGGATTTTTAGAACTGACTAACTAATTCAATTACAGATATTTAGAGAACAAATTAATCATCGAAAAGTAGAATATTAAATTTAATACGTTCTCGTTTAACAGGATTTTTAGAACAGTTTAACTAATTCAATTGCAGATATTTATGGAATAAATAAGTCAGGTTGTTAATTATGAGTATTGTAATCATAGGACTTTAATCATAGTATAATTCAGCGGTTTCTAACCTATGGGTTGCCTCCCACTGGTAGGTCGCGCCGAGTGCTTTGGTAGATGGCGGAATAATCGAGTTTTGCCACGAACATATATTTTTTATTTCATTTGTTAAAAAAATAACAAATACAATATTTTACAACTACAATAATAATAAAAGCTATTAGCTTAAACTAAAACTACGTGAGAAAACAGAGTTTTTTAAACAGTTACAGTCAATCGGGTAACTTTGATCCGCATTTTCTCCATTTTTATATGCCACACTCTTATTTGAAGAATATTGTCGCAACTAGGGGCATAAAACAGAAGAAATGATCCTAAATTATTGTTTGACTATAAAAAATTAAGGAATAATAAGGATAAAAGCAATAAAAAATGGATTTTTAGCCTGTTTCAATGTTACCCAGCCATTTAGGGTAACTTTGCACCATATGATAAATTTTTATATAAAATAATTAATTATAAAAAAAGTATTGTAGTCAAGATAACTTTAAACACCAAAAAATGTTTTCAGATATGTAAAGACTGCGAATTTACACTTCATAACCTCACAAGATTTGTATAATTTATGATATTACAACAAATATCAGGCATAAGAAAAGTGGAAGAAGAGAACCATGAACATTTAGAAATTAAAAGAACTGTTTATTGTTCATCTGAAACATAAAAATGCCTTGAAAAACAATTTTCAATGCTTTAACTCTGTAATATATCCATAGTTACAGTAATACATACAAGTACTAGTATTATTCAAAGAAGAATAAAAAACGTCGAACGTATGAAATGTCAAATTTGAGTAGCTCCGCCCCTAATCACGCCTCTAAAGGAATTTTATGTATTTTACACATATTTGTAAAAATATTTACATGTCATATCAAATGCACACTTTCGGCATTTTTATAAAATATACGTGCAAATATGGGAAATTTTCGACAGTAGCACCTATAATCAGTAAATTATAAGCATCAGTGTAACTTTGAGCCGGCTCAAAGTTACTCTGAAAATGCGTTAAAATGCTAGTGCCTTCTTATTTTACATTTTATTAGCTATTAATAAATAAATAATCACAAAATATTAACACATTTGCAACATTTAGATAATAATATGTCTGATAAATGAGTATATTGTTACTTACTATGAAAATTTAATTGGATTACAACAACTTCAAAACAGCATTCAAAATTAACTTGAAAACAGTACTTCACAAAAATAGTTAGATGATACAATTAATTGCGCATAATGTTGCTAATTTATTTTCTAAAATAAAGAGCAGAAATCCCACTAGAACCTTGCCAACAGAGCACAGTTCTGGAGTTTATTTAGTCTTTTAGAGTCAAAAATATTGAAAAATAGGAGGTGGTGCAAAGTTACATCCCCTGGTTCAAAGTTACCCTGATTGACTGTATTTGTTATGTTATGGCAGGTTGTTATATTATGTTATGGCAGCAGATATGGCAGCAGTCGCGCAGTCGTTATGACAACCCTGGACTCTTGCTCTGGAGCTTGTGGATTAGAAATCTTTTTGAAGAAGAAAATTTTATAAACCCCAATTTCTCAAAACCTGCAGAAATCTCCATAATTGAGCTATCTTGCGATTTCTCTTTGAAGGCAGTTTTCAAGGAAAAATCCCTAATTTCCTTCTGGATGAATACACGAGAACATCAAAAACCAGAAAAAACTAAATCAGCTTTGAGTCTTTATGTTGTTCAACAGAACATACATGTGTAAACGTGCTTTTTCTATTTTTCTGTTTTTGAAAAAAAAAAAAAGCGCAAAAACAAACTCACGTGTAGAAAGTGACTTAACCCTTAAATGCCTGAGCTTTCAAAAATCATTTCAAAAATGTTTTTCGGCTTTCTTTTTTTAAAATAAATTATGGGAAAAATATTTTTAAAAATCATATTTTGTTTTAAGTATGGTTTACGGCTAAAAAACTGTTTGTTACTAATCGGCAATATTGGTGTTTATTTGAAAAAATAATTTTCCTTGATAAAATTCTGTAATATTACATACGCAAGAATTTTGAGAACTATGATAAGAAATAAATTTTACTTGTTCACTACAGAACAAAATAGGGTATTTCGGAAGCTTCCAAACAAAACAAAAAGAACATGTAGCAACAATTGAAAAAATAAATCAATCTTTATTCTTAAACAGCACAACTGTTGCCATCTAAATGTTGAAAATCGATTTAATACTATATTTAGAATGTATTTTATTGGCAACATTAGGCATTATAGCTTCAATATAATTCTAATAGTATTTATAAGCCTAAATTGGGTATGTTGCCGAAAAGCAACAGCCGGCATTTAATGGTTAAGGTTAAAATTAACCAATTTTAACCCTATAGAGGCCCATTTCGGTAAACACAAGTGCCAGAAATTTCACTCATTGTAAAGTTGTGGTTTGATAATAATTAAATGCATTTTTCATTATCTTTTGTAATATGCGTGTTGTTTTGATTATCATTTCACTTCCCACATTAGGATTACCGTTTCTTGATCTTGTTGATAGTATATCCTTCGAGCGAAAATTTGCCTTTTTCGTACGATGATAGCCAATAGCTTATAGAGGTCATACAATAATTTCCATGCTGATATTAGATACATCCTTATATTAGGTGGGACGCGAAATTTTTTTGTTAGTTAAAGGTAGGTCGCGTACAAATAAAGTTTGGGAACCGCTGCTTTAATTCTACAAAGATTTTTCCAAAGCATACTTTAAGTTGCAAAAAAAGATGTATAATGATGGCAAGGATAATATGTGTTACATGAAAAATATGTTAAAGAAAAATATTTTTTAGTGTCTCTCTTATCATCGAAAAGTGTAAATTGAACGTTATTGGAGCAGAAATATTTCTTTGCAAATTACTTTAGAAATGTTTTTTATTTTATCTAAAATATGTATAAATATGCTCGGAATATTTACAAAATCCATTTTTCTTAATTAAGACAAAACTGAATAATTTATAGGAGTTTAAACAGTGGTTCCCAACGTGGGGCGTGCGCCGCACTGAGGGGCAATTTGACTTTCTTGGGGGGCAATTCTAAATTTCTTGTTCACTCATCCGCTATCAGTGTCTGTTGTCTTTTTTTTTTTTTTTAAGTATTGTTGCACATTATCAATGAGAACAATACAAGCAAAACTTAAAAAATCGGTTTTTAAGCGAATTTTAAAAATGTTCCCAATGAAAAGTTTTAAATACAATTAACACCAGAATAATTATACAAATAACTTTTAAAAAATATTTTTTACAACTTTTCGTAACGCTTTCGATTATTTAGTGAAAAATCTTGCTTTCCCATTTTGTGAATTTAAAAATGTAGATCTTATAACACTTTTCTTTTAACGTTAAGGTAAGTTAGAAAAGTACAACAAAACTCTTTTTAGATATATAACCTCATTAAATTTATAAAATTATGCTAAAAACACATTTGTCACAGAAGATGCACATAATTGATAAGTTAAAAAATGTGAAATGAATAGTTATTGTTAAAGCTTTATTATGCTTCCACTGTGGGAATAGAGTTCACTTTTTAAATAATAAGAGACATAATTCACATATTAAGGGGGTGGAGGGGGCATAGTGACTTTACAGATGTTTTGGTGGGGCGTGGTAGATAAAAGGTTGGGAACCACTGAGTTTAAAACCTTGAAAGGCATTTTTTATAAAAAGCCATTTATAAAATTTTGTTAGTTTCTTAGTGTTCTTTGAAAATCGGTAATTGAATACTAATATAGTTATTTCGTTTTGTGTAGCAGGAATTTTAGAACAGAATAGATATTACCAGAATCAGTTGCAGATAACTTGTGAATAATAAAATCACATTTCTGATTCTAAGTATTGATATCCTAGAGCTGTGATCTTAGTAAAAGTTTACAAAGATTTATCCAAAATACTGTCAGCTATTAAATGGAAAATACAATTGACAATGATAAGATTTGTTAAATGAAAAATACGTTTGAATTAAAATTTTCTTTGTTTTTTTCTTTTCATCTAAAAGTATAATAATAAAGTTAATAAGATCTTTTTCAATAGGGATTTTATAAAAGTCAAACTAATTCAATTGAAAGTATTTGGAAAAAAATAAATCATGTTATTAATTCTGAGTATAATAATCATAGGACTGTAATCATAGTACAATTCTATAAAGGTTTTTCTAATGCGTACTTTCAGTTGCAATAATAATAATAATAATAATAATAATAAAGATGATGGTAATGATGATATTTGTTACCTGAAAAATGTGCTGTAGAATATTTCTTAGTGTCTGTCTTTTCATCGAAAAGTATAAATTGAACGTTACTAGAGCAGAAAAAGTTCTTTGCAAAGAATTTAAGAAAGAATTTTCATTTTATATAAAATATGGATGAATGTGTTGCGAATATTTACAAAATTCCTTTTTCTGTATGAAGACAAATCTATCAATTATTTGTATGATTTTAAAACCTTGAAAGATCTTTCTAAAAAAAGCCATAATTATTTTTTTTAGTTTCTTAATTTTCTTTGAAAATCGTTAATTACATACTAATATAGTTAATTTCAGCTCGTGTAATAGAAATTTTAGAACAGACTAGAAACTACGAGATACAATTGCAGATAACTAGGAAAGAAGAAAATCACATTACTCGTTGTAAATATTGATATCGTAGTAGTGTAATCATAGTAAAGTTTTACAAAGATTTATCGAAACTACTTTAAGTTATAAAATAAAAAATGAAATTGATAATTATAATATTTCGCAAATAAAAAGTATGTTTGAATTAATTTTTTTTTTAGTTTTTTTTGTCTTTTCGTCGAAAAGTGTAATAATAAACTTAATGAGATCTGGTTTAACAAGAATTTTAGAACAGACTAACTAGTTGAATTGCAGATGTATAGAAAATAAATACATCATGTTTTTAATTTTGAGTATTGTAATCATAGGACTTTAATCATAGTATAATTCTACAAAGCATTTTTAAAAGCATACATTCAGTTGCAAAAAATAATATAATGATGACAATGATAAATTGTGTTACATGAAAAACATGTTACAGTAAAATATTTCTTAATACCTCTCTTTTCATCGAAAAGCTTAAATCGAACGTTAATAGAGCAGAATCAATTCTTTGCAAATTACTTTAGAAAGAATTTTAATTTTATCTGAAATAAGTATGTAAGTGTATGAATATGCTGAAAATACTTACAAAATCAATTTTTCTGTGTGAAGTCAAAACTATGAATAATTTATAAGAGTTTAAAACCTTGAAAGACGTTTTTTGTTTAAAAAAATAAGCCATTTTTAATATTTTCTTATTTTCTTAGTGTTCTTTGAAAATCTGTAATTGAATACTAATATAGTTAATATCATTTCGCGTAGCAGGAATTTTAGAATAGAATAGATATTATCAAAATCAATTGTAGTTAACTAGGTAAGAACAAAATCACATTGCTGATTCTAAGAATTGCTATCCTAGCAATGTGCAATCATAGTAAAATTTTTCAAAGATTTATCGAAGCTAAATTCAGCTATAAAATGGATAATAGAATTGAAAACGGTAATATTTTTTAAGTGAAAAACATGTTTTATTAAAATTCTCTTACTGTCTGTCTTTTTATAGAAGAATGTTATAAGATAGAATCATTTCGTGTAAGATTGATTTTAAAATAGATTACCGAATTCAATTGCAGATAATTACGGAATAATGAAATAATATTGCAAATTCTGAGTAATGTAACCATAGGAGTGTAACCGTAATAACTTCTACAAAAAAGTTTTCAGAAGCATGTTTTCATTTCCAAAAAATCAAATAAAATAGGAGATGATCATATTTGTTGCATGAAATTATGTTAAAATATTTTTTTTTTCTTATGTCAGCCTTTTCATCGAAAAGTGTAAATTGAATCTTATTCAAAGAGAAGCAATGTTTCTGAAGTTATTTCAAAAATAATTTGCTGTTTATCTAATACAAGGATAGGTATGCTCAGAATACATACAGAATCCAGTTGTCTGTATGTAGACAAATATATGAATTATTTATAAGATTGAAAATTTTCAAAGCCGTTTCTAATAAAAAAATTATCTTCATAGAAAAAAAAGTTCCAAAACTGAAGTTAATTAATGTTCTGTCATTGTAATGTGATTCTACAACTGCATACGTGTTTGCTATGATTTTTCGGTTATGGTTTAATGAATTCCTTTTTAAAAAAATCTTAGAATTGTTTTTGTTTTGTTTTGTTTCTACGTTTTTACTAAATTTGCTAAATTGTGTTAAAATTAACACTTAACAGCTGTTAGCGGTCTCAAAAAACATTGCATGTTCCATTTTTTACGGTTAACCTTTTAATTTTAAGCTTAACTATAGCTACGTGTGACAATTTGTACCGTCTGGAGAGCTAGTACTGTCGCTACAGTCTTCTTAAAGGGACAGGGAAAGCAAAATTCAACCAAAAAATCGATTTTTACTTTTTTATATCATTAAATAGTTTAAACATTTATCTTTCCAACGATATGTCACACATGTTTATATAGTTAAAAAAAGTAAATGTTGAAATTATTCATTCTTTCTAAGAGTTACTTCACAGCTTAATGGCCATTTAAATCTTTAATTGACTTTTTCTAAAAACTTTTCATGTTTATGTTCCTTTTTTTCAATATCTATTAAACTTAAAAACTCAGATTTTTATTTAATACGTATACTATGTTATATTGTATAATTTAATACAGGGATTTAATGATTTGTTGAGAATTATTTATTTTAGGCAGTGAATTCTTACCAAAACTGCTAATTTAAAAATGACTTTCAATAAGTGATTAATAACTAATTTTGAGTTTCACTTAGAAAGAAAATGGTCTGTTAAAATACGTAAATCATGTTATTTTAACTATTCTAATAGTCTAGACCTCTATCTTTCACCATATATGAGAAAAAGGTACATAAATTTCGTGAATTTAACATGGAGGAGATAGGGCTTTCCCGGCCCCCTTAACCCTTTGGGGGTGAGCTTCACGTATACGTGCCTCATAAGGTGTTCAGAATCCTTGATTGTACTCACCAATTATTTTTTATTGCAAATTTTGCCTTATTTAAAGGCATTTTAATTAATAAAAGGAATAAAATGCAACTTAATTGCCTTATTTATCAGGGCATTTTCACGATTCAATTAGACAAAAAATTATGTTTTAAAAAACCAGTGATAAAAGATTGAAAATTCTATAAAAGACGCACTTCAAGAAGAGGTTAATGTTAATTTTAACCCGGGCTTTTCGGGTTACAGAATATAGTGAAAATATTCATATTCATTTTTTCTATTGTTAACATCATTTTTTTCTCTAAACATACTAAAGATACAGCGATGAATGAGGGTTTTTTTCGAAAGTTTCTCACATACAGTAAAGCACGTTGTTTGATTTGAAAAAGAGCAATTTGTCGAAAACTAATGAAACAACGTATCCGCAGATACCAAAGATAAAGGTGAGAAAGCCTTGCACGAGTTTATATATTTTTTTATGATAATTCTAATAATTTTTTACATAATATATATTTTTAGAATACCCATTAACAATACTGAAAATCATATTTATATGAAAAATAGCAATAAAGTATACAAATAATATTTTGAAACGTATTAAAAGCAAAACTTTCATACTAGCATAAAGTGGTGGGTTAACAGCCGAAGAAATCATTATTTACATTCAGCCTCTCTGATTTTATCTGTTCTTTTCAGTGGGTTAAGATCGTACGGATCCATTACATGTCTTAAATTCGACATTTATTTATATTTTATTGTTTTATTTATTTACTGATGAAAGTTTTAAGTTCATTATGGAATATAAACAGGAAGCAAATTATGAACTATTTATATAAATTCAAGATCAAACAGATTTACACTTTCTAATCGTCTGAAAGAGATAAAGATAGATTTGAAGAAAAAAATCATCTTTGAAAATTATTTTACAATCAATAAATTTGTGTAAATTGCGATACAGTTTTCAAATAAATTGACAGTAATAATTACAAAATAAATGGTCAAGTGCGAGTATTAATCGCGCACAGAGGGTTCCGTACAATAATATATGAATTAGTAAGTGTATTATTAAAAAAATACCGTTGCTAAAAGAATACTAAGACATTGTAAAAACTATACAACGTAGGGTTGCGTATAGCTGTATAGTATACAGGGTGTAAAGGAAAGTTCCTATAACTTGAAAATGCTTGCGAACGGAGAGAGCTACAGCTATACAAGTGAGGTAACGGTACAGTAAACCGACTACGCCCGACCATGCAAACGACAGCAGCACCCCTAGTGGCGAAATTTGGAAAATAGCCATTGCAAATGGAAAACGAAAAGAGGTAGAGCAAATTCTCCAATTAGAAAGTTTTAGAGCATCAATTAATTAGTACGAAACGACATTTGGTTCATATGGATAAGTTCGTCGCCTGCATACCCAAAAATGTCCGAAATCGATGAGCGACGATTCTACTTTGCCTATTAACATTCCGGAAATGTAGAAGTGCACAATTGCAGATTGTGACGTTGTACTGTGCTGTAATGTCTGTAAAGATTTAATTTGCAATGCATTTAAAATTTTAGAATAACTCTTTCAGGGCCAGAAGAGTTCTGTTCGTAAACTGATGAAATAACTGAGTAACACCAGAATATTCAAACGAATTTCTCAGAAAACGAAAACCCGCTAATTTGCACGTTCATTAATTACAAAAGCAAAATTTTATTAACATATTCTTGATGCCATTTGTCAGTTTTGGAATTAAAATTAGGTCGCAAGACCGCCCTTGAAAGGGTTAAATCTATATCGTCGTATTGAAGAAGCTTGCAATAGACGTTCCATGCTGAGAAATGTGCATGCAGAATTACTCTCACGAATACAAGCGTGTATCGTGAGCAATGGAAAACTTTTCGAACATACTGAATAATAACTTTTTATCACTGTGAGACAGTTTGTCTTTTTTTTGTGTGTGTGTGATGTTATCAAAATGTATTGAGATAAGTACGTATTTATAGCATAAATTGTGCGTATATCTTTATACTTCTGAATATTTCATTCAAACGTTTACACAAAATGGAGTGCATCGATTTCGCACATATTTGGGTAATCAGGCGAATATTTATATTATCCATGTAAACCAAATGTCGTATTCTACTAATTAATTGATGCTCTCAAACTTTCTAACTGGAAATTTTGCCCTATATCTTTTCGTTTTCGATTTGCAATGGCTATCTTCCAAATTTCACCACTAGGGGGCGCTGTTGTCGTTTCCATTAAATCGCTTTACAATACCGTTACCTCACTTGCATAGCTGTAGCTCTCTCCGTTCACAAGTATTTTCAGGTTAAAGGGACTTTCCTTTGCACCCTGTATACTAGAAACGTATAAATGGACATACCATGAAAGGTGAAAGATATATGGAACCTAAATAGCAAATATAGCTATTCTGCAAATTTGTCATTCCATATAGGTTTTTAGTTAACCTTTAAAGACATAGTAGGTATATTGAGTGAGCCACTCAATGGAAACTTGTCGCGAATCCCATAGTATTTATGTGATTAATTCTCATTAAATTAGTCTGTTTTTAACAATTTGACGTTTATTGCTATTAGACTACTACTGGACATTGAATTGGATTAATATATACTTAAAATTTGTTATCTAGGCTTTAAAAGCTGATGGAGCATAGAGTACGCCGTCCCTGTCATTATGTTTGTCAAAACCGTCCATGTTTTTAAGGGTTAATATCTCGGCTAATTACCGACAATTTTTTCCGAAACTCATGATCAACAATGCTTTTATACTTCTGACACGATAGGTACCTCTAGCTCTGCTCAACACTTTTGATGAAGTCCGTAAATCGAAATTTGAATGTAACGGCAAAATGCGATTTTCTCAAAAACTATGTGACCTAGGGTAATCGCTATAATTTTTCTGCAAGGTTTAAATTAATGTCTACTAACTCTAATATTTCCTTAATTTTAGTTTCAATAGATTAGGAATTAGATGGGGGGGGGCACATATTTTTGCACTACATTTTCGACGATAAATTTGAAAATATAATACCTAAAATTAAATGGAATATGTTTTTGATTTCAGCGTTATGAAAGCTTTCACATGATACCCAACACGATATACAAAGAAAAGATTTTTTTTCAGTAACTTAATTAGCGCCCCTCTACATTTTTCCGATATATATTTATGAATATTTATTAATCTGTAAATATGTGGGTCACTAACCTTTATTACTTCCCCCAATTTGAACTTTCCACATTGCATAGTTTACCAGTAAACGGGCTGTGACAGACAGACAGACACAGGAGTGATCTTATAATGGTTCCGTTTTTACTTTTTAAGTACGGAACCCTAAAAATGACATTAATAAAACAAAATAGCGAATATTTGAACACACACCAGAAACTAATATATGGCAATAACATATGTTATATCAATTATTCAAGTTATTCGATTGAAAATTTTCAGTTAAAAAAATAAAAACATGAGTATATCAGAATACTTACAAAATCCATTTTCCTGTATTAATACAAAGCTAAGATTTATTTATAAAATGTTAAATATTGGTTGGTTGTGTTTATGTCAGCCAGATATCAGCACAAGGGATATAGGCCCTAAGGGGGAGAGTGTTGAAATTATATTCCTTACTAAGGGATTAATATCTTAATTATTTATTAATTCCTTTCTAAGGGAACCTAACCGGTATTTACGCATGGAAAACCAAGGTTCGAAGAAAACCACGAAAACTTCGAACCTTTAGGCCGACGGGCGCGATTGGGATCGAACCCAGCACTTCCCGCCAACCAGCATCAAGTGCAGAACCTCTCGACCACTGGTGGGGCGTTAAATATTGGAAAGGTGATAATTGGGATAGGTATGAGCTTGCTAAATATACACTCAAACTTCACTCCTGTGAGATATTCAGTATTTAAAACTACCTTTTTGTTATACTTAATTTAAATCTTTATTAATAAATATATAATTATGCATGAATACATTCAAGATAAAAATATAACAACACACAATGTTTTTTAAGTTATTTGAGAAAGAATTTCTAATTTATCTAAAACAGGCGAGAGTATTTTCAGAATATTTTTAAAATACATTTTCCTGTATGAATACAAAGCCATCAGTTATTTATAAAGTGTTAAAACTTTGAAAGGTGTTTCTCAGGAAAGTATCCGCGTGCATAATAGGTGTCAAAACGCCAAAACGTCTTGAATATCTTGCGGAAAAGAAAAAAGAAAATATTATTATATTATACTTTCATATGTATTCACTATGATTCTTTTGCTGTTGTTCGCTGAAAGAAATGGGTCATAAACATGTCTAACCTCCGATGATTGGAGTGAAACATATCATTTTTTTATCTAAAAGTTCAGAAATTCATTTTTAAAGTTTTGTTTTATTGCATTCACCAAAGGAATAGAAAATATTTGTCTGAGCACTTTTTCTTACTTAAGATGTATTTTGTTTCGAAGAAGACTAAACTATGTTCTCTGTTAAGTTTTTGCATACCTATAATTTTTTCAATTCATTTAAATAATGCTTTTTAAATTATTTGATGTAAAGATTTCAAATTTTCAAGTTTAATAAATTCACATTCTCCAGTAAAACAGGGCAATCAATGATCTAAACAATATACAAAGACAAACACTCATAAAAAGACCAAGACACATTCTTAAACTAACATACGACTATAACATATGCTATATAAATTTTCCAACTTATCTGATTTGAAATTTTCTATTAAAAAATAAAAGCATGAGTATATCAGAATACTTACAAAATCTATTTACCTATATTAAAACAAAGCTAAGTTTTTATATATATATATATATATATATAAAAGATTAAATATTGGATAGGTGATAATTGGGATAGATATGAGCCTGCTAAATATGCATCCAAACTTCACTCCTGTGCGATATTCAGTATCTAAAACTACCTTATCATTATACTTAATTTAAATTTTTATTACTTTTTTCTATATTCAATAGAAGAAAGTATTGTAATCGAGATTTTTTTCGACTTCTGGTTTTCGACGGATTTATAAGTTTTAGGAGTCACAGATCCTTAAAAACTTGTTTATACAAAATTTCTGGTTGTTCGTTTGTCTCTATGTCCGTGTGTACGTATGTACTGTACCATCGAAAATTGTATGAAATTATGCATAAAATTGAACCAAATTTTTTGTGTATGATTTTGGCCATGGCAAGAAGGTCGTCTCTGAATTTGGAAATATTTAGCCAACAGGGGGCATTAAAATAGCAATTTTTGTCTAATTTTCTTGATTTTTCGTAGTTCTATTGTACACCAGTGGCTCGTGATTTGACGGGAACTTCCCATCCTGATAAATTGACTTTTCGCGAACAGCTGATTTACAACAGAATAACAAAAAACTATTGCGTTTAATAAATATCATGATCGAGATTAACTAGTATTGTCCGATTACTCGACTGACGCAGAAATTTCAGATGCAGGTCAAAGTTGACATAGTATTGAACTAATAAAAATGAAATATTGACATTTGTAACAACATTTTGAATTATTAAAATATCTGAGATAGAAGAAAGTTTTGGGATTGGCACATACAACTAGTTTTTAAATATATAATTATGCATGAACACATTGGAGATAAGAATGTAACAACACACAATAATTCTTAAGTTACTTGAGAAAGAATATCTAATTTATCTAAAACAAGCGAGAATATTTTCAGAATATTTTCAAAATCACTTCTCCCGTATGAATACAAAGTCATCAGTTATTTATAAAATGCTAAAACGTTGAAAGGTGCTTCTCAGGAAAGTAATCGCATGCATAATAGGTGTCAAAACGACAAAACGTCTTGAAGGTCTTGCGAAAAAGAAGAAAATATTGTTATACTATACTTCATATTCATTCACTATGATTTCTTTGTTGTTGTTCGCTGAAAGAAATAGGTCATAAACATGTCTAACCTCTGATGATTGGACTAAAATATATGATTTTTTTACAGAGTTCAGAAATCTTTTTTCAAAACATTAGAATGAGTTTAAACAAGTTCTCTTTATAGTTTTTTCATAACTATAAGTTTTTCAATTCATTTAAATAATGCTTTTTAATTTAGTTGATGCAAAGCTTTCAATTTTTCAAGTTTAATAAATTCACATTCTCCAGTAAAACAAGGCAATCAATGATCTAAACAATATACAAAGACAAACACTCATAAAAAGACCAAGACACATTCTTAAACTAACATACGACTATAACATATGCTATATAAATTTTCCAACTTATCTGATTTGAAATTTTCTATTAAAAAATAAAAGCATGAGTATATCAGAATACTTACAAAATCTATTCATCTATATTAAAACAAAGCTAAGGTTTTCTTTTATATATATATAAAAGATTAAATATTGGATAGGTGATAATTGGGATAGGTATGAGCCTGCTAAATATGCACCAAACTTCACTCCTGTGAGATATTCAGTATCTAAAACTACCTTATCGTTATACTTAATTAAAATATTTATTACTTTTTTCTATATTCAATAGAAGAAAGTATTGTAATCGAGATTTTTTTCGACTTTCGGCTTTCGACGGATTTATAAGTTTTACGAATCAGAGATCCTTAAAAACTTGTTTATACAAAATTTCTGGTTGTCCTTTTGTCTCTATGTCCGTGTGTACGTATGTACTGTACCATCGAAAATGGTATGAAATTATGCATAAAATTGAGCCAAATTTTTTGTGTATGATTTTTTACCATGGCAAGGAGGTCCTCTCTGAATTTGCAAATATTTCGCCAACAGGGTGCTCTAAAATAGCGATTTTTGTCTAATTTTCTTGATTTTTCGTAGTTCTATTGTACACCGGTGGCTCGTGATTCGACGGGAACTTCCCACCCTGATAAATTGACTTTTCGCGAACAGCTGATTTACAACAGAACAACGGAAAGTTATTGATTTTAATAAATATCATGATCGAGATTAACTCGTTTTTACTCCGATTACTCGACTGACGCAGAAATTTCAGATGAAGGTCAAAGTTGACTTAGTATTGTACTAATAAAAATGAAATATTGACATTTGTAACAACATTTTGAATTATTAAAATATCTGAGATAGAAGAAAGTTTTGGGATTGGCACATACAACTAGTTTTTAAATATATAATTATGCATGAATACATTGGAGATAAGAATGTAACAACACACAATAATTCTTAAGGGGTCTTGTACCTTTTAAACGCGTCGAAAATTAACGAAAAACTTCGAAGTTTGAATTAGTCTATCTTCAAAGCATTTTTATCTATAAACATGAAATTTTAGATATTGATTAAACAGATTGTGCTTTGTAATATGCCACCATTAGAAATTTATTAACACATTACAGAATTTGTGTATTGTTGAAATAAAAATAGCTCTTTTTTTAACCCCATAACTCATTGCGCGCATGATATCTTGAGAAAGTATGTATGGATTGGCATGAAATTCGGTAAAGATACAAAACATATATGTGTGTTTAAAATGATCTACTCTCAGGCTAAATTTATTTCATTAACTATATAAAAAAAATATTTTCGTAAAAAAAATAAAAATTTTGTATTTTTAATGAATAAAAATAGTCATAACTAAAGGTATTACCATTGTAAATACCTAAAAGTAGATCATTTTAAACACACATATTTGTTTAGTATATTTACCAAATTTGTGGGGGTGTAGGTTGTTTGCCCCTCTATCTTTGTCACAAGAAGGGTTAAACCCACGTAAAAATTCAGCAGAGTGACTTGACAAATTAGTTTAAGTTATATATGAAACTTTGAAAATATTGTTGAAATAATAACTTTGAATAAAAATATGTTGAAATATATGCAGCTTCATGAATCCTATATATATATATATAATATTATGTTTCAGTGATAAGGTAAGTGTAAAATGTACTTACAGTAATGTGCCAAAATGATGAACAGAAGAAGGTTTCCTTTATTGGAGCTTAAGATACATGAACGTTACTTCGTTCCAGGATTAAATTAATGGACACTTGCGACGATAGTCTACCTGAACTCGAGAGCACTTCATTATTCGACGACATAAGTAATCTTTAAGTGATTAGCAACTTGAAGTATATTATACACAACTCTATCGCCGATTTAATTTAACAATTTTCCGCTGAAACGTCTTCATACTAAACCATTATGCTTAATAAACTTTAAGTTCTTACAATTATATCGGTATTTAGCCATATACCCTTCTATATTCGCTGAAACTTCATAAAAATATACCGGATAGTACCATAAGTCAGCTGTTAGACTTCGCACACACCGCAAACATGAAATCGCTATCCCTTTAAATCAGGACGAAAACCTATCGGCCAATCAGAATCGACTACGCAATTTGCATAAGTCGGAAGATACTTAACATTTACTTATAATTTGAATAACATTTAATAAATATCACGATGACTTCAGAAAAATTACTTTAATATAAAAATGACTTAAAAAGATGATTTTACATGTTAATTAAATTTAAATACTTATCTTAAAAAAATGAATACGAGCGAATGCTATCGCAAGTAAAATTGCCGTATACGGTCCACGACCGAAACGCGATACGCAACCATCCAACCGTGGCGGCAAAAACGTAAACAAACGCCGAAAGGCGGCAATGAAAAGAAAATATCGTGTTGTCGAGTTCAGGTAGACTTTACAAATTTCTTAATGAAAAAAAATTAGAAATTTGGAAAGAAAAAATGCTTGGGAATATTTTTCCACAGAATGCCCCTCTTTCCCATTCATTTTGATTTTCTGCAATAAAGTTCATTACAAAAGTTCTTGTAATAACGGCAGGATCTAAAGAAAGGTTTTTTTTTTTTTTTTCGTGGAAAGTTCATTACCATAAAAAAACTTCTCTGAATCTAAGAAAGGAATCCTTTACGGGGGATTTAGTCAAAATATCTGCATAGTTCTCTTTTGACATAACATGCTTAATGTCGAAGAGGCCATTATTATACCAGTCTCTTATAAACTTGTATTTTAAATCAATATAACGATTCTTTATGGTATCAGCTTTATGTTTGGTGAAGGAAATGGCAGCAGTATTATCACAAAAGAGTATTGGACGTTGAATAGTAATAATGTCCAAGTTAAGACTTTTCTGAATTTCAATTAGAGACATGTTTAAGAACTTCAGATATTTTACTGCTTCTGTCGCTGCTATTATTTCTGCTTCCATTGGACTCAAGGCTACGCAATTTTGTTTATTTACTCTCCAGGTTATTGGAATATGATTTAAGAAAGCAATGTAGTCGCTTCAGGATTTTCGATCAGTAGTGTCACTTGCCCAAGAAGCGTCGACGTAGACAGCTAGCTGGATTGGAGGGTCAGATTGTGCCAACTTCAATCCCAAAGATTTTGTCGAAGAGAGATACATCAGGATTCGCAGGAGTGCTTTGTAGTGCAACAGGTTGTGGCTTTCTGTAAATTGTGAGAGTGCAGCAACAGGCCAAGCAATGTCTGGACGGCATCGATGAGCAATGTACTGTAGACACCCCAGCAAGTTTCGGTATGGCAGGTTCTCGGGAAATTCGTCATCTTCAGCAACTGGAACAGGATTATATCCAGGAGGAGAAGCAAGAGATATATTAGTAAAATCAGGGACATCAAACTTCTTTAAACACTTTTCAATATAATGTTCACAGTTAATATTAACTATTGCATCCTCTTCTCTTTTAAAATTGATACCTAGTAACATTGAAATAGGACATAAATTTTTAACTTCATAAATGGATTCAATTAACTGTACTACCTCTTTTAAAACTTCATCATTCTTCGCAAAAATAGGCAAATCATCCACATACACTATAACTATTGCTTCACTTTTATAAGAGTATACACAAGTTAACCCTTGTACTTCACTGAATCCATTTGCAATTAACTTATTATGCAAATCATGGTACCAACATCTTCCAGCTTGGTGAGTTGCTTTTTGCCTCATGTGTGAGCCCATAGATTGCTTTCTCTTTAAAACACAGTGTTCTTTCCCTGGAATTCTATAATATTCGGGTTGTTTGATGCAAATTTCTTTATCAATATCCCCATATAAGTATGCACATTTAACATCAAGAAGACAATGCACCCAATTCAATATTCTAATGAAAAAAGATATGAAAAAACGAATGAGTGTAAAATTTATTACTGGACTAAATGTGTCGTTGTAATCTAAACCTTCTCTCTGATTATTACCTAGTGCAACTAAACGTGCTTTAAATATGCAATTCTTCCCTTCACTATTTTCTTTTACGGCATAAACCCATTTGGTTCCTATAAATTTTTGGTCAACTTTTGGGACAGGTGTCCAAACGTGTCTATCTAACATGGTTTGGATCTCTTGATCCATTGCCTCCTTCCATTTTTGTGCCTCTGGAAGTTGTTTTGCTTGTGTCGCATTTTGTGGTACAATTATTTCAGTTAGGAGCGCTTCTTCAGCTAATTCACTTTCAAGTTCATTATCTAGCTTAATTCGGCCTTCATATGTATTCCCTAATGAAAAATTTGCCACAGTATCATTCAATATGATTTTATGCATTTTACAATATTCACGTAAATCTTGTTGCGATCTTAATCTGGAACCAGTAGGAGATAAGATATAAATATCAATTTTACCTTTAGTTCTTCCTTTCTTTCTTTTCTTCATAAATCGGTAAAATGTTGCTTCTGCCTCTTCCTGTTCCTTCAGAATATTCTCTTCTAATTCATCTTCAGATGTTGATACATCATCTTCCATTTTCTCTTCGGATCCAGATTCATCTTGCTGCATTACTTTCTCAACTTCTGCCGGAGTTGTAGAGCTACTCGGTTGATGGACAGTCAAGTCATCTTCCATTGTCGGTGAATTGTTAGGACCTGTAAAGAATTCATTATCATCATTTGAAAAATCAACAAACGTGCGATGTATTATTTTCCGTTCAGGAGAACCGTTCAGTTGAGCTTCGTCAAATGTCACATGCTTTGACTCAACTACTTTATTTTCTTTAGGGAAATAAATGCGATATCCACAGGATCCTATACCATATCCTACAAAAACTCCTCTTTTTGCTCTTGATTGAAATTTATTTCGTTTTTCTTTAGGTTGATGTACATACGCAATGCATCCATAACGTTTCAAATGACGAATGGATGGTTTAGCCCCGTACCATCGTTGAAACGGTATTGCTTCTATGCCTGTGTGAAATATTCGGTTGCGAATGAAATTTATTGCCATAACTGCCTCAACCCATAGATTAGGCGGCAGATTAGCTGCTTGCATAAACGTTCTAGTTCCTTCAAATAAAACTCTGTTATATCGCTCGGCAACGCCATTCATCTGGGGACTATATATTGTGGTCCTCTCATGCTTGATTCCCACCTTTTCTAACATATCTTTTATTTGCTTATTGCAATATTCTAACCCGTTATCAGTTCTCATGACTTTGACTTTTCTGTTAGTTTGGCGTTCCACAAACGTGATGAAGTGCTTTAATTTCAGGAAAACTTCATCTTTAGAGCGTAGCGGGTAGCAAAAGTCTCTTCGACTAAAATCGTCAATAAAAGTAAGTATGTACCGTTGCCCATTCCTTGATGTAACTGGATCCGGGCCCCATACATCGCTATGTATCAATTCTAACATTTCTTTTGAGCGAACTTTCTTTAATCTAGGATATGTTGACCTAGTATTTTTAGCTAGAATACATGGTTCACACTGAGTCTCTTTTCCCTGTAATTGTCCACAATTTTGAAATAAATTTTCACGAAACATTTTCTTAATTATATCAACATTACTATGTCCTAGCCTTTCATGCCAGAGCATGATGTTGTCACGCTCACTGGCAAATGTAACATTGTAATTTTGATTTGACTCTTGTATATTAGTTACCTCCTTGACATTATCTTGTATTACATGAGCACTTCTTGAATTAATGTTATAGGCTTGATTTAAGGATTTAGTACAAGTAGAAACTTTTAATTTACTCTTATCAGAAAAAGATGGTTGATCAGCAAGCTCTAAATATTGGTTCTTAACATTAGGTTTAATTTTGTCATAACTTTTAATGGCTTTAAGAACATAAAACTTATCTTTTAGAGTGGCAGTATATAAGTACTTCCAATGCTTATCAAATACTTTAAACCCATTGTCCATTGTGGCATGGAGACCAGCTTTATCCATCTTTGACATGGAAATTAAATTTTTATGAATGGTAGGAACATACAACACATTATGTAAATTTACAATAGATACTTTATCTGTTTCCTTTAATTTAAAACTTACTTTTCCTATTCCTCTAACTTTATGAAGTGTTGTTCCCATCCTAACAACTGCACCCTCTGGTGGCTCACTTAGATAAGTAAAGAAATGCTTATTTTGGCAGACATGAGATGTGGACGCTGAATCCAATGTCCATTCCCAGCAAGGGGGGGGGGGAAACATTGCATATATCATTACTTTTAAATTTTAATTCTGCGACGTATGAATCTAAATTTACTTCGGCCCTTTTATCACCACTTTTCTGTTTCCTACAATTTTTATCCCAATGGCCATATTTACCAAAAAACTTCACACTTTAAATTTATTTTATTTCGAGAATGAGACTTAGGGGAAATTTTTCCAGACATTTGAGTGGTTCTATCAGCCATGAGGGTTTCATTTCGTAATCTTTCTCTCAAATCCCTTCTTGAACATTCCTTTAGAATCTCCTCTTTAACATCCTTAAATTTAAAATCTTTTTCTGGCAAACGGTCTAATTCCCTAATTGAGTAATCATAATTTTCTGGTAGGCTTTCTATTAATTGGTAACAACGTTGTTTTTCTGCAACTTCCTACCCGGAATCAACTACGCGACTATAAGCTTCTTCAAACCTAGCAATATATGTTGGGATATCTTGATCTACATTAATTTTTAAGTTCCTAAATTCATTTACATGAAACGATTTTAATGCTCTTCCTGGGATTTCCAGATTTAATTTTAGTGTTTCCCATATTTCCGACGGATCATCCAAATGACCTATTGTTAACCCAATCTCAGGACTAACATACGTTTTGATAATTCCTGCTGCCCTTTGCTTTGACTGATTTAGCTTAAATTTATCCAGGGGCTTCAAATCTGTATAATCCGGCCATTCAGTTTTATTCATCCAGGTATACAAACCTTCAGTTTGCAATGTGCATTTTATACAACGAGTCCAACTTTGATAGTTATCCCTACTTAATACTACTATATCTGGTGCAGTAGCCATTTATATACTTTTACTTAAAACAATAAATAGATATAAAATATAAATAGTAATGGTAATAAAACTTGCATGCACATATATAAACCTTAAAATATTTCATACACTGGATACTTGAAAAAAAAAACACTTCATTAATTAGCTTCAACATTTTCATTTTAAAATACTTTTCTCTAGCTTTACCGCAGTTGCAGTGCTTCTGGGTACCATAACCTTTGTGGGGGTGTAGGTTGTATGCCCCTCTATCTTTGTCACAAGAAGGTTTAAACTCACGTAAAACTTCAGCAGAGTGACTTGACAAATTATTTTAAGTTATATATGAAACTTTGAAAATATTGTTGAAATAATAACTTTGAATAAAAATATGTTGAAATATATGCAACTTCATGAATCCTATATATATATATAATATTATGTTTCAGTGATAAGGTAAGTGTAAAATGTACTTACAGTAATGTGCCAAAATGATGAACAGAAGAAGGTTTCCTTTATTGGAGCTTAAGATACATGAACGTTACTTCGTTCCAGGATTAAATTAATGGACACTTGCGATGATAGTCTACCTGAACTCGAGAGCACTTCATTATTCGACGACATAAGTAATCTTTAAGTGATTAGCAATTTGAAGTATATTATACACAACTCTATCGCCGACTTAATTTAACAATTTTCCGCTGAAACGTCTTCATACTAAACCATTATGCTTAATAAACTTTAAGTTCTTCCAATTATATCGGTATTTAGCCATATACCTTTCTATATTCGCTGAAACTTCATAAAAATATACCGGATAGTACCATAAGTCAGCTATTAGACATCGCACACACCGCAAACATGAAATCGCTGTCCCTTTAAATCAGGACGAAAACCTATCGGCCAATCAGAATCGATTACGCAATTTGCATAAGTCGGAAGATACTTAACATTTACTTATAATTTGAATAACATTTAATAAATATCACGATGACTTCAGAAAAAATACTTTAATATAAAAATGACTTAAAAAGATGATTTTACATGTTAATTAAATTTAAATACTTATCTTAAAAAAATGAATACGAGCGAATGCGATCGCAAGTAAAATTGCCGTATACGGTCCACGACCGAAACGCGATACGCAACCATCCAACCGTGGCGGTAAAAACGTAAACAAACGCCGAAAGGCGGCAAAAAAGGCGAAAAAGGCGGACTCTTAAAAAAGCACAATTTATCTGCATACGTCACAGAAATTTGGTGTGCGTCACTTTCACCGGTTGATGTTTTCGTAGACAACTGGTTTGAACACATGGAGCAAATAAAAAAAAATACGCACTCGGTAATATTGAATAGATCAGTTTCAACCACGTGATCACAAACCTTGCAACAACCCGTGGCAACCAGTTTTGGTGGGCAAACAAATAATAATACAGTATTCCGTACCACGGTGACCGTTTTTAGCCTGTTGTATAAAATCTGGCATGTTGTATGACATACAATTGTGGATGATTAAAACAAAAGACATGAGTGTTTATTGATCCGGGAGGTTATCTTTCTCTGGATGTCTGTCTGTCTATCATACAGCATGCAATTTTCTTGTAAAGGATGATATTATTATGCAGTAAAACCTCCATAACGGACACACCCGATTAGTGGACATCTCTATTTAGCGGACATTTTTTTCGATTACCAGCTCTTAAATAACTGTACATGTTTTACTCTCAGTAGGGGTCACCTATAATAGAGGACAAATTCTGCATTCTCGGGGTGTCCGCTATTCAGAGGTTTTACTGTATATAATATTGATAATTATTTTATAGGGCTGCACAAAAGAATAAGAATATATGAAACGAATATAAACTAAATTCGGGATTGGTAGATCGCTGACGGTAATGTAAATTTAGGATGTTGTTACATTCATCCGCAGCATGTTTTTAGAGTTTCGTTCATCTAACGAAACCCTACCTGTCTCACTCCTTTGTCTGTCTGTTTGTCCGTCTGTCACAGAGCCCGTTCTCAGAAACTATATATATCGGAGACTTGAATTTGCATACTTATAGCTGAACACCACACATCAAACGGCAAATAATAAAATTTTGAAAAAAATTTAATATTTAAACCTCTGGACTCTAACTTGTGTATTTTAAGCAATTTTTTTCTAACTCAGCCCCTAATTTAATTAAGTTGGAGACATGAAATTTTGCATACTTATAGCTGAACATCTCACATCAAACGAAAAATAATAAAATTTTGAAAAAGGCTTAATATTTAACCCTTTGGGCTCTAACTTGTGTATTTAAAGCAATTTTTCTAACTCAGCCCCTAATTAAGTTGGATACATGAAAGTTTGCATACTTATAGCTGAACACTTGCGATAACACGATAAATCATAAAATTTTGAAAAAATCATATTTAACCCTCCGGTCTCTAACCTCTGTATTTTAAGCAATTTTTCTAACTCAGCCCCTAATTAAGTTGGAGACATGACATTTTGCATACTTATAGCTGAACACCTCACATCAAACGACAAATAATAAAATTTTTAAAAAGTCTAATATTTAACCCACTGGGCTCTAACTTATGTATTTTAAACAATTTTTCTAACTCAGCCCCTAATTAAGTTGGAGACTTGAAAGTTTGCATACTTATAGCTGAACACTTGCGATAACACGATAAATCATAAAATTTTGAAAAAGTCATATTTAACCCTCCAGTCTCTAACTTCTGTATTTAAAGCAATTTTTCTAACTCAGCCCCTAATTAAGTTGGAGACTTGAAAGTTTGCATACTTATAGCTGAACACTTGCGATAACACGATAAATCATAAAATTTTGAAAAAGTCATATTTAACCCTCCAGTCTCTAACTTCTGTATTTAAAGCAATTTTTCTAACTCAGCCCCTAATTATGTTGGAAACATAAAAATTTGCATACTTATAGCTGAACACCTCACATCAAACGACAAATAATAAAATTTTGAAAAAATCTAATATTTAACCTCTAATATTTTGTCTCGCGCAATTTTTAAATTTAAACTGTTTTGCAATACTATTTTTTGTTCATTTTGCATAATAAGTGTAATGTGACGTAATTTGTTCTATTTCAGATTTATAACGCATGTTAATGAATTTATTTTACCATATCCTTTCTCTTTTAAAATTCACATGTAAATATAGTTTTTATGGCGTAATTTCCAATAAGTGCCTGCTTTTTATACCTATTTATTTAATTCTAATTTGAAGGGGTTTTTTTGTTTATAATAGTAACGTGTGAATATTTTTTTTATTTGAAGCAAACATTATTGTTTGCGCTGTTTATACAGTTGGCAACAGTTTAAATTAATACAATTTTCTAAAATATGTAAAAATTATCTGTCAAAATGCTGAATATTTGAATTTAAAATAGCAATAAAACCTCAAAAAATGAGTCAAATTAAAAAAAAATTAATGAAATCTGCAGACCGGGATCTTCTATTAAATAAAATGATCTAAAAATGATTAAATTCCCATGTATAGCTTTTGCTCTTAAAATTTTTTTTAATGGAACGATTTTGTCCAACTTTAGCATTAAATATCTCTTAAAATAATTCTTCGATTTGAAAACTGTATGCATTAGTATGTTGATCAAACATTTCGCTATAATACCACCGATTTTCATATATTTGTATGCAATAGTTTTCTTAATATTAACGAAGAAAGACCTCCGGTCACAAAAAATTCAAAACCGGCGGCGGCGGTGACAGCGTTAGTTACTTTTTATAGAATAGAGAGATATATAAAAATGAAAACTTGTCTATCTGTCTGTTTGTAATTCTATAAGAAATCCACAATTTGGAAGCCAAAATTGTGAAGAGACACGTACATGTGTATTAAAACATGGCCGAGACAACTAAAGTAATCCGGAATCGAAATAACTTATAGTTAATTTTTAATTAATAAAAAACCACCAATTTCTTATCAAATTTAAACATTTTTCGTTATAGCAGTTGCCAACAATTAAAAAACACAATAAAATTATTACTACAACAATTAATTTTCTACTGCATTATTTCCACGTGAAAAATGAAAATGAAATAAATAGTTTGCCGAATTTCAAAAAAAGGTGAATATTACGTCATAACTTGTCTATTGCAAAATATTCACGTGAAATATGAAAATGAAATAAATGGTTTGACGAATTTAAATGAAAGTGAATATAACTTCATAACTTTTCTATTTCAAGGTTTCCACGTGAAAGAGGAAAATATTACGTCATATTGGAAATATAAAGGACATGGTGGATATAGTGTAGCGTCATATGAGTGTGAAAAATGTATAGAAGCATGATAAAAACCCGATTAGGGAAATATTGGCGTATTTTAACATTATTGCTCCAATTATAAATTGAAATAAGTTCATTTATAGCTGTATTCTTTTGCGTCTGTTATATACATTTATACATTTTTATATAGCGTTTTCATATGATTCATTCAACGAAATTTCGACTGCTTTTTTTAATGTTTGTTTTGTGTTGTATGTTAAAATTTGAAATTGATTTTTCAGAACAAACATCCTTCAAATTCTGGGCAACGCCGGTACTTTAGTTTGTAACAGATAAATGGCTTTTGTATCTGTACATCTAATGCTAATATTAGAAAGTGTTATAATATTATAAAGTATATAATATTATTAATGCTTGTACGTTTGTGAGGTGTTATGTCTGAAACTACATAGCAACTTAAAAAAATGTTGGTGGCCATCTCTGCTCCGAAAAAAAAGACTATTTTATCTCAGTGCAAGAACCTACATCGCTGCAGGAGCAAAAAAGTTCTAAAATTGTGATTTCTGCGACATTGATTGGTTTAGAAACTTTAAATTTGGTGTGGTAGTTACTTTTAAGATGTAAATACTCGTAATGAACGCTCTCTAAAAGGTTCAATTTGACGGATAAACGTAAAAATGTCTAGAAAGGTTCTAAACTATGATTTATTTGGAATACTGAAATTTTTGGGATACTGTTGGGGTTAGAAACTAGAACTCTGGCATGGTAGTAATTAATAAGATGTAAATGCTCAAAAACTGTTGTAAGTTCTCGTAAAAACTCAAACAAATTTTACTTCACCCTTTCATATCATATAAATAAAAAGATACATTTATTTTACTTAAATAGGTGTCACAAATAAAAATCAAAATATGTTGACATGTTTCGGTTTAATAGTAAAAACCGTATTCATAACATACACATAATCAATATTATTTATGTTTTTATTTATATGTAAATGCTCGTTGTACAACGAATTCTAAAAAATAGAAAGACTAAACAAAGCGGAAAAAGATCTAAAGATGATCTAAGTAACGAAGAAAATGGAACTGTTAGGAATATAAACGTGAAAATTGACATGGCTGTATTTATCATGACGTAAATTCTCGCAATAGAACAATTTCTAAAAATGTCGCTATATAAAACAGTGCAGAAACAAAAAACTTTCAAAAATTTTCTATTTCTCTGTTACTGCTGAGCACAAAATCTTGAAATTTTGCTTCGGGTTAGTTTTAAAATATACAATTGTCTCTATGAATGGTTTCTAAAAAATTTAAAAAGATGAAATTAACGGAAAGCGATCTCAATTAACATTAATTTGGAATTATTAGGTACAGCAACTTTAAATATTTCATAATGCTGCATTTCCTCCGCAAAACATGTGATTTAAATGCAACAAAACTGATAGATACCCACCTAGCATTAATTAAATTGTGTAAATATTGAATAAAGACCTGTATGAAACAGTGAGTAGGTTGCCCGAAAATACTTGTTAAAGTGTTCCTTCTCTAGGCTTTTCTCTCTCTCGCCAAGGCCACTAACAGAGGGAAGTGCCGTTTTAAATGTGATATGAATTTTTTATCCGATTCGTTTTTCTAGACATTTTATCATAAGGTCATATTCTCAATTATCATTAGTAGATTTTTTATATATTAACTTATTCTGGTGAAATTTTGTAATCGGGTTCATATTGGCGTATGTTAGCTTGCATGAATTGCTGAATAAATATGTATGGATTTGTAAATTACTTTAAATGACACTTTGACAGCTCAAAGGTTATGCAGACGATATATTCAGATCTTGTGTCATACTTTATGTTGTAATCATTATTGACGATTTCTTTTATTTAATACATGCTAAATACATCTCAACTTGTGCAGAATATGTTTGAAAACAAAACAATACAGCGTATGTAGTGGCCAGCATACACTCATCATTTAAATCCGATCCAGCATATCTAAAACACACTCTAACGAAGCATTGCATGCCACTTTTGATGTATTCGGTACTTTGATACTGTATTAGATTTTGAGAAGAGAATTCCTTAAATTTTATCGACAACCTCATTGCATCCGTGGAAAACAGATATTGTACAATATTAACTATTCCGGGGGAGCACACACCATATAAAGTATAGTCCATTCTTTTTAAACATCATATATTTGTCATTTAAAGTTACTCAAATTGGTGCGGAGCGTCTGATTATGCTCTTGATATCATTTTATACAGTTAAAATTCCGATATAAATAAATTAGTGTTTCATTTTCTATTTTATTTTTAATATATTGCGTACTTTCAATTTTATATCCATGCATGGCTGTCTTGAATGGTTTGATTTCCCATTTTTTTAAACAGTGTATACGAATTTATATATAAGATTTTGTAATTCTACAATTCGTTTATTTTCATCATTTCAATTTTTCGCAGTATATGGACAATTAAAGATAACATCTCATTTTCTTTGCTTCCACATGTTATTATTAAATCTATGTTCTCTGTAATATCGCTCAGAATAATCCCTCTGAGGGAAGTCCTAGTATATTACAAAGCACAATCTGTTTAATCAATATCCGAAATTTCATGTTTATACATAAAAAGGTTTTGAAGATAAACTAATTCAAACTTTGAAGTTTTTCGTTAATTTTCAACGCGTTTAAAAGGTACAAGACCCCTTAAGTTACTTGAGAAAGAATATCTAATTTATCTAAAACAAGCGAGAATATTTTCAGAATATTTTCAAAATAACTTCTCCCGTACAAATACAAAGTCATCAGTTATTTATAAAATGCTAAAACTTTGAAAGGTGCTTCTCAGGAAAGTAATCGCATGCATAATAGGTGTCAAAACGCCAAAACGTCTTGAACGTCTTGCGAAAAAGAAGAAAATATTGTTATACTATACTTCATATGCATTCACTATGATTTCTTTGTTGTTGTTCGCTAAAAGAAATAGGTCATAAACATGTCTAACCTCTGATGATGGGACTAAAATATATGATTTTTTTACAGAGTTCAGAAATCTTCTTTCAAAGTTTTGTTTTACTGCATTCACCAAACAAACAGAAAATATTTGTCTGAGTACTTTTACTCACTTAATATTTACTTTGTTTAGAATGAGTTTAAACAAGTTCTCTTTTTAGTTTTTGCATAACTATAAGTTTTTCAATTCATTTAAATAATGCTTTTTAATTTAGTTGATGCAAAGCTTTCAATTTTTCAAGTTTAATAAATTCACATTCCCCAGGAAGACAAGGCCATAAATGATCTAAAAAATATAAAAAGCTTAAAATGTGCTTCCTAATACTACTACGCTCAACAATACGACTAGAAATCGACCGAAAATTCAGTTCCGTTTTTGTTTTCGGCCCAAAATTTGAATTTCCCCGAAAATTCGTTTTCAACGAAAATGCTATTGAAAATTCGGCCAAAACTCAACCGAAAGTGTCTGTATTCCAAAAATCTCGTCGTTTCATTCGGAAATTTTCAACATTACTCAATGATTTTATGTGTAGCTGTTCAAATGCGACACTATTTATTGCTATGAACTTCACTAATTATCATGGATTACTCAAGAAATGAGTGCAAATTAAAACAAGAAATGAATATATAAGACTAAACTTTCAAGACACTTTTCACGTGCTCATCAAAACCAGCTAAATTAACAGAAGCAGTAAAATTTTAGTTTGAAACCGCAGAAAAGTTTCGAATACACTTTGAGAAAGTTCTAATATAACATATGACCACTATAAAAGATAAATCCGGATATCTATTATCTACACCTAAAACATTTTTTAATTAGATAAAATTCCTATAATTGGAAAATTATTCCGTGTCGTTGATGAATTAATTACATTTTGTTTTATATTAAAAAAAAAATGGTTTAAGACACAGACAGCCAACTTCGGACACACATTTAATTAATTAATAATTAGGCATGTTTAATAAACACGTTTAACTAATTAAGAATTATGTAAGTTTAGGTATCTATTAATTATTTTTAAAAAATGTGTTGGACATTTTTGTTTTCGGCCGAAAATAGGAAGATTTTCGAAATTAGGTTTCGGTTTCGTTTTCGGTCTTAAAAATGTGTTTAGGTCGATCCTTAAATACTACCACGAGCAACAAATTGAAGAAATTAATAATATTTGGAATCACCCCTTAAAATAAAATGCTTGAACAACAGACATGTTTTTGCTTTAGAATACTGATACTAGATCCTTGTTATACAAATCATATAAAATTTTATTAACCCCTTAACGGTTGCATTAAATTACGGTTTAAAAATTCAAATTGCTTATTGGCACCACTTTTTTCAATAAAGAAATATTCACCTTATTTAATTACAGGTAGAATGATACCATAATAAAGCCAATTACACTATTTTATAAAACTGGTGGGAAACAAACAAATCTGAATAAATCTAAAAAAAGACACAGCCCGTGAATACGACGGGAGCGAGAATTAAGGGGTTAATGAAGTATTGAACTGTAATTTATAACAGTTGCTTTTTCTATTGGGTAACATGAAAATAATATGATTGATATATTATGGTAATCTCAAAATTAATTGGAAAATTTGTCATTAATCAAAAGACCAATATAAAATTTCTCCATCTAAATCTTTGTTACAAATTTTCATTTATCTTCATTTGTATGTCGCATTTTAATAATGGGGATATTATTATTGTACTTTCCTGTCATTCAAAATATTGATATGTTGCCAGACAGCTTAAGTGTTCGAATGGTGAAACATTGTAAATATAGAAGGAAATGTGATTGTCTAATGAATATATATAGCTGTAAGCGAAATAATTACATATGTCATTTTTTGCAGGATGAAAAATTAACCATAAATAATAGACATGAATAATGGATAATCCTCATCTATCATATTAATACATTTATCGGGCATTGTAAATAATATTAATAAACTGCCAAGTGCGAGTATTACCCGCGCTCAGAACAGTGTTGCCAGTGGACTAATTTTTTTTAATTCAGATTTCTTGATTGGCACCACTTTTTTGAAATGATAAATAACGCCTTATTTAATGACACATTAATTAAGACAAAAACAAGGGGATTTTTAACATTTCAGAAAAGTGTTGCCAATCAAGAAATCCGAATTTAAAAAAAATAACCCTTTGGCAACACTGGCTCAGAGGGTTCCGTACAATAAATATATAAATCATTAACTGTATTATTAAAACAATCGTTGCTAAAAGAATAATAAGACTTTGTAAAAAAAACTATACAACGTAGGGTTGTTTATAGCTGTACTAGAAAGCATGAATGTGTATCTCATAAAAGTTGAATGAGATATGCGCCTAAATAACATCAAATATTGCTATCCTTTATATCTCTTTTTACTTTCTTGTATCTTTACAAGAAGAAAGTATTGGATTCGTGAACATTTTCGACGGATTTTCATGTTTTAGGGGTCAGAGATTCCGAAAAACGTGTTTTTACAAAATGTCTGTCTGTGAGTCTGTGATTCTGTCTGTCTATCCGTCTGTCTGTCTGTATGTATGTGACACAAATTTTGTGGGCGCTCTATCACAAGAATTAATGCACGGAATTTAATAAAAATTTATATTCAGTTAATCCCTGATATAAATTGGTGCTGATTAGTTTTGGCGTAAATCGCTCAACATATGGCGCTCCTATGCAGCATTTTTCACAATTTCCACATTAGCTCAATATCCAGAACTAATGCACGGATTTTCATCAAACGTCAGATTCAGTTAGTCCTTGACATAATTGATGTTTTATACATTTTAGTGTAAATCGCTCAACAGGTGGCGCTGCTATGCTGCATTTTTTTCGATTTCTCCAATAACTCTATCTCAATAACTAATGCTTGGATTTTCAACAAACTGCAGATTCAGGTATGCCTGAATATAAATTAGTGCTGTTTAGTTTTTGATGTAAATCGCCCTTCAGATGGTGCTGCTATGCAGCATTTTTTGCGATTTCTCCAATAGCTCTATCTCAAGAACTCATTCTTGGATTTTCATCAAACTTCAGATTGAGGTCATATCGTTCAAGAGGTGGCGCTGATATGCTGCATTTTTCAGAATTTCCACTATAGCTCTATTTCAATAATTAATGCACGAATTTACATCAAACTTCAGACTCATGTATACTTTGATATCAATTAGCGTTGTTTATGTTTTGGTGCAAATCGCTCAACAGGTGGCGCTCATTTACTACAATTTTAGAATTTCCGCTATAGCTCTATCTCCAGAACTAATGCACGAATTGTCATGAAACTTCAAATTCAGATATACTTTGATATGAATTGCTGCTAAATTGATGTAATTTTTTGAACTATTTAAATGCTTTAATTGACGTGATTTATATAGAAGAAAGTTTTGTGATGGCCGCAACATATTAGTTTTAATTTTATCCTAATTTCTTTATGTTGAGTTTAATTCGGTACTGCCAATAAAAGTATGGCACATTTAAACTTCATTTGGAATTTTATAAAACTAAATTCAGCGTAGTAATAATCTTTTCTTTTTACAGTGTATTTAAAACAAAACTCTTGTTCAAAGTTTAATCTTGGCATTGTGCTAAGCGCGCTTCGAAAGGAGGTCCCAAAATTGCAAGGCAGCCTTGGTCAGTGCCGCATTTTATCAGATAGGTTTTTGATTAATTTTTAAAGACACGAGAAGTGTATTGAGAAAGCCACTCCAAGCAAACTAGACTTGAATCCCATAGTATTTATGTAGTTAATTCAAATTAAATTGGTCTGTTTTTAACAATTTGACGTTTATTGCTTTTATACTGCTACTCGCCATTGCATTACATAAATATATCATTAAATTTGTTATCTAGGCTTTAAAAGCCGATGGTTTATAGAGCGCACCGCCCCCATCATTATGTAGTTTAGTACGGGGCACATTTCTGCATGGGGTGCGTTTACGCAGTGCACTTTTTCCGAGATGAGTTATAACTGGCGGGCCACCATGACAGATTAATGCTGCACGCTCGCGGGCATTCTCACACGTTTCTGACCGTCAGTCGAGCTTCGGTCTAGCATGCGGAAAGCATAATCCGCTTTCTGTCAAGATGAGTAAATTTTGTGTTGAATTTATTGAAACTTATTGTGAACTAACAATACTTAGTTAAGGATAAACAAATATATGAACATTAGCAGAATTTTATCCTTTTTTGAGAACAATATTTGCATGAACAGAAATGCTATTAATTTTCGTTGCATGATAAAAAGAAATCCAAACATGGCGACGAGGCACGTTTACGCATTGACATCAGGGCCCCTTTACGCACTTTCAAAAAGAAGAAATTACCTAAAAATTTACTAATTTCTATGGAAGCAGAACAAGAAGACAGCAAAGGAAAAAGTATGAAACCAAATACTGCGAAAGGGAAAAAGTTGGTACACATTCGAAAAAAGAAAATACTGAATGAATCTGATGACGAAGATACAAACTGTGTGTGTATTTATTGTTTGAAATCATACAACCAATCCAAAAAATCCAGACTGGGTTCAATGTCTTAGATGCAAATGGTGGTCCCATGACAAGTGTGCAAAAGGAAATAGTTTATTTTTTGTTTTTAAAAGCTATAACAGTGATGATGAAGATGACTAAAAAGTTTCTGTTTTTAATTAGCCCTATGTTTTCAGTTTAGCCTATAAAATGTTCTTTAATTAATTTTCTTTAATTTTTTTAACAGTATTTTAAGTTATAAATAAAACATTTCAATTTGATTAAATGTTTATTTCACTTACTCCTCGGTATCACTCATAATATGCGTAAACGTGCCCCACTTGATGCATAAACTTGCCCCGTTCCCGGGGCAAGTTTACGCAAGAGAGTTGGACCTAAAAAAATAGTTTTTTACTGTTAAAAACAGAAATAGGGCAACAACTGAATACACAAATTTTGACTTTATTAACTGCTTTATAAAACCACAGTATCTACAATTTCCTAAGTTAAAACATAAAAATCAGAAAATTCATTGAAACAAACCCACGTAAACGTGCCCCGGTCTACCCTATATCCAAACCGTTTTGTCTTTAATAGTTAACATCTCGGCTAATTACAGACGATTTTTTTTTCGAAAACAATTAGCCACAACGCTTTTATACTTTTTCTACGATTGGTACCGTAAGCGCTCCTGAATAATTCTGCTGAATGTCCGCGAATCGAAATTTGCGTGTCACGGAAAAATGTGATTTTCTTAAAAACTATGTGACCTATGGTAATCACTATAGTTTTCCTGCAAGGTTTAAATTAACGTCTACTACCTCTATTTTTTTCGTAATTTTAGTTCCAATAGTTTTGGAAATAGAAGGAGGGGATATTTTTGCACTACATTTTCGACGATATCTCTGAAAATATAATACCTGAAATTAAAAGAAATGAATTTATGAATTGAGTGTTAAGAAAACTTTCACACGATACCCCACACGATATAAAATGAATTTTTTTTTCAAGTAACTTAATTAGCCCCTGTACATTTTTCCTAAATATGTTTGTGAAATTTTAATAATCTGTAAATATGTAGGTCAATAGTCTTTATTACTTTCCCCAATTTAAATTTTCCACGTTCCACAGTTTACGACTAAAATGGCTGTGACAGACAGGCAGACAAAGGAATGACCTTATAATGATTCCATTTTGACTTTTCAAGTACCCTAAAAAGTTAAAAAAGAAAAGAAAATAGAAACATCCAATTTCATATAATTTTCAAAAAGCACACTCATATTCGGTTAAAAAATATGTATTTAAAATATTATAAACGAGTGATATATCATTAAAAATAATGCATTAGGCTTGGTAAACTAATAAAAATATTTGTTTTGCATTATCCGTGTAATGTAATTAAACATTTGTTAATTGTTTAAAATAAATAATCTTTAACTAAGTTGCAGATAATATTCAAGTATCAAGAACAAACTCATAAAGTAATATACAAAAGACTATAAGTATGCCATGGTATACAGAAATACCAGGCTAAGGAAACACAATATCAGTTTGAAAACTTTTCAATAAATTATCCAAAATAAGATAGCTTTATACAAAAACTCTTGTATTAAAATCATGTTAGAAATATTCAATAATCATTTTTGTATGTGGCAGTTTAAATTTGTAAATAATATTTTTGTGTCTTGCTTCAAAATTTTCATATCTTTGCAGATAGCCTTACTTAGAATCATTAAATGTGTACTGCAGCTCTGACGGATACATAGATATGGCAGAAATAATTAGTACATACATCGTTTTTTCTGAATGATAACAAGCCATAAATCATATAAGTGCTTTCATCTATTGTCATAAATATATACAATGCATATGCACAATTTACAAGCTAAAATAAACTAGTTTCTCTCTACTCTATAAAACAGTAACTAACATTGTCACCGCCGCAGTAAAAGATTTTTTTGTGACCTAAAGTCTTTCTTCATTAATATTAAGAAACCTGCAGTACACAATTTTTTTTTAACATGTTGAATGCCAAGTTCATTTTTTCTGTCTTTCCGTTTGGGCCACGAAATAAAATTCCCGTTACACAATCAATAAGTGTCAGTCACCGATGTCTGACGCGGTCTAAATGGAAAGTTCACTGTCAGTCACTGGTGACTGACGTGGCACTCAACGTGTTAACATTGGTAATATTATAGAGAAACATTTGATAAACACGCTGATTAGAGCAGTTTTTAAATCGAAGAGTTATATTAAGAGATATTTAATCTTAAATTTGGTCAAAATCGTTATTTTAAAAAGTTTTATAGGAGCAAAAACAATACATAGGGATTCAATAATTCTTTCTAAGGATATACATTAGAAAATACCGGTGTTCTGACTGCATTTATGTTTTTAATTTGACTAATTTTTTTATGTTTTTTTTTTCAACTTAAATTCAAATTTTCAGTATCTCGAGAGTTTTTTTTAAATATATATTAGAAAAGGTTATTATTTTAACTTGTTGCTAATTGCAAAAACAGCGCAAAAAACTTTTCTTCACATAAAAAAAAATATTTACACGTTATTATTATAAACATAATAAAAAACTTTCAAATTAGAAATAAATGTTTATGCATTAAAAACACGAAAATATTGAAAATTACGCCATAAAATCTATATTTACACGGCAATATTAAAAGAGAATGAAAAATTTAAAATAATAAATTCATTAATATGTGTTAAAAGCCGTAAATTAGGGAAATTGTGTCATATGTAAAATGGCCAAATAATAATATTGTCAAACAGTTAAAATTAAAAATATATATATTTACACAATATATTTATTTCGCATTTCTAGATGATCTTTTAAACTATTGTTCCCAATTCTAAGGCACCGCAAATAAAAATATTTCCTGTATAGCACAAAAGTATTTTCACGTGAATATTAAACAGTGAAAGAAAACTTTAAAATAATAAATGCGTTAGTTTGCGTTAAAAGCAGTATATAGGAAAAATTACGTCATATTTAAAATGACCAAATAATAAGATTGTAAAAGGTTTTAAATTAAAAAAATATATTAAGCGAGACATTTGGTTCATATTTTCAGATGATATTTTTAAATACTGTTGTGAGTTGCAAGGTAGCGCATATAATTTTTCCTTTCTAACAACAACAGTATTTTCACGTGAATATTAAAAAGAGAATGAAAACTTTGATGAAAATTATATCAGATTTAAAAGGATACAATTAAAATATCTTATTTAAAACAGTTTTCATATAGCGTTATTATAAAATTACTAGTTGACAAAGACTCTGTGTGTTTCAAATGTTTATCTGATTTTATTTAATCAATCATGAATAGAGTCAGTCGTTGTTTAACAGCAGCTGATTCGGCCTTAAAATTCCCCAATCAAAGGGAAATGAAAGGAAACCCGTTTACAGGGATATCGCCAATTTCTTTTTAAATTATTGTTTAATCTTCCACAATATTTTTAAAGCCGATCAAATTAGAGTGTTTTTAGGGTTTGCGTTGTCTCAATGGGTGTTGGCGAACGTAGCTCGTACGGGGCAGAGCCCGCTAGTTTTGAAAATTTTCTATAGCATATTTACATTAAACAATGTTTTGACTTTATCGTTACCTGCTGCATAAGATATGAGCATGTGTGACTGAAAATAGTCATAAATAAGATAAATATTCTAATGTCATCACCCATTTACAAAATCTTAAACAATAGAAAATTTTAATATCTTTAAAATTACAATAAACATATTATCATTAAATACTTTTTAATTGTCTATTGTATTTTAAAATTTAATATTTTAAAATATGCTCTTAAATTATATTCATCAAAAGCAAAAGAAAAAAAATGTTAATTTATTTGAGTGGACTTCTTTTTACAAGTTTTGATTTTCCTGTTTATAACATTAAATAAATCTCAGTCACGCATTGAATACATTTAATTTTATGTTCAGTGCAACATGATTAATTAAAAACTTCTCATCGCATTAATCAATAGAGCATTGTTTAACAGAAATTTTCTTATAATAAATGCATATGTTGAGAAGTTTCATTAATCATTTTTTATGTGCTCCTAGTTATATGCCAGAAATATCATACTTGCACTTCAGAGTCATTCAAAATACTGATATGTTGCCAGATTGCTTGACTTCGAAAGTCAGAGATTAAGTAATGAAGGAACGTATAATTTATGGCGAATATATACGTAGCAGCAAACGCTTTCAAAAGACATTTTCTAGCCAAAGCGGATGTTTGCTGGATATTAATACAATGACTGCTTTTCGTTGGCATTATCTCTAGAAAGACGATAAAGAAGATATAGGAAAGTATCATCAATTCAAATTTATTAGGCAAAAAAATTATCCCCATATTTTTAACTCAACATCCTTTTATGAAGCTCTCATTTATAGGTGCGTTCGTAATTATATAAATACGTAACACCTATTCCTATAGTCGTCTTTCGGCCCGCTTGTCTGTCTGCCTGTCCGTCCGTCCGCATATAACAGAGCACAAACTACGCAACTGAATGGCCTGAAATTTTAAATATATAACTGTTGCAAAATTTCGTCGAGTTATTTCAAATTTTACGAAAATCGGATGTATAGTTTAATTACAGGGAGAGGTCAAAAGTTTTACGCTACATTACGGCCAAAGGGAAAAAAATATTTCAAGTACATTTTAGATGTTACAGACTTTCGAACAGAATAAAATGGATCTGCACTTATGAAGTGCACCAAAATATACATTCAGTACAATATGCGGTGCAAAAATATTTATAACACTAGTTATAGTACGAACGCACACCATTTTCCACGTTTGACGTGCAATTTCCAAATTGTTTTAAATAGGAATTTAAAAAAGGTATTAAACATAAAATTTCTATTTACTCTTTCCTTCTTTCGCATTTCTTATTCTTTTACATTTACATTAAATTATCTTGTTATTCATGAAAAAGTGATATATAATAAATAAATAAATAATAATGAATAGTAATAAAATGGTAGAGGAGGAGGTCCAAATACCGGCTACTAGGTGTTCTGAGAAATGAGCACAGCGCAGCCTAGCGGAGATAGATAGAGCTTATAGCTTTATGTGACAGAATAAACTTTCGAGAAGTATGTCGCTGAAGTCTGTCTCATTTACAAACAGAAAATGCAAAAGTGTCAAAACGACGTAATCTGGTACATCGAAATTTTTTCAGATGTGTGTTTTTCATTTTTTTTTAAATATACTGATCGTATATTGGCTTGAATTGATGATTAAGTTATTTTCTAGACCTATTTAGCTCTCAATTGCCGCGCGCACATTATTTGTATTTTATTACATGAATGAGTAATACCGGTTATAACTTAAACATAGCAGTGTTCCGAATACCGGTTACCTACAGTGGTCTAAATACCAGCTAGCCGGTATTTGGACCTCTCTCGGTTGCTCTGCTTGAAGGGGAGGAAAATAAAGTAATTGAAAAAAAGTTTCATAATTAATAAATTAATCTAAGAATCAGAATCAGTTCCAATCCCATTTCGCAATATGAAAAAAAAGCAACCGTGGTCGTAATTCTTGAGGAGCGACGCTGGTTTCAGGATCACTTCACAAAGATGCGCTGTTGGACGCTCCAAAATTCCCTGCAATAAATGTGAAGAGAAATAAGAAAAATGACGGAGGAAAACAGATAAATATAAAAAGTGAAAAAGAAATATATCCAACAGAGGAAGATGATGCAGTTTGCGTCTAGTGCATGGGTGCTTTCTCTGCGGATAAGAATGGGATTCTGGGTTCAATGTTAAAAATTCGATATGTGGGCCTATAGCGACTGAACCGACGCGACACAGAGAGTGATATTGTGTTTATGATTTTTTGAGATAAAATAATTCTCATTTCAATCAGCAAGCTATTTTATTTTGTTTTACACGTTAAAAAACAAAACTAGAAAAATAATGGAAAGAAGAGTGCGAGAGATAGCCGATAAGAATTTTGTAAATTTGACAAAAATGCTTGCTTATTAAAAATTACGTATTTTTTCTGTGCACAAGAAATGATATTAATCAATAAAATTTATTAAAATAATACTCTTATTGCTTAATAAATGTCATTAGCTCTATTTGTGTGATTTTTTGGAAAGAAAACTTAGGTAGCCGATATTTAGAACCCATTTTCAATACTCAAAATTTGAAGACTTTCGAAATTTTCCTTTTTATAAACAGGAAACGCCTTTTAAACAGATATTTTCCCCTCTAAACTGATATAGAGCATGTCAATGTAACCTGCTGTCACTTTTTCTTTCACTAACTTTGAAAATTGTAGGAATTAGATTAAAAACAAAAGTGGTAGCCGGGATTTGGACCTTCTCTTCTATTAGTTTTAATGTTACATGATGACACAGAATACCGAATTTTTTTACCAGTTGTTAGAGATCTATTTTTATCAGCTCTGGCTGTAGGTTACTACCCTGACATGACTATCAACAACATAACTACAAGGAAAATGTTTGTCAACAAATGAGATATACAAAATCAGTTACTATACATGTGAAAGAAGTGTTTGGTTTGGAAAATATAAGACTCTTTTAAAAGATATGTTATCATTTAAAAATTTCTCAGTGTGTATAAACAACGGATATTTAATTATATTTTCCTGTCAAACAAAATACAAGCAATTGTTAAAAGTCCAAATGGAAAACAAAAACCTCCAAAAATATTATTATATTTTTTAATTTTTTTTTTCATTTGAAAAAGAAATGAAAATACGCTTCTTCCTTTGTACCCATTTAAATCATGAATCTACCGATAAATTGTAAAGCAAATACTTTCTAAATGGATTTAATTAAAAACGCAGATATCTTGATACAGAGTAACAATGAGTATTTTGGGGGGAAGTACATTATCTTACTAGAGAGACCGGATAATTTCTAAGAAAGCGGTACACTGTTAAAAATCTTTAGCATTTGCTGCATAGTCGCTCCAGTGCTTTCATAGAAAACAATTACTCGACTATACTATGGAGCATTCTCATTGGTCATAATAGAGATTCTATAAAAGCGGTGCAGTGACTTTGCATCTAAAGCTGCAGATTTTTAACAGTGTAGTGATCATTTTCTGTATATTTATAAGAGAACAAAACAGTCCATTTCGTATTTTTTGAAGGTTTTATGAATTTTAATACAGAAAAAATGCTTTTTTTCATATAAATGCTATTTATAAAGATCAAAATTGTATTTATTTTTATTGATGTCATCTGACTGTACTACTTTCTTGATAATGCGCGTGAAATATTTTCTTGGAAACTTAAGATAAGGTCGTTTATTAATATATACACATTATTCTTTTTAACATTCCCAACACAGTTGAAAAGTGTTTAATTCTTCGGTTTGTCTGTTCGTTTGTCCGAGATCTAACTCTCGTAAATAAACTCGGATAGCCCTGAATGTTTTGTACGTTATTGACGCTTACTGTAGCGCAATCGCTATAGAAAAAAAAGTGTGTAGCATCTACAGTTCATTTACGGGGTGGTCAAAAGTATTACGTTACATTACGGTAGTGAGAAAAATCGTTCCAAGTTCATTTTAATGATGTTAGACCATTTCAAACATAATGAAATAGATATGCATTTATGAAATGCATTAAAATACGTGCTTGTTGTAGATTATGGGGTGCAAAGCATCTATTATTAATTTACAGGGGCACTCAAAATAACTCCGTTATCTAATGGCCTACAGAGAAAACCAATTTACAGCGTATTTTAGTTCTGTTACCCTATTTCAAATATAACGAAAACAATATACATTACTGAGGCTTACTACAAGATACTTATTGTATAACATGATGTGGAAAGCATTTACCGTTCATTTCCAGTTGACTCTACTTGTTGTATAACATGTTGTATATAGCATTTATCGTTCATTTACAGGGACACTGTATCTAAAGTACTGTCTATTAGTGATAATTATTGGAAGTGATATTTCATCAATGGTATGAGTGTTTAACTAAAAATCTGCTTATTGTGTGGTGTGTTGTGTATAAGTTCTATAGATCATATGCAGTTCTACACAAAAGAAATTGTAAACGTTGCGGAGTATCAACGTGAATGGCTTGAAGCCTCTTTTAATTGAATTATACGATTTCAAATTGAATTATATTTAGTGTACTAAAATATGTTTTTATAATACAAATAAATTTATATACAGGGCCATTTAAATAATTGGATACACTGGCTATTTTAATGTTTGAAGGATTTTAATGTTTCGATGCATAATTTCTGTAGTTTTAACCGTGTTTTAATCCGAATTTATGTTTCTCTTAATATGAGGCGGATGTAAAAATTTGCTCTACAAAAGAATTCAATAATGTTTCCGTAAATTGATAGAAATTGCTGATGGTGAATTTTCAACCTATTTTACCCTTTCCTACTAATCTAAGTTTTAGGGTACTATGTAAAATATATACAAATCAGTAGATTAAATTCAGGACTGCACAAAAATTTTGGAATACTTTTTAGGCTATGAAGGTTTATTCCTGAAATTGGGTTTTCAAATTTTACCTTCTCTGAAATGTTTTGATATTTTTCTATGGTATTAAAAAAGAGTTCTGAAAGTGCTGAAAAGTCTTTCATAAGGAGTTGTAGAACATTGTTGCTTCAGCCATGAGATATCAGATTCGAATCCTGCCCTGGATTCGGGTACTATTCATTTCTCTTCAACAAATTCAATGCCACTCTTACTAAATTTTATATGAAAGTTTTTCTTCTATCTTTTTTCTGGTGTCAATTTTAAAAGCAGTGAAATAGGAAACTGAAAGTTCTTTGAGGCTTTAAGGAAGTGACGTCGTATTTGGTGTACTGTTTTAAGCGAATGGAAGGTTTCGTAGGTACATTCTTATCATAGGTACATTCTTTGTAGACAACTTATTGCAGTTGCAATGTAGTTTATTTTAAATCTTCCTTGGTAAATAACATTTTCTCTATTTTTTCAGAATAAAATATCCTATCCGGGGATATCAAATTTTAAAAGAAAAAACATTATTTTATTTATGCTAAAATTCTACAGAACACTTTTTTTATTTTCTTTCACGATCATTCCAAACCATCTATTTCAAAAGATTACTTTCTGTTTTGTTACCCTTTACTCATGTGTTACTAACCTAGCTATGCATGCAGACAAATGTGTTTCTTTTCTGAAATTGCCAAAGTTGTTTGCTTAAAATTTACATTATTTACACACACGCAACATTTTAGTTCTTACAAATATTTCCATTAATCTTAGAAGCCTTAGAAATCTGCCAAAATCTCCACTTTTTCATAAAACAAATTGCTTTAACCTATTTTGAAATGTCAGAAGAAATATTTTATGCATTCAAATTTCAAGAGAGAAATCAATTGTCAGACCATTTACATATTAGCTTCTTATTGATTTCCATAAGAAATACTAACCGAAATAGAAAACAAAATTTCATTATAGAGTTCTATTTTCGGTAAAAATTGAAATATAGTTTAAACTACAATGAAAACGAGAGAATGCATTTTTCACTATGACAACAAAATCAATGAAAACCCTATATGTTGGCAATTTCACATAGTTTTAAAATGCAGATATTTTAATTTTAAAAGGCTGATTAACAAAATTACTGTTTTATATTAACTATTCAAGTTTAAAACATTAAATTCAAGAATGTTGTATTTAAACTTGGATCTAAGTTTTCATTTTCTTTAAAATTTTTGTGTTCATAGCTGTTTTTTGAAAGATTTAGTTTATGTAAAAATTTCTATCAGATTAAAGTAGTATATTAATACTTTTAAAATATCGATATTTCTTGCTATATGACTTTTCGGAATTTTTATTTATAACTCCACGATCGTGTAAAAAAATAAATAAATTTCCTTGCAATTACAGATCTCTAATATGCAACTCTCATGATCAATAATACATTTCTATCTAGCTGCAAATCACGAACTATCCTTCGTAAAAGTATTAAAGTTAAAAGAGTTTTTTATTATTATAAAGTACTCTCACATGAGTGTGTAATGTTTATCATAAATATCACTCCCGATTTTGTGACTGCAATTCATGTTACAAAAGAAAAAAAAAAGTTGCAATAAGTTAATTAGACATGGGGTCCGTTTATTAAGAATCCACACCTTTTATTTACGCATAATATAAAGTGTGAACTAGTGTATTTATTTTTTAAACACATTTTTTCCTGTCTCATTTTTGAAACATGGCAACAGGGATGTTAAAAAAAAAATCATCATTCCAAGTATATATTTAGAATTCCTAAATTGTTTTTTAACGTATAGTTAATATTAAACTTTTTAATCAAATCATAATTTAATTAATATTAAACTGTTAATTTATAAAAAGACTATTTTTTAAAAAGAATATATTACAATCTTTATTTTTTATTTAGATTTTTTTGTGTGTGTTGAAAAGATTTAATTGACGCAGTTTTAAAGCCAATTGACATATAATGGCGCTCAATTAACCCTATTCTTGTTTTAACTCATATACCGAAGTAAACATAAAAATATTTGTCAGTTTTTTCACCTGTGTCTGGCTAAAGAAAAAATTACTGAAAATTAATTTATTAATTTATAATAAAGCTTTAAATAGAGGGTGTACATAAATGACTACAGTCGAACACCGATTTAACGAATCGTTCGGGACCAGTAACTTTGTTCGTTAAATCGAGATTATTCGCTAAATCGGGATAATAAAAAGGAATAATTTTATATAACAGAACAAGTGAAAAAGTGGCAATAAATAAGAAAAACAATGGTCACTTACCTTAATTATGATATTAAACATCTGTTGCTTTAAGAAAATACTCTGTATAAAAATTGATTCTTTTTTTTTATGTACTACTATGAATCCAAAAACATTGTCATTCAGAAAAAAACTCATTTATTCAAATTTTATCGATAAATTATAAGACATCTTTTATAGATGTTTCTTTACTTTGTTTCGATTTTGTATTCCAAACTTCTTTATCGATTTTCTTCTGAAGCTATGAAACAGTGTCACCAACATCATGAGCCATCAACTACCGTTTCAAAGCATCCAAACTGCTAACTGCTTTTTTGAACGTTACATACTTCATCTCTATTTCATCTTCTTCATCCGATCCACTACTAACTGCTATTAATTACCTCAGTGTAACGTGCATTTTCGCATGTGCATATATCTGCATCACAAGATACATATTTAGAAAATTAACAATCAGGGACATTGGAAATTTATAATAAATATTAGAAGATTTCTTCAAATTTTCCTTTTTTTGACAAAGAAAATTCTTCGTTAAATCGGGAATATAAATTCGTTAAATCAAAGTATTTTTGTTTCCTTTTCGTCGGGACTATACAAAAATTAGCTATATCGAGAAATTCGTTAAATCGGGGCTCGACTGTTTTCTAAAATTACAGGACTACTAAAAGAAAAAAAAAAACACTAACGTGTTGTTCATCAGAAATAAAGAAATAACATTGAAAGTTTAAATTTAATACAGTTATAAGTGTTCAAAGAGAGCCCCTCAGGAAACACGAATGATATCGAGGCTATACGATATCTAAAGCAGCACTTTTTCAGTAGATGATGCATTGTCCCAAAAATTTTAAATTTCAGGAATAAAAATATGGTGACATTAAATTTAATAAAATAACATTTTAAACTAATTTGACGAATGCCTTAATGATTCAAACTAAAGAAAAAAATTGTCAGCAGCGAAAATTGTTTTATTTGACTGAGATTTAAATTAAACTTGCGAGTTTAATTTTCCTTACCATTCTACCGTTATAACTTTATTTTCTTCTAAATATTTACTTTTAATGGATTAGCATAGTAGCCACAGTAATTAGCATAGTACATTCAAATAAAAAATAATAACAACGTAGTATTTTTAGTACAAAATTTTGTATAACATTGTCTTAAACAGGTGTCAAAGAAGGTAAGGAAAAAAAAGGGATGGTATGGAAAAAAAGGGAAGGTAAGGAGAAAAGGGGTTGGTAAGAATGGGACGGTAAGGAAAATTACCACCTATTTCTAGCAAAATCATGTTAAGACTAAGTGATAGCTACGAGGTTAACAGATTTTTAGAAATAGCTATTTACAATGGATTAAATTAAATTTATCCCGAGATGTTCAGGAATAAACCTTGGAGACGATAAGACTACCAATAAAGCCACGATGCTTGAAATTGATATTTAAATGCTGATGTAAATTATGTAGTTAATTTCCTGCCAAATAATTTTAGCCATTCTTTCTCTAGCATACTTCTTCATGAGAAAAAAGTTGAAAAAGTTCTGTAGCTGTATCTGAAGTGATTGTCTGTATAATTTTTTCAAGAGGGACAGTAAGGAACCTAAAAGCCAGGGACTCAGTTCAAAAGATAATAACATAAAAATGTGTGCAGATTAATTTTTGGCTACATTTTTATATAAAACAATAGTCCTAGTTTGGAAAAAATTACATAGAATTACTTTTATTGAAACAATTATACAGACAGCTCCAAACTTAAAAATCAGCGTCAGGGACGCGGGACGTTAAAGGAATATCGTGCATGGTATATTTGGACCCCCAACAACGTCCAAAACTTATTTATCTCGTTAATATTATTATGCAGTCATGCAATGGGATGATTTCCAGTACATGAAATTAAAAAAAAAAACAAGAACATATACTAAAATAAAAATTATTATTCAGAAACTGAAAAATCTATAAAAGTAAAAATATGTGACAATGCCTCATATCCGATGTTACACTTTGAATGGAAGGAGATATGCGTGTCTTAAGTTAGTGAACGTCAATTGGTAGAGGTGGAACAAACACCTGATCATTGATGAAGCCCTTCAAAAAATCACATGGAGTAGTATCAAAGCTGCGAAGAGGACATTGATCAATAGCAATGTGCTGTAGTGCCCTTCTTTGTAAACTTTCAGCTGTTATTTTTGATTTATGACAAACAGCAGGATTGTACTTTTTCGTTTTTCTTTTAATAGCCTTGTAATGTTGGGTTATTTATTTATGCACACAATTTATATTAAAATATTTTATTGCAAACGGAAAAGCATCTGTGTACATAATTTTTATAATTTAAGCACATCATGAGTAAAAAACTGATTTCAAAATTGCATCCACCCTTTTGCTTTTATTCTCTACTTCCGTGGTCCTAACATCCGGGGAAGCATTTTGATCTGGTACGCACAACGCGAGGGAACTGATTTTCCTAATTTTTTATTTTATATTTTTATTTCATTAACATTCATGTTTGTGTTGTTTATGGGGTTGTGTTGTCCTATCCGCAACTAGACTTCGTGAATGGTGATTCTGCTGTGAGGTTCCATGTTTGGGGTCGATGCTCTGACCGTGGCTCTAAACTTTGCCTGTTTCCCACCTCTTTTATGGGTTGAATGGGGTTCTATTGCAGCGTCCTAATTTTGTGGTAACGTACAGTGTGAACACCAGTATTGGTCGGCAACATTTTGCTCAGCTTTGCCTTACATAACATAAACCAAATTAAGTAAAATAAAATAGTGTTAAAATTCAACGTAATTCTTTTTTGAAATAGTCTTTAACATTCCAATATAAAATATTCCATATTTCAACTAAAACCAAATTATATTAAGAATTCGGAACTGGAACGCAGCACTATGCCTTTTGTTTGTTAAATTATTGTAGGTGTGAACTTATTGTTTCAAAGCTTCTAGTAGCTATTAAGAGAAAACTGAATTTAAAAGAAAATACTATATAAAACTAAAATGTAGAAAATAAATATCACACCTAAATTTCCTTGCGAAACTATTCCTCTAATTGCGAAAAATGGACCGATTTCTATATACACTGAAGTAATGCCTGGCAGTGATTCCTGAATTCACGAAATGTAATTTTTTAATTGAGTGAAAAACTGTCCAGGCCAGTATTCGAACCAGCGAACTTTCGATTTAACCATTTAAGCGGCCTGCATAATTTTCCATTCATGTTCAACGATACATAATATAGTAGGCTATGGAAAGTATTTAGAATTTTTATTTGACAACTTTACATATTTATTTATCTTATATACTTCAAAAAATTAATTTTAATATTTATTTTCTGTAAGATCAGCCGTTGATTAAAAAAAATTACATGACAGAAAAACACGGTTAGGACGCTTAAAGGGGGCTACCAATGCTCTGCCAACCGAGATATTCACCTAAAGAACCTTATTGATTATGACATATGGCCTGATAGCTTAAGCCTAAAGATCCCTGTTTCGAGTCCTGGTCTTGACTCTTTTTCATTCAATTTGAAAATTACAAATGCTGTATGAGACCAGATGTCATAATCAATAATAGTCCAGGCAATAGAGACCGTATAAGGACTCTACCTAGCAAAATTAATGGTAGTACTGGAAATCGGCTTTCTAGATGTTTTTTGGGTCGCTGAATCCGAATTTGTAACTTCCCACCAAAATTTCCCCCGGCAACCCCCCCCCCCAAATTTCGGTAAAAAGCCCCCCAAAAAAGGTTTTTATTAAAAAATTCCATTTTTTTATTATTTTAGGGGAAAAGTAGCTAGACATTCCGAAAGTAGACAAAATTTGCAACAAATTAGATATATGACATTATGACTTAGGATGAAGGGGAAGGGGGACCTGCCTCGGAACATGCGCGCTGTGCTGCGTAAACTAAGTTGCGCAATTCCACTTAACCACTCACACGTTTACATTCGCCCTCCCATCTCCCCTCCGAACTTTCTCTATAAGGTTTACTTTAAGATTTTTCGGTCGCTGAATCCGAATTTTTAACTTTCCCCCCAAAATTTCCCCCCCCCCGAAACCCCCCTCAAATAGCTGTTTTTAACTTAATTTTTTTATTATTTTAGGGGAAAAGCATTATGAAATTCAGAAACTAGACAAAATTTGCAACAAATATGATATATGACATTATGACGTAAGATAAACGGGGAGAGAGGGGGCTGCCTCGGAACATTCACCGCGCGCTTTTCTCAAAAACAAATTTTTTTCAAAAAATCAATTTTTTGGGGTGCTGCCGGGTGAAATTTTGGTGGGAAGTTACAAATTCGGATTCAGCGACACAAAAACCATCTAGAAAGCTGATTTCCAGTACTACCATCAATTTTGCCATATAAAATCCCCTATTGCCTGGACTTCATCATTTAGTGGACGTAGTGCCGCAGTGCATGTTCCGAGGCAGCCCTCACCCTCCCAGTTCATCCTAATTCATAATGTCATATATCCTATTTCTTGCAAATTTTGTCTAGTTTCTGAATTTCCTAATGCTTTTCCCCTAAAATAATAAGAAATTTAAGTTAAAAACAGCTATTTGAGGGGGTTTCGGGGGGGGGGAAATTTTTGGGGGAAAGTTAAAAATTCGGATTCAGCGACCAAAAAATCTTAAAGTAAACCTTATAGAGAAAGTTCGGAGGGGAGATGGGAGGGCGAATGTAAACGTGTGAGTGGTTAAGTGGAATTGCGCAACTTAGTTTACGCAGCACCGCGCGCATGTTCCGAGGCAGATCCCCCCTTCCCCTTCATCCTAAGTCATAATGTCATATATCTAATATGTTGGAAATTTTGTCTACTTTCTGAATTTCTAGATACTTTTTCTCTAAAACAATAAAAAAATTGATTTTTTTTTATAAAAACCTTTTTTGGGGGGCTTTTTACCAAAATTTGGGGAGGTTGCCGGGGGAAATTTTGGTGGGAAGTTACAAATTCGGATTCAGCGACCCAAAAAACACCTAGAAAGCCGATTTCTAGTACTACCATTAATTTTGCTAGGTAAAATTCCCTATTGCCTGGACTATAAGGTTTTCTGGGTGAATTTTGCCCGGCAGATTTGCCCAGGATAGCTCTATTGGCAGAGCTTTAGCATCTTCAACCGAAAGGTCCCTAGTGCTAATTCTGGCTTGGACACTTTTTCACTCAGATGGAAAATTACAACTCGTGCGATTTATTTACCAATTGGAATAATTGTGTTAAAATTAAAGAAGACTATTGCGAAGTTAGCCACATTACAAAACAGCTCATAGGAATAAACTTAAAGCGATTTTCGTTGAGTAAAATATTTAAAAATGCAGTTTAGAGGAATTTCGAGAGATTAATAAACTACCGAATAGGCTTCGAGTTAACGCTTTGTTCTCGGTGGTGGTCGGAGGAAGAACGAGAATCCAATATACGCCTATATATACACCATGGAGATTATTATCCCAGATATATAAGACAGTTTCACATGGACTAAGCATTAGAAATTTAATCTTTAATTTCTCAGGTCACAAAACAAACTTAGAAAATCGAGAAAGAATAAAAAAATATCATGTTTCTTTTTTTTTTTTTAAGATTTAAAGTTAAAATCTTGTAGATTTTTGAACGTATGATTATATTATTCATTTAAATTTCGTTTCTATTTATATTAAGTTTTCATTGTTTAGATACTTGGTATTATTTATCAAATAGATGTTACAGGTTTACATTTACTATAAAAGGATTTGTAAATTTATAAACGTACTAAGTAACATCAGTGTAAAAAAAAAAATCCGACTAGTTTTCCTGTAGGAATCGGAAAAATAGTTGACCTTATCGTACTGGAAAAATTTCCGACCCAGATCGGAATAAAATCCGTAAAATACCGTTTTATTGACTATTTCCTCTTTTTTTAAGGATTTTATCCCGATATGGGTCGGAAAATTGTCCGGTACGATAAGGGCAACCATTTTTCCGATTCCTAAAGAAAAACTGTCGGATTTTATTTTTTTTACAGTGATGATTTGCATTTTAATTAAATATATTTCACGAATAGAGAATGTAATTAAAGTAATGGCATTATCTTTTACTTTTGCCATAAACAGCATTATAAGAGCATTTATCATTTTATATCTGGGGACTTATTAAACTTCTCTTAAAGGCTTTTTATAAACTTAAAAATTCCGTAGACTTTCAGTTTGGCAAAAATAATTTTATTTTTCTTTTTTAGTTTATGAATACGCTTTAAGCTTATAAGTATCATTAAAAAAAAAAAAAAAAAAAAAAAAAACGAAAAAAAAAAAAACAGCAATTACAATGATGTTACAAGTACTTCAAATTTATACAACGTCGTTAAGTTACACTAAATATAAAACTTTAAATCGAGTTTTCTCATAATGAGAATTTTCGTCAAGTTGCTATATTCAAAATGTTCCATGCGTCTTATTTTCTACCCTATTTTAATAATATTAAGTATTACTGTTTGCAGTTTGCTATATTTCAAAACTTAATATTAATATACATGCATTAGCATACATAAAAGGAAAATGTGGTAGTTATATAAATTTATTCCGTGAAGTTTCAAGAAGTGTAAATATTGGAAGTTTATTATTATTTTTCTAAATATATTAGTATAATTTTAAAATGCATACAAACTTTTGTTGCAATATTATAACGCTACCATTTAACAAAACACCAGGTTACTAAAGCCAAATATAATGCGCATCGGACACTTTGAATTTGAGTGATTAATTAACATATTTTAATTAGTAACGTAATTAATTACACACATTTTGTAATAAAATTGATTAATTTACTTTGAAAACATCTGAATTATGTGTTCAACATTTCCGTACAATGAAAAATGAAAAAAAAAATCATTTTGAACGTCCACTGTTCGTTTAAACTAACTCTTTTATTTGCTTAAATGTAGTTGTTATTTAGAAAAATCGCAATCCTTTGAAGCAAACTCTGAGATGTTTTAATACAGCACTATTTTGCTTAGATGTAATTACGCTTGTATCACATGTAAAATAAAATAAAAAAAAATTAATATTTACAAATAGAAAAAACTTTCTACAGGAATTCTGAGGAGTTTTTACGTAACATCATCTTGTTTGATTGCTATCTTACTCATAACACGGATAATATCTTTAAAAACAGTTTTTTAATTATTTTAAGATAATAATACTGATTGGTAATTAAATCAAACGACTTGTAATATTTCCATCTGAGTGTCCAGGTGTGCAGTCCTGAGTTCAAACATAGGAAATTAACACTAGATTATTTTTTTCACAATTATGGTAATTGGTAAGTAAATCATATGATATGTAAATTTCCAACTGGGTGAAAACTTTCCGCACCAGGATTCAAACAAGGGATCTCAAGGCTGAATCCGCCAATGCTTTAACAGCCGAACTATCGCCAACGAATATTTTGGATCTAATTCAACAAGCTAACCTTATTGATTGTAGCATCTGGTCTGATAATCCAATTGTGCTAAAATTAATGTAGTATAATTAAGTATCCTGCGATTTTCTTTAGTTTCATTACCTGCGATTTATTCTGGTGATGTTATTCAGTTATCAGACCAGATGAGACCAGATGCTATTATTAATAAGGTTAGCTGGGTGAATTACACCCACCAGATTCGTCCTGGATAGCTCAGATACTAGAGCATTGGCGGCTTCAGCCAAGAGATCCCGTGTTCGAATCCTGCTCCGCATATTTCCGGCGTTTTTTTTCTCCCAGTTGAACGTTACATCACATACAGGAACTTAATTCAAGCTGCTGTCAACCTTGTAACTGATCTGTCCTGGACAAATCCGGCGGTCACATTTCACTCAGACAATCATTTGCAATGAAATCGTATCTGTCATCTTAAACCGTTTAACAGAATAAACTGTAAATAAAAGAACTCTTATAATTCTTCGATGAGTAATTATAATTAGTTATTTTAACACAATCATATCGGGAAAGAACTCGTACGAAATGCATTTTTTATCACTTGGTTGGAACAATTTACAACTCGTATGATTTCTATTTGAAAAATATATCACTTTAATGTTCATACTCTCTCACAAAGTTACATTATAAATTCGATCTTCCGTGAGAAAATCAATCCTGAGGCATTTCCGATTGCGTTATTGAAATTGATTTCAGATAAAAAGAAAAAAAATAGTGCATGAAAAGTAAATGCAAATCCATCTAGAAAGTCTGATTTTTCATATCCCTTTTAGCTGAATTAAATAGAATAAATTGATCACGTTTTGGCAGTGAACACAGATGAAATTAGAAAAATACATTTTTTAGTTTTAGCATTTAGCATTTTTTATATTAATGAGTTTAGTGCAATTAAAAAAAAGGCATGTTTTCAAATACAGTGGAATAGTTATAATTCGATTAATTGGAACAAAATATTAAGTTATATTCTTTGCATTAGAACTAATACTAAAATATTATATTCCGAAATGTCTGAATATAATTATTATTCAGATGATGAGATTCATTTCTTTATAAAATGTAATTTTTCAACATTAAAATATTTATTTCATTTTATAGTCCAATTCCTTCTGCACTATTTTTCTCAATATTACAATAAAGGTAAAGCACTTATGTGTTTAAGATTAATTTACTTCTAATAATTTTAATTTAAAAATGTATTTAATGTTTATAATTTAGAGCGTTTAAAACAGTTCAAATTATAAAAAAAATATGTCTTTTCTAATATTAGATAAGATTCCTTCTTCATTGGTTACAAAGAAAACTATTCTCTCTCTCTCTCTCTCTCTTTCTATCTCATAATTTCCACGTAGAATAATTCAAACTTTTATCATGTAGTATCCAAATAACAAGGGTTCTACCAACTTAAAAAAAAGGGTAGCCAGCAAAAATATCTTGCAATCAGTAAAAATATGCATCCTTCCTCCAGACATACATATACATACATTGCTGTCAGTTTGTCTCATTTTTTAATTTAATTATGAATTTTCAAAAATCTAAATCCTTTTATCTGTTGATTGCAAGTATAGTAGTAATACTACAGCTTGAAATATCTTAACACATGAACTCGGTTAATAAAATAATTTTAAAATATAATTTATTTTTTAAGCAAAACTTATCAAGAAACAAACGATATTTAATAGCAGACAGTTAATAATATATAAAACACATTATTATTACAATATTAAATAAATTATTGCAGACGTTACAAACCTTAACTAAGCTCCGCATCAGTGCAAATATCAAACGCAAACTAAAACTATTGTATACAAATATTCACGCTCAAAATATGCAATTAAAATAATAAATCAGCGTGGGGTAATACGTCAGAATAGGATGATATGTTCTTGTGGAATTGCACATGTTTAGTTTAGGGGAGTTTTATGAAATCTTGTAAACAAAACCTTGTAGAATAATTCATCTTTTATAATCACAGCAGTAAGATTTTATCATTTCATTATTTTCGAAATCTACGATATAGTCGGTGTGTATATAATGATGAACCTTTACACGTTGCTCGAGTAGCATCTTTCCGGCCTTAGCATGTATTCTTGGAAAGTCCCCTGCCAAATTTTGATTTTATATTAACTGATATTAAAAATATGATGGTCTTACTTTAACGTATACTCCATTGTGATTTATTATTTCAAATGCATATTTTGAACGTGAACATGTGTAAACAATGGCATATTCGAATGACATTTGTACATATCAGGACTGGTTAAAAGCTTGAAATGTCTGCATTAATTTATTTTATTTTGTAATATTAATTTATTTTTAAGTTTCTAAAATGCCTGATATTAAACGTCTTTTTTAAATTTTAAATTTTGATTAGGTCTTAATATGTTTAGTTATGAAAAATCTTATCAACATTATGCAAACGAAATGCATATTATAATGTTTGAATGAATACAGTATGCAATAATTATGCATATCATAGGAAAATCAAATGTTCTTAACTAAAGTTAATTCTTTAAGAAAGTATTTTAAAAGTCATTACTTATCAAACAAACAAAGAACTGCTGTAAAGTAACCTTAAAGAATCCCGCAAGCATATCCTTAAAGTAGCAGTTTTAGGACTCTTTACAATAGATAAGCTACATAACAAACATATTTTTCCGCACTGTAAAAAAACCACTGCAGATTTGCCAGAACAAACTCTATCACAGTGAATGTGCTCTATCTTTCTTTGGTTTCCTGACTTTCTTTGGCTCGCAATTTGGACGCATTTTTTTACAGCACAAACTGCTGGCGTCCAAATTGCCAGCACATGGTGCTGTTAATTTTACGCAATTACTGTATTTTCCATGTTAATATAGTCAGGAAACCAAAGAAAGATACAGCACATTCACTGTGATCGAGTTTGTGCGCGAGATGAACAGTACTTTGTATTGTAAAAATGTCGTTTTTTTTTTTTTTTTTTTTTTTTTTTTTTTTTTTTTTTTTTTTTTTTTTTACAGTGTGATAAGTTTACTATCTCAACACATACTTTTAATTATGGTTTTTCCAGTAAAATACTAAATTAAAAAAAAAAAAAATGAGATATTGAAAATATAGTCGCTAATTGAAATATTTTGGACCGCCAGTTGTGACAGGGCATCTGCATTTGTAGATCATGTTACGCTATTTAACCAATAGTAACTGTTCACAGAAAATATTCATTGTGATCTATTAAAGAAACATTAAAGACCTAGCAACCTACTGTTCATTGAAAATTGTTAATGTTCTTTACCTTTATTATAGAATAGTTTTTTTACGACATACACTCTAAATAAAAAGGTGTGACTATTCATCCCGGAGGAGTGAATATTCACTCTATCGCAGAGAAAAAATACACCCAAACTCATTAGAGTGGCTATTCACTCTGAATTTTTCACTTTCTGAAGGAGTGAATACCCACTCCTGGGAAGTGAATAGTTACTCTAACCAGGGGTGAATAATCATTCTTTCGAAGGAGCGACTATTCCCTCTTGCTAAAGGAGAGTGTTTTTTTTTTTTTTTTTTTTTTTTTTCACAAAAACTACGATTCTCACTCCTTCTTAGAGTGACTATTCACTCTAAGGAAAAGTGCGTTTAATAACAAATCGGCGTAATTTCCAATGTTACATTATAAAATGAAGTACTTGAAAATTAAGAAGTGACATATTTTGGTGCTTTTCACTATTTTACTCCAAATATTAGGTTGTAACGAAAGTTTTCCGCCAAATTACCAATACATAATACTAATTATACTAAATATAGTTATCTGTAATTTTATATTTAACCACCACTCCGCCAAACCTTCACAGTATCATATGATACAACACTAGTACCTAAATCTGCACACTTTATTCGGTGACATTCTGTAGCTCACTTTTTGCAACAGAACTGGAATTAAATGATGGTTCTAATCTATCAGCGAGATAGTTCCTTTTCAGACACATTGTACTTTAATGATAACGATATTTTTTACAAATTTCACAGCACAGTGTTATAAAGAAAGTCTCTTTATTTCAAATGAAAAAATCGTTTGACAAAACACGGGCAAACACGTCAACGCGAACTGTTTTCACAGACTGTATTAGCTGTGGCGGGAAACTTTCGTTACAACCTGATATATTGGTTCAAAATTGATCGGAAAATTTTTAAAGCGTATAATGTCAGTCTTTCACTCCGTTCAGCTGAATGAGATATTTTTCTCTCGACAATGGAGTGAAATATCTCACTCCTTTCTAGGGAGTGGAAAATTCCACTCTTTATGGAGAGTATTTTCATAAAATCAACTCCAAAAAGAGTGAAGATGCCTGTCACTCTTTCAATGAATAAAATTTCCAATCCTCCCAATTTTAGTGTGTATGAATTATGCGTCAATTCGATCTATAAAAAATATTTCCAGTTTTTAATTAATGTTTATTTCTTGAACATATTGAAAAGGACTGGGTATAAAGTTCCCAAATTCTGGATATCGTACTCGTAGTTTAAACGGTAGAGCACTTAGAGCGCTATTTAAAGGGTTCCGGATTCAATTCCCGGCTTGGACATATTTCACTCCTTTCGTTCTACGCTTAGTGTGAACACAATGTGATTACACAATGTGAGAAATCACGTATTAAATATTCATATTCAAAAAGACACATATAAACTTTATTTAATTTTCCTCATCCTGTTATAAAATGCAGCATGGTATATATCTAAAACAAATGAGGAATTCAATTTGTTATTCACTAAAAATATGATAAGTATTTTATAAATTTTTTAGATTTCATAAATCTTACGTAGCATTTAAAAATAAATTTTTATTGAAGAAATAATTTTTACCAAAAATAATTATATTGAAATATCTCCGCTAAAAAAAACTAGTCGTTGGGGGCCTCCGTAATACTTACCCATCATGGATATACATAATATAAAATATGAAAACAAGTAATATAAAAAAAAATAAGTCAATTCCTACTTAGGTCATCAAAGAAAAATTTAATATAATCCCTTAAGCTAATATTAGTTTTTGTTGCATTAAAATCTCTCAATTTGTTGATTTTCTGTAAGCAAATAAACACTATTGGTTTACAATGGAAGTCTATGAGAATTTGGCGAAGTATTAGAAATATCGCCAAGTTAGCGTTACTTTTAGCGACTCATTCTGATCGCCAAATTTGGTGATATATCGCCAAGTTGGCGATAAAATTGGCGGTATTTGGCGACAGAACAGTGTCCCCCTATGGTAACCCCCTTAGAGATATGAAGATGCATTAAATACTGTTTCAATAGCCAGTGGCCGCTATTTTGCTTCCCATATAAAACTAAAATTAATTAATTAAAAATTAATATTTGTTAAATATTATAAATCAAATTTGGCGATATACTGCCAAGTAGGCGACAAACTTGACGGCATTTGGCGACAGAACAGGGTTTCCCCTATGGTAACCGCCCTTATGGGTATGAAGATGCATTAAATGCTTGACATTTACGATAAGCCATTACTGGCATTTAATCTTATACTTTGGCGATAGTTTTTCGGTCGGCGGGATAATCGAGTAGTACCGAATTGCGTAAAAGAAACATCCTTATAACTCAAAAAGTTCTAATCATATTAACTAACAGTTTACTACGTCGGATTAAGCGTCTCATTTCCAATCAAAATATATCTTTGAATTGGAATTTGAATGAAATACAGGATCATGAAAAATCGAAGAGTGTGAAAAATACGATTACAAATAGCTCGGCAACTAATTATCCGATCGAGTCCATTCATGATGCAAAATTTATGTTTGTTTATTGTGTTTTATACTTACTCCTTCAAATAAACAATTTCGAAAATTTTTGTATACCTTTTATCAGAAAAAATATTTCGGGAGTCCGAAAAAAATAGTTTCGGATAATCGAGGTTACTGATATTCAATAGTCTTCTTTCCATTATCACTCCCTAAGTACACACCGTATTTCAAGTCTCTATCTCAGTTTGTTCGGGAGATAGAGCGATTACAGACACACACACCGACACGCATACAGACGGACACATTTTTTTTTTTTTTTTTTCTAAAAATATGTTTTCGAAATCTCCAGTGTCTGAAACGTGTAAATCCGTCAAAAAAATTTTTTCGAATTTTAAATCGATTACAAGACTTACCCTATACTACGTATGATGGGTAAGTAAAAAAGAGAGAAAAACAACAGATTCAAGAAAGTCTAAAAATAAAAGTAGTCTGTTTTCAACTTTATGTTTTAAAACATTTTTTTTGTTGAACGTATATATCTTTCATATTTAAACATATCAATTTGACCATAACAGAACTCTAAAAATTTGCACGATAACAGAACTCTAAAAATCCGCACTTAAAATTAAGAAAATATACTTTTTTAGCTTTTTATGTAAGACTAGCAAACTCCCCGACGTTATCTGGAACAAAGAAGACTAGTTTATTTTCTTTGCTTTCTTTTTTCTATAATAGGGGTGTCCGCCCCCCTGCTCGCTACGCTCACCAACCCCCGTGTATTCGCTTCGCTATTCCATTCGGTATCGCGAAGCAATCCCTATTTTTTAGCCAACCCCAGACGTAATTGTTTCGCGTTTCCATTCTGGATCGCTTCGCGATCCCTTATTTTCTATGCATTCAATTTTCAGATTCCACTTGGTGAAAACGCGCTCATCGCTAATTTGTTGTTACAGTAAATAATCTTATCGTATAAATCTCCTCTCCTCTGAAATTTTCACTTCGCCGCCTTTTTTCCGTCTACATATATGTGTAAAATTACACATATAGAGTTACGAAAATTGAAAATAGTTAGTGTTTGTGCTTAAAATAATGTAAATAGTTCAATTAAGCTCTATTCATAAGCTAATATTAGTTTTTGTTGCATTGAAATATCTCAATTTGTTGATTTTCTGCAAGCAAGTAAACCCTATTGTATTTCAATGGGAGTCTATGGAAATTTGGCGAAATACTGGAAATAGCGCCAAGTTGGCGTCACTTTTGGCGACTAATTTTGGTCGCCAAATTTGGCGATAAACGTGCGACGTTTGGCGACAAATCCGGATCCCCCCCCCCCCCTTATAGCGTCAGAAAGCTCTGACCAATCAGAAGCGCTTCGCAGATTGTCATTGGTCCATTTCCAAAGCATTACTTTTTTTATATAGAGAAGGATTTCCATTCAGGTATCGTGGAGGAGAATTTTAAACTGCAAAAATATACTACATATATAAAATCCATATCCATAAAATATCATTTTTGATCTATTGAATATTCATTATATTTCTATGATGCACGAATGAATATTACTTTTTGACTTACTACCAAATACAGCTTTATATGTTGAAGTACATAAATATTCAGCATATTTTGTTTAATAAAAAGTATAGAAAAAGTCGATACAGGACCTTCTATACAAGGTTTTTTCCCCTTGTAATTTTTTTCTGAATCAGGATGAAGGAAATTTAAAAGTATACATAAAAAGGCAAAAAATATGAAAACAGCGTCCAAAAAATATACTTTTAAAATAGTAAACATTAATTTTTTTAAACAAAAAATACCTTAACATCATACTTTTTTAATTAAAGGTATCGAAAAAGTCGAAAAATGACCTTCTATATGAGGGTAACCTTTTCCCTCCGAGCCACGGGGAGGGCAATTTAAAAGTACAGAAAAAACGGAAAATATGAAAAAAAGTCCAAAAAGTACTTTTTTGAAATAGTAAATATTAATATTTTTGAAACAAATGTTACCCTTACAACCAGAAAATGGCCAACTAAAAGTAGATATAAATATATTTTTTTTATTTAATCCTTTATCTACTGAAGGTACTTTAATTTGAGAACAAAACGATTGAATATTTATATTCTTTTCTGATTTTCACGCAAACTTTTTTAACTGTATTCCGATAACCTTTTAACTCTTTACTACTGACGGCACGTATAAGTATCACTCACTTTAAACCTTCATCCCATATTATTACAAATACATTACTAATATTCTAACGGCACTTCGCAAAAACACTCTTTTAACTCCACTTTATCCGGACACATGGCAGGCAGTAGTTCTAGGTTTTTTATTTTAGCGAGGAAAGAGGCTATCTTTGAAGCAGTCGATGTGTTTTGTGCCGTCATTGTGTACAGATTGTCAAGCTCGTCTTTTTATTGCTGAAAACACAGTAAAGGATATAAGATAAGTGTTGAATTTTTTTATGTGTTCATTTTGATCTTTGAATACAAGACTAGCTATTTCAGGTAGTTATCCATCTTTTCATCTACTTTAAAATGTAGTGTAGTAATAATTTAGTATTTCTGTTCTGTTACATTATTATTTTTTATTGGAACTCGAAAAAAGTTCTGGCACAGACTATTTTTAGCTATGCTAGAAATTGCATATGTAAATTCATATATTGCATATGTGGAGATGCGAGAGAGCATGTTGTCCCTCGAATATAGACGTGGCATAACTAAAGAACTGCTAACAAGATCGAAACCTAAAAAAAGTAGTTTTTTTAACCCTTTCAGGGGCAAAGCATTTTCAATGCTAAAGTGTTGAAATAAATGCTTGGCACCGAATTTGGCAAAAAAAATATTTATAAATAAGAAAAAGGCTATATTTCACATACTTATTAAATCGAAAATATTTTTCCAAACTTCTGGTGCCATTTGAAATATTTTGTGGGTTTTCCGTTACAATATTTTAATCATAGTGTACTGACGGCTCTTAAAATTACCACTTTAATTAATTACCTCTAAGGAATTAAATTTCTTACTGTGAATATTTTTTTATGTTTTTCATTTAATTTCCATTGTAGTAACTGAAAAAAAAAAATTAGATGAAAAAATTTGCAGTAGATCATAATGAAGTAGATAAAGGGTTAACTTCAAATTTGTCCCGAGACAATTTATATGCAATTATATTTTAATGCTGTTGATTGATATTACTATTGATGCAGAAAATATATCTTTTTTCTTCAAATACTTCCAGAAAGGTACCGCCAACAAGAACGTATTTTCTTTTTTTATCTTTTATTCTGTAGCGACTTCGACGTTTGTATTTTGCGGATGCCGAAAAAAATCGGAAAGTCTACTACTTATGTGCTTGAAGAAATATGTTTTCCCTGGACATGCATCGAATTGATCATAACGCCAAAGAATTGCGAAAAATTTAATATCTTTCTTTAGAGACCGATGAGGGCTTTTAATTAATATATCGATTAATTTAAAAAAATAAATAAAAATGGGATTCTCAGTTTCATTCGGACATTATTTCAAAGTTTTGAAAAATGCAATATTTTAACTTTAGTTATGGACATGTTCACTTCATGTTTGTACCAAATATCTGAACAAATATCAGAAACTGGATATATAATAAAATTATATTATTTTGGGTAAAAAAAAAAAAAAAAATAGTAAACAAATAAAAGTGCCCAGTTAAACTGATGGCATTGAGCTCACATGCTTTTCACACTAATTGTATATTATTTTCTTATTTCAAAGAATAATGCTCCTCAAAAAATAAATGAAGGGGGATTAGCCCCCGTTTCCCCCTTTTATACTTAACCAATGAACCTCCGAATCAAATGAAGGAAGCGCCATATCGGAATAAACTGGTATATCAAATTTGAAGTAAATCGAATAATTCTGCATGAAAAACCCATTTATCTAAATTAAAGGGAGGGGGACTAGCCCCCGTCCCCCTTTTATACTTAACCAATAAACCTCAAAATCTAATCAAGGCAGCTCCTTAACATAATATACCGGTATACCAACTTTGGAGTAAATCGAATAACTCTGAATAAAAAACTTATTTATCTAAATTAAGGGCGGATCTAGCCCCCTTTCCTTCCTTTATACTTAATTAATGAACCTCCAAATAGAATCAGGGAAGCTCCTTAACATAATAAACCAGCATACCAAATTTCGAGCAAATCGAATAATTCTGCATGAAAACCCCATTTATCTAAACTAGGGGGGGGGGGGTACCACCCTTTCCGCCCTTTATATTTAACTAATGAATCTCAAAATATAATCAAGGCAGCTCCTTAACATAATAAACCGGCATACCAATATCGAGCAAATCGAACAATTCTACATGAAAAACACATTTATCTAAATTAAGGGGGGTAACCCCCCCTTTCCCCTCTTTATACTTCAGTAATGAACTCCCAAATTTAAGCAGGGAAGTTCCTTAACATAATAAACCTGTATATCAAATATGTAGCAAATCGAATATTTCTGCATGAAAAACCCATTTATCTAAATTAAGGGCGGATCTAGCCCCCTTTCCTTCCTTTATACTTAATTAATGAACCTCCAAATAGAATCAGGGAAGCTCCTTAACATAATAAACCAGCATACCAAATTTCCAGCAAATCGAATAATTCTGCATGAAAATCCCATTTATCTAAACTAGGGGGGGGGGGGGGTACCACCCTTTCCGCCCTTTATATTTAACTAATGAATCTCAAAATATAATCAAGGCAGCTCCTTAACATAATAAACCGGCATACCAGTATCGAGCAAATCGAACAATTCTACATGAAAAACACATTTATCTAAATTAAGGGGGGTAACCCCCCCTTTCCCCTCTTTATACTTAAGTAATGAACTCCCAAATTTAAGCAGGGAAGTTCCTTAACATAATAAACCTGTATATCAAATATGTAGCAAATCGAATATTTCTGCATGAAAAACCCATTTATCTAAATTAAGGGCGGGACTAGCCCCCCTTTTCTCCCTTAATCCTTAAACAATGAACCCCCAAATCTAATCAAGGCAACCCCTTTACATAATAAAGTGGTATACCAAATTTGGAGCAATTCGAACAATTCTACATGAAAAACTCATTTATCTAAATTAAGGGGGTAGCCCCTTTCCCCCCGTTACACTTTAGTAATGAACTTCCAAATCTAACCAGGGAAGCTCCTTAACATAATAAACTGGTATACCAAATTTGGATCAAATCAAATATTTCTGCATGAAAAACCCATTTATCAAAATTCAGGAGGTGACTAACCACCCTTTTCCTCCCTTTATCCTTAAACAATGAAGCCCCAAAACTAATCAGGGAGACGCCTTATCAAAATGAACAGGTTTACCAAATTTGGAGCAAATCGAAAAATTCTACATGAAAAACCCATTTGTATAAGTTAAGAGGGAGCTACCCCCCTTTCCCCCCTTTATACTTAAGTAATGAACTTCCAAATCTAATCAGGGAAGCGCCTTATTAAAATGAACCTAGTAAACAATTTGAAGCAAATCGGATATTTCTATCAAGAGTTATCGCGTTACGTACGTACATACAGACAGGCGGGCACATAAGCTCTCAGACATTGATAGCCTGTGAGCTAAAAATCTCTGTTTTTTTTTTCCCAATAACGTTTATATTTGGCTAAGAATTGTATGGAATTATTTTACTTTGCCAGTAAGAATATTAAAATAAGACTGTATGCTAGGATATAAGCAGGCTAGCGAAAAATATAGACCCCAGAATTTTCTTTTAATGATGCACTTTGAGAAGATTAAAAGATCAAAATATAAAATTTTCAAAGAAAACAAGTTGGAAATAGCTCTCCAAACATGGCAAATGAGGTAGGTGCGTTCGTACTATAAGTAGTTTTATAAATATTATTTACACCGCATATTGTACTGAATGTATTTTTTAGTGCACTTCATAGTGCATATCCATTTCAGCCAATTCGGAAGGCTGTAACATCATTAAAATGCACTTAATTTGTATTATTTTAATTATTCTTAAAATGCAATAATTTTTTTCCCCATTGGCCGTTATGTAACGGAAAAATTTGACTACGCCTGTAATTAAACTATACATCCGATTTTCATAAAATTTGAAATGACGCGACAAAATATTGCAACTATTATATATTTAAATTTTCAGACCATTCGGTTGTTTAGTTTTTGCTCTGTTAAATGCGGACGGACGGACAGACGGACTGAACGACAACTATAGGTGTTACGTATTTATATAATTACGAACGCACCTAAAAATGAAAGCATGTGAATAAACATTTACGTCTATTGATAAGTAGTAATCTCACAAATGCATATTTGAAGGGAAATAAATAAGATCTAACTCTTACACATTTACACAGAAATGTACAAACATCCTTTAAATACTACATTGATAGATTTGCACATTTAGAAAAACTATTTTTCTATACCTCTAACATATTGAGAATCAGAGAGAAAATTTTACTATACGATGTTTCGCAAAAATATTTTTTTATACGTTTTTATTTCCAATGGGTTATTTTGGAAATATTTGCGATTTACTAAATTTTTCCGTGTTCACGCGCGTGTATGTGTATGATTTCGCATTAATATTTACTACTATTATGAAATATGATTATTTTACATACGTATGAACACTAAAGCACACTGACAATTAATAAAAATGTGATGTAGACGAAAATTTAAACTTATTTATTTATTGTGCATACTTTGAATAACTTTAAAGGATATTTAACGAATTGTGTGTAATGCTAATATAATACAATATCGTTTATATAATCAAATCCAAGTATTACTAAATCACACAATGCACATTAACGTCATATATCTGACATTGTCAGTAAGATACATTTTCTACCAGTAAAATGTAACTAAGAATATGAAATTAAAATTGCTCATAAGCGATATTTGGAAGAGAGGAACAATTCCCCAAAGGGTGATAGCAATATAATAATGAATGCTCTTGAATATATTAATATATAAAAAAGGATCTGAAAAAAAAAAACATTAAGGAAATCCATTGCTGTATTCCTATTTATGCAAAATTATGTCCAATTTCGCATTAACTACTAAACGTTTATTTAAAAAAAAAAAAAATCGAAAATACAATTTTAAATAAATATTTACTTTTTTATCTGAAATTCGAAGAATAATATTTTTTTAGAACAAATTATTAGGATTTCATAATTCCACCAACAGTTTAAACAGTAAAACTTTTGTTGCTCTTTTAATTCAAGTTAAAAAATATATTGCATTATTACTCATTACTAAATCGGAAAACATACGCATTTCTCATATATCTCCCATAGCCATCAATATATATTTTCTATCAGGGTAGCATTATCGTGAAAAGTATGCTTCAATAAAATGTTAACGTACAAGTAAAAACGAAATAAAAATGATTCAGAAGCTATATTTACAAGAGACGTACAAAACTTTAATGGCTTAAATTTAAACATGAATGCTTCTGAATATATTTAACAATAATTCTAAACTATATTACAGGAATTTATTGCGGATACATATTTATACAAAACTTCGTACCATATTGCATTTAATATTGAACATTTATTTGAAAGCACATGAAAGGAAGCTCAGTTTAAAGAAAAAGAAATTGAAAGAAATTGTAATTTAATAGATTACAACGACCATTTGGATTTTTTTTTATAAAAAGATTGCAAAATACCGTGGCTAGTGGATTAGAGCCTCTCGAGACATGGCCTTTTACTATCAATCGATTAAAGATTAGATTGTTTCCTTTTTCGCGTTCGTCTTTTATTCTGTAATCGATTTTCATGGGCTACATAATCAGTTGAAAACCTCGATTTTCATGGGCGACATAATCAGTTAAAGACCTCAATTTTTGCTTTGCAAGACGATTTTCATTTCGGCGTCGCTTTTTGGCTTTGGATTTTTCATATCTGATAATTTGCGCCTACCCATTTTGTAACTTTTTCAATTTTTAACGATTTTATGCCTTTCGATTACCTATTAAAATAAAAATTATTCTAAAAGTAAAGAACATCGTTGAATTTCGTAAAAAAAAAAAAAATAAAATGTGAGCATCATTTGGCCCCCAGTCTCGACCGAAAACAACAACCATTTTCAAATGTTTAAAAAAGAATTCTGGCAGAATTGGAATAATAGGAAGCGTTAATAAAACAAAATACTTATAATAGAATTAAGATTTGGTACATCTGCAATCTTTCTGTTATTGTGTTTCATTTTATTATTGTTTTATTTAGCTAAAAGGATTATCTGAATTTGTATCACTAAACCTTACAATATATGTACTAAATCGTATATTTGCTCTATATTTCCGTTTGTCAGGAGAACGCATTTTTAATCACGTTTGTATTATCATGAAAAATATGCTTTCCTGAATACAGGTGAGAATATATATTAGGGTGGTCCTTAAAACATTAACTTTTAAATTTTCTATGGGGCACCCTCCTATTTTGTTCTATGTATAAAATAAAGGCTTCCACAAAAATTTCAAAATTTTAAAACATTTTTTAAGGGTCGCTACCAAGGTTTGAATATTTAAAAATAAAATAAAAAATTGACATATTTTCTAATTTAATAATATATTATTAATACAAATCCATAGTCATTACCAAATTGAATCATGGTATGATATTAGGCTTTAAAGACTGTCATTTCTTTCAAGTTTCGACATATTTACGCAGTCTGTTGTCAAAACACAGACAGGAGTATTTCATGTCTACACTCTATTTCATCTGAACTTGGCAGCATTGTGAAAGGTAGAGAATCTAACATCCCGCCTTGAAAAATAGTTCTCCGTTATTTTTTAATCCTAATAGCTAAAATGCGTAAAAATGTATAAAATAATGTTTATAAATTATAGAATTTGATTATTTGATATCCATAAAATGTCGTACTAAATGTACATAATCGTATCAGAAACCGAGCAGAGTCCAAACCTTAAAAGAAGAGGTTTCGGCAAGCGTTCTTTTGACTGTTCACTGGGTTTTCAAAATTTTAGAAGGCACTTCAGGATCTGAAAATGTAGACATTGTCATTATCTTTTCAGATAATGAGAAAAGATAATGTATCTCATTATCTTTTCAGGAAAGGTATTGACCAGTTACTTGTTGTTCCAAAACTTCAACCAGGAACAGGTGAGGCAATAGCTTCTGCTGATAACGAAATATTGGAGTCGTGTGGAGTACCGAGCAAGTAAAATGTATGAGTTTTGATATAACCTTTGTTAATACCAGATTATCAAGAGAAGCTTGTCCTCTTCTGGAACAGAATATGAACAAAGAAATGAGTTGGATTGCCATCATCACATCCTTGAAATATTGTTTTTGTTCTTTATCTTTTATATGAAGTTTATTATATTCCTCCATGAGTGCTATCCCACTTTCGGCTACATCATTAACAACTTTGACCGAAGTCGCTAGTGCTTTACATGTCTTGTAAGATTCATTTTCATTTCAATTAGTCTATTTCAAAAAAGTGTGAAGGCAAATCTATAATTTAAAAAAAACCTCAGAGTATTGCTTGTTAGAAAATCTTGCAAGTCATTTTGGAGAATGACATCAGGATCAGCACGCATACGTTTCAAGGTTCATAATTTTCTTCATTTTTAAAAGCATGCACCATTTTTCTTTTACTTTCAAAAAAGACATCATCGAAAAAGTGCAAAAGTAACTAGTTCTTCTGTGAAGTACAGAAATGTCCTATGAACTTCTTCAAAGCACAGAAAGAAATGATTTCATTTTACGTTTTCATCTTTTTTCAAGTACTTCAGGAGCAATAAATTATTGGGCCTGATACCAGCTGTGAATGTAGATTTTCACCACAAACGAGCAAACTTGATGAACTCCAGATTCTTCCTGCTTAGAGAGTTTAAACTGATTTCTAAATAAATAAATCTTGAACGAGTATATGGCCTTCACCATCCATGGAACCCGATACAATCCACCTGGCGCTCTAATGTAAACGCCCCTTTCGGGTACTCTTCCTAAGAAAATGATGGCAAGCTCTATCAGTTCCTTGTAATCGTCCTTGGTTGAAAAATCATTAAAATGATTTTGAGCAAATTCTGTAATTTCTGGCGCATTATGTGTTATTTTTTACATTGATTAAATTGTCAGTTATGGGAGTCTGAAATATGCCATAATCGATAGACATCCAAGAAATTTTAAATTGTTTCAATAACAGTATGTCTGTCCCGCTTGAAACTCAGAGAGACTTAACAACAACTTCCTCAAGCATAATTTCAAGGATGTGATGAAGGTAAGCCAAATCATTTCTTTGTTCATATTCTGATCCAGAAGAGCACAAGCGTCTCCTGATAATCGGGTATTAACAAAGGTTATATCAAAAGTAATATATTTTACTTGCTTGTAATCGCCACAACTCCAATGTTTCGTTAACAGCAGAAGCTATTGCCTCACCTGTTCCTGATTGAAGTTTTGGAACAGCTAGTTAAATGATCAGTACCTTTACCTGAAACAATAATGGGTAATCTGTCTACAATTTCAGGTCTTCTAAAATGTTGCAATACCAGTGAACAGTCAAAGGAACGCTTGCCAAAAACTCTTTTTTTAAGTTTTGTGCTCTGCTTTTGATATGAATATGGCCATTTAGTACGACATTTTACGAATATAAAAAAAAATCAAATCCTATAATTTATAAACATTATCTTATAAATTCCTACGCATTTTAGCTATTTAAGATTAAAAAATAACAGAGAACTATTTTTGAAGGCGGAATGTCAGATTCTCTACCTTTCACAATGCTACCGAGTTGAGGTGAAATGGAGTATCGAAATGAAATACTCCTGTCTGTGTTTTGACAATAGACTGTGTAAATACGTTGAAACTTGAAACAAATGACATTCTTTACAGCCTAATATCATACCATGACTCAATTTGGCAATGACTATGGATTTGTATTAATAATTTATTATCAGATTACAAAATATGTCATTTTTTAATTCTTTTTTAAATATTCAAACCTTGGTAGCGACCCTTAAAAAATATTTTAAAATTTTGAAATTTTTGTGGGAGTCTTTATTTTATACATAGAACAAAACAGGAGGGTGCCCCATAGAAATTTTAAAAGTTAATTTTTTAAGGACCACCCTAATAAAGATTATATAATATATATAAAAATAATATATATATAAATATAAATATAAATATAAATATTTTATAAATATAAATATATATATAAATATTTATAAAATAAGAATATTCATATATGTTTAATTATTCAATAAAGAAACATAAAAGTAATATTAGAAATGTAATTTTTGTTAATTAAAATTGCCTTTAAATGCAGATTAAATATTAAAGCATCGTTGGCTTTATTTTAGATACCTATGCACACTAAATTTAAGTGAAAATTAATAATAATGAGTTGTAGATGAAAATGTACACTTATTTATTAATTGTACATATTTGAATAATTTTAATGCATATTTCACGAGCTGTGTAATGAACATATAATATAATATCGGACATATGATCAAACTCTAGTATACTAGGTCACACAATGCACATTTTTGTCATACATCTGCTATTGTCAGTAAGATACATTTTCCATCAATGAAATGTAATTAGTGAATATGAAATAAAAATGACTCGTAAGCGATATTTGGAAGATAGGAACAATGCCCTAGAGGGTTGAATATAATAATGAATGCTCTTGAGTATATTAAGAAATGATCTTGAAGTACATTACACTGAGGGATTTTTTTTATACCTATTTCTGCAAAATTGTGTCCAATTTTGCATTAACCACTAAATATTTAATGAAAAGTGTGTAATCGAAATTACAATTTCAAATAAATATTTTAATTTTTGCTCTGAAGTTCGAAGGAAACTTTAAAAAAAATAAATAACTAGGATTCCATAATTCTGCCAACAATTTAACCTCTTGAGGGGCGGTGGAATATATAATATCCCACCTAATTTTAATCAAGATTTATAGTGGAAACTTTTTATAATATTTTCATTCTATAACATTGCTTGAAAAAAGTTGAAAAATTGCTCTTCCTTATTTTGAAACAAAATTTTTCGTAATTTCTAGTGCGAGTCCAACATTACAGGAACACAATTACTTGCCCCTGAAAGGGTTAAACATGACAACTTTTGTTGTTTCTTTAATTCAAGTTTAAAAATATTGTATTATTACTCATCGATAAATTCGCAAAATATGCACATTTCTCATAGATTTTCCCTTGCCATTAAGATGCATTTTCTATCAAGGTAGCATTATCGTGATATATATGCTTCTCTGAAATGTTAACATAATAGCAAATGTGAAATAAAAATGATTCATAAGCAATGTTTCGAAGAGAAGTATAAAGCTTTAGAGGCTGAAATTTAAGCATGGATGCTTCGGAATATATTTGACGATAATTCTTCAATACATTACACGAATATATCGCTGTATACATATTTAAACAAAACTTCGTACAATATTACATTTCATATTGAACATTTATTCTAAAGCACATAAACGAAAACCCTGTTAAACATTTTAAAAGTTGTACAGTGGGATTTGAATAATGTGAAGCGTTAATAAAACTTGATACCTACAATAGAACTCAGATTTGATACATCTGCAGTACTTCTGTTATTTTGTTTGCTTTTCTTTTTTTTTTCAGGCTAACAGGATTATGTGAATTTGCATCACTATATCGTATAACATATGTATTTGTTATATATTTCCATTTGTCAGCAAAAGACACCCATTTTTAATCAGGTTAGCATCATTATGAGATATATGGTTTCCTAGGCAAGAATGAGAATATATATATGTTTATTATTTAATATGAAATGAAAAATTTATATTAGAATGTAGTTACAGATTTTATTACAATTGCTTAAAATGCAGATTAAATAATTAAAATATAAGTTTTAAGTGCGCTAGGTTCTACTTTGGAATCCGGTTGACTTCAAATAGAATTGTCGAGTGCAAGTTGGTAGGCTTAATTGTGGATAAAAATACAGGTTTCCTACGTATATACGAAGTTAATCCGGCTAATTTACTTTTTTTGTTAAAAAAAAAGTATGTGTGCTTTGATAATTCAATCCGGTAAAAGTCGAAATAATTCCTTGCGGATCGGAAAAAAGGGTGTCAGAGAAGTTAATTTTCTTAAAAATTGGTTTAAGCATAAGTAGCATTGTGAAAAAGATTGATGAGAAAGCCGGGAACTTTAGAAACTAAATAGAATGTGTTATTTCAGTATTTGCTGATATTCATGGACGAATTATACTCAGCTAGCTTTTAAAATTTACTAATACTATAATGTGGAATTAAAAATAAATGAGAATTTTCTGGAAATTATTCTTATGCTCAGTTAGCTCATATTTTAGAGCAGACATTTTGAGTTCTTTTCTTACTCATAGTCTTACTAATCGTTAATCTAGTAAATATCTTGTAGATATACGCAGGTAAGATAAACAGATCTACCTTATTACACAGAAAAGGTGTGGATTTTAATTCATAAAATTCTATCTGTTAACATTGATCATGATTTTACAATTTTTTTAAATCGACAAATTATGTATGTGAATTATTAAAAGAACACTAATGGACAAATACTTGGAGTTTTCAGTGGTGATATTACAGATCACTTTAGTAATGATACACATCAAGTCGGATTTTATAACGTTACAATGTTTTTGAATAGTAATAGTTAACACTTTACGGCTCAGAGTACTCTAGGTGCTAAAATATTGAAATAATTGAATGAAACCGGGACATGAGAACAAATTCTTCTGATGTCATGCAAAGCCTCTTCTTATGTACAGGGAGACTCTCAAAAGGTGGAAACATTAAACGTTAACAACACGTAATTTTTAAAATTTTCAAATTTAAAGCCAATTTTTCTTTAATAGTATAGTATGTCTATAAATGTAATATATTAATATTTTTAATAGTATGTCTACAAAATTATACACAAACATTAAAAGACAGCAACTATTCTGGAAAATTAATTATTAACCCCTTAACAGTGTGCCCGAGCTGGATTCGGACAAGAACACTTTGCTTGCTTCGATATTAAAAGCCTGGTACTAATTTGTAACTATAAATTTATCTTTATCGATTGTCAGATATTTTTCGATTAAATAGGGTAAATATTTTAGTATGGAAAAAGTGGTGTCCAGACCCATTTTTAATTTTTTTTGTAAGAAAACAAATGTCACAGTTAAGGGGTTAAAGCATTTAATTAGCAGTTGTGTACGTTACAAATTTTGGACATTTTTTCGCACGTACGTTACAGATTTTGGACGTTGCGCTTAGTATTTAAAAAATTCTTAAGACTAAGAATGTAGTAAATGTGTCCTATAATTGTATGTGTATAGATATATTTATGTATAATTAATTTTTCTTATCCAGTAATAATAATAATAAAATCAAATGCTTTGTCGCGTACGTTACTTTCGGACATAACAAAGTACAAAAAAATTCTTTATAGAAAAGTCCTTCTATCTTCAAAAAAGCAATAAATCAGCCTGCCATCTCTTAACGAAATTATCAAAAATCATCCGTTTCCTTTATGCATTCGTTGTTTACCATTAGAACCACCTGGAAAAAAGTTAAAACTCTATTTCTTAGTGGCACATGGGAGCAGTTAACGATATGAATGTCCGAAATTGGCCTCTTTAGCATAAAATAATAAAATTTTAATATATTTATACAAAGCTTTTACAATAAATAATGTCATTTTCTGTCTCTGAATAGAATTAAAAACTCAGTGTAAAAAAATAAAGTCAATCATAATTAAAGTTATGTTTGAAAGGCTTAAAGTTATGATGTGTGTCCAGTGCCCACCTTTTGAGAATCGCCCTACAATCTAAATGACAGAAATACGTTATAAAATACTGTCCCAGATGTGGCAATTGACGATTAAAATGATGTCAGATATAGTTTAACTCACATTTCTGGAAAAGGTTAAAACAGAACTTATTACTTTATCAAAAAAGATCGAAAAAAGAAAATTTATTTTATTTCGAAAATTGGGAGACATTATTACAAAATCCTCTCAATTAAAACTTCCTGAACATACTAACTCAGTTTAAAATATATATAGAGGGACACAAATTGTAAAGAACATCATTTTTAAATTTCAACAAATGAGAAAATATGTCTAATGTATTTTTACTTCAATTCAAATGATTGATATTGAAATTCGTGCTTCGAAAGACTTTTAACGAAAACTTCTGAATTTCATTCAAAATTTTACAGGCATAAGAATACGTCCAAATTTAGCTGCTAAAGTTAATATAGAAATCCGGAAAAACTACGCTTGGCTTAAATAAATGATAATTTATTACTCATTGCTATTTTTTGTCAGTGTTATTTTATACATCTAGGATGGTTCATTTAAACCTAAAAAAAACAGCTAGTGTTATGTTGTGGCATGAGCTAGGGTTAAGATCAGAACGTCTAAGAGATGGCAAAAAGAAGCATATCCCGTTCCATTGGCTACACTGTAAAAAAAAAATCTGTGAAGTTACTAAAGTTTTTCTAGGAAACTGGGATTCCAGGAACGTTTTATGTAACGGCAACAAGAAAAATTCCTGTAACAGCGTCTGTTACAGGAATTTTTGTTGTTGCCGTTACATAAAAAGTTCCTGGAATCCCAGTTTCCTAGAAAAACTTTAGTAACTTTACAAATTTTTTTTTACAGTGTATTCAAAGTCATTTATTTCGGTGATCAAATTTTTGAAAAATACAGGGAAATCGCAGTTTTAATCAAATATTCATTACTTTTTTCCTGTACCATCCTGAAAAAAAATGCAAGGGTCAACTTGTATGATGTGTCTATCAATAAATAAACCAGATGGGTGGCAATAATCGGAATTGTTGCGGTAGTTTACATTCGAAGTTTTAAACATATGTATTTACACTACTTTATTGCAAGGATGCATAACTATAGTTAATCATGTAGCTTTTATTTACATAATATACAAGAGCCGGAAAATGCAGCTGTTTGTTCGACAGTCATTGCTTACACTGAATAAAAATCTAAATCCGCCCATATGCAAGAGCTCACAATCTTTGCCCTGCGTGGAATCGCAACCCTTGTTACAAATGACTACTATCTCTGAGATATGACACCCATCGCCCCCGTAGTTCAAAGGGACGACTGATGTAGTATTTCGATGATTCCCGTGAATTGCTTGTCTGTTCTTTTGGTTAATCTTTACAGGAGCACCTTTCTTTGAGTCTACGTCATTATTTCGAATAGGAGTGCCCTTTACAGATAAATCTGTCGTATCAACATCAAATTTAGTATCCACAACTGTACCCAGTGTTGCCAGATAGGCTACTTTTTAAAAATTCAGATACTTGATTGGCACCACTTTTTTATTTACATTAATATTGACATATTAATTTAGGCGAAAACAAAGGTAATTTTGCCGTTTCAAAAAAGTGGTGGCAATTAACAAATTTGAATTAAAAAAAGTAGCCCACTGGCAACACTGACTGTACATGTTACAATATCATGCGAAAGCTGGGATTAGTTAGATTCTACAAAATTGTCGTTCTTAAGTTGCTCTTTATTATTTTCACTATACCCAGAAAATCTGTTTCTGTAAACACTTACATACCTATCACAATCACTGTACCTATTTTTATCACTCTGATATGTTTCTTTAACTTTCTCTGTTATTTCATCTTTATTTTTCTGCTGTGTCTCAACTGATTAACATGACTTTTTAGCCAGTGTTTTTCGACAGGAATTCCTGTCTTATTTAATGCCTATATTACACTTAAATTTTCTTATACCCATATTTCAGGCATTATAGTGGCCATTAGTATAGACACTTTTTCCACATCTGTTTAACATTAATATATAAAGACTCATGACACTTAATTTTCATTTTTAAAAATCTTTTATCTTTCTTTTTGTACTGGGTACAAAAAGGTACAAAACTTTGGGTACAAAAAGAAAGATAAAAGATTTTTTTTAAATGAAAATTAAGTGTCATGAGTCTTTATATATTAATGTTAAACAGATGTGGAAAAAGTGTCTATACTAATGGCTACTATAATGCCTGCAATATGGGTATAAGGAAATTTAAGATTAACATGACTTTACACATTATTCTGACACATCTATTTACTCAAACCCATCTACTCCCCAATAATTTTATAATTTTTATCTTTAACCATTTCTCCCATTTTCCAAGGTTTTTAACAAAAACTAATTCACTGAAATTATATTTTTGAAAGAGTTGTTATATTTTAGATTTGATTGGTAATACCAAGTGAAGGGCTGTTTAAACTGGCCTTCCAAATATAAATGCTGCAGGAGTTTTGCCAGTCACAGAGTGTGGGCAGGAATGATTTTCTAACAAAAATCATGAAATTTATAAAATTTATAAAATTATGTCACTTTTATCTAGCTTTATGAGGCAATTTTTCACAGTTTGCACATACCAGTCTTTTTATCCGTTTAAGGACGGGTGATATGGTTGAATAGGTGTATGTTTAAATTCCATTCAATTTTAGAAATTCCCGCTAGCGCCCAATATTTTGTACGTTACAAACATGCATAAAAAATAGGCTTGAATATATAATTTCTTAATTTAAGAAAATACGTATTTCAACAAGAAGTAAAGTCTACAAGATTATGACTTATTTATTTGGATCCTTGATACAAAAAATACAAATAAACTTACTTTTTATATTTCGCTATCTTGAAAAATGAAAAACCTATAAACGCCGAATAAAGGTCTTCATTTTAGCAAATAAATATCAACCTTATACTGTCATCTCTCGGTAATAGATAAAGACATTTATAGACAATTACATCATACAATTTTCATGTTGTAAAGAACAAGAAAATTATAAAAATTTGTTAAAATTCGAAACGTCCCAAAAATTTGACTCTAGGCGTAAATGGGTTAAGTACATGGAATTCATCAATCGATTGATGCATTTGCTTACACTATGCAAACTTAATGTTACATTGTTGCTTTATGGAAATTGTCCTAACATTGCAACTATTTTATTGTATAATAGTGTACACATTATTCTGACACATCTATTTACTCAAACCCATCTACTCCCCAATAATTTTATAATTTTTATCTTTAACCATTTCTCCCATTTTCCAAGGTTTTTAACAAAAACTAATTCACTGAAATTATATTTTTGAAAGAGTTGTTATATTTTAGATTTGATTGGTAATACCAAGTGAAGGGCTGTTTAAACTGGCCTTCCAAATATAAATGCTGCAGGAGTTTTGCCAGTCACAGAGTGTGGGCAGGAATGATTTTCTAACAAAAATCATGAAATTTATAAAATTTATAAAATTATGTCACTTTTATCTAGCTTTATGAGGCAATTTTTCACAGTTTGCACATACCAGTCTTTTTATCCGTTTAAGGACGGGTGATATGGTTGAATAGGTGTATGTTTAAATTCCATTCAATTTTAGAAATTCCCGCTAGCGCCCAATATTTTGTACGTTACAAACATGCATAAAAAATAGGCTTGAATATATAATTTCTTAATTTAAGAAAATACGTATTTCAACAAGAAGTAAAGTCTACAAGATTATGACTTATTTATTTGGATCCTTGATACAAAAAATACAAATAAACTTACTTTTTATATTTCGCTATCTTGAAAAATGAAAAACCTATAAACGCCGAATAAAGGTCTTCATTTTAGCAAATAAATATCAACCTTATACTGTCATCTCTCGGTAATAGATAAAGACATTTATAGACAATTACATCATACAATTTTCATGTTGTAAAGAACAAGAAAATTATAAAAATTTGTTAAAATTCGAAACGTCCCAAAAATTTGACTCTAGGCGTAAATGGGTTAAGTACATGGAATTCATCAATCGATTGATGCATTTGCTTACACTATGCAAACTTAATGTTACATTGTTGCTTTATGGAAATTGTCCTAACATTGCAACTATTTTACTGTCTTGAAGTATCCATATACAGTACAGCCCCGATTATCCGCAGAATTGGGCGGCAAGGGCACAGCGGATATTAAAAATCGCGGATAACCCGCAAAAGACTGAAAATGGGGTGCAAGTACGAAAAACAAAAACAAAATTCAATTTAAAGACTACCTTTTAGTGTACAAAAACTTAATAAAACGTTTAAAATACATACATATGCACATATTAATAATATTATTAATTGAACATATTAATTGGGAAACTATATTTTTTATCTGAATATAGGCCACAGATCACCTCCCTGAAATAGAATTCTCCCCGTGTTACTGATGTGACCCTCCACAACGCAGAAACTTTTGTAAGTGACCCTTCTCTGAAAAAGGTTGTTCACCCCTAATGTACATAAACGAAAAATAAAGAAAATCTATAAACGTAAATAAAAATTATTCTCAACTGACATTATAAATTTTAATTTCTAACAAAAAAATTTAATCTCTTTTTATCTCCGAACATGAATTATTTCAACCAAACTAGCGATAAATATTTCACAACTTAATTATTATTTATTAAAATATAATGTAGTAACCTTTAGAGACTCTAAACGTAAGAGTTTTTTTTTTCCTTTTGTATAGTTTCAAAAGCAAAAAATTGCTCTAAAATACAAGCGAATTATTATTTTCTTGTGCTTCTTCGGAATTAAAATATATTTTACATGTACTTATCAAACAGTTTTATATCCTAAATATCTTTTGAAAGTCTTTATTATTTACTGTGTTTGAATTAATTGGTTCTTAATATTTGTAGATTATCTTCTTATCATATGTAGACTATAATTATGGCAATCTCGTTTTTTGTAATTTTATTGTATTCCGCAAATTCTATCAGGTTATATATTATAAGAAATAATATTTTGATAAAAACTGAATATTATCTAGAATATCTATTTTAAGGTAATATTTCCTCATCATACTTACTGTTTTGACTGTGTCGATTAAGTTAATGGAGCCGGGCTATTTATAATAGTTACATCCGTTAAATTTGAGAAATCCATAAAATGGGTTCAAAATGATGAACTTCAGCAAATATTTCGACACATTAAGTGCATGGAATTCATCTATCAATAGATGCATTCGCTTAAACTGTGCAAACTTAAAATTATATTGTTGCGTTATGGAAATTGTTCTAACATTCGAACTATTTTATTGTCTTGAAGTTTTCATGAGCCGTTTTATGATATGCATGAACGCAAAATAAACAAAGTCTGTTAGCGTAAATAAAAATTATTCTCAACTGACATTTTATTCTATAAAAAAATAATATTCTCGTATAAGGCAGATACATTTTCACAGTAAAGTAGATTTATTTCTCTAGAATATATATTGTAAGTTGAGGCTTACACAAGATACTTACATTTATGATTCCATCGATAAATTTAATAGCATATCATGTCATTTATTATACATTATATCGGTTAAGTTTTTGTAAGATATAAAACGAATAGAAACGATGAACCTCAAAATTTATATTGACACATTAAATAAACAAATCATCAATCACTGTATTCACTAATTTTCCCTAAATTATCCAAGATGATTTTATCCATGATGTAATTATTTTTAAAGTTCAGAAAGCTATTTCCAACCTCTTGTTTGTAATTTCTTTATATAACTTAAATAACTACAAATAGCCATTAAATAAATGTTTTCAGATCTTGATTGCTGCATGTAGGTTTTCTCTAGATTGTACCGTTGTTTCGCTTCTAGTGCATTTAACCATGTAACTCCAGCCACACTTTTCTGATTTTGTCACTGCATTTTATATGAGGTTCTCGCTTTGGATTTTCTACGCCTATAACATTTCTCAGCAAGGCTTTAATTCCTTTAAAACTCTGAAAAACACACCAGAAACGCTAGGTATGACGCAAACGATATGTAAACAGAATGTTTTCTGCTGTGTCTAAAATACAATATTGGTCAGGAAGCCGATTCGCTGAATGCACACGTCATCGTAAAAAGAACCAATGGCATTGGTCTACATGCATCGGTATAACAATCTATCTTTAAAAAGAGATCCTCACTGATTTTTGATTTTCTGAACGGGCAGGCTCTTGTGACCGTAAATTAACCACTGAGAATTGTCACTGCGACAAGCTACAAATTTAGTCCCATTTTCGCGCCACTTAAGGTATATATATATATATAAGTAATAATGATTTCTGCACTTTTTATAACTTTGAATAATCATAAATATGAATGGATGTTTAAGTACATTAAGTGAAATTTAAATTTTTGAAATTCCTTCGATATCACTTCCTATAATCTGCCTAAGCTCTGCTGGCGGAACCTGAAAGATGTCCTTGGGACCTTCCAAGGATGTTATAAGGTGGCCATTTTTGGTTCCTGAGAACGTCCTGATGACATCTTTGCATCCTTTAGGATGATTGGAAAAGGGGATTTTCGATTTTTAGTCTTTCTAAGGATGTTATTTTTTATCTTCATGTGCAATATGAGTAGTGGCCTTTATGAGGAAATCACGGCTGAAGAACAAAAGTCAAACATTTTCTTTGGATGTCTGAAGTTACTGAAGAATGCGTCAAGTAGTGCCCTAGATATTTGATAAAAAAATGTAAAATAGAAAGCGTCCGGTGGCTTTTTGTCATGTAATGCATATACTATATTTTTCAAAATGTTTGAAGAATTCTCTATCACGAAAGCAGAATAAATCCACCATCGTCCACTTTCGTTAGTGACGATGATAGAGCATTTAAAATAAATATGGGATATGAAATAAGAAAATTATTTTGTTAAAGGAACAGGAACAAGTACTGTCTGGAACAAGTACTTGAAATATGATATATTCCGTTCAAAATCGGCATTTTCTATATGAATACTTGCACATTTCTTGTATTTTGAATGTCAGTATTTCTGAATAGGATATGCGCTTTATTTAATTCGTCCATTAAATATAAAGAATATACCTTTTCGAAAATAGTAGTATTCAAATTACAAAACACGTTGCATATATAACTCAGCTTTACTAAGAATAAAAATGTGTTAAGCACCAGTATCGGAAGTTTTGAGTACTATAGTTTTCAAAATTTAGTTTAATAGTTTAGTTTAGGTTTAGTTTATATTCATGATAACCTTAACATCGATTTCTGCAATTTTAAATATCTGTCTATATTATACGTCAAGGGATACAAAGCTGATAGTAAATTTTCACAATAAAAATATTTTGTTTCACAGAATATTGTAAGCTTACTCATCTTAAATACTTTTATAACTGCATCCATTAATTTAATGACATCGTGTCATTTATTATCAGTCTTATCCGTTATGTTCCATGAAACGATAAACCATGATAGAAATGATGAACTTTAGCATGTATTTCGAAGCATTAAATATATTAGAATCATAAATCACTTATTTCATTTGTTTACATTATGAAAACTTAAATATACATTATTGCTTGAAGGGAATTGATGATACATTCAATTTATTTTAGTGTTTTGTAGTATTAATGTGCTATACTACGTGATAGATAAAAGAAATCTAGACACATATTTCAGTATTTGATGTTTAATTATTTTCAACAAAAGCAAAATGCAATTATTAACAAAATAACATATATTTATTTCTTTGTAACAATAGATCAGTAAATGATAATATAAAAAAATTAAAGTTCTGTGCTAAAACACATTTATATATGCACTCATGTTTCAGTAGACAATAATTTAAATTATCTGAATTAAAACAAGCGAAATATTACCCACTCAGAATCTTATCAATTTACTTATATATCTGAAAAAACTCATCAAACCGGTAACAATATAATACATATATTCAAGTATTCAGAAAATGTTCATTAAAATCAGGAATCAGAAAATACACCATTAATGGTGTATACATATAAATACGTTTTCACTTTAAAGAAATTGCTGTAAATACCAAAATTTAAAAAGTACCGGCTTTTATAATAATAAAAATATTACAGTGCGATGCCATTACTAAAGAAATATTTTCAGTGAAACAATAATATAATAGTAACATTGTCGAGCATAAAAAATATTTTCCAAAAAAATATGAAATATTTCTTTTAATACTGGTGTAATATTTTTAAAATTAAAAAACATCGATGTCGAGGAAGTAGCTCATGCAAATATGTCTAATATTGCCTAAGATACAAATACGATGTAGTCAGTAATGGCCATTATAGTATAGTCAATAAAAAATAATCCGATGATTTATATAAAGTGATATATATTACGTATATGTATATATGTCCCTCATAGCATGCATGGTCACGGTGACGTCGCTGTGACGTCACTGCAAGTCACTGTGGTCACGTCACATCTGTGACTGAAATGCCACCACTCAGTGATGTCACATTGTGACTGAAATGTGAACTTCTTAGAAAACTTTAAAAACTTACGAAAATTCTTCAAAACATGTTACTTTTTGTAAAATTATATTTTTCTGGCAATTAAAAAAAATTGTGACGTCTCTGTTATGTCACTGCTATGTAACGTACGCCACGTCACATATGTGACAAAAAAAACCCAGCATATTGTAAGTCACAGTGTGACAAAAAATATGAACTTCAAAAATCTTTGAAAAGGAAGAGAAATATTTTAAACAGCCGCGAGTTATAGCGGCATAAGGAATGAAAATATATTAGTGGATAGCAAATGGTAAATTCCGTCACTAAAGGGGAGGGGGGGGGGCATAATAAATAAAGTGCACGATACAAGCATTAATAAACTAAATTTTTAAGCTATATTTTATCAATTTGATATCTAAGACAGTGAATGTATACTTTTTCATGATTTCAATTTTATCTAGCATTTGGATAATATATTTACAATTACGAATATTAAATTTATACACTTTACATATTTAGTTTGCTGGGAGGAAATTTCAATCTTTCTTTCTTTTTTTACCGACCAGAATTATTCGAAACACTTCTGTGGTTTCAAACTAAAAATTTTCTAGTACAGTTAAATCTGCACCTTTTAATGAGCATGTAGAAAGAGTCTTAAGAGTTTAGTCATCTATGCATTTCTTGCTTTAGAATATTTTTATAATTTGTATTCAAGTCATAAATTCTACTTCTTTCAGACTTTTAAAATAAAATTAGCATTTTCCGAAAATAAAGAAAATATACAAAATTTGTGCAAAACAAACTTTACTTTAAAAAAATAGAAAAAAAGGGGGGGAGGGGTTGTCGTTAATACATTAAATTTATTTTTACACCTTTTAAAAATTTAAACAATGTTTTATCTAATAAACTCTAATTATGAATATTATTATTATAATTATTTAGAAAAAAGGAACTTTACAATATATTTTAACTTGAATTATTTGGTACGGATAAAAAGAAAAGATTAAATACATTGGACATTCAAATACAAAATTTTAATGAATGATACTTTCAGAAAATTTCTGCGCGTTCAAATTCCATATTTCTTGTATACAAAAACAAACAATCTGTAACAAACCATCTGCTCGAAAATCGTCTGCCCACTGAAAAATAAATATGAGAATACGCGGGAAATAGTTCACTTGTTTTAGAACAACACGTCTACAACACTTTAAGATAAGGAAATGACTATTTTAGGATACACGGATATTAATGGAACTTGCATGTAAGTTTTATTTAATTTAAATATTTTATTCCTGGTTGTATATTATGAGTTAAATAGTTATATTTGTAAGAGACTGATCTTTAACTGTCAAAAGCGATATTTTCCAATTTGATAACTGTGAAGAAAAATATTTTAATCTGCCATCGCTTGAAAAAAAGAAAAAAAAACTGCGCAGAGACATTCATGCCTACATTCATACTGGAATTAATATAAACATTAATTTACTCTTACTTGAGATTGAAAATGTATGGAACGCCGATGATTTGGAATTATTTTATCGGCTTCTTACTATTTTTTGATTACTAACATTTATAGTTATTATTATTTTGGGGTTAAATATGATGTTCGATTATCATGAGATTACGAAACTGTTTCAGATTAGAAATTAACATTATACTGGGAAAATGTATTTTTAACATATTACAAGTGAAACATTTGAAAGAATTTTCTTTTAGTGCTAAGAATATTTTAAATTATCTTTTAAAATCCTAAATCTTCAAACCAATGTTTTCAGATTTAACATTTGCCAAAATTATAAAATAATAGGAATTCCTTATACCATATGGAAATATTTTTGAGATATTGTTAGTTCTAATAATGCATTTAATTTATCTATTGTAGTTTGCTGTTGTTTAACAGTACAATTATAAATACTAATTATTATTTTTGGTGTTTTTCAAATTGGTATATTTATTTTTTTTAATTGTATGTAAGCATTTTTTATGTTTGTGATTTTAATCAAACATTTAATTATAGACATTCTGAATCGGTTATTAAATTTTCTTCTATTGTAAATTAATTTTCTACGTATATGATTCGGGTAATTATTGGCACTAAAAAGTAAAATATGATATTTAAGCATTGAAATAAAGTATTTTTCATGCCTGATAGGAAGTTATAGATTAAACTGCTTTAGTATATATATTTTTTAAGTTCATATAATACAGGATACATAATGTAGGACACAAGTTGAAAAGTGCTTATGACTTCGGTTTGTCTCTCCGTCTGTTGGTCTAGCAGTCTGTGCGCACTCTAACTCTCGAAAATATACTCGGATTGCCCTGAAAATTTTGGATGGTATTGACGTTTACCATCGCACGGTACCTATTTGTAATGAAGTTTGTAGCATGCTTTGTTCATTTACAGGGACAGCCAAAAGTTTTCCGTTACATTACGGCCTATGGGAAAAAGTCGTTTCAAATGATTTTTTATGATTTTACGCACGCTTTCAAACAGAATAAAATTTATATGCATTTATGAAGTGCACTAAAATATGCATTCTGTTGACTATGCGATGCAAAGAATAGTTATTGTTCATTTACAGGACTAAAAAAGGAATTCAAATACATAATGATATAGAGGTGGAGGGACGTGTTTGCGGCATACTTTAATTATGTTAATCTATTTCATATATAATGAAATTGATGTATGTCGCTGAGGTTTACATACTATAAATTATTTCATGTATAATACGAATAATACGTATATAGCATTTACAGGGACACACAAAATCTTTCAGATACCATATTGTATCCGAAGTACTGTTCATTAGCGATGATTGCTGGAAATATATTTTTAATTATGATATGCACTTTTATGATTCACTATATTTATGCATAGTGTATGGTGTATATAAATGCTATAATTCCTATACAAGGCTACACAAAAGTATTCGTAAGGATTACTGGGTATGGGCGCAAATTGCTTAAAGATGTTTTTTAAATGAGTTATGCTTTTTTCGCTGAAATGCATTTAATTTACCAAGAAATATTTGTAGAATATAGATAAAATGATATACAGGGTCACGTAAAGAATTGGATGCATGGCCGTCTATATATTATAATTTCTGGAAATGTGATTTCAGCAGTTTTAAGAGTGTCTTAGTTTGAATTAAATTTTAACTAAATAGTGGCGTGTAATAAAGATTTTAGGTAAACTACATGGTTGTACAAAAGTATTCAAGTATGTTTCCATACATTAGTATAAATTGCTGAAAATGAATTTCAATCTGTTAGGCGTTTTCTTGCTAAACTAAATTTTCCCATTATATAGTATATATACACTTAAAAAAATGGGTACTCAAAATTGAGTAAAAAGTACTCAATTTTAAATGCGTCACATGCACAAAATAGCTCCGATCCAAATGTACTCAAAGTTGAGAAACACGTGTACTCATTTTTTATTCCATGGCTGTGATTAAATATGAATCGTTATGTACTGCCCCCCCCCCCCCAAAAAAAAAAAAAAAACCTAAAATGTAAAGTAAAAATGTACTGACATTTATTTCCCGTCCAAAGTTCTTAACAAGAAATGTTTAATTGATTATTTATTAAGAAAAATAGCAAAATTCTTAACAAGATACTCAAATCGAATATTTTTATGACAAGAACATTATTTCCAAGCAATTATTTTTAAAATGCTGTGCATAATTTAATATTTGCATTAATAAACATCATTTATGCCGCCATAAATGAAATGAACCATTACAGGGTACAAAACTATTTGTTTGTTTGGGTTTGATAACATGTGATGCTTCAAAATAGAGAAAGCATAGGTTCATTTTTGATCCAAAAATATTCAATTCAATATGAGTACGTCGGTTTGCTCATTTTTGAGTACTTCATTTTTTTCAGTGTATCAACCTACAGATCAAATAAGGGCTGTTCAAAAGAATTGGAAAACATATTTGGCTATGGACGGTAACTGCTGAAATTAGTGTTTCAAATGTTTTATGCGTTTTCTAAGATGTTTACTTAGTTATCTTATTTACGTCATTTCCCTAAATTACGATGTCTTGTTAAAGCATTCAGAAAGTGTTGGAAAGTATATTTTAATCTATGCTTAACGCATGATTTTTCTTACTCGTTTTTTTTTTTTTTTTTTTTTTTTTTTTTTTTTCCCAGATCAGTCTTTTCCTATAAAACATACCAAATCTATTTAGCTCATATTCACAAAGTACAATATACACGGGAATAAAAAATTTAAATAAATGCCGCTTATCATGCCGCTCTATAAATAATAGTTGTATTAATATCCGTTAGTTTCCATGTTCGTATTTAATAAAGCAATGACAAATCACAACAAATTAAAATACTTACACTTTCTAAATATCAAGCATAGAACTTAATAAAAAAATATGTCAGTTGATAAGCATTGTTTTTTAAGTGGAAAAATGTAAAATGTTTTAGAAGAATAGGACTCCAAAGTAGCGATATTTTGCTAAAAAGTACGGTAAAAAGATAAGATTTTATATTTACAGCAAAATTTTATTTTAAAATTCATCGCTGTATTAATACTTAGAAATTTTTCCAGGGAGAATCATTCGCCTTACATACAATATTTCAAATGAAAATCAAATATCAAATTAATTGCTTAAAAGGCGCAAAGGCCAACATTGTGAAAAAGATTCCATGCCGGGACTCGAACCCGGGCCATCAGTGTAGCACACTGACATTCCACCGACTAAACCACATGGAACGACGCCCAGCCCGTAAATTTTTTCACTATTACATGTTCGCAAGTCTACAAACGCAGCATAAGATGGAATATTTATCGTGAGCCACCGACATGGTGTAAACACGAAACTTAATTAAATCCAGCACCGATTGAAACTATATTAATAATTGGAAATTTTTCCAGGGAGAAACATTCGCCCTGCATACAACATTTCAAATTAAAATTGCCTTTTAAGCAATTAATTTGAAATTTGACTTTCATTTGAAATATTGTATGCAAGGCGAATGGTTCTCTCTGGAAAAATTTCCAAGTATTAATATAATTTCAATCAATGCTGGATTTAATTAAGTTTCGTCTTTGCATCATGTGGGTGGTTTACGCTAAATATTCCATCTTTTGCTGCGTTTGTAGCCTTGCCAACATGTAATAGTGAGAAATTTTCCAGCCTGGGTATCGTTCCATGTGATTTAGTCGGTAGAATCAGTGTGCTGTACTGATGGCCCGGGTTCGAGTCCCAGCATGGAATCTTTTTCACTATTTGCGTCTTTTAAGCAATTAATTTGAAATTTGATTTTCATTTGAAATCACAGTGTTTATGACAAGTTCGTCACAAATGACACATATTTCACAAATTGGTCACAATGTGACTTCAAAGCATTGTCGCTTTCGTCACAGGTTCGTCACAAAATTAATGCTAAAATAGTCACAAATGACACACTTTTCACAAATTTGTCACACCGTGACTTCACAAAGTGGTCACAATGTGACGTCACAAACGTCCTCTAAAACGGCCATAACGACCTCGCATTCTAGTCACTGTGACGTCACATCGACGGTCACAAAATCACAGTGTGACTTCACAACGACGTCGCCGTGACGTCACCATGCCTTACGGGGTGTGAGTGTGTGTGCGTGTGTGTTTGCGTAGAGAGAGAGGGGGGTGTAAAGTTAATGTTATTCTTTCATTATTATTATTTTTTTGCTTCAAGCATACCCTATAACATTGCTTTTTTGAAGTATACAAATGGCGAATTACTATCACATTTCCTAGTTAAAAACCCACAGTTCATGGATTTATTCATATCTTTGGTGAAACTCTCCTGAAGTATTTTTTTTCTAAAAAATGTTATTATTTCAATTCACCCATAGTATAATTTAAGCTAAAATTTATTTGCTAAATATTTCGACACCTATTCCAAAAATACATATAAACAAAATAATATGTAAGGAAGTTATATATGTCAATATTTCGGTTCCTTCTAATCTTTTAGTACCTGAATTAATTTTTAAAATATCATTCATTAAATTGTTGTCAGTTAAATGGTATTCTATACATGATAAACTTAACATTCATTTGTACAATTTTAAATATTCGTCTATATTTTACGACTAGATATACAAAGCTGATAGTAAATATTCAAAATAATAATATTTGTTTTACAGAATATTGCACAGAATTACCGATGGATACAATTGACCGTCACATATACAGTGTGATTCAAAACTTATCGTTAAAATTTCTTGGGGAGGTACAGAATACGACAGGAAACCGATTTCACATAGGAAAGTAATGTCCGCAAACGTCATCTACATTAATAGAATGACAAGTAAAGTGACCGCAAGGAAACAGTACAGTTAAGTGCTAACGAATGTAATTCTTTTCAAGAAGGTGAAGTACACAGTAAGTACTAAAAATTGCGTCCTTTGTACGAACACAGGATTCACAATGGCGTTGCATTGACCGCTGAACATTCATCCACTATTCGTGCAACAAGGTCCATTTCACTGTCGACGGGGGTTTCGTACACATGGTCTTTCATGGCCCCCCACAAAAAGAAATTCATGGGCGATAAATTCGGCGACCTGGGTGGCCAAGCGATCGGTCCACCTCTGCCGATGCATCGAACCCCGAATGTTCGGTTCTGGTAATCACGCACAACAAAAGCTTCGTGGGAGTCCAAAGGAGATGTAATCGCGCCCGTCGGCCTAAACGTTCGGAGTTTTCGTGGTTTTCTTCGAACCGTGGATTTCCATGCGTTAATACGGATTAGGTTCCCTTAGAAAGACCTCCACGGAAGGCACTCCCCCTAGGGCCCATATCCCCCGTGTAGATAATTGGCCGTCAACAATCAACCCAACCCAACCCAAAGGAGAAGTGGAAATAGGAGAATAAATAATACTAGCTTTAGGAAAGTGAAAACAATTTCTGGGCAGCAATGGAAGATTTGGTACATACAGCGCCCTCTACATACGATTGCGTACATTTGCGGACATACTTTCCTATGTAAAATTGGTTTCCTGACGTATTCCCCGCATCCCCGCGAAATTTGAATGTTAAGTTTTGAATCACACATTATGTCTTGATGTAATGAATGTAAGTTGAAATAGATTTTTCCGGCTAACCGGTTTTAAAATCATTTTTTTCATACTTTTGATTTATAATCTCTACATAACGTCCGATTGTTTGAAAGGATTAAAAGTATGCTACATTGGCTAACACATTTATAATAGTTGCACTATTCGTAAGATTAAAATATGTTATAATTGCACATATATCAGAAAAAGCTAAGCTCATAGATTCTTTCTGAAAATGCTATATCGCTTTCTTTACTTTCATACACCTAAACATTAGTATAAAAGTAAGTGAAATATACATATTATCATTACAAAAGGCATCAATTGGGATTACCTTCTGGCCTGCACAATTTACGAGATCCTAAAATAGCGTTTACGTCTAACAAGGAGAAGGCCAACCTTGTTAATCACAGATTTTGATTATTGTAATATATGTTGTAGGGTAGACACCCCTTAGTGTCAGGTTCAACGGACTTTATCCAACGCTCCTTAGTTCTTGAGAAACCGGGGGGGTCTAATAATAGTACACTACTTAAATACTTACATTGCAAATGCAATGGTAGGTTGGTCGTAGCGCAGTTGGTATGGCGCTCGTTGGCTGATCTGCGGGGCCGGGTTCGGTACCCGAACGCGCTACATTTGTTTTTCTCATTTTTTGTTTTATAAATATACTTGTAATTATAATTTAATAATTTCAATTACAAAATTTAATATCATACATTAATTATAATGTTAATAAAATTAAATTTATCATTTTTCATTTTTAAACTATTATTTCTCATCATTTAAAGAGGTTTAAAAAGAAATTGGATCTATTATTGAATGATAAAAATTAAAATCGTGACAAAATCCGTTGTGGTGCCATCTAGTTATCATAAAATAAAAGTGAATTCAAATAAAATAAAAATAAAAAAAGAAAGAATATAAAGGTAAAAGCAAAATAATTGAAAGCGCAAGCATACGTATTACAAATTTAAAAATCTTTAATATGCGAAAAATTGGTTGTAATTTCATTCTGATGCTAATTTTTAATATAATTATGCTTGTTACTTTAAAAACAGAATAACAGTATTATCGCATTGACTTCGTTTGTTAAAGAAATGCGTAAATGATGTTTCTTTAAAATCACGAATTGACACTATTGCTCAATATCATTGCATCGATAAAGAATATATGAAATACATTTTAAAGGTGATTTTTAAAAAATTAACAGTTTTATGATGTTTTATACAACTATTTAGTTAAAAGTAAAAAATTAAATAGGTTAAAATTATAATTGATATACAATATTATAAACTTTAATTGACAATGAGATTATTAATTATACTTACAAGTATATTTTAAAAACAAAAAATGAGAAAAACAAATGTAGCGTACTCAGGTATCGAACCCGGGGCCACGGATCAGCCGGCAAACACCATATCAACTGAGCTACGACCAACCTGCCATTGCGGTTGCAAAGTAAGTATTTAAGTTGTGTACTATTATTAGACCCCCCCCCCCGGTTTCTCAAGAACTAAGGAGCGTAGGATAAAATCCGTTGAACCTGATACTGAGGGGTCTTTAACCTACAATATATATTAAAATAATCAAAATCTGTGATTAACAAGGTTGGCCCTCTCCTTGTAAGAAATTAAAATGTTTTTATCTTTCTTAATGTTATCCGGAAATATGATCTTTTTCGGTAGCATCTTGAAACTTAGCATCTTCACCGCTTCGACATGAAATAACGCCGTAAAATAGTTTTAATCTTTATTTGTACACAACTGAGTGCGACTAAATGTTTTCGTTAAATATTTTTTACAATCATTTGTTTCTTTGTTGACAATAATAACAAACATTGGATTTACATCATTTATAAGCTGAGTTTTTTATGATAACCCTGCGATTGAAATTGTTATTCACTGTAAAAAAAAAAAAAAAAAAAAAAAAAAAATTAAAAAAAAGTTAAAATATGGATCGAGACGCAATCGCAAAGATTTCCTTATTATTATTAACAGATTGTATATATTGTTTTATTTATATTAACGGAATTTTTTTTCCGTAAATTCTAGACCATAGCTTCACAAACTACGTGTTCAAATATCGTTACTTATTTCAGCTGTCTTTTATAGAGCAAAGGCTAACATGCTAAATAAGGAAGGTATTTTCGTAGAGATAATATTTTTCAACTGAGTATACAATTCTGAATATTTTACGCATTTTTCACCCCTATAATTTTGAATATTTAACTTTTTAGTTTCATGCTTTATAAAAGATAAATTTTACTCTTTAAAACATTACAGGTATGAAAGAATGTATTAAGAATAATGACTTCCTCTTTTTTGGAAGATTCTAAAAATTTTATTTCAATATTATTTATTTTCATTTATTTATTTATTTATTTATTCATTTAGTTTTACAAGAATACCAATATACTTTTTTCAAACATGTATTTGTTCAAATTTTCTAAATTATTTGTCTGATGATCTTAAACAAAAATAATGATAATTACTACATGGTATTAAAATAAATTTCCTTTATTACTTATTAAACTTAGATAAACGTCAATTTTATAATAATTTCGTTATTATTTTTCAGATATGTTTTTAATTTTATGTGCAAGTCTGTTAGAGTGAATAGACTAAATAATATTAAAATTAAAAATAGATTTTTCCCCTTTTAAGACATCCTAACACAAATTTAAAAAATAAATATTAACAGCTTGCTATATATAAGTCAGACATTATTTTAAAATCACAATGAAAAATAAACTGCAACTTTTCCTTTTTAACGGCCTCAAACTTAAAAGATATTAATAAGATTAATTTTTTAATATCATAAAAATAGGTTAGCTTTTATATAATAAAATATTATAGCGAGTTGTTCACAAATACATATTATAGAAATCCTTAATTTTTATATGTTTTACTTGAAATCTCATGTAAAACGTACTATTTATCCATTATTGGAAAATCATTGAATATATTTTTAATATAGAGATATATTTAGCCAATAATGTTATATGTATGTAATTTATTGTATGTATGTCTGTATAATATTTATATATACTGTTAACTATTGAATGCAGGCGTTATTTGTGTGTGTTATATTATATATTGTAGTATGTGTGTTTTATAATATATAAATTAATTACTTTGCTTTCCAAACAAAAGAAACTATTGCAAAACATCATTTGCGGAATGTTTTGAATGAAACACAGTAATATTCCGTAAAATTTAGGGAAAACTTGCTGGATTTATACGTATTTATAATCGTAAAATGTCAATTATGGTAATTGTACTGAAATTATTCCATAAAATTTTACGGAAAAATTTGTGTATAATGACAGATTTTTTTACAGTGTTTATTAAAGTATGTAAGCTAAATATTATGCACAGCATTAACATATTTAGTTAACAATCATACAGTTACGCGCTGCATAAAATAAGCTTTTCAATTTATCATTAAAGTTATAGTAATTCTATTTTCATCAAATCTGGAATGAAATAAATATGCACGAATCATATGTTCCGTTATTGATAAAAGTATTAAAAATTCGATTCACAGTGTTGTTAAGCTGAGTATATTTATGTTAAAACTGCTCATGAAAAATAAATTTATTAAAGTATTTTGGCTGACTTCCCTACACAGTATCAATATATTTATTTACCAACGCTTTCATTATCATGTTGCAAGATAAAAGCTTTTAAGTTCACCCATAGGGGTGCACAACCTTTTTAAGAGAAGGGTCACTTACAAAAATTTCTGGGTTGTTATGGGGGCACACGAGTAATACGGAGAGAATTCTATTTTAGGGAGATGATCTGTGGCCTATAATCAGATAAAATATATGGTTTCAGAGGGGGGGGGTGTTGCCCCTCTAGGTTTCCCTACCCAGTCAACATATCCAATACAGTTGGCAAGGATATATGAACTGTTTATGTTTGTATATATAACAGAGATACAGCAAGGATTATTTAGATTGAGTGATAATATTCCTGGACTTCATTTGGGGGAGTAAATTTAGTTTTATTAAAAGTGCTAAAAAACAAACATAGGCATGAAAGTGGCTAGTGCCGAAAAAAAATTGAACTGTATGAACGAAGGGGCAGAAGAGAAGCCGATCAACGAAATTCGCGATTTTTCCGCACCTGACCGACAAAATTAGGTATATTTCCTCGCCAACAAAATTCGCTATTTTCACGTGTCCGATCAACGAAATTCGCGATTTTTTTCGTGCCCAAACAACAAAATTCACAATCTTTCGGATCTTGAGTGGCAAAATTCGCAATTTTTCAGTGCCCGATCGAAAAAAGTTTCGATTTTTCCGGTCCTGATTGATGAAATTCGCGATACTAAACTGACTCTGACGAAATTTGCAATTTTTTTCCGTGGCAAGTTGACGAAATTCGCATTTTCTCGTGATAAACTGGCGAAACTCGGTATTTTTCCGCAGACGATCAACGAAATTTATCATTTTTACGCGTACCATAGGGAAAATTCGCGATTTTTTTCTTGCCTGATCAAAGAAATTTGCGTTTTTCCGCGCTGAGAGTCAAAATTCGCGATTTTTCCTACCCCACCAACGAAATTCTCGATTTTTCAGTGCCCGATCGATCAAATTTGCGATTTTTCTCACGTGATGGACGAAATTTGAGATTTTTCAGAGCCCGATCAACGAAATTCGCGATTCTTAACTGACTCTGACGAAATTTGCAATTTTTTCCGCGACAAACTGACGAGATTTGCGATGAACAGACGAAACACGCGATTTTTCCGCAGCCGATCAACGAAATTTGAGGTTTTTCCGCACTCGATCGACGAAATTCGTGATTCTTTACTGACTGACGAAATTTGCTATTTTTCCCGCGGCAAATTGACGAAATTCACGACTTCTTCTCGTGCCTGACGAATCTCAGGATTTTTTCGCAGCCGACCAACAATTCTTCCGCGCATCATCAACAAAATTTGTAATTTTTCCGCTCAACATCAACAAAATTAACGATTTTTTTTTAGCCCGACCAACGAAATTTGTGATTTTTCCGAGCTCGATGGACAAAACTCGCGAATTTTCCGTGCTCGATCGGCAAAATTTGCATTTTTATCCACGCCTCATCGACAAGATTCGCGATTTATTTGTTTCCGATCAACCCAATTCGCGCTTTTTCCGAACCTTATCGACAAAATTCGCTATTTTCCCGCACCCGATCAACGAATTCGCGATTTTTAACTGACTGGTGGGTTTTTCAATTTTCCAGAGTGAAATTGACAAAATTCATGATTTTTTCCTGCAAACTGTGAAAAAAAAAATTAATTATTTTTAGTTACAAATTGACGAAATTCGCGGGCCACACGTTAACCCATAGCGGGCCACTTTTGGCCCGCGGACCACAGGTTGTGCATCCCTATTTATTAGGTGAATTTTGTATTAAATTTTGAATCAAATATATATGCCCGAAAGTATTAAATTATTTATTCAGGTTAATTTTTTCATTGACGTCTTGGTTATAGCATTGTCTATTTGACATAAACTATCACTATGCATAACAAATTTTTATAAAATGCTATCGCTGCAGGAAATGCGTTAAAAGATTTTCAGAATCTCAAACTCGTAGTGAACTAGAAAAAAAAAGTAACCAATTTCATAAATATTTAGGTAGAGTGTAATTTCAGCAAAATTTTGTAAATATTTTCGAAATTATTTATTACTTTCTTCTATCTTTATAAGAAGAAAGTATTGGATTCGTGAAAATTTTCGAATTTCGGTTTTTGAAGGACTTACACTTTTAAGGATCAGAGATTCCAAAAAAGATGTTTTTAAAAAATATCTGTGTGTGAGCCTGTGACTGTGTCTGTCTTTAAATATGTGACACAAATATTTTGGGCACTCTATCTCAAGAACTACTGCACGGAATTTAATAAAAATTTATATTAGGTTTGTTTCTGATATAAGTTGATGCTTATTAATTTTTGGTGTAAGTCGCTCAACGAGTGGCGCTGTTATGGTGCATTTTCTACAATTTCCGCAACCGTTCTTTCTCAAGAACTAATGCACGGATTTTCCTCAAACTTCATATTCCGTTAATTCTTGATATGGATCGGTTCTGTTTACCTTTTGGTGTCAATCGCGCAACAGGTGGCGCTGTTATGCTGATTTTTTAACGATTTCCGGAGTAGTCCTATCTCAAAAACTAATGCACGTAATTTCATACCTTTAGAATCCTCACAATGGTCATAGATTGCTATTAAATTTTGGCATTGTGATAGCTAATTTTGAATTGCTAACCCTTACCAGCGCGGAGTGATTCTGTTTATAAACTGATGAAATAATAGACTGACACCGCAATTTATAATCGGATTAATTAGAAAATACGAACTTGCTTATTGTCATATACATTATAATAGGAGAATTTTAGTTATATATATTACAAAACAATTTAATGGTTTAAGACGAACAGTCACGTCGTGCTTTTTACGACATATTACTGGATTCGTACCACCATTTAATCAGCCGTTGGTGAGGTTGAATAGCAGGCGTACCACTTAGCGCAAGCATCGCTAGTGGAGGTGTCAACTCTGTGGAAATTTAGCACCTGTGGAGCGATGATAATATTGGTAGCGTCCAATCAAAACTCATTTATTCACGATGAATACAAGGCAAATTAGGCAGCATGAGTGGTGAAAGAAGTAAAGGCTTATGAAGAAATCTGTGGTTTTTCCAATAAGACATAGATACGCAGTCATAGAAAACTGTTTATTCCATCAGAATATACCAACATTAAACAATTCCCACAGGATGAGAAATCAGAGCCATCCCGCTTGAGCATGAACTAGTTATTCATGCGAAATAGATGTTAAATTACGAAATGAATATTCTACATGACTTAGGACACCAGGTAACAGATTATGTAAACAATCAAACAGCACAAAAAATCTAGTCTTGAGCTCATGCTCGTGCTATTTATTAGAATGCGCGGAGGGAATCCGATTGAAATCAAAACTTCAGGCTAACCAAACAAAATCACGAATGAGACTCGAAGTGAAACTGCGGTCCGTCACTCAGTCAATGGAGAGCGATCGAGAAAAGTCACAGAAAAGAATCCCGGCGCTGGTACTGGAAGGATTTTGATGTGAAAAGTTATCGTCCAGCTGGTGGGAAAATGAGATGAAATAGAATAAAAATGTAAAAGTGGCTTTTATAAACATTCAAAATAAGTAACTGCGTTCAGAACTTTACAGTTTGGTAGACGATAAAAATTAATGAAGGGATTAAAAGTTTAGATTACGTTTTGGAATAAAACTATTATTAAGATACGCGTTTTAAATTTATAGGAATTTAACTAGAAATAAATAATAGAACGTTCGTGTTAAGCAGGGTAGCTGTATTTCGTTATAATTACTGAAATTATGCCTAGAGGTAATGTAGACAATACACGGAAGGTAAATAAAAGACCAAGAAAAGATATGCCACGACAACTGTTCAATGGAAATAATAGTGACTCGGCTACAACAGATGAATCTTTTGAAATTCCGAATTCTCCAGCACCTTCTGACTCCATAAAAAAATGGCACGGAACTTAGAAGTGACGAAGCTTATCCTCAAGATTTTAGCGGAGAGATGTCAAAATTATTAGAACGATTTAACTCTGATATGAATAAAACCATACAAGCAAAGCGCAAGATGTTGCAGCAATTTACTCAGGAATCTACTCGAACTACCACGAAAAAAGTGTTGGAGACTAATAAGAAGTCCATTGAGAGACGAAAACTGGTAGACCACTTCCAATCTCAGTTTTGGAGTATGATTCATCAAGGAGAGAATGAGCTGGAAAAGATAAAAGATGCCGAGGAAAAAATGCAGAAACTACTTGTTCAACAGCAAAAACATCAGCAACAAGTTCGCATCGCTCATTCTCAAAGACTGAAAGTATTGAAAATTTGAGTGAAGAATTTTGCAAGGGAATGAATGAATTGGAGGAAAGCCACGTCGAGCAATACTCGGCTGTTCATAATGATTCGCACAAAGAAATGGTGCTGTTGAAAAAGAAAATATTGATGGAAACTCAACAGCAGGAAATAATGAATATGCCGGCAATTTAGAAAAATTTAAATGAATAGTAAAAGTAAAAATTTTTATATAACAATATCCCCCTCCCTAAAAACCGGTGAACTGGTGGCTCCGTGACCCACAAGTTCATTGGTGAAAAGCATGAACTCGGATTACAATAGTGTTACCCGGTAGTCTGAAATTTTTCTCCAATTCTGTCAAAAACCAAATCAATAAGTTACTTCTTAAACGCGAAACTGTGAGAATTGTTTTTTTTTTTAATTACAAAGATAATATAAATATTTCTCCAACATGGAGTAAATTATATTCTAAATAATCTCCTCTTGTTTTACTAACAACTTATTACTTATATTAACAGATATTGACAATATTAGAATTGTCCAGGAGTTTTCTTAGGAATTTACGTTCTTTCCACATCACGATTAAACATTAGTTTAATCTCTATAACTTAAACTCCATAACGTAGAAATGTTCCCTACAATTCACAAGTTATATAAATAAAAGGTAAAACATGAATATAATAATTTTAAAATTTATGTACAAAAATTTCAACTGAGTATCAATCTCCTACAGTTTTCTTTTTTAACTGGGATGATATATTGTCCTGAAATTATGCTATAGTCCATTGAACTTCAATTATTGCTCATTTTTGACACAAGAAAAACTGTCAAAAAGCAGTGCCATATGCACTCTATAGTATTGTATTGGTATGATAATAGCGGCACCATACTATTACCACTTTTCCATAAATTCTCTAGTAAGTATTTTACTTTCATTATGTTCAGATGTTATCACAATATTTAATTTATGAGTATTCTCAGATATCTCATATATTGACTTCATTAATTCATAACACTTATTTTTCTTTATTACCTCTCTTTTATTTCAATATTCAATAATAAATTTATCTATACTTTCTATCATACAAGATCTAAATTCAATAATAACAATGACTCAAATTTCTCATCAATAATTTCAAAGTTATATTTTAATTCATCACTTCAGTAAATAATAGTAAAAGATTATTGCACTCAATGATATTGGCTGGGTAAAAAGTTACATAGCATAAATGTAATCTCCTATCAATACTAGATTCAATAAGAAATGAAATTATACCAAGTCAAAATAAAACTAAAAAAAAAAATAAATTCTTAAATTCTCCAGCAATATCATTGAAACAAAATCTTAACAGGTGTTTTTCGATATGCGTCGAAATATTTCGTTCATTTCCTACATAGTTACGCAATCAGTAAAAAATAAATAAATAAGTAAGCAAGAGAAAAACAAGTTGGGTTTGAAATCCAGGACACTTGCATAATCAACAATTATTCGCATTCTATAATGTTTTAGTATTAATAATTATAGTTCAATAATTGATATTTTTTAATTTATTTTAATCCAGTTAACATTTATTCATAGTTTACATATAAATTTAAAATTTATTTAATATTCTAATCTAATTCAATTCAATATAAGAAATTTTTAACTCGAATCAACCATTTACGCCCGTGTAAACAACTAATTCAAGTAAAACTTCAGCAGTAATGTTCTCGTGGATCCTTCGAGAACAGACTGTTATATAGAAAAGCATTCATTGATTAATTATAATTTATTTAGTTACTTTTTATTAATTTATGACTATTCTAAATTTAATATTAAGCCAGGGTTTTAACATTAGTTTGTTGTGAATTCTCATGGGATAATTTTAATTGATCTGGTGAAAAGTAGGGACGCAATTTAGATACATGGGCAACTTCCGTATTCGTATTTTGACTTTGCCTATCAATTCGAACATTTACAGGAGACAATTTGTTAAGAATTTGATAGGGACCAGTAAAAACTTGTGAGAACTTTCCAGTATTGGGGTAATTGAACTCTTCATAAATTACAAGATCTCCTACCTCAAACTCTGGCTCTACATAATTTCGGTCATAATATTTTTTACTTTTCAAATGAAATTCATTAGTACGCGCTTTAGCAATTTTAAGGGCTTCATTCACAGGAGGGTAGTAATCTTGTTTTAGGGGGGAATCATAAGGTAATTGACCAAAAAGTAAATAAGCAGGAGGGAATTTGGTTATGGAATGGGGCGTATTTTCACTAACTACTTCTGTCAAAAGTTTTGTCCAAGGGATTTTAGAGGTAGTAGAATTTACTGTACACTTTAATCTAGTATCTATTGACTGATTCACTCGTTCGCATTTCCCATTCGTTTGCGGGTGATATGCTGATGTTAAACCTTGCTTAATATTGTGATTTCGAAGAATTTTTTTTAAAATCTAGATGAAGTGAAAGCTGCATTCCTATCACTCAACACTTTTTGGGGAACCTGTACATTGAAAATTTTGTTGAAACGGAATAATTGTTTAGGACATTGAATATTGAAAACTTGTTTCAAACAATTAGAATAGGTTTCAGTAGTAACACTTTTTGATGGAAAAGCCCAGACATAGCTAGTCGCGTGGTCTATTATGATGTTTAGATATTTTTTGGTGGCGTTATAGTAATTGAATCCTCCCACAGTATCAATAGAAAGACATTCAAAAGGTTGATCTGTGGTTGGCATAGCTTGTAGCAAGCCAAATTTTCTCTGTATGGGTTTTTATATTTTTCTGGCAAATGTCACAATGTTTGACAAAATTAGTTATATCCTGAGTCACGTCAGGCCAATAATAATTTGCGGAAATTAAATTTAGCATTTTTTGGATACCAGGATGACCAAATTCTTCATGAGCAACATTTAATATTTTTCTCCTTAAAGACATGGGGACTACTATTTTTCGAAATCCTTTCTTTCTAACTATTATAATCCCGCTTGAGCATGAACTAGTTATTCATGCGAAATAGATGTTGAATAACGAAATGAATATTCTTCATGACTTAGGACACCAGGTATCAAATTATGTAAACAATCAAACAGCACTAAAAATCTACTCCTGAGCTTGTGCTCGTGCTATTTATTAAAATGCGCGGAGGAAATCCGATTGAAATGAAAACTTCAGGCTAACCAAACAAAATCACGAATGAGACTCGAAGTGAAATTGCGATCCGTCACTCAGCCAATGGAGAGCGATCGAGAAACGTCACAGAAAAGAATCCCGGTGCTGGTAATGGAAGGATTTCGATGTAAAAAGTTGTCCCCCAGCTGGCGGGAAAATGAGATGAAATAGAATAGAAATGTAAAAATGGCTTTTATAAACATTCGAAAATAAGTAACTGCGTTCAGAACTTTACAGTTTGGTAGACGATAAAAATTAATGAAGGGATTAAAAGTTTAGATTACGTTTTGGAATAAAACTATTATTAAGATACGCGTTTTAAATTTATAGGAATTTAACTAGAAATAAATAATAGAGCGTATTAAAAAAGGAAATAATGAATATGCCGGCAATTTAGAATAATTTAAATGAATAGTAAAAGTAAAAAAAATTATATAACATATATTCTTGGTTCCGTTTGCCAGTTTTGGAATTAAAATTAGGTGTCGTCTTTTAAGGACACCACCCCTGAAAGGGTTAACATGCATGAGACAGAAGAAAGTTTTGGGATTGCCACATTCGAGTAGCTAATTTTCAGCTTGTTAAGGAGATTTCGAAGTAATAACAAAATCATATATGGTGTTATGGAATAGCTGTGCAGTACAACACCGCGAATCCGAAAATCCGGTTAATCCGAAGCGATTTTTTTTCGAAAATTTGAAATTCGAAAATTTTTCAATATTTGAACAGATTAAAAGGACAGAATAAAAAAAAATAATAATGCAAATGTACAACGTACGTACTCGAATATACAATGAAAACGCGCACTGTAGGCCTACTTGTTGAAGCCATATTAAAAAAATCTCGAATAGTATTTGTTTGTTTGTCATACACTATAAAATAGTTTTCTAAAATTTAAAAAGTATTTAATTCAGATAAAAATTTGTTTTTCCTTTCATCAGTTTGATTTTGCAATTTATGTACAGAAATGTTTTTTTTCTTCACCCTCGTCGACGTGGTGATTGAGCTATTTACTGATTCGCGATTTTGCACCGTTTGTAATGGGTTGTTACGTAGTACCTCATTTTGAAGTTCCGTTGAATTATTATAAACACCGGAAGTTATTAAATAGGAATCTTATTATTTTCCGATAGTCGTGCCGGATTATCCAGCATGCCGGACCTTAGGATGCTGGATTAAAAAATGTTTACTATACTACTGAGTACTTATAACTTACATTTTTTATAGCATACAACTTTTTCTTTTATACTTTTATCAGAATTCCGGGTAATGCGAACTGGCACCGTTCCCACTTAGTTCGTATTAACGGGATTCTACTGTATATCATTTAAGATTTATAATGCAAAAGTTCGTAAGCAGATTTCGGAAACAAAGTTTTTAAAATGTGAAAACATAATATGTATGATTAAAAAATAATATTAAAGTAATATGTAAGGTAATATTATAGTCTTATTAGATTAGGTAATAGTTTCCAACAAAATCCAGTATACTGTAGCAAAGCTGCATGGTTTATTAAGGTGAAATATCATGTCTAAATAAACAATTTGAAAAACTCATAGAGCATTTGAAACTCCAATATCTGCTATCTCAATCTAGTAAAAAATATATATATATGAGGTTTTTTTTTTTCGGTTTTTTTGCGCAGCCCTGTATATGATCTATGGATTTGTATGTATACTACGAGATGAGTCGGAAAATAAGTTTCCCCTGGCAACTGTGAACAGAGGAGTGTATGAAAGTCAAAAAACGTAACGAAACATTAAAGATAAGACGTAAGTTTATTTTTCTACTTATGTGCCACGTGAGTTGAGACATTTGCCATACCCTTTATAAGCTTCATAAAGCCCTCCATGAAAAAAACAGGCCTCTGGATACAAAAGAAGCGTTGAACGGCTTGTGTGACTTCAGCATTGCTTACAAAGATGCAGTGAAGCATTGCTTTCGTCTGTAGTGGCCGTGCACGTCCACCCAGGGCTCGGTCTGTCCAACATTTGCTGACGCTCCTCACTGACTTGGCGGCACCATTTGTTTCGACATCACATCTTGCCCATAGACCACGTGGACCCCTGTGCCACGTGGCCATTAAGGATTTCTGCTCCCGATACTCCACGTGGCCAATCATAGTGGACAACCACTCTCACTTCCTCCTTTGACCACGAATTCAGAACGCACTTTCTCTCCATATATACCGGGAACAGAATGATGCAGAGCCCTGATTTTTTTCAAGGAGCGCTTTTTGAAACTTATAAAGGGGTATGGCAAATGTCTCAACTCACTTGGAACTTATGTAGAAAAATAAAGTCACGTCTTACCTTTAATATTTCATTACATATTTTGTATTTCATTCACACCTCTGTCTACAGCTGCCAGGGGAAACTTATTTTCCGACTCACCCTCGTACATAGTATGCAAAAAGTTAGTTCAGTGAAACGCACTGCACAGTTGAAAATTTTCATTCAGCCATTTCCGTGAATAAACGGACCTGTAAATAGCTATCTTTCCTGACATAGAGAAAGATATACATATATATGTAATATATATATAGAGAGAGAGGGAGAGAGAGAGAGTAATTATATGAAAATGGAAGTGGCCCTACACATTGGATATGTTGCAGTATTTAAGATATTGCCGTGAAAATATTATTAATATGAAACAGGGATCGAAACAAAGTTCACGCTTTTTTTTTTTTTTTTTTTTTTTTTTAATAGACCAAGTTCAAATCAATGCGTAGCGATAATGTATACCTCTTGTAGGTACCAGAATAATCTAATTATTTATAGATTGGATATTTAGCAAAATATAATACAGTTAGGCCTATCTAGACTTTTACTATGAGGCCAAATTTGGTAAAATAGGTGGGATAACAAAAATAGGCAGGAGTTATAAAAATACTCATTGCTAGATGCAACATATCCTACAAACCATGCTTTTCAAAGTGAAGTACTCTCTTCTTTATAATTTCTGCTGTATAAACTTGTATATCGTAACTTGTGTTTTGTACACCGTACAAAAAAACCATAACATGCCTTTGCAAAGCAACATTATAGTGTATTTTTATTTTTAACTAGGCCGGATAGTTGAGAGCCGGAGAGTCAGGAGTCTACTATACATGAATAATGAATTTCTACAACAAAAAATTTGAATTTTCTTCCATAATTTTTCATTTACTAGTGCCTAAATTCTTAATTAATCCCCACTCTATTCAGATATTGGTATGTAAACATAACACTGCATCCAACTGCTGATAAAAGTCCAGCCTGAAGTCCAAACACGTGATCATCTTCACTACATCTTACTTTTAATTATTGTGGTCTGCTAACATTCTTGTCATTGACCACTTTTATTTAAGAAGTACTTCTTGATTATGTTCTTTCGCTTGCTTGTTTTTGGAAAAAAGACACATTGCATCTTGAAATCCTTCAAGTTGAGCCGGAAGCAGTGTAGCTTTCCAACGTTGCATAAGGGATGAGAGTAGTCTGAAACTTGATCCACGCAAAGCGAATATAGTCTTTCGATACTGTCTTTGCTGATCGTCATTTTGTCTGAATGAGTTTGTTAATGTGAAGCAATTTTCAAAAGTTCTAAGCCTTTTTTGTCTGCGAAGAGCCAAAATGTCTTTTATAGAATGTCTGTTATATAGAGGGATGTCTTTTACGCGATGTAACTACCTAGTACATCCAAGGATTTAAAAAAAGTACCTTTGCGACATCTTTGTTCAAGTTCAGCCATAAGACAATGGAAAACTTGTCAATAAAAATAAATAATACTGTATCCATAATGAGCTGTAGATTTCTTTCTGCCTGACTTTTGAAATCGGCGAACTATTTAAAACACGGTGGTTTTTTAAGCACTGAGTGAATTAACTTTCCTTCGACATTAAGCGCAGCAGTACCTGATGGTGCCAAAAGAATGACAGCTTCTGATCCTAACTGCTCTATGATTGCTTTACTAATTTCTTTGATTAACCTACTTTTTCCAGCTCTTGCTTTTCCAATAATAAATTTGACTTAGGGAAAATTGTAACTTTTGTTTGCAATGACGAAAGCTGTTCTGTGCATAACTAAAGTATTTTCTGCTGCTCATCTGTAAATCTGATGTCAGAATTATCAAAATTTTCATGCAGCGTAATTTGTTGTTGTTTAAAATAATTCAGAAATGTTAAAAGTAAAGAGAATTCATTGAATAAGAGAGTCTACGGTAAAGAGAAAGAATAACCACCGGGGATGTGTTGATTGCTTTTGATTTGTTTAATGTAGCTCTGATCTTTGAGACAATCAAAAATTGGAACTGGATCCATTGAGCTAACGGCAGAAAAATTCAAAGCCCCTTCAAAGATTTGCATAGCCCAGACTTATATAATATGGTGTAAGGGAAAGGTTTATAACACGTATACAACACGCACACATGGGTAATCTGCTATACTCCTATATCAAACTTTATACTTTTGTTCATCTGAGTTATTCTTATATCGTTATTCGAGCAATTACTCGTAGGCAGCTGGGTTATTTTTATGTGACTTTTTCACATAGAATTACGCTGAATAACTCTCTTCATCTCAATTGCTTTCTTTTAACCGGCATTATCGAAACTTTTGTGTATAATGTTACACATATAAAAACATGTACATTTCTTAAAATGTACACTACATCTAGGCAACAGGTCAAAAAAAATCACAGAATGATGTATGCCTTTTAGTGAAGTTGATTTCTCACGAATTATCTTTCATTTTTGTATCCATTTTCCGATTATAAGCATTAAACTATATAGTCATATACATTAACGTCAAAATTTTCGCCAAGTTTGGAGACATTTCGCGAAATTTCGCCAAATTTAGCAACCAAAAATATGTTGCTATAAATGCAGTGAGTTTGGCTGTAGCTGCCAAATTTGGCGAAATTTCCACTGAAATTCAGCACTGATGATTCTTCTCTATTCGGGTTCTTCCCATTTTAGCTTAGTGTTTTACCGTAAAATTAGCTAAAATCTTAAAATCAAAAAATATGTAAGCTACATTTTCTGTACGCTTTTAGGACTTTTTTTATATTTTATCTACATATTTCTGTTTTCAAGTGTACATCTAGGCCAAATATGCTTATCTCATGCACTTCAGAATGTTCACTCTCATTTCAGTTGCAACAAATTCTCTTACGGTGATTTTTTTTTAAAAAAAAGAGTAAATTTCTGTAATTGTGACCACTACCAAATTGTTATATTTGCGCATAAAACAGCGCTCACTAAATTATGAAATTTTCTACCAACCCGATTACGGAAATTTCCTATTACAAACATACATACCTCTGAATAAAAACGTACATAAGAATACATATATATAAGTAATACATACATAACATTATATATTTCTCGACTTCTTTTATTATCATTCGTTGCCATGCGGTTAATACTGAATCTGTTATCATACAACTAACATCGGAAATCGTATTCTTCGTATTCGATTTCTTTTTATTTCTCTTAATTTAAAATTCAAAGTGAATAGCACCGATTTGGTAGGTTACGGAAAATGTTCACTTGCAGCACATTCACTTACGGTGAATTAAAAAAAAATAATAATAACATTCTGAAATTGGGACCGCTACCAAATAGTTAAATTTGCGCATCAAACAACGCTCACTAAATTATGAAATCGTCTACGAACCCGATTACGGGAATTTCCCAAAAAACATATATACGTTTTAATACAACCATACATACATAAGAATACATACATATAAGTAATACATACATGACATTATATTTTTCTCGATTTCTTTTACTATCATTCGTAGCCATACGGCTAATACTGAAATCGTTACCATGCGGCTAATAAACGAAATCGTATTCTCCGTATTCGATTTCTTTTCATTTCTCTTAATTTAAAATTCAAAATGAATTGCACCGATTTGGAAGGTTACGGATAATGTCCATGTGCATTTCAGTTGCAGCACATTCACTTACAGTGAATAAAATAAAGAGTAACATTCTGTAATTGGGACCGCCACCAAATGGTTAAATTTGCGCATCAAACAACGCTCTAAATTATGAAATTGTCTACAAACCCCAATGCGGAAATTTCCCAATACAAACATGCATACGTCTGAATATAAACATACATATATAAGAATAAATACATATAAGTAATACATACATGACATTATATCAGGGTTAGTACGACTCCTGGAATTTTGCGACCAGGAAATTCTTCTGCACCGCTATTTTCTTACAGAAAATCTCTCCTTATAAGAATGCGAAATTTCATCAGTTTAGCATAGATTTCTTTTTCTGTAAAAAAAATACTGAAAACTGTCCTGGAAAATACCCTGATCCGAACAAAACCATGTTATATTTTTCTCGATTTCTTTCATTTATCACTTGTAGCCATGCGGCTTAATACGAAATCCGTTACCGTGCGGCTAAGACCCAAAATCGTATTAATCGTATTCGATCTCTTTTCATTTCTCTTAAATTAAAATTCAAAATGAATTGCATCGATTTGGTAGGTGATGGAGAATAAAAGGTTCGCACTGGAAAAAAGAAAGAAAAAGTGGTCGTTACGGATGTAGAAAGTAAAACATCTGAAAGTCAATCTTTATCTCAGGTCACAAATATTGACGATTCGGATGAGGTTAAAATGCATAATTTACAACAATGGAGCTAATGTTTTGTTTAATAATGAGATGAAACCCGTCGCATTTACACGAAATAAATTGTTTAAAAAGGAACTGATACATTAGTTAATACTTACTCTCAAAAAATATTATTTTTAATTTAAAGTTACCAAAATACTAATTCCATAAACTTCGACTGTTCAACGTATTAAATTAAAATGTATTAATATACCTAACCAAGATAAGTAATTATGATGAAATTACCCATTGAGGCTCTTATGTTTGAAATTACCGATTGAAAATAAGCAAAATTGATTTCACTATGAACCAATCATAGAATTATTTTTCACGTGAAACCTAAACTTAACGTCATTTTCATCGTCTCAAAATTTACATACGCATCTCTCAAATTTACATTCACCATTTCAAAAATATCGCAGTACGCAATAAGTTATTAATACATGTATTTTCAATCATGAAATCAATTTTGCTAACTACGACTTTACATGTGAACATTTGCACTCTTGACTTGTGATTCTAATCTGGGGTAATCGGCGAGTAAAATTCCAGAAATTTATATCTTTTAGGGGCGTTTGTAGTAAAATATTTCTTTTTATCAGAGAAAATGATGGTTTTTATTTAAATATGATGTCGTTTCGTTTTTATTAGAAATTGGCCTCAATAAAGATAAACATACTTTATTAATTTTCTTTTCTTTACAACAATGGAAGTAATCCAATTGCTACTATTTTGGAAAAAAAATCATAATTTTTTAAATTTTAAATTTAAATATAAAAATGTGAATATTTCAAAAAATAGCTAGTGCCGCAAATCTACAAAGAAACAGCTTTCATTTAAAAAAAGAATTATTAAAATTGGTTCAGAAAAAAGCTCAAGGTAGATGTCTAAAAAAAAGCCTTATCTTTCAAATATATAGATTTAAACTCGCAATATTATCTCTATGGGAAACTTTTGAGCAGATATTTCATGCTGTTAGGGTTGACGAATATTTATGATTTTCAATACGCACCGAGATTTTGGCACTACCAACGACCATTTAATTTTTTGTGTCGATACGACAAATATTTTGGACGCTATCGTGTTAACAATAAGTGTAATTTTTGCAGGGAAGCCGGAGCTGTGCTCTGACAATTAAAAATTATTATTCGTATTTAAACATACTTACTGAAATATCAGAATTTGGTGAAATAGATTGTTATTTATGAGAATTAATATAAAAACATATAAATAGCTATCTTTCTTGGCATAGAGAAAGATAGAGCGAGAGAGCTAGAGAGAAAGAGAGTAACCATACATAAAAAGGAAACCGCCCTATACATTGGATGTTTTGCAGGTTTTAATAAACGAGAAAACAGTATTAACATGATACAGGGATTGAAACAAAGTTCATTTTTTTAATAGAACACTTTTGAAACAATGCGTCGCGATAATGTATTCCTCTTCCAGGTACCGGAATAATATAATTATTTATAGATTGCATATTTAGAAAAATCCATTACAGTTAGGCCTTCCTAGACCCTCTACCTTCCGGCCTAATCTGGTATAAGATCAGGTGGGCTAACAAAAATAGATCGGAGTTATATAAATACTCGCTGCTAGATGCAACATAAAAACCATGCTTTTTAAAGTAAATTACTCTCTTCTTAGTAATTTCTGCTTTATAAACTTGCACTTTTTATGTCGTGACTTGTGTTTTGTGCACCACACACACAGAAAAAACCGTACAAAGTAGATGAGATCAACTTCCAAAGCCTTAGCAAAGTAACAATATAGCGTAGATTGTTTTTAACTAAGCCGGATAGTCAGAGGTCTAACTTAACTGCTCAAAAAAATTAGGGGAGCAAGTAAAAAAGTGAAGATAGCAGTGCGAGATAGCCATGCATAGGCATAAAATTGAGAGTAACATGTGTATCAATGCGCAATACAAAAAAAATCGCAAAAATTTGCAAGATAGCTTTTATTTTTTTAAACGATGGATAAGACGTGAAAAGATGGTTGGTCAACAATTTGGTTGCATGTAATTAACAAAAAAATACTGTTTGGGAACGATGCAAGGTATTTAATATGGCGTGTGTTCCCTTCGAATATATACAACTGTCTCATACCTGTTTTCCATGGATTCAACGACATTATCGATATGTTTTAGGGGAGTATAGTTCCACTCCTCAATGAGTGGGGCTAGTTGATTGGCCAACCCAATTGGTAGGCTTCCCCACCTGGCTGAATCTGTTCCAGTCCTCAAAAATTGTAAACTCCCAGTCCTGGACAATAAAAGGGGGGATCAGTCTCGCTGCAATGCGTCGTCCGAATATGTCTCAAATCGGATTCAGGTCAGTGGAGCATGTTAGCTATTCCATAGGCTGTATTGTTTTAGATTTAAAGATGTTTTCAACAAGATGAGATGTAGGCAATCTGGCATTATCATGCATGGAAAAAAAAGGAATCGCCAATTGCTTCAACATAAAATACGATATGAAGTCTCAGTATCACGTCTGTATAACGTCGGACCGTCACAGTGTAATTCCAAATCATATACATGACGGTACGTCCACTTATGCTGATTCCAGCCCATAGCATCAACCCACATCGTCTGTAATATGATCATTCACGAACGAATGTGAGATTATTTTGAGTGCCCCTTTTTCTCCATGCCAAAACACATTGGATGTCACATCCAGGTTGAATCGGGACTCGTCTGTAAACATAATTTGACTCCAACAACGTTTCCCCGAAACTCGATGTTCAGTTGCCCACGTTCTTTTGGCCCCACAGTTGCTTGAGGTCAACGGAATATAGACGTGCATGGAGACCACCCTGATGAAGCCTATTTTGGACTGTTTGGCTGGCCACCATAATAGATTTTGATAGATTGGCAGTTACCGTTTCACATAGTCTTATTTTCATTGAAACACAGTAAAGTAATATGATGAAACCTTAAGTGAATTCATGAATACTAATGCAGCATAAATTATTTTATTATAAGCACAAATTAAGCACACAGCAAAAGACACATGTAATTTCTATTTTTTTAACTAACGAGAATTAAAATGAGTAGTTCAAAAGACCACGGCGAATCTGCTTGCGATTTCTTCTACAAGGCCATGAACAAATCGACCACTAGTAGACTTTTCTTCTAATGTTATGCCTGGTAACTTACAAAGCTACTCATGTATTAGTTTAATATGGGCAGTTTACTACTCAGTTTATGCGTATGGTGTCTAAATGTTAACCTTTGAATTAAGTTTCGCTAGATCATGGAAATTGCTTACTTCGCGGTGTGTCGAAAAAGCTATTTAAGTAATATCAGCAGCTACTATCATGCCGATACTGACGGATACAGCAAGCAGTTGTCGGCTGATAGAATTCCGACATCTCTGTGTTTGCTGGTTACCTATAAAATTAAGATTTTTCAAATACATATGTTTTTAATCTTGCTGCTGTAAATTTTCTAGAACACACAATAGCAAGTAAAACCAAACCATGCCTTTCACATAATTTAGACCTGTGAAAGGATATTCCTTAAAATTTAAATTTTTATACATTTCGTTAACTTTACATGTGTTTCTCCCGCCGCAAAGCCTACCTCAATTTTGAGAGAAGATGAGCTAAAGTTTCACAAATTGAATATGTAGCGGAAAGTAAAATTTTGAAGTACCTTGACATTACTTACTTTTCTTTAGTTTTGGATAGAACGCTACATTATTGTAATTCGATTATATATAGAACATAAACAAAATTGAGTAAGATATATTTTTATGAAAATTGCCTCATGACTGCCTTCTGTCCCCTATATATGTGTCAGATTCACATGCGTATTTAATGTACAAAAACGAATATTTTTTTTAAAATCCGATTACAAATTTAAAATTCAAGCATTTGTAGCTAATCTTTATACAGAATTTAATTTTCATATGAGAGTAGAGTCATGTGTAAAAGGCTAAAAATTTATTCTAAATATGTGTTATTTTAAGAATTTATACAGTTGTCTGTTCTTTTTATTTTTATTACTGCATTGTTATTAAAACTATTTGACCAAAGATTCTGCATCTTCTAAAGGATATTCCCTGTCTTAACTATTTCAAATCTGTACGCTACGGCAAGAACCCCGGTCAGTGTTTAAAAAGAATCTATCGGGCCTGAGATCCAGCAACAAAGGCCCCGTGTAACACCCCTTCCCCCAGGAACACCATATCTCATAGGAACAATCACAGCCAAAGACTAGCCAGAGTCTGCTTGAGTCTGAGGGTGCTACTTTATCGCTAGCTCGGAATATGAATTATCTGCAGAGATTACCACTTGCTCCTTACCGGGGAATATGTTTCTTATTCAAACTTAAAATACTGAGCATGTTCTGTACAGGGATTCGCCAAATAGAATTGACATCCGGGGCTAGAGCAGAAACACTTCGAAGTACGTAAAACGGGACGGGTCAGGTGCATTATCCCGCACAGAACATCCCAAACCACAGCCCAAAGAATACGAATGCTGTTACGTACCAGAGGAATAGCTCTCAAGATCTAGTCCGACGACCCCCGTGCAGGCCATGATATATGACCATCTGGGAATGAGGATCATTTACAAAGATAACTACTTTCTTTCTACAGACGGATTAAAAAATGAAAAAAGTATATATATATAAATGAAAATATAGACCACCAAAATCAAAATGAAAAGTATTCCCAATTGTCCTCAAGTAGACATTCCCCAAAACAGGAGGGAAAAGAGAAAATTTCAAAGCAAAACTATGTCCTACCGGATCTAGGAACCATCTACGTTCATTAGATCACCAGTCTCAATTATTGGACTTTTGCTCCTTGATCACCACTGTTTTGAACAACCGATCATTTTACCATTTTACTTTTTTCACTCTTTTTTGATTGTAATTACTGTATTTGAATTTTGAATTTTATCATAATTTTCATTATTAATTATATCTTAAACTCTTTTCAATCTTTAATTTTAATTATGTTCACTCTTATGCCACTTAGACTGCAGTTAGACTACTTCTTACTTAAGGCACTCTAAGTTTTAAATATACAGCTACTGCTAGACAGAGCGTAAAGTTCGTGTGTATTAAGAGACCAAAAAATGCCTAATCTGCTAAAATGTTCAACTATATCTTAAATTTTTCTTTACTTCAATAATTCTTGTAATCTTGAAGTTATCGGGCGTAGATTGAAAATGAATAATAATGGGTCACAGAAACTGAATGGTACTGAGATAGCGCTGCGCTAATCGTTCCATTTAGTAGGAGAGCTGTTGAACATTTTTGAGTAGGTATTTGAGGCACCCTGAAAATTTGTGTAGCACTTCTTTTGTAATGCCTGAATACAAAATCGAATGTCTGGCTGAAGGATCGTGGCCCAAAACCTGTGCCAGACACGTGTCAAGTGCCATTTTTTGACACTACCCCAAAAAAGTATTTGAGGCACGCTGAGATTGAAACAGAATAATATTTATACTTAGAAAAAAATATTTTGAAAATGACAGACACTTTAATCGGCCCAAAACCTGTGCCAGACACGTGTCAAGTGCCATTTTTTGACTACCCAAAAAAGGTATTTGAGGCACGCTGAGATTGAGGCATAATAATATTTATGCTTAGAAAAAAATATTTTGAAAATGACAGACACTTTAGTCGGCACAAAAACTGTGCCAGACACGTGTCAAGTGCCTTTATTTGTCTGGTACTGGTTTTGGGCCACGATCCTTCAGCCAGACATTCTATTTTGTATTCAGGCATTACAAAAGAAGTGTTGCACAAATTTTCAGGGTGCCTCAAATACCTTCCCTAAAATGTTTAACAGCCGCCAGTAATTTTTATGTATCTTCTGTGTTACTTTCTACAAAGAAAAATTCAATTATTTTATTAGCATTATTTTTAAATATTACGTAAAGTGATGTTTCTAAAATTTTGAGGATAATTTCATTTATTATTTTTAGCATTCATATATTTTTCATCCACTCATATTCATAAAAAAGCAAATGAATAAAAAATATATATAAGTTTTTCTAAGAAAATTTCCTGTTTGGGCATTGTATATCATTTATTTTACAAATCGGTAATTTAGTAAAAAATGCTTTTAAACGGTACAAAATTTTGTAAATCGGTAAAAAAGATAAATTAACGTGCTCGAAACAATCTTTCTTAGAACAAAAACTGATTTTTGTCTGGAGAATATTAACAGATCTGTTAACCATAAATTGTGTTTGGCTTTCCTTTATTACCGTATCTTAATGAAAATACATGATATTACTCCAGCAAATGATTTACTTGCCAAAAAAGGCAGTAACACACAACTTCATTTTCATTCTTTGCATAAACACTTGCAATAAACCCTAGGACTTTTAGACCTTCCATGCGTACCATATCACTAGACACACGATATAGCTGCAGATTACTTTGAGTTTTATGACAGCATAAAGAATGCTATTACGTTTTAGGGCTCATAAATTCTTCTCTTTCTGCTTGATGAGATCAAGGGTTATAAAAAACTCTAGACTCTCGTTAGGGAAATAATTTAAGCAGATAAAATTGTTCGGGGAATTTATATTTTCTCAGATATTTCTTATAGATAGACATATAGATTGATACACAAGTGTCAAAATAAATTTCTTTACAGAAATACATGTAGGAGACTATATGTATATATATATATATAATATAATATAATATATGGTCTTCTACATGTGTTTCTGTTTGTAAATTTATTTATCTACTTGTGTATCAATCTATCTGTCTATCGTTTTTTACCTAATAAGCATATGAGAATATTAATATATCTGTATAGTATATTATATATATATATATATATAAAACATTCTTTATTCAACTGTTTTTTGTTTTTTTTATATATAACTTTGTATTTATGGCTCATTAAAAGTGTTCATCATTGCCAAAAAAAAAAAAAAAAAAAACTATAAAATGAAATATTCTCTGCGAGTACTTTTTGAATTGCATTAAATTATAACATATTTTTTTAAAAAAAAATTCATTAAAGCCTCTTTTTAAGCTAAAACAATACACGCACGAATGCATGCGATAAATATAAACCGCCAATTTTTGTTATTTTTTTTAAACAACGAAACACATTTTTATTTGTTTTTCAGAATGCTTGTTAATTTTTTTTTGTTAGATAAACAACATCTGTGTTGGAATGAAGAGTTATACGTATGCTTTCCGATATCGAAAAAAAAATAGATATTTTTCTTCTTAGAAATTCTTTTTGAAAATTCACTGATGTTTTAAAGAATTATTTTTTCTTTTCTTCATTATAAATCATATATTTTTTTACACAGAAATAAATATATTTATCGAACTCTTAGAACAACTTTATGTGGTAACAAATGCTTATTTGTTTACTTTTAGCCGCATGGAGGTAAATATACACTTATTTGAAAAATATAATTAGTTTTTCAAATAATAATTATAATTAATTGTTGATTATTGTCTGCTGAATATTTCAGTTTCACTTTCATTTGTTAATATGTTCAATGCATATGTTTCGAGGAACTCTCACAGAGCTTAAAATGATGGCTATGTAAATATTTTTTAGCTTCTTTTTTTGTTGATGTTGTTTTAGCGCTTTTATTACGCACACCCTATTTAAAAAAAATTAACCTATCATGACGACCACCTTTTAAATAATTCCATATCTATTAAGGGTATCAGGGACACAAAAATCTTCAAATTTCGCGAAACATTTTATTTCATTAAAATTTTCTCTCTGTTTTTTCTTGCTTACATTGACATTTAAATCATGTTTCTATCTGAATTAGAACAAAAAATATTAATTTTTTCGTTTTGGTTTGTTTTCAAAATCTAGCTTTCAAGCAATAGCTGTCACGGAAACGACTTCTTGTAAAAATGCGTTTTTCTTCATGATAGATTTTTTTCATCATTTCTCGTATTTAAATTCTTATAACTCAAGAAGCGCTAAGGATAAAGGGTTCAAACTTGAAACATATATTTTTCAAATGTTTTACTTTAATTCTGATTCAGCATATTTGAAAAAAAAATATTTACTTTTGAAAATATGATTTTTTTTTTTTAAGTTGCACCAATTTTTTTTTTCGTTAAATATTTTTAATTTTTTCATAAATTAATATTTAAAAAAATTCCGAATCAAAATTAAAACTTACATATTTTTGTTTATTTAAATGAAAAAAAAATTACAATTCTAAAAATAACATTTCGAGTTATAAGGATTTTAATTTACCCCACTTTTTTAGGAAATTTTAAATTAAAAATTTTTAAAATAAAATTATGATCAGTTTTATCATATCATTTTGTTTAAAAATGATAAGGTTAACCATCACAAAAAAAAATCAGAATTTTAACTCAATAAATAAAAATTATTTTAAAATGTGTTCCGGACCCCCTTAAGATATTAATTAGCATGAAAATTGCTGCACATTCATTAAGCATTTTATTATCTTTCTAAGATTTTCCATGCCCTGTACCTAGGAAGGATATTCAGGTGTGGAAGGTCAAGACACATGTCTCATTGCATTCTATTTTCATTGTATTTAAATAACAGAGATCTCAAGAAGTTTGAATAAGACTAATTATCTGAATAAGAGAGTAAAGACAGTAATAATAAGCTTGAAGCAGTAGGAGTCGTGCAGTAGCCTCAGGGACACGAGACCTCCCTTCACGCTTTTCGGTGTCTTTAATTTGTGTAATTTGCCTTTTAAATTTTTCCGGTTTCAATTTTTGATTTTTTTTCAACCTGGTTTTCGCTAGAGTGTCTTTCACTCGGGACGTGGCTGGGCACCTATAAACCTTGCTTCCGCAAAAGAGTCGGAATTAGTGGAAGAATACAGGGCTGCGGACTAAAAGAGTCCGCTCGCCGCGGCGGTTACTACTGCTACTCCTGCAACCGCCGCAGCGAGTGGCCTCTCTTCGTCCGCAGCCCTTTATTCTTCTACTCCATCCCAACTCTTTTGTGGAACCAAGGTTCATAGGTCCCCGGCTACGTCCCGAGTAAAAGATACTCTAGCGAAAGCGAGGTTGAAAAAAAAATCAAAATCGTAACCGGACAAATTTAAAAGGGAAATTACACAAATTAAAGATACCGAAAAGCGGTAAGGCAGGGCTTGGGGCGATGAAACTACCGAACGACTCCTCCTACTTCGAGCCTATTATTAGTCTGAATAAGAGATATTTATCTGAATAAGAGATTTGAAAAAAATTCTTTTTATTCACATTTTCTAACACAGGCCAATGCGGTTTGTATAAAAATTTTATTTTCAGGATTATCCTAAATATAGGGCATTTAGGTAATATTCAGGGGAATAGTAATATTCTGAGTATATGTCAGAACAGAAATTGCCTCTACAAACGACATAGGTCTGTGTTAGTACACGTGAATTCAAAGAAATTTTCAATGGAATTTCAGTAGCAATTCACTTATATGGTTTAAAAAAAAAACACGGTGCCTCGCTTCATGTTCAACACACAGAATAGTTAAAAATACATTTAAGAAAAATGACTATATTGTTGTAAAATAGTTTTTAAGCTGTAATGCTTATGCATCAGTGTGGTTAACAGTTTAGTCATTCAGTTTCTGACAAACGACATTTTCAAAACCACAATTATTTTTGCTGGCAAAAACGAATAGCAGATCAGCATCGGATATTAGCCACATCAGTTTTAAACAGCATTACCTACAATATTAGTATCAGTTACCGGTCGATTCTCCACCAACCTTTAACTCGCGGTTCAACTCTCAGTTGAGAAACCTTCGGTTGTCAAATCTAACCGCCGGTTAATATTTCGAAATCATCGATAAATTTCAAGTCGCGTTTAGTCGACCTAGATTAGTCAACCCTTGGTTGAAATCTGCGTAGTTGATTGACCAAAGGAATCACATGTCCTAGTAATCATCTCTGCGAGTTCTGTCCTTCCTTGACACCATCTTTATCTGTTATTTTTCAATAACGAAACTAAAGGCTGTATTGGAAATGTATACTTATCGTGTTTAATTTTAAATAAAAAATTCTTATAAATAAATTTGGAATTACCATTTTGATTTCATGGTTTTGTTCGTTTGCAGAACAAAATTTTCAATAAAATTCTTAACAATAAAATTCTTAAAAAACAGTCGATTAAAAGAAAAAAAACTTGATTAAAAAAATCATTTTCTTTAATTTAAGTTTAATAAACAATTATCTGATGAAACTAGTAGTATTAAGTAGAGTAAAAGTAAATAATGCAATAGGTTTATTTATTTATATTTACAATGAATATTATATATGAAGATATTTTCATATATTTATTTCTAATGCATATATTTATTTAACAAATGTAATTAATTACAGATTCAATTAAAATATCTTGGATAAAATAGCACGCCGGTAGCAAAAAAAAAAAAAAAAAAAAAAAAAAAAAAGACAAGAGGCCTTATAAAAATAAATCATGCGTTTAATTATTACACATGTTTTTAGAGATCATGTTTAATAACTTTAGAAGAAGGCCGAAAACATGTATTAATGTTCTTAATGTATTGCAAAAATTAAAAAAAATATCTTCTGAAGAAAATGTCTCTTTAAAACAAAAATCATTATTTCAAACTTACTAAGTATTTAATTAAAAAAATAATTATTTATCCCTTATGAACAACTGATCATATATACACAATTTGGTAGAGAATTCATGCTTTAACCAACTATGAATGGTACGACGATGGAACAAAATTTTGAAGAAAATTTGTTTTCTATTTTTTTCATTATTATTAAAAAAGAGAGAGAGAAAGAGATTTCAGTCATATAGTTTTACTAAATTGATATTGAAAGAACATATTTCTACTTGGATTCGTTAGATGGCGCCACCAAAAAATACTTTGTAATCAATGAAATTTGAAGCTTCGTTTTCGATACACAAATTAATATAATTTCGCATTCATGAAACAAAAATATCCAAAAAAAATGGGAGAAATGTAAGTGACACATTCTTTTATAATACCATCTTTGATAATTAATGCTTTGTTTAATTAATAAATCTCAAACAAATTTGTTTTAAAAAAAGAAGCGTCAACACACAGTTTAAAACAACCGCCATCTTTCTTTCTACTAGGCATGCGCGGTTCACTAACCTACCTACCAGAGCTTGGTTGAGTTAGTCAACCCCAGGTTAGTATTTCTCTCGAATTTCGTCAAGTTGGGTAAACGGTGAATTGGATTTTGCATTCAACCGAGAGTTAAGCTCGAAACGCGAGATTGAAGTTGACGGAGAATTACCGGGTTAGACATACATGATGATACGTACATGAGATTTATTACCTTGTTAAGATGTCGTTAAATGTTACATAAAAAAACGTATAAATGTTGAAAAATTTGTTTCAAATTTTAAATTTCTATACATCTTTCGCACAAAACGTGTGCCACTGTGATTTTCTTTTTATCAATAACTCAAGTCTATAGCAATTGTTTTCCTTTCGACTACAGGGCCTATATCCCACGTGTTGATAATTGGCCGTCATAAACACAAACCAAACCAAACCTTTCGACTACAATTAATCCTCTAATTTTGTCGACATAATTCTGTTAAAATCTTTGTCTGGCTTAATCCAATTTTGGTTAAATTGGAATTTTTTTACAATTGGAGCTCTAATGATGGAACGAGATTTTAACATTATGGTTGCAGTTATTGCAGAACCAAAAGGAAGTTCAAACCAGCACAAAATTTTTAGAAGTGTACATTGCAAAAATAGAAAATCAGTTACATTTAAATTACTGTTTGATATTCAAATCTTTGTTATTGATAGTATTTTATCGGTGTAATTCAAAACCACAGTTCACAGGTTTTTTAAAATGCTTAACCCTTTAAGACCAAAAGCGTTTTAGTAGAAATAACTCCCTAATTAACAGGATCATATCTGATTGAAAAAAAAAGTAAAAAATATATGCGATGTCAGTCTATGCGAAAGGAGGATACACGCAATTCTGTGGGCGCAGACTCTACTTTAAATCGCACAAAAAGAGAAAAATGTTTTTTTTTTCTTTTTCTTCAGCATCATCTATATAATTGTGTTGGTCAGGTCTTTAATCGTTAAGCAATATTTAATCAATTCATTATTTGATCTATAAAACTTTGTTGCTGCTTCTGTTTTGTCGGTAGAAATTTAAACCATATAAAAAATACAATGGATTTTAGTAAAATACGGGTCATTGTACTTTAAAAACACCTTTGAAAGTTGATGTTTTTAGGGTTTCGTTCATCTGACGAAACCCTATTCGTCTCTCTCCTCTGTCTGTTCGTCACATCGCCTGTTCTCAGGAACTATATAAGTTGGAGACTTGAAATTTTGCATACTTATAGCTTGACACCTGAGATCAAAGGACAAATCATAAAATTTGGAAAAAGTTGTAATTAATGGACGTTATTAATTAAAAATTCCCAATTTTACGTCTCATTAACGAAGAAACGGCATAAAATGAACGCAGGTACGAACAGACTCTCGAAATATTTTTATTGCTCCTCCGGGTTGCCACACAGCTGCGCTTCCAGATGCGAAATTGCAGGTTTACTAAAGCGGACTTTAAGCTAAAAAGTGCACTGGACATTTTCAAATCGTTTCACATCTTAGAAATTATTGGCATTAAAATTTTTTATTATATACAGACAGACGCAGAAAATTGTACTTTCATTTGATATGCAGATCGTTTCTTTGCGATGCGTATAGATGAAAAAATCCTGTAAAAATCGATCGATAAAAATATAATTTTCTTCCATTACAAAAGCAGTTGTCGATAGAGTTGATTTCCGACGGCTGCAATAATTTTTTCTCTCCAGACAAACAGCACCGGGTCACGTGATTTTTCATAGTGGGATATTTTAATACGAAATTTAATAAACTTTTTAAATATAGAATTCTTAGATTAAATTTTCATACATCCCGCCGTGAAATTTTTCGCTGATTTCATACATACCCAGTTAAAATCCTATCTTAATTACAAGCTGAGATATTAATTATTATTTATTTAATTGGTTTTATTTCTATCAAATGCGTATAATAAAATGAAGGCACGTGCTTTTTTAACCGAGATTTCATTTAAAATAGGAAATCTAACAAGGCGATCTGTTTGAAACTTTAAGATAGTTTATAACACATAAGAAAAAGTTTATAAAAAATGGCGCGAGAAATTTCTGGCAGGTGGGGGCAGTGGGAGGTGAGAAATATTTCTTTTTTTTTTTACCTTTGTGTTGCATACCGTTTCAGGTGCGGTTTTTTGACGGAGTCCTCAGATTCATTAAACTTATTAAATATAAATATATCGAAAGTTACCACTATTTCCGAATAGTAATTTCAACAAGTATCTTAAATTCTTGCTGAAGACCACCTTCCCCTCGAGTAACATATCTACTGATAGGTTGTGTAAAAGACTTTCGTTCAGATATGCTTTTGTTAAGAATAGAGTGCGCTCCCTGGTGGTAGAATGTGGAACTATAAGACCGCGATTTCTTTTAAAGTACGAAATCTAACAACGCGATCTGTTTTAAACTTTAAGATATTTTATAACACATGATAAAAAATTATAAAGAAGAATGGCCCGTCGTATTTCATGGGGGGTGAGAGAGGGGCGCGAATAAAATTAGGAAATATAACTGGACGATCTGTTTGAAACTTTAATATAGCTTATAAAACATAATAAAAATTTTGAAAATCAGACCGATTCAAAAATCATGGTGACCATCCCCCAACTTACCACCCCGGGGGGGGGGGCACTTTTCTAAATTTGGCAGGTACCTGCCATGTGATATATCGTAGCATTTTGGGGTGGGGGGGGGTCACGAATAAATTTATGAAATATAACAAGGCGAATCTGTTTAAAACTTTAAGATAGTTTAGGAAGGGTTTGCCAAAATTTAGAAGGTGTTCCATGGCGATAAATGTACTGGACGTTTTGAAAGGAATATTAAACGAAACCCTCTCTGCAATCTATGATCACACTTACCCGCTTGTTTTCATTTTCTGACCTTTTGTTTTTTTCTATGTATCCTAAATAGATGTAAAATATAAAGTTTTACATCTTTGGAAAAAGTTTCCTTAAGTATTAGCTTTCAAAAATTAGCTCACTGCACGGAATGTTCTATGTTTGGGGAATGTAAAATGTTGGGAAGGTTAGTTAATTGGTTGTAATTTATATCGCTCTTTTCTTTCGTTAAAGAATTTTACTTTCATATGCTTCATGATGATGTTATTAAATTTTTAGATTTTTACCTTCCCTCTCGATAATTTTTTAATGTAAAGAAACAACATTTTTATATATTTCTAAATGTATACATGTATTTTTCAAACAATAATTAAAAATGTATGTGCACATATTATTTTAAAAAATATAAAATAGGGTGATACAAAGCATTTTGGAAAAGAAATTATAAAAACTTTTTTGACTTTAATAATTTAAATTGTGAAAAATAAGCAGCTTATTTAGATTTTAGTTCATCGTCATATTATACATAATAAAAAAAAAAGCATTAAAACCCTGCACGAAATTTCCAATGATTTTTAAGAATTTGCACAGAATTATTTAATAAATCCATTTCAACAAACAAGATTTTTTTTCCAAAGTCGCTTAATTCTATAATTATTTAAACAGTAAAATTAAAATTGACATTATACTAAAAAAATCGTTTTATTACTATAATAAAATTAGATCGCATTGCTTTATAATAACGCTGAAAATAAGCAATAATATAAGATTTTGTAAATCTTATTTAAATATCGACAGAAACGTAGTTAAATTTTCTGCAGATCATCGAAAAAATAAAAGAGAACTGTTTTGAAACTGCCAACCTATTTTCAGAGACTGGCCTGGGTGAATTCTAATTAAAACTTCAAAATTGACACATGTAAAATATATTCGTGCACTAATGAACTTTCAAAAGAGTTCGCTTTTTGACTGGAATACATTTTTCCTGGTTTCAAAGTATTTTTAAAACTTATTTTTATGGAATATCTTATGCGTGTATAGGCATGTATTTTAAATCTCAAAGAAAAGTTTAACGTGTATCATTTTCAAAATATTTTTTATCTCTTCTTTGTTAGTCCCTAGAAAATATAAGTCTTTTAAAAAGGTTTTTCTTTTGAATTTATCTATGCAATAAAAGCCGAGTTGTCTGAATTATACATACATTTTAAATGTTTTTAAGCACACGGACCGTTTCTGTTTAAAGATTGCAGTTGATGGAAAAATTAAACATGGACTCTGAAAAACTAAACATTTTTTCACAATTGTTCACTTTAAAAGACTACCGTTAATTCATATCTTACATATTCTAAGACAAACTGAAATCTTAATAATTAAAAAAAAACAAAAACAAAAAGGAGCTTTAAATAAAATTCGGCAAAAACGCTTTTAGCCATTTTCAAAAGTGCAATTTAAGATCTCAACTCACAATTTAATAAAAAAGAATTTATGAAGGAAATATTTTATCCTGAATCCACCACATGAATTATATAAAATTTTTATTGTAAGCAGTCACTTACAGAACTTTCATTTAGGAAGAATCTATAAGCAATTTCAGTTGAATAATGTATAAATTTCCATTGAAAATGCATGCAAAATTTGTTGACAACAGATTTAGCACATTATATATATTTGATATTATCAAAATAACTATTTTCTGTATTCTATAAATTTCTTTTGTACATTCCGATTATAACCTACCTACATGCAACGTTTCAAAGTACAGTAGAACCACTTTTATCCGAAACTCTTTTAACCGAAACCCTCGGTAAACCGAAATCCATTTTTAAAGCTTTTTTTATTATTATTATTATCACATTCCTTGTGTGCAAAATCCATTTTGAAAGATTCTTTGTTTTAACTATCATATTCCTTCTGTGCATGGGGATCTTTCGGAACTACGAGTATAGATAAATATTTTCGATCCTCTTGTTAGAGTTCCTTTGAATTTAACTTGAGCTCTAGTAGGCTGCGGAGTGGAACGAAGAAAATGAACAAATTAGCAATTATGAAGCTTTTAAATGTTTTGCAAAAGGTTTCGCATGGCCGGAGCAGCAGAAAGACTGTGATGCTGGTGAGCTAATAATATTAAAAAACTCCGTGATACAGCTTCAAATCTAAGGCAATCGAAACAGTGTCAAACAAAACATTTTTTCAAACACTTGTGATCAAATTAAAAGGTAACTTAATTTCAAAATTAAAATTCTGGTAATTTATTCTTGTTTCTATCTTGCTGTTGCTTCATTTTTATTGAGCACTTGTTACCATAATAAGAAATATTGCATATATTTCCCTTTAATCTTAAAATTAAAGCATTCTCGATTATCCGAAAATTTCGATTTTCCGAAAGAGGGTCATTCCCAATTACTTCGGATAATCGAGGCTCTACTGTAATTAACTTTTCCATTTGTGTGTCATTATCAGTAAACATTCATACTTTTACTAGAAAAATTGTAATAAGATTATTTTAGCGACAAAGTTCCATTTTTTTTTCGTTTTTGGCTTTTGTGTCGTCCTGCTAAATGTATTGCTTAGTTAATATTAAAAAAGTATTTTATTTAGTAGTACGGTATACCTATGTCGTATAACCTTTACTATCGTTTCGAATTTTATCGATAATATATCACTTATAAATATCGCATAATTTCAATTCAAGAATCTCGAATAAAAATATTCTTCTTTGACATGAAACCTCAATTTCCCTAAATTTTAGAAATTTTAAATAATTTTCAAACTTGAATAAAATTTATATTAACCAAAGAACATTGTTTACTACAATAATATAAAGCAACTAGTAGTAGGGTAATCACAATTTGTTATTGGTTACCGAAAGCAAAGTAAAAATAAAGAGAAGCAGTTTCATTCGTTCTTTTTCTTTTATTGCACTAAGTATCCGTAATCAGGTCCCCTTCAAGTATTATTACTACAATTCACTTTATAGTCAATATGAATACCATTAATTGTTTTAAAAACGCTTTTACGCCAAATGAAATTTTTCTCAGGTCACCATTTGGCTATGTATCTGATTGCAGAAAACTATACTCTCAATTGCACATTAATAATAAGATTCTATAGCTACCTTACTTTCCATAAGTAGGCGCCACACTTTTAATAATGGACACCTCACTTCAAAAGTACACGCCGCTCTATACTTTAGTAGAATGAATATTTAATAGATGATTTGCAAGATACAAGGTTAAGTCATTTATCACGCCTATGTACAATTTTAATACATATGTACAGATTTCGGAACTTCAGAAGAAATCCTCTCGGATAATACATTCTCACCATTCTTCCCGCCTCTTATAAACAACTCTGCGAGGAAATCTTAACGCAAGACTGCTTGCATTTCACAACCTCTTCGAATCGTCGGACTCTGAGAAAACCATCCGCAAGGAATGATGGGAGAAATCTATTTGACAGCTACTAAATTAGGGACTGTCGTTTAGCACTGCCACCTAGCCGATTAATCTCTAAATATAAGATATATTTGTTAAAATTCTGCAATTTGGTGCAATAACAGTGCTCTCAACAAAAATCCCAGATTATTATTCGATGTTGAGCATAAAATTCATTTCAACTGGTTAAAATATACGTAAAAAAAGAATATGATCGGAATTGTATTTAAACCTTTTTATTGTTTTTTAAATCTCTTTTTAAGGGGGTCCGGGACACATAAAACTTCAAATTTTCAAAAAAAAAAAAAAAATCCGATTACAAATTTTTCTGCCGTTTTCTGCTTAAAATGACGTTTAAATCATGTTTCTATCTTAATTAGAACAGGTAATATTAATTTTTTTCGTTTTGGTTTGTTTTCAAAATTTACCTTTCTAGCTACGGTTGTCACGGAAACGACTTCTTGTCAAATTGCGTTTTTCTTCATGATGTGTTTTTCACCGTTACTCATATTTAAATTGTTATAAATCAAGAACCGTTACAGATAAATGGTTCAAACTTGGAACATGTCTTTTTTAATAGCTTTACTTTAATTTAGATTCAGCAAATTAAAAAATATAAATTACTTTTGAAAATATGATTTTTTTTTTTTTTAAGTTACACCTTTTTTTTCTAATTTTTACTTTAAATATTTTTATTTTTTTTAAATTAATATTTTTTAAAATGCTGAATCTAAATTAAAACTTATATATTTCTGTTTATTTAAATGAAAAAAAAAAATGAAATTCTATAAAGAATATTTCGAGTTATAACAATTTTAAACTACCTCACTTTTTTAACAAAATTTAAATTAATTTTTTTTTTAAATTATGAGAAATCTTATCATGTTATTTTGTTTACAAATGATATGGTTAACCATAAAAAAAAATTCAAAATTTTAACTCAATAAATAAAAAAAATTTTGAAAATGTGTCCCGAACCCCCTTAAAAGAGTAGATTACCTTTATTTTTTATTTTAAAATACGTGTAGCAATAACTCTTAAATCGTTTAAGGTGCCCGCCTACCTTTAAAATGCAATTTTCTTTCAAAAATCCGATTTTGTATTTTTGGTTTAATATTAAAACTTGACATTTTAGCTTTCTAAATCAGTTTGAATTTTGTTTTTATCTTGCTCAGAACTTGAGTTACAGGCATTTTAATTTAGACAGTCGCAAGTTTTTTAAATTAAAATTAGCCCTCTGCTACCAATGTGACCTTAAATATTTCCACATGAACAAAGAAAAATTTTAAAAACTGTCATGAAAACTAGTATGTTGTGGCCATCACAAAACTTTCTTCTATATAAATCACGTCAATTAAATCATTTAAATAGTAAAAGAAATTATATCAATTTATTCATATAAAAGTATACCTGAATTTGAAGTTTGATGAAAACTCGTGCATTAGTTATTGAGATAGAGCTGTAGGGGAAATTCTAAAAAATGCAGCATAGCAGCGCCATCTGTTGAGCGATTTGCACCAAAACACAAACAGCACTAATTCATATTAAGGTATACCGGAATCTGAAGTTTGATGAAAATCCGTGTATTAGTTCTGGAGCTAGAGCTACTGTGGATATCACAAAAAATGCAGCACAGCAGCGCCACCTGTTGAGCGATTTATACCAAAAGGAACAAAACATCAATTCATGTCAAGGACTAACTGAATCTGAAGTTTGATAAAAATCCGTGCATTAGTTCTGGACATTGAGTTATTGTGGAAATCGAGAAAAATGCTGCATAGCAGCGCCACCTGTTGAGCGATTTACAGCAAAACATAAACAGCAGTAATTCATATCCAGATATACCTGAATCTGAAGTTTGTTGAAAACCCAAGCATTAGTTCTTGAGATAGAGCTACTGCGGAAATCACAAAAAATGCAGCATAGCAGCGCCACCTGTTGAGCGATTTACACAAAAAGGTGCAAAACGTCCACTCATGTCAAGCACTAACAGAATCTGAAGTTTGATGAAAATCCGTGCATTATTTCTTGAGATAGAGCTATTACGAAAATCGTGTAAATGCTGCAAAATGCAGCATAGCAGCGCCATCTGTTGGGCGATTTGCACCAAAACATTACCAGCACTAATTCATATCAAGGATTAATTGAATCTGAAGTTTTATGAAAATCCGTGCATTAGTTCTTGAGATAGAGCTAGTGCAGAAATCGCGAAAAATGCAGCATAGCAGCGCCACCTGTTGGGAGATTTACACCAAAAACTAATCAGCACCAATTTATATTAGGGACTATTTGAATATAAATTTTTATTAAATTTCGTGCATTAGTTCTTGAGGTAGAGCGCCCACAAAATTTGTGCCACATACACACAGACAGACAGACAGACTCACAGAGTCACAGACAGACATTTTGTAAAAACATGTTTTTTGGAATCTCTGACCTCTAAAACGTGTAAATCCGTCGAAAACCGGAAGTCGAAAATTTTTACGAATCCAATACTTTCTTCTTGTAAAGATAGAAGAAAGTAAAAAGAGTAAATATTGTAAATAAGATAGATGGCGAACGTTTTTTACTTTCTTCTATCTTTACAACAAGAAAGTATTGGATTCATGAAAATTTTCGAATTCCGGTTTTCGACGGATTTACACGTTTTAGGGGTCAGAGATTCCAAAAAACATGTTTTTACACAATGTCTGTCTGTGACTCTGTGAGTCTCTCTGTCTGTCTGTCTGTCTGTGTGTATGTGACACAAATTTTGTGGGCGCTCTATCTCAAGAACTAATGCACGGAATTTAATAAAAATTCATATTCAGTGAGTCCCTGATACTAATTGATGCTGATTAGTTTTTGGTGTAAATCGCTAAACAGGTGGCGCTGCTATGCTGCAATTTTTCACGATTTTCGCAATACCTCTATCTCAAGAACTAATGCACGGATTTTGATCAAACTTCAGATTTAGTTAGTACTTGATATGAGTTGATGCTGATTACGTTTTGGTGTAAATCGCCCAACAGGTGGCGCTGTTATGATGAATTTTGTAGGATTTACACGATTTCCCCAATAGCTCTATCTTAAGAACTATCGCACGGATTTTCATCAAACTTCCGATTCAGTTAGTCCATGATATGACTTGCTACTGGTTATGTGTTGGTGTAAATCGCCCAGCAGGTGGCGCTTCTGTGCTGCCTTTTTCACGATTGCCTCAATAGCTCTATCTATAGAACTAATGGACGAATTTTCATCTAACTTCAGATTTAGTTGTATGTTGACACAAGTTGTTGTTAATTAGGTTTTGGTGTTAATCACCCAATAGGTGGCGCTTCTATGCAGGAATTTTCACGATTTTCGCTATAGCTCTATCTCAAAAACTAATGCACGGATTTTCTCCAAACTTCAGATTCAGTCAGACGCTGACATAAATTGTTGCTGATTAGGATTTGTATAAATCATCTAATAGATGGCGCTGCTAGGCAGCATTTTGCTGGATTTAGACGATTTCAGCGATAGTCATATCTCAAGAACTAATGCACGGAATTTCATATCTTTAGAATCCTCATGAGATGCATAGATTGCCATTTAATTTTGGCAGTGTGATAGCGAATTTTGAAGTATTAACATGTATGAGATAGAAGAAAGTTTTGGGATTGGTACATCCGACTAGTTTAAATTAGATTTTTCATTTAGTAGGTAAAATCTGGTTTTTAATTACATTTTCTGCTTTTCTCAAAAAGAGATTTTTAACATTTTGGTTTATCGCAAAACATCATAACACGAAAAATAATAAATGTAACGTTATGAAGCTTTGCAAAAATACTCTAAGGGACTTTATATAGGTAATGTGTCTCTATTATGATTACAGTTGGTTACTTTTTCATATTTTAGTTGAAACATGTTATGAATTGTCATATTTTCTTGCTTTTTCTGCGTGCAAAAACGTTAACTTCTATATTTTTATTAATAACGCAGTTATACTTATAAAAATGGTTAAGTACCTCAGAAAAGTTTCATTAATCATAAAAAAAATTACAGAATATATATATCTTCATTTAAATCAGAGTTTTTACGTTTTGCAAAAGTGCCATTTTATAGCAATTTTTATGTATTTTTTGAGGTTTAAAATCAAAATATTTAAAATATGCATATCTTCTATCTTTAATAGAACAAAGTATTGAAATCGAAATTTTTTTCGACTTCCGGTTTTCGACGGATTTACACGTTTTAGAGGTTAGAGATCCCCAAAAAACATGTTTATAGAAAATGTCTGTTTGACCGTGTGTCCGTCTGTCTGTCACCATTGTACCATCAAAAAGTATATAAAGTTATGCATAAAATTGAACCTTTTTTTAAGTTTTTGGCTATGGCAAGCAGGTCCTTTCTTAATTTTGAAAAAATCCGCCGGAAAGGGGGCGCTGTAAAAGCGATTTTTGCGCGATTTTGAATATTGTACCATCGAAAAGTGTATGAAGTTATGCATAGAATTGAACCAAATTTTTTGTGTATGCTTTTGGTTAAGGTAAGAAGGCATTGGTAAGCTCTGAATTTGGAAAAATTCCGCCGGAAGGGGGCGCTGTAATAGCGATTTTTGTGCCACTTTCAATATTGTACTATTGAAAAGTGTATGAAGTTATGCATAGAATTGAACCAAATTTTTTATGTATGTCTCTGGCCATGGCAAAAAGGTCCTCCCTGAATTTGAAGATATTCCGCCAGAAGGGAATGCTGTAATAGCGATTTTTGCGGGCTATACAATATTGCACCATCGAAAAGTGTGTGAAGTTGTGCATAGAATTGAACCAAATTTTTTGTGTATGCTTTTGGCTAAGGCAAGAAGGTCTTCCCTGCATTCGGTAAAATTCCGCCGAAAAGGGGCGCTGTAATAGCCATTTCTGTGCCATTTTCAATATTGTACCATCGAAAAGTGTATGAAGTTATGCATAGAATTGAACCAAATGTTTTGGTCCTCCCTGAAATAGGAAATATTTCGCCGAAAGGGGCTTTATAATAGCGATTTTTGTGTAATTTTCTTGATATTTCGTAGTTTTGTTATACACCTGCGGCTTGTGAAGTGACGGGAACTTCCCATCCTGATAATCCGGCTATTCACGAACACCTGATATACAATAGAATAACGGAAAACTATTGATTTTGATACATATCATGATAGAGATTAACTCGTTTTTACTCCAATTAATTGACTGAAGCAGAAATTTAAGATGAAAGTCGAGGTTTATATAGCATTGAACTAATGAATGAAATATTCATATTTATAACAACATTTTGAAATATTAAAATACAGTTGCTCCCATAAGTGTTCGTACACTTTACAAATTCCAGGGAAATGCCTTTTCCCTAGAATTGAATTCGAATATGAAGTCCAGTATTTTCCCGCATCAACTTTATGTTATTCTAAATAATGCTCAACATTTCTTTTTATTATTGTCTAATTTTCTTTTTATATATAAATAAAAACGGAGGTAGGCAGAGAAAGAATACGCCACAAAAGTCTTCGTACGCTGAAATATTTTCGGATAAATTCATAATTAGAATTATCGTCTGTCGTATTATTTTTATTTTTGCATTGTGGGGACATTTAAGAAATAGTTTGGATTTAATTTTTGCTTACTTTCTGAGTAGTATTCTATTTATTATTTAAACATGGCTCGTAGATGTAAGAAACAACTAATAGCATTCAAAAATTGATTATCTTTCATCACAGTAGTGCTAAATCATTTCGGAATATTGCTAAATTAGTTAATTTATCCCATTCTATGGTGTAGTATGTGATAAAAAGTATTAAAGAAGAAAATCGGATCGAAAACAAGGCAAGATAGGTCGTCCATCAAAGTTAGCCAACGTGATTTATAATTAGAAAAATTGTAAAAAATCCATGTTTAAGTGCTGTAAAAGTTGCTACAGAATTTATTGAAAAATGTTCTTCTTCAATTTCACCTGAAACTATTCGACGAGTGCTGATATCAGCTGGATTAAATGCGAGTTCTGCTTGTTGATATTTGTTGTTGTTGTTGTTGTTGTTGTTAATAAGAATAGCAGAAAGTTTAGGCTTTCCTTCGCAAAATCATTGATAAATAAACCTGAATCGTATTGAAATGATATGTCTTATTTGCAGATGAAAGTAAATTTAACATTTTTGGTTTCGATGGGCATATAATTGTATGGAGAAGATATAAAGAAAAACTCAATCCGAAGAACTCACTTGAAACATTTAAGCATGGCGTTGGAGGTGTCTGTGTGTGAGGTAGCATGGCAGCATCAGGACTAGATAATTTGGCATTTATTGATGGCATAATGGATCATGAACATTATTTAAATGTTTTAAAATACAAATTAAAATTACCTGCCCAAAATTCGGGTATTGGAAACAACATTGTTTTTATATCAAGATAACGATTCTAAGCACACAGCTCTCAACGTTCGCCTCTGGTGTCTCTATGATTGTCCATAAATTCTGAAAACATCATCTCGATGTCGGATTTGAATCCAAAAGAGGATATTAGGAAGGAAATGGAGGTTAGAGTACGAAGACATGACATTAAAACGAAAAGCGTTCTAAAAACAGTAATGATCAATGAATGGATGAACATTGATGCAGAAATTACAAAAAAAAAAAAAAAAAAAAAAAAAAAAAAAAAGTGAATTTTATTCCTAGACGTTTAAAAACTGTTATTTATACTGTAGGATATCATACTAAGTAGTAATTTAACGAAATATTACAGTATTTACCAATATGTAAACATTTTTTAAAAGTGTACGAAGACTTCTGTGAGGTAACTTTTTTGTTACTTTTCGATTATTGATTTTTTTTAAATAACGTGTTACTATATTTTAAAAATATTTTATGTAGTTTTGTTAAGAATAAGTTGTAGTTCTTATTATTAAATACACTTTAATTTTAACTAATGGATAGAACACAATATCAATGAAATTCGTAAGTGTAGGAACACTTTTGGGAGCCACTGTATATGAGATAGAAGAAAGTTTTGGGATTGGCACATCCAGCTAGATTTTTCATGTTATTCACAATTCTTAGCTATAATCTGTAATATAATGCACGTCAGTAGCCAATTTTTTAAATAAAAAAAAATCCCTTCAGAAGGTAGGCAAGTGCCTTAAAACACTAATATTTTTTCCATTAAACCGATAATAAGCACTTAAATTAAGAGCAGTAAGCATAAATGGAATACACATGCCATCAATATTGAACGCATCAATCTAGCTCGTATTTATTTCCTATAATCTTCAGAGATGTGCCAGATTTATGACAACATAAAAAGACCTTTCGTGCTTTAGGACTCATAATGTTTATCTCCTTCATGATGAGGTGAAGGAATATGACATTTGGCATCGCAATTTCAAATAAATATTATTTCTTTATCGACACAAAACAATCAAGCGATATATTAGATTAACATCAATAACAACAACAACAACAAAAAAGAACTAGAAAACAGAAATCCTGCTTTTTCAGAATTTAGTGTGCCGCCGATGAAAAAAAAATGCATGTATATAAATATAGATCAATTGTATTCTCAAAACATATTAAATTATTAAATATTGCTTGGTCATTTTAGTAAGATTAGAAAAGTGTCATTTATACAACTGGATAATAACCAAATTAAAAATTTTGTGTCACCTGCAATGAAAAAAAAATATATATATAGTACAAAGTATATTTTAGTTTTAAGACTTAAAACACACGCTTTTATTTTATATAAAATGACGTCATCCGCATCCGCTGAAAAATTCTTCATTTACGATGTAGTCTTAAACAACATCTAGAGTAAATTACGCATAGGACCTCGCTATCGCTGAATAATACACAAATCCAAAAAAAGAGATGTCGTCATTCAAGAAACTCGAGAAAAAAATCGGCTGACTAATGATTCATATTCTTTCATTTGTTTGTAATATTAATATAGATACTTAAAATAAAATTTGGTTTATAATAGCTCCATGTTTTATCAGAAATTATTCATTTATATTTTTTCAAAGTCGCATGTATTTTAGTAATATTTTTTAATGTTTTTATCGGGAAATTGCAAAAAAAAAAAAGGCTATAATTAGTATTTTCCAACTATTTTTACTTTACTTTCTACAGAAATAGGAAATGAGTTACCAAAATTAAACAAATGACACTATAAACTACAAAAAATTAATGTTTCAAAAATAAATTGAAATGCAGTTTTCAAACAAAATGCATTTAAAAGTACTTTTTTTTTTCCAATACGACGGTATAAAAATTGAAAATTTGCTACACTTAGAAGATAAAAATGTAGAGTATTTAACCGTACAATGATATATCTGCTTTTTATAAACTGGCTTATACAACGGAACGATATTGTTTAGAGAAGAGACCTTAAGAGCTGAGAGAATGAAATAGCATACCGGGGGCTAAAAAGATACTTTAAATGATTTTGTATGAAAATTTTTAACAATTTTGTTCCGAATATATATGTTGCATTATAGCAACATTGGATTAATTTATCGTTGAAAATGCAGTACTGGCTGTCTTGATAGCAGTTGTGGATCACATCCAGCAGTAATAGCGTAATAGAAGTGGTCAGAATAGGTAATTCGATCCTGTTATATTAGTATAACAATTAGTTGTACAACTCATTTACAGGTGAGTCATTTACAGTACAACAATTAGTTGTAGAACTCATTTACAGGTGACATATTGAGTAACGAAGGTTAGCCACATCCAACATTCGTAAATAAGATAACTTTTGTCGGAGATTTGTAAAGAATATAATCTTTGTGTTAGATTTGTAAAGAAGATGATCCATTTAGGATTAGATAACATTGCGTCTAAATACAATATTTAAAAAAAAATACTATATTTAGATTTAAGACATTTTAAATTAAAAAGTACCACACATGAAATATATTAAATTATTTCATGTCATTTTTCATCGTCATTATATTAGATTAATATCTAATATAATTACGAATGCAACGTTTACTGCAGTGCAAAAAAAAAAAAAAAAAAAACCCACTACGATTTATTCTGTTGAGCTGACTCAGATATCAGACCAGATGCTGTGGTAGTTAAAGGTTAGCTGGATAAATTAGTCCTCACGATTCGTCCGGGATGGCTCAGTTGCTAGAGCATTGGCGGCTTCAGCCAAGTCATCATTGGTTCGAATCCTAACCCGGTTTTATTTTCACCCATTTAGAAATTTACAACTGGTATTATTTATTTACCAATTGAATAATTGTGTTAAAAATTAATCTACACTGAGAAAAAAGAAATACCGCCTTCACCTAGAATGAATATCTAGTCATTTTCTGTATCCCTAAACTAGAAATATAGATTTCCGAGCTATGCGAATAGGGTAAAGAACTAAGCTGAATAGATGGAATGATCTAGAATTTCTAGTCTCTTTTTTTTTCTAGGTGACGAAGCGATAAGGAATTGTTTCAATATCGAGAAATTATCGCTTAATTTCTGGAATGGTTTCATAAACAAGAATTATAGTTAATAAACCAACCTCTTGTGTTCGCATCTATTTGCAGGGATATTTAAATAAGCCTGACCACGAGAATATAGGAAAACACTCTTGAATTCTAGTAGGAGACTGTAGAACTCTCTATCAAAGGGAACTAGAATTTATAAGGATGACATGGAACTATTTTTTCTAGAGCCACAGTTTAGATTCTAGAAGAAAGAACTATATTTTTTTCTCTGTGTAACATGAATATATAATTTAAGAAAACCATCTAGTAATTATATCTCATTTGAAATAAATTATGAACTGTAAATACTATACACTTCTAGCTGTTGATATTTTTCTTTGTTGTTTTATGTGTTAAATTAACTTGGTTATTCTCAGAAATTCCTTTACTTAATATCAAATAATTATATTATTTCATATAACAATTTGCAAGGTTTTTACAGTGTTTATAATTAATTTATTACAAATAAACTACATAAAAATTTCTTTTCAGAAATATTTATTAATTAATTTAGTCACTTTAAAAGTTAAAAAAAATATTTCAATAATTTATATACAATGAGAAATTTTGTAATGAAAACAATACATTGTATTACCACGAAAGAAATATATGATGATACGAGCAAATATTCGAAAATATCGCTATATTTGCAGAAAATATAGAAAGAAATAGTATTTCATCATATATTCCTGAATCAAAACCTTTACATTTTACGCATATTGTCAGCAAAGATATTTTGTCAGGAAAAAAGTAGGGTAACCTGATAAAATGTGACACATGATGCGTAATTTTCGTAGAATAAGCTAAATTCATATGTTATGCAAGTAAAATTTGAATGCAATGAAGCTTTTGAAGTATAGCATTCTTTAGATGCCGTGTATATATCTTAAATTTATTATACTTTATGATGATATTTAATATTTAGAGTTAAGGAAAAGTAACAGAATTTCTAAGAGATTCAAGTACCTCATATTGTTTTAAAAAAATAGTACAATGAAAGATAAATAAAATTCTAAATTTCTTAGAATAAGATATATCTGTTGGTTATGCAGGCAAAATTTGTGCATTTCATATTTTTCGAAATATTGCATAAGGCAATGCAGTTGCAGATAATTTGTGGCAGCAGATAATTTTAAATTACTCACAGATAGTGAAGAAAATATAATATAGATAATAGGTTAATAGTTATAAAAAAATTATACTGATTCAGAAAATTATAGTATAAAAATATAATAAATTATGTAAGCAAAATATTTTTCATTAAAATAATGTTAAAGAATTACACAAGTCTGCATGATTTTGAGGTTTAACTTTTGATAATTTATTTTTATGTAATTTTAGCGCTGAATCCGAAAACGACCTTCATTTTTATTAACAATTTCCAAGTTGAAAAGTGTTTATGACTTCGGTTTGTCTGGCCATCTGGCCGTCTGTCCACGATCTAACTCTCGTAAATATGCTCCGATCGTTCTGAAATTTTTGGATGTTAGTGATCTCTACCATAGCACGTTCCATATTTTAAATTAAGTGTGTAGCATGTTTAGTTCATTTACAGGGACAGTCAAAAGTTTTCCGTCACATTACGGCCAATGGAAAAAAATCGTTTCAAATGATTTTTAATGGTGTTACACTTTTTCAAACATAGTAAAATCAATATTCAGTTATGAAGTGCACTAAAATATGCATTTTGTTGAATATGCGGTGTAAATAATAGTTATTGTTCATTTACAGGGCCACACAAAATAATTCAGTTCATAATGTTACAGGGCAAATTTTTTGCGGTGTATTTGAAAATATTTCATATATTATATTGTATCCGAATTACTGTCTATTAGTAATGATTGCTCGAAATGCATTTTTAATTATTATATGCACTTTTTTAGAGTTTCGTTCATCTAACGAAACTCTATTCGTCTCACTCCTCTGTCTGTCTGTTTGTGTGTTTGTCCGTCTGTCACAGAGACATTTCTCAGAAACTATAAATGTTGGAGACTTGAAATTTTCCATACTTATATCTGAACACCACACATCATACGACAAATCATAAAATTTTGAAAAAGTCGTATATTTAACGCTTTGGGCTCCCACATGTTTATTTTAAACAATTATTTCTAAGTGACGCCTAATTAGATTGGAGGCGTGAAATTTTGCATACTTATAGATGAACACCTCACATCAAATGACAAACCATAAAAGTTTAAAAAAGTCGTACATTTAACCCTTTGGGCTCCCACATGTGTATTTTAAACAATTCTTTCTAAGTGAGACCCTAATTAGGTTGGAGGCGTTCAATTTGATGTACTTATAACTGAATACCTCACATCAAACGACAAATCATAAAATTTTGAAAAAGTCGTACATTTATCCCTTTGGGATTCCATGTGTTTATTTTAAACAATTCTTTCTAAGTGAGCCCCTATTTAGGTTGGAGGCGTGCAATTTTGCATAGTTAGAGCTGAACATCTCGCATCAAATGGCAAACCATAAAATTTTGAAAAAGCCGTATATTTAAACCTTTGAGCTCCCACATGTGTATTTTAAACAATTCTTTCTAACTGAGCCCCTTATTAAATTGGAGATTTGAAATTTTGCACACTTATAGCAGAACAACTGAGGCCAGGCGACAAATCATAAAATCTTGAAAAAGTCTTACGTATAATCCTTTGATCTACCATGTATGTATTTTAGGCAATTCTTTCTAAGAGAACCCCTAATTAAGTTGGAGATATGAATTTTTGCATACGTATAGCTGAATACCTCAGACCACACGGCAAATCATAAAATTTTCAAAAAGTCATATTATTTACTCCTCCGGGCTCTAACTTGTGTATTTTAAGCAATTTTTCTAACCTCCGCCCTTTTCACCAGGGAAGCACTTTTCCAACTTTTGCCGACACCCCTTTGACTATTCTTTCATATTATGCACCACAGCCTTACATATTTTAGTTTTACTTTTTACCACCAGGGGCGCCAACTTATCTCGGGTGCTATCCTCTCGACTAATATATCTACGGATAGTCTATAAAACGGAGTTTCGTTCGAATAGAGGTTTGTTTAGAATAGAGTGCGCCCCTGATTTCGAACTTTTGCCGACACCCCTTTGACTATTCTTTCATATTATGCACCACAGCCTTACATATTTTAGTTTTACTTTTTACCACCAGGGGCGCCAACTTATCTCGGGTGCAATCCTCTCGACTAATATATCTACGGATAGTCTATAAAACGGAGTTTCGTTCGAATAGAGGTTTGTTTAGAATAGAGTGCGCCCCTGATTTCGAAATGTGGAACTAACGGATTTTTCAAAAGGATAAAGCGTTTTGAAAGGAATATTAAACCAAAACCTCTGTGCAATCTCTGATCACACTTACCTACTTGTTCACTATATTTATGCATACTATAAAGTGCGTATAAATGCTATAGTTCATATGAACATTCATTAAAAAAACATGTTACTTCATTTTAAAATAAGCATTTGATAGAAATAAAAACAATTATTTAAATAATAATTAATATTTCAGCTTGTAATTAAGATAGAAGATTGAAAGGGACATTGATGAAATCAGCGAAATATTTTACGTTTGGATGAAAAAAAAAAATAATAAAAAAATTGAAAAATTTAAAAGTTTAAAATTCGTTTTAAAAAATCCTAGTACGAAAAACCACGTGATCTACTTAAATTGCTCGGGTGCCAATACATCTGCAGATAATGATGACACCTGTTTTTAATCTGTGGAAAGAGATCGTTTTTGCAATTCAATAAAAAATCCATGCTTTTGTTGAATTATGAATGCCTTTCCGATCTTCCAATTGGTTATTTTTTAATTAATAACGTCCGTTAATTACGACTTTTTCCAAATTTTATGATTTGTCGTTTGATGTGAGGTGTTCAGCTATAAGTATGCAAAATTTCAAGTCTCCTAGATATGTAGTTTCTTACAACGGGCTCTGTGACAGACGGACAGACAGACAGACAGAGGACTGAGACGTATAGGTTTTCGTCAGATGAACGAAACCCTAAAAATGTCTGTCTGTCCGTGTGTCGCCATTTTACCGTCGAAAAGTGTATGAAGTTATGCATAGAATTGAACCAATTTTTTTAAGCTTTAGGTTATGGCTAGCAGGTCCTCCCTTTACTTGGAAAAAATCAGCTGGAAGGTGGCTCTGTCATAGCTATTTTTGTGAGTTTTTTGTGCAATTTTGAATATTCTGCCATGGAAAAGTGTATGAAGTTATCCATAGAATTAAATCGCATTAGTGTTTTACTATGGCATGCATGTCCTCTCATAATCTGGAAAAATATCCTCCGGAAGGGGGAACTGTTACAGCGATTTTGGGGCAATTTTGAATATTGTGCCATCGAAAAGTGTATGAAGTTATGCATAGAATTGTACAAAATTTTATGTGTATGTTTTTTACCATGACAGGAAGGTCCTCCCTGAATTTGAAAATATTCCGCCGAAAAGGGGCACTATAATAGCGATTTTTGTGTAATTTTCTTGATTCATTGTAGTTCTATTGTACACCGGTGGCTCGTAAATCGATGGGAACTTCCCATCCTGATAACCTGACGATTTGCGAACAGCTGATATACAACATAATAATAAAAAAACATTTGATTTTAATAAATATCATGATCGAGGTTAACTCATTTTTACTCCGATTAATTGGCTGAAGCAGAAATTTAAAATGAAAGTCAAAGTTGATATAGTATTGAACTAATAAAAATGAAATATTGACATTTGAAACAACATTTTGAAATATTAATATACAGTGGTGGTCAAAATTTTCCGGCCAGTTAGCTTCGTTGATTTGTTTGCCAGAACGTTTCAGCGAAGAAGAAGTACAATTGGTCCAAAAGTTAGGGGTAAGCAAATGATCTCTGACCACGTGATCATTTTGATTGGATACTGAAGATAACTTGATGCAAAGGGGAGGAATTCAAAATCCACGTGTTGAAAAGTTTCCGGCCATTCTTCATTCGCTAATTTTTGCAATCGGTAAAGTGTTTTTTTTTACCGTGTTTGTTAATTAATGAACGTGAATAACGTATTTGAAATATAAAAATTAAAAGTTCAACAATTATTGTTCGTAAACGAGTGGTTTGTTTGTCGCTAAAGGGCCAATCCTCTCGTGAGATTGCGGCGAAGTTATCGATCGAAAAAATTTTCTGTGAACGATATTTAAAAAACATATAAAAATGGTCATGGCCTTCAGGACATTCCACGGTCCGGGAGACCCCGCAAAATGACTATTTATGTGGACATATTTATCAGAAGAAAAGCAGTTGATGACCCGCATAAAAATGCCGCTGAAATTCTCCTCGATTTACGATGTTAAAATATTGTTGAAATAAGTCGGTCTACCGTGTCAAGAAAATTACGTGACGTAGGACTTTATGGAAGAGTCGGTGTTAAAAAATCTTTTATAAGTAAAAAAAAAAAAAAAAAAAAAAAAAAAAATAGAGAGCCCGACTGGCGTTTGCCAAGGAACACAAAGACTGGTCAAACGTAAACTGGAAAAAAGTACTATTTTCCGATGAATAGAAGTTCAACCTTTTTGGGAATGATGGCAGACACTATGTCCGACGACCTAAAAACAAAAGATAAGATTCGGGATATGTTATTCCTACAATGAAGCATAGCGGATGGCATGTTATGCTGTGGGGTGCATTTTCTGGGAAATGTGTCGGTCCGTTAGTTGAAATTCGCTCCAAGATGAATGGTGCAATGTATAAAGGTATCTTAAAAGATCATTTGCTGCGTTATTGGAGGGAAAATCATGGTCGCAACTATTCGCTTCAGTATGCTAACGACCCAAATCATACATGCAAGCTCGTCAAGCAGTGGCTTTAGCATGAAAAAATTCCGCTTTTGAAATGGACAGCCCAATCACCCGATCATAAAACAATAGAAAATCTTTGAAACGAACTTGAAAACGTGTGCGGAATTATAAATATATTCCAATTCAGCAGAAATTTCCAAAAAAATTGCAAGAACCATGGAAAAATCTTACCATAGACTATTTTCAACCGTTCATTGAATAGATGCCACTTTGCTTCCCCGCATACTTATTGTTAAATGTACGAAGACAAAATACTTATTGTAAATGTTGTTGATCACTGTCATTTTCTGTTATAACACCATTTTTTTTTTCAAACTTGCCAAGATGGCCGGAAACTTTTGAGAACATGCGTTTTCTTTTGAAATTAATTTTGTAAATTAAATTTATTGATATTTATTTTTTATGCCGTAAATATGTCCCTAACTATTATGTCAATAAAGGGCATAAGTATTACTTTGAGATTCCTCTTCATATGGGTATACTTGCCAATTAACAAAAAATTGTATGCTGGCCGGAAACTTTTGACCGCCACTGTATATGAGATAGAAGAAAGTTTTGGGATTGCCACATCCAACTTCTTTTTATTACGGAATATGTTTTTGCATATTTTATGTTTATAGTAGAATTATCGTTTGATAACGTTCATTGTATAACCAGAATACGAAAATATATTTAGAGAAACCATCATTTTATATAATAAGAATAATGTTCCCGATAATTTCTGTCGGGATATGCAGTAACTTGATGTTGCGCACTCACTGGGATAACCAGAATTATTTGCAGGATAATAATTAAAACACGACACTGTATGTATTATTGAATAATAACTCCTGAAAGTCGGATTATGTTTGTTTTTATAGAGGCAGACACGCAGATGTATATTTATTTATATATTCTCTAAACTGTGTTAATTGTTTTTAGAAAGATGGAGAATATCTCTCTCGAATTATTTTAGACTAGCGGACATGGCCGAGCTAAGCTCGGTCTAAATTAACCTTGTGTTCAATTCGATATTTCATTCTCAATAATTTTTGCTCTTTAGATAAAATTGGCATGATACTAAGCCATAGGGACACACTAACAGAAATTTTTCGAACACACGACCTAACCAATGCTCTTCTCGAACCTGAAAACAATAGAATACTAAATTTAGTCAAAATTGCTAAAGTCATTTTATAGATAAAATTAGCTTGACCCACGGTAACCCAAAATGGACCTACTAATCGAAATTTATCGAACATCTGACCTATCCCAATGGTCTTCTCGTGTAAGGAAACGGTGTAATAAGAAATTTTGTCAAAATCAATTGAGATATTTTTTAGATAAAATTTGCTAAATCTTGACGCATAGTGATATGTCCACAAAATGACTTTTTAATTGAATTTTCTTGAGCATGAGACCTAGACAAATGGTTTTCTCGAACCCGAAAATGATCGAAAACAAAATTTAATCAAAATCATTTAAGCTGTTTACTAGATAAAATTAACTTGACCCACAGCGACCCAAAATTGACCCATTAATCGAATTTTCTCGAACATGTGACTTAGCTCAATGGTATTCTCATGCTCAGAAACGATATAATACAAAATTTTGCCATATTGTTTTGAGCCGTTATTTTAGATACACTTAGCTTGACCCACTAATAGAATTTTCACGAACTTAGACCAATGGTCTTCTCATGCCCGGAAACTGTATAATACAAAATGTTGACAAACTCGTTTGAGTCGTTTTTTACATACAAATAGCTTGGCCCACAGTGACCCAAAAATGACCCACTAATCAATTTTTCTCAAACATGTGACTTAGCCAATGGTCATCTCATGCCAGTAAATGGTATACTGCAGAATTTTGTCAAAATATTTTGGCCCTTTTTTTAGATTCAATTAGCTTTACTCTGGCCCATTGTGACCCAAAATGACACACTAATCAAATTTTCTTGAACATGCGACCAAGCCCAATGGTATTTTCGCGCCCGAAAACGATAAAATACAAAATTTAGACAAAATCGTTAGTCCGTTTTCTAGATAAACTTTGCTTGACCCACAGGGACCCAATAATGACACATTAATCGAATTTTCTCTAATATGTGACCTAGCCCATTGGTCTCGTAATCCAAAACGACAGAATACAAAATTTAATCAAAATCATTAGAGAAGTTTTTTAGATAAAATTGGCTTCACCCATAGGGACCCAAAAATGACCCACTAATCAAAGTTTCTCTCACATGTGATCTAGCCCAATAGTTTTCTCTTGTCGAAAAACGATTGGATATAAAATTTAGTCAAAATCGATTGAACCGTTTATTAGATATAATTAGCTTGACCTTGACCCATTTGACCCGAAATGACCCACTAATCGATTTTTATCGTACATGTGGCTTAGTCCAATGGTCATCTGATGCCCGGAAACGGTATATTACAAAATTTTGTCGAAAAGTTTCGGATCTTTTTTTGGATTCAATTATCTTGACCCTTACCCATTGTGACCCAAAATGACTCACTAATCGAATTTTTTTTTTCATGCGATCAAGCCCAATGGTATTCTCATGCCCGAAAACAATAGAATACAAAATTTAGTCAAAATCGTTAGAGCCGTTTTTTAGATAAAATCGGCTTGACACATAGTGACCCAAAAATGACCCACTAATCGAAATTTCTAGAACATGCGACCTAGCCCAATAGTTTTCTGGTGCCGGAAAACGGTTGGATATGAAATTTATTCAAAATCGATTGAGCTGTTTTTTAGATATAATTAGCTTGACCTTGACCCAATATGACCCACTAATTAAATTTTCTAGAGCTTGTGACCTAGCCCAATGGTATTCTCGTGCCCCAAAATGGTAAAATACAAAATTCCGTCAAAATCGTTAGAGCCAATTTTAAGATAAAATTTACATACACACACTCTCACAATTTTTGCTCGCATTATAGTATAAGATTTGTTTTTTCATACTGGATTTCTTCCTTTTTTTTTAAACTTTTCTTTTTTTTAAGAAGCTGGTAAATAAATATAATAATAGCAATACATTCTAAAAACTGCATTCATTTAACTTTGTTATAAATCTTTTATATTCGTCGAACTTTAATTATTTTTTGAAAAATTATTGTATATAATTATTATAACTGATTTATTTTTTTAGCAGTCAGCAATACTATATTTTAGAAGCACATTAGTAGAAGCAGAAACCGTGAATTGGATATGTGTAATTGGGATTTCTATTTACATTTATTTAACTAACTTTGATTTTCATATGAATCATATTTATATATATTCCATATATACAAACATTTATAGCGCATAAAACGCCAAATTATGTCAATGTATAAAACTTATAAATATGAAAATCTGCAAGTTATTTTAACTACTCAAATTTCTCTGCTCTGGAATCTCTTTAAATTAAAATTACTGAAATTTTCCCAAAATAAAAAGTATATGATTAACATTACGTTAAAATTACTTTCATTGTTAAAAATTCTTAAAAATATTTTTAGGTTTAGAAAGTATAGTTTGTAACAAGAAATTTCCCGATAAAAAAAATAAAAAGTTATGAAAAATCTATGTTTCCACATAAAAGTAAAACAACATCTGTTATACAAGCATGTGGTACTTTTAGATTTGCTTTATGATACTACAGAAAAAACCTATTTTTTTTTTCCTTTAAAGATTTTCATTTTCATTTTTTGTTTTTCTGCAACTGACTTATTCAATCTTTAATAATACTTTTTACAATCCTTATTAGTTTGTGTAGAAATCCTTTATGTTCCTTGAAAAATAAGTATGTTTTTAATAAATATTTTTAAATTAGTTGACTTTTCTCAAGTAACGTTGTTATAGTTTTAGTTCGTAAATGCATTTTTAAAATACATAAAACCTAAAAGAAATAATTTTTTTGTGCATTAGTAAATAATTTTCTTTTCTTTTTTTTAATTTGCTCAATATATATTTAATAATTGCACATTATTCGACAACCTTTTTTAGTACCTAATTTTAAGAGAAAATCTTTATTATCAAAAGATGACTTGGATAGACACTGATTTAAGAAGATCTGCATTAAAAGAATTTCATGTTTTATATAGTACACTATAAGTTATTTATATTTCTTAAAAAAATAATTTCTCTTTAATTAGTTGAATATTCGAAAACAGAAATTAGTATTACTACAGTATCAGCTATGTAATTCTAAGCAGAGCATGACGTAACTGGACAAATACAATAAGTTTTTCCAATAGTAATTATTTAAAAATTTTTGTTTGTTGAATTTGATATTTTCTGCGAAATTTCTTTTCAGTTTTTATTACTTAAGTCACATTACCGTACAATCAATATAGACACAAATTCTTCAAAGAAATCTATTTTTTGACAGATTACCTGGATGAAACTTAATTTAATGAAGCCTGAAAGGCAATCATATCTGATCTGAATATCTTCTTTTCTCATGTGTTGGTAATTGACCCATTTCTCATAATTAATTTGAAGTGCTTCTTTTAGAATAAAAGACTATTTTATCAAGAGTAATTTTAAGAGTGTTAATTTATTATGCAGTAATAAACCGTAATACTACGTTGTGGCGCAATGAAGGCTAAGAGAGCCGGAAGCATGACCTACGTTTAAAGTGTGATGTCTTCATACTACGTCAAAGCTGATATCGAACAGATAAAGCACGGAAATTTAAATGTAATATCCTTTCTTTTACAATATAAGTCTATTTTATCATGAACATTTTTCAGAGTATTAGTTTATTATGCAGTAATAAATCGTAAGACTACGTTGTAATGTAAAGAAAGCTAAAACAACAAGAAGCATGATGTACTTTTGCAGTGTGATGTCTTTGCGCTACAGCAAATCTGATATTGGATAGATAAAACAAGGAAATAAAATTTAAAATTCATTCTTTTAGAATAAAATACTATTTTATCAAGAGTATTTTTAAGAGTGTTAGTTTATTATACTGTAATAAATCTTAAGACTACGTTGTAATATAAACAAGACTACGAGAACCAGAAAAATGGCCTACGTTTCCAGTGTGATGCCTTCATAATACATCAAAGCTGATTTCGGATAAATAAAGCACACAAATAAAAGTTGATATCCATTTTTTAAAATAGAAGACTATTTTATCAAAAATAATTTTAAGAGTGTTAATTCAGTTTTCGGCAATCTAAGACTACGTTATAATGTAAAGACGACTAAGAGAACCGGAAGCATGACCTACGTTTCCAGTGCAATGTCTTCATAATACGACAAAGTTGATATTGGATAGATAAATCAATAGGAAGGGATAGGAAATAAAATTTAATATCCTTTCTTTTATAATAAAAGACAATTTTATCGAGAGTATTTTTAAGAGTGTTAATTTATTGTGCAGTAATAAAACGTAAAAGTACTTTGTAATGCAAAGAGGAATAGAGAACCGGAAGCATGATCTACGTTTCCAGTGTGATCTCTTCATGCTACGCCAAAGCTGATATCGGATAGATAAAGCACGGACATAAAGTGTGATATCCCATTACGCTGTAAATTTAGCTACAGAAATACTTGCGTGTAGGCATATTTACGTACCAGAAAAATTATTGCCAATGTTTCTGACAAACAAAAATATGTCTTAACCTAGCAATAACTGTCTAATTTTGAAAATTTCCTATTCAAAACCAACACGGACAGAAACTGAGATTTTGTCATAATAGTGAAATAAACATCAGAATAAATTTTTGGGACACATGTTTAATCTTTTATTGGGTATTAATTTTGTTGTTTTTAGGTGCTATTTATTTCTCCCTGTTTACAAAAATTATATGAATATGCGAACTACATTGAATATAATTTTTTACTAAATTTTAGATGCGAAGATTAATAAAAGAAAGACTTTCGTCATTTTGTAATCAAACCAAAACATTCTAAATAACTACTTAAACATTTAACCGAAACATGCACTATTTGTTTTCATTATATCTATATGCTTCATTCAAAGATTTTGTATTTAATACAGTTATACTAAAAAAGATTAACCCATTTACAAAACGCTTTGTATCGAAAAGTATTATACGCACAAACATGAGTGATATATGAAAATGACAACAAACCTACCAAGTCTGTATTCTGTGCACCAGGTCGACAGCTGAACTATGAACTTTCTCACCGCTGGATTGGGCGAGCAGGCGAGGATAATCTCCCTTTGTTGCCTTACTTCTTCCAGGCCACCTGATTTAACCCTTTATCTACTGACGGTACTTATATTTACCATTAAAATACCTTGTTATAACATTAATTTAATACATCGATTGGTAGTAATAGAATTTAGAATGAGTTATAGATGCATTACTTTATCTTGTTCGAAAAGTATTATTGGCTACACAAAACAAAAATATTTTTAAAAAGATGATTTCTTTGGCCTTTGCATTTTTTCAGCTTTCTTTATTTTAGGTGGAGGGGGAGATAATTTTTCAATTCGGAAATATTTCTATATTTCTATTGTAAGAATATTATATTTGTACATTTCCTAATTCAACAAAATACTAACAAAAATATTTAAAATAAAAGATTTGAGTGGCGTTATAAATATTGTACAAAATCCCTATAAATTCAAGTTTAATTAATCCTTCTAAAATTTATTAAATGATCATGTAAATCTTCTAATCTTGTTTCAAAAATTCACGAAACATGCTTTAGAAGATAAAATTTTCATGAATTCATAATTCAGTATATAAAGGGTTAACCCCTTCGGGACGAGCGTCTTTTATAGAATTTTTATTCTTTTGTCACCGGTTTTTAAAAGAGAAATTTTTGCCTCATTGAATCGGGAGAATGCTCGTATTAAATAAGACAAAATTTACAATAAAAATTTACTGGTGAGAATAATAACTGATTCTGAGTACCTTACGCGGCACGAATACCGGTCGCTCGTTCCCAAGGGTTTAATGTATTCTAACTTCTTACTTTGGGGGCACAAGGATCTTTTTTATGTACCACCACTACTAAAAACATTATAAAAACTCATGGAACAGATCAATACTGCTACAAAACGTTTTAAAAGAGTTCAGCTATCGCCTGGAAGTGCATCGCGAGGCCCATGGGGCGGACTTAGAACCTATGTAAAGTGTGCAGAAATCGGAGAGTTTGCAGATTTTTTTTTCATATATCACTCATAATTGTAGGTGTTTTACTTCTCAATATTCAATTAATTCTCTCTTTATGAAGACAATTTTTTATAGTAGCCCTGTATAACGGAAAGTTGGGTATTGCTGCATAAATTTGCTTTTAATATATATATATATTTACTCCTGCATTGGAAAATAAAATCTGTTCAATTTTGAAACCTTTAAAGGTGTTCTAAAAAAGCTTGTAAAGTGTGCAGAAATCGGAGAGTTTGCAGATTTTTTTTTCATATATCACTCATAATTGTAGGTGTTTTACTTCTCAATATTCAATTAATTCTCTCTTTATGAAGACAATTTTTTATAGTAACACTGTATAACGGAAAGTTGGGTATTGCTGCATAAATTTGCTTTTAATATATATATATATTTACTCCTGCATTGGAAAATAAAATCTGTTCAATTTTGAAACCTTTAAAGGTGTTCTAAAAAAGCTTGTAAATACCATTATTCAATTAAATTTTTAAACGTCCTGATTAGATATTTCAACAATGGTTCGACTTTTGGTCCTCCCATAGCAATATACAAGTTCGTGTCATATGAATAAAATTGAAAAAAATCATTGTTTTATTTATTTTTTCTTTTTATAAATTAGCTATATCCATGTTAAACCAGTTGGAGTATGATATCAATCCAATAAAATGTTTAACTCATTTTAAGCAATTTTAAAATCTCGTCCGTAACTAATAATTAAAAGTCCCACATTACCAAATTTTACTCGAATTCTTTTCAGATTATTTAAACGGGTCAATGGTAACATTTTTTTTCAAATAAATGGACATATGTTCACAAAACAAACATTCCATATTAAAGTTATAGTTTTCGAATAGAATATTCAGGGCAAAAGTCGAAGAAGAATATGCCCAATTTGTGTAAAAGATTTTCTAGAATTTTAGTAATAATTGACGCAATACCTAATGCGCAGATTCGTATACAACGTCAGTAGTTGTGCCAATTTTAAAGTAACCACCGGTTTCCTTATTTTAAAAGAATCGTGGAAAATGTTTAGTTACTTTTATTTTTATTTATTTATTATTTTAATTTGTTTAATGATAACATTTTTCGATTAAAAAAGGTACTTATTTTAAAACAGCTTTAAAACATGCTTTAGAATATCCTTTTTCATGTCAAACACAATTTATAGAGTTCTTAAAAAAAGTCGATTCTGAATTTGCGCATCTACCATCCCTTTAAACAGAGTGTTGAAGTGTTGATCTGATTAGGTCTTAAACAAAACTGTAATTACTTTATAATTAAAAGTCCCATATTACCAAATTTTACTCGAATCTTTTCAGGTTATTTAAGCTCGTTATTGGTAATATTTTTCCCAGTAAATGGACATCGGTTCGCAAAACAAAATTCATTATTAAAGTTATTGTCATCGAATGGAATATTCAGTGCAAAAATCGAAGAAGAAAATGCGTGCGTAAGATATTTTCTATAATTTTAGTAGTAATTGGTGCTTACAAGACATAATGCGCAAATTTATATACAACTTCAGAAGCTGAACTTATTTTAAAGCAATCACTGGTTTCCATATTTTAAAAGAATCTTGGAAAATTTTTAATTATTTTTTATTTTTTATTTATTTATTATTTTCTGATGCTTAATTTTCTGTAATGAAAACATTTTTCGAATGAAAAAAAGGTACTTATCTTAAAACAGGCTATACATATTTAAGAATATCCTTTTTCAAGTTAATCACAATTTTTTTAAATAAAAATGATAAGCTCTTAAATAAAAAGTCGATTCTGAATTTGCACATCCACCATTCCTTTAAACAGAGTATTAATTTTTTAGTTTTTTTTTAAAGAAAAACTGAAATCATTTTATAGTTCTATATTTTATCAATTTATTATTTAATATTTCACCATTTCTTATTTGAGCATTAAACTTTCCCGAGGCTAATATTTTTATCAGGTCATAGTTTAGGCTATTGTCAGACAAACGTCTTCTTGCACGATTTTTTCATTAAGTATTATCTATACACAATGCTATTGGCATTGTGTAGGGATAATATGTAAGGAAAAAAGCGTGCAAAAAGACGTCCGTCTGACGTTAGCCTTAATCTACACAAGTAATGAATGGTTTTCCACAATTTAATTGAAGAGTGGAAAATTGTTAGTTATTATTTCCTAATGCTTTTTGCTTAATGAAAACAATTTTTGTTTAATAATAGGTACTTATTTCAAAACATGCAATAGATTAAAATTAACCTAGTGTAATTACATATCTAGCGTTTATTTGTATTCCATTACGTTTAAAATCAATCTAGTGTAATTACATATCTAGCGTTTACAAAGTTCCATTATCTGTTGACCTGATTCATATATAAGACCAGATTCTATGACTATAAGGTTATCTGGGGGAATTGGGACCTCCAGATTCATTCGGGATAGCACAGTTAGCAGAGTTGGCAGCTTCAACCAAGAGATCACTGGTTCGATTCCTGGCAGACACTTTTCACCTAGTTGAAAATTACAAGTCACATACTAAGCATGCTTAAGAAAATTTTGTTTCATGTCAATCATATTTTTTAGAGTTCTTAAATAAAAAGTGTCGATTCTAAATTTGAAATTCACCATCTCTTTAAACAGGGTGTCGATCTGATTAGTTCTTTTTGCAAGGAATAACTGTAATCTCTTTATATTTTTCAAATTATTATTTTATTAAACAACTAGAAAACACGAATTCTCCTTTTTCAGAATTTAGTGTCGCCCCCGGCATTTCCATTATTTCATTTTCTTCTGATGGACTGATGGCTTCTATTATTATGAAACAGCCATTATAAATTAAGTGTTGGGTGAAGATGAAAGAGCAGTCGTAAGAAGTTAGAATTCTGATTTTCTGGTCAGAATGGGGAAAAATGGCCATATTTTTTCCCCCTTAAACATCTACAGTAAAGCATGCATAGCACATCACTATCGCGAAATAATTCATAAATGCAGCAAAAAGACGCTGTCATTCAAGAAAATCGAAAAAACAAAACAAAACGGATATCTAATGATTCATAGATACTTAAAATCAAATAAAGTTTATAATAGCTCCATTGTTTTAACAGAAATCATTCGTTTATATTTTTTTCAAAATAGCACTTATTTTAATTGCATTTTTTTTCGGTTGTTATGAGAAAATGGCAACAAAAATATAGAATTACTATTTTAGAAATATTTTTACTTTACTTTCTACAGAAATGGAGTACTTCCGTTGCCAATATTAAGCAAATGGCTCTAAAAACTACAAAAAAATTAATATTTCAAAAATAAATAGAGATACAGTTTTCAAACGAAATGCATTTAAAAGAACTTTTTTTTCCAATACGACGGTATAAAAATAGAAAATGTGTGATGCTTAGAAGTTAAAAAAATTGCTATAGAGTATTTAATCGTCCTGCTTTGTTTTACGGCTGGCTTCTGTAAAGTAACGTTATTTTTTAGAATACACAACATAAGCTGGGAGAAAGACGTAGCATACCGTACCGGGGGCTAATAAAATACTATAATTTATTAGTGGAGCATTTAACTTTTTCCGTGGTTAAATTTTTTATGAAGTCATGACTTAAGGTACACAACTACACAAGCTTATAGTTCAACCAAAACAACAACAGAAGTTTCACCATCTTATGTTTTCAAAATATTTGGTTCCATGCTTTGGGAAGTATTGAACAAAATTTTAAACAGTATTACTTAACAGGGTTCCATCTAGTATTAAATAAACTTAAAAAAAAAGACAATTTTCATAACTTCTATACCATATTTTTCTAAAATATATCCTCGAAGCGTAACGTAATTTCTTGTTTTGTGTGAAGATTTGAAAAAATATAAAAAAAAATAAGAAAGAAAATTTTAAACACAAATTTACCTAAAATGATTTTATATTTATATTTCATTGGTATTTTTGTTTTGTAGATTGTTTTTGATACTAGAATGTCGGAATTTATTAAAAATATTCTTTTTTAGCGTGTTTTATAAAGGCCTTTTAAAAAAAAATCTCTACAGTTTTAAATTAGACATTCTGTTTCGTTTAACAGTAAGTCTTAACTAGTTGGATTATTTTAGTTCCTAAAATTCTTGTGCGTTTAATATTATAGAATTTTATTGAAGAAAATTATTTTTTCAATTAAAGACCAGCATTGCCGATTAGTAACAAACTGTTTTTTAGCCGTAAACCCTACTTAAAACAAAATATGATTTTTTAAGTATTTTTCCCATGATTTAATTAAAAAGTGAAAGCCGTAAAACATTATTACAATGATTTTTGAAAAATCAGGCATTTAAGGGTTACTTCGAACTCCTAATGCTAATTTCATTTGTAATCGTTGCAAAAAGAGAATGCAGTGTGAGTAGTTTTTAAACAGAACACAAAAACTGTTTGGTGGAATGAACTATAAATATGGATTCATCTATTCGAAGCTTTTAAAAATCAATTTTTGTTTTATATTTCATAGATTATAATTTATATTTATTTCGAAAATTAATTTAATAATATATTTATTTTTATAAATTTTTGATAAAGATATGAATTGTAAACTATAATTTTTTAAACATAAATAGTTTTTTAAAAGCTTCAACTATGCGAATCCAAAATTAATGCTTATTCTGCCAGGTACACTGTGAAAAAAATATGCAACGTTATTCCATCAAATTGGTGACAACATGCTGCCTCCAATTACATGAAGTAATTTAACTCATAAAATGGTGTAATTTAAACTGATATAACTGGTGTAATATTACATATTAGTGTAACGTAACATCAGTTATATCGGTTAAATTGCTAAGTTGCTGCTAATTTTATGGAGTAACGCTACATAATTTTTTACAGTGTAATTCTTAAAATATGCTTTAAAAGCTACCCTCATTGCAATCTGATTTACAGCTATCACAAATGAATTTATCATTAAGAGTTGCGATGTTAAAACCTTTATCATAATTCCCAAAGAAGTTGTTCGAATAACTTCCTGATTGGTATCCTTTGGTAAATTTTACCAAAAAAGCCAAGTAGGATGCCACAATTAGTTTCCTCGTCTTGAAAATTCCATAGTTTGGTACAATTTTAGTATAAACACAACCCCCTAACCTTAATTTTTTAAACATAAATTGAAAATAGATATAATATTCACCGCAATAGATATTTTTTTTCGTTTACAATTTGGATATTGAAATGTAAGTGATGTTTATTTTTTTATGTCTGACTACACTTGATGCTTAAAGTGTACAAAAGAATATGCAATAAATATTAAATCTTCAGTTTTTCCACAAAATATAATATGCCACCCTAAGAAGAAAAGAAAAATAACTACTAAAAAGTTAATTATAGAGATTTTTTTTATTGTTTGGCTTTCTGCATTAGCACTCTTCTCCCTTTATTGAAAAATATGTAATATAACCTTAAGTTTTTATCTATTACCACATTCTATATTAGAAATTTATATTAATGCTCGTAATTAAAAACCAATCCGGGCTAATATATTTGCATGTTTCAATGGCATAGCCATATTTTATGATTCATAATGGAACTTCAATATGTATTACTTCATAAAGTTTTTATTGTTCTTCGTGATGTGGGCAATGTATATTAAAAGCCTCTCATTATTTTCTCATTAAGGTAATAACTTGAATATGAAAGAATGACAAGATATTTTTTGGTATTATCCAATAAATCTGATATTTTAGTATATTAATACGTTTATTAAAATAGTAACTCTTTGATTATGAGGGTATGAAACTTACTTCTCATTTTATTAGGCGTAATTAGTAAAATTCATTTCCCTGATAGAAAAGCTATTTTCAATATTAGCTTAGAATTAAAAATAGTTATTAAGTTTGTTTTGCATATCACTGTAGTCCTTTGATGAGATTAAATTTTACTTTAAATAAAGACATTGGTAATTTTATTTATTTTATGTTTTTGAGATAATGTTTCTTCTGAACATGAAAAAGAATCTGAGAAAAAGTGAATCCGGATTAAACAAATATATAAGTTTAAAGTTTTTAAGTAACCTGTCTAAATTCAGTCAAATTCTTTTCGTGAGCATCACTTATTATATATATCAAAAATATAATAAACAAAATGTGCATACATGTTTTAGAATACATTCAAAATGTCATAGAAATACTATGCTTGTACCAGTTCGAATTATGTAAACACAGAACATAGGGTGACAAAATGTTTCCACACTGTTAAAAATCTGCAACTTTTGCTGCATAGTCACTCCACCGTTTTTATAGAACTTCTCTATTCTGACCAATGAGAATGCTCCATAATATAGTCAAGTAACTGTTTTCTATAAAAGCGGTGGAGTGACTATGCAGCAACAGCTACAGATGTTTTACAATGCAGAATCATTATTTAATTTGCTTGCATATTGGTATTACATATGTATATATATATATATATATATATATATATATATATATATAAATGTGTGTGTGTGTGTGTGTATTTAAATATACTTTAAACATTTTGGGTTGCATAACAGACGACTGCTAAAAACGAATATATCGCACCCTTGTTTCAAAAGTGTCACAACTCAAAAATTGTGTTTTTTTGAGTTATGGCTGTCATTGTACTTGTTTTTTACGCCTCTACCAATTACCTAAAATACCAGAGAGTGTACTTATAATCCCCCCACCAGGTAACAGCTTTGTTTGAAAGATCGCCATTGACACTTCTACAGCACGGAAACAAATTTTCGCATTTGATGAAAAACAAAGTTTTTTGAGTTATGCCACTTTTGAAGCAAGTGTGCGATAAATCGTCTGTTCTAAACATTCAACAAACAGTGAGACAATAGAGTCTTTTAAATTCGTCACTTATCTATCAAATATGATGAACTGATAATTAAGTATCTATATTATAAAGGACAAACGTGTCTGTGTGTAACGCTGACGTCATTTTGACAGTGACAAATGCAGACGATTAAATTTAAAATTTGCTGCAATTTTATAGACTGAGCCGTAGAAATTAATATGCGTAACTTAATGATGTTTTGCGTATAATAACTTTCACTTTTGTGTATTTTAAAGAATAAAAATAAAAATAGGATACTTCTCCACTATCATGTCAACCACTTTCCATAAAAAGAACTGTCGCCAAACTGTACGATTTTACGCCAAAATTGCTATAGATTCACTTGACGTCAGGTTCCATATACGTGTTTGTTACATCATTAAGTGATTTTTCCACCGCCCCCTGAATACGAGGTCTGACCGCGGACACAAAAAAGGCAAGTGCCGAAGGCGGATTTTTTAAACGTAGGTACGGTCCCTTAAATGATGACACCAGTATTTTATAAATATTTCTCGGACTTCTTTAATCTCAGAAAAATAGAGCGGAAAAATCTTTAAAAAATTATTGGTACGAATATTTAAGGGAACGTACACACGCAGAAAAAAAATCCGACTTCGGCAGCCGCCATTTTTGTGTCAGGGCTCAGGCCTACTATTGAGGGGGTGGTAGATTTTTCAATTAGACGTTTATCTGTATTTTTAATGTCGTCTTACTGATTTATTTGCTATTTCGTTGAGCAAAATAACAACTGCATTCTTAAACGGCGACGACATGATCTGAAAGAGAAAAAGCATTGAAATAAATGTTGCGATGCATAGTTACATATAATAAATAAGTTTCAACTGACGTTAAAAGCTTTTTCAAATTTCTTGTTTTTTTTTTTTTTTTTTTTTTTTTTTTTTTTTTTAAGCCAACGAAATGCTATTTCTTTCTTCCATCTAATAAAGTGTCGTCTCCTGAAAATAACGTTCCGTTGTATAAGCCATCCGTAAAACAAAGCAGATGTATCATTGTACTGCTAAATACTCTACTACAGTTTTTTTAAACTTCTAAGCATTGCATATTTTCAATTTTTTATACCGTCGTATTGGGGGAAAAAGTACTTTTTAATGAAAACTGCATCTTAATTTATTTTTGGGATATTAATTTTTTTGTTGTTTTTAGCGTCATTTGTTTAATTTTGGTTAATTACTACATTTTATTATTCAGCGATAGTGACATCATATGAATTGTCTGTAAGATGTTGTTTAAGACTGGATAGTAAATTGGGAATTCTTCAGAGGATGCGAATAACGTCATTTTATATAAAATAAAAGCGTGTGTTTTAAGCTTTAATTCTGAAAAACGTTTTGTACTATCTATATTCATATACATATATATATATATATATATATATATATATATGAACGTCGTGGACGACACTGAATTCTGAAAAAGCAGAATTTCCGTTTTCTAGTATGTGTACTTCTGTTCAACGCTTTTGGCTGGAGATTTAGGTTGTATACTACAACTCTAAGAAACCTTTAAATTACGGGGCCATCCCACCCATATGTTGGAGTTATACTCTGTCTCTGCATTACACAAGATAATTTTCATCTTAATTAAAGTTTTATGCAAAGAATTTGAATCCAATTATTTATCATTGACTAATAAGTATCAGTTTAGTTTTATTACCGGATTACGGAATTTTTCGGTGATGCGGGTACAAATGATTAAATATGCAATGTACGACACTGTTGATCATCCCCCTTCCCTATTTTCATAATACGGGTATACACCGGAAAGGCTAATGCAATGATGTTAACTCGTCACGGAAATTTCGTGAATTTTAATATTACAATCAAATGCACTCTTTTCATATTATCGTATAATATTTTTTGATAATAGAGTCTTGCAATTCATAAAAATACATTTTTTAAATTGACTTTCATTATAGTAAAGCGAGGAGAGTTCACGTGGTAGGAGAGATTGTGCACAAAGAGATTCGACGGGAAGGAGTAGAGTGCGCGCCCAGCGACTCCAGGTAGTTGTACAGCAGCATTAGTGCAGTGTCTACATGAATGTGCATATTGATTGTTCCAAGCGTCTTGGATAAAGCAGTGCTATTTTGTTTTTTTTTTCAAAGTAAGTACTTGAATTTTCATAACTGTTCGTCAGAATTTTTATAGAGCCTCAATAATACAAAACATTTTGGACTTAAACAATTTCTTATAAACTACTAACCTGGACTAAGTATGCGAACACCAGAAATTCATTTTAGAAGTGGCCGTATTTGTTTAAAAAAAAGGCCGCGCAATCTCTCCTACCAAAATAGGGGAGTTTGCGCATCTGCTACTTAGGAGAGATTTCGTAATTTTCCCATAAGTGCTAGGAGAGATTACACAGCTTATTGATAAATTTGCATAAATTGCAAATTACGTGTAAAACATATGAATGAATCAATTTTGAAATAATTTCGGAAAAACACATAATTATCAAAAGTAAATTTGGCAACAAATTAATTTGCAAAAAAAAATACTTTTGCAGATAAAAATTTTATTAATAAATTAATAATACAGTTGTTATTAAATAAATTTTATGTAATTATTTCTGTTAATAAATTAATAATGTATTTGTTAATAATTTAATTAAATATTTATATATATTTTTTAATTTATGAGCAATTAATTTGCTTATAAATTAATTTTGTTAAGTAAAATAAATTTTCTAATACAATGTTTTGGAAAAGCTTTCACCCATTCCAAGTAGTGTAATGCCATCGAAATCAAAATGAAACAGAGTGAAACTAATGTTACTAATCCACAAAATATACATGAAAAAAGACTTAAGAAGGATGCCGCTACAAAAAAAAAAAAAAAAAAAAAAAAAAAAAGCAGCTGAAGATAAGGTGCTTCCACAAAAAGTGAGATAAAAAAACTCAAGGAAAAAAAAACGAAGGTCAATGAGGATGAGTGCACTGAATGTCTGTAACTGTACCAGGAGACAAATTCGACAACTGACTCGATTCAATGTATTGCTTGTTGCAGGTGATTGCCCGAAAGATGCACGATTTACAACAATAAGTGCATCGATTGTGGACGACGACAACTTCGGTTAGCAAACAAAATACAATGAAACTGTGGAAATGGAAATGAAGTAATTTTCAAGTTAAACATGTTATCAACTAGATTAATATTATTTTGTAATCTTAGTAGGGCTTGCTTTTTCTGATATTTTAATCTTCTTAAATTAAAAATTTTAACTCTTGTTAAGATTCTTTCTTTTAATTATTATTTAAACATTTGGTTGAAATATTCACTCCTGATACAATAATATTTACTCACAAAAACCTTTCAACAATCCCGATAAGGCGTAATTATTATTGTTAACAATTTAATTGTAGTTACTCTTAATAACAATCTCTTCTACCTATGTGCGCAATCTCTCCTACCCATGTGCGCGTTCTCTCCTACCCTGTAAGGAGAGATTGCGCGAAATAGTTTTCTTGGTTTTATTACTGCTGTTCTATTAAATTACAGTGTAACAACAAAATAACAATGGAAATGCATAAAAAACAAAGTCAAAATTATTTATGCATAGTTTAGCAAAAAATTAATATTTAGATTTTTTATCACTATTCTTTTGAAATGTGCTCAGACTCTCCTCGCTTTACCTTATACACTAAACTGGCCGCCCTTGGCAACCAGTTTGGTCTCCCTTGAAATTTATATTATAGAGAGCATGCTAAGTATTGTATAATGTTACTTTTATTCATAATTTAATTTACTTGGACTCTTTTAAATATAATTAATATAATCCCTTAAGCTAATAATAGTTTTTGTTCCATTAAAATACCTCAATTTGTTGATTTTCTGCAGGGAAATAAAACCTATTGGTTTACAATACAAATTTTTGTGAATTTGGCAAAATATTAGAGATATCGCCATGTTGGCGTCACTTTTGGCGACTAATTTTGGTCGCCAAATTTGGCTATATATCGTCAAGTTGGCGACAAAATTGGCGGTATTTGGCGACAGAACAGGGTGCTTCCCGTGGTAACTCCCTTATAGGTATGGAGATGCATTACATGTATAATAGATATATATATTTTTCGAAAGAGTTGGTCATCGCCACCTATGGTCCAGTGGTCAGCACACGAACCTTCCATGCAGAAGGACCCTGGTTCGAACCTGGGAGCGGCGAAAGAATTCAAGGGGTGCAATGATAAGCTCGCCTCCACGTGCCGCATCCTGGGTAACGCTAAGAAGCTTATCAGCGGTGGCGTCTATGTCAGCGGGCATAGAGAATATTCCCACTGCATATTTTTTTTTAAAGATTTTATTGACAACATTCTTCTATTTGCTTCTTGGGCGTGAGAGTTTGGCGATAGTTTAATTTATGGAAAGTGATCGACGGAACAACGAAGTACCAGCCAACAAGTAATATAAAAATGTAGTTTTTAAAGTCAATTCCTACTTAGGTCATCAAAGAAAAATTTAATATAATCCCTTAAGCTAATATTAGTTTTTGTTGCATTAAAATATCTCAATTTGTTGATGAAGATGCATTAAATGCTGTTCAATAACCAATGGCCGCCATTTTGTCTCCCATGTAAAAATAAAATTAATTAATTAAAATTTAATTAATGAATTAATATTTGAAAAGTCTGTATTAACATCAGTTGTCATCCAGTACAAGTTTAAATAATAAAAAAGCAATTTAACAAATTACAGCGACCATTTGGAAAATGATTTTTTAGAAGACTAAAATTTAAGCCATAAAAAATCACACGGAGTTGATCATACATTACGGACGCCATGAATTAAACATTAATAGTGTTATTACACGGAAAAATTGCAAGCGACAAAAACCGCCTGCGACCCGTCAGATTTCTTAAAACTTACGTATTATCCACCTGAAACTTACGTATTATCCATGTATTTCATTGCTTGTTCGGGAAAAGGCTCTTCCATCGTCAGATTTCCAAGAAATCTGACGACCAATTTTTAATGAGATTTCATTCTTAAACTTCTAAACATTCCACAATATTACTTTTTACACCGTCGTATAGAGAGAAAAATGTACTTTTAAATGCAATTTGTTTGAAAGCTGTATCATAATTTGTTTCTGAGTTATTAATATTTTTTTTGTAGTTTTTTTTGTCATAGTGGCAACAGAAATATCCATCTCTGTAGAAAGTAAAGGGAAATACAGATTACTGTATAGACCAATCAGAAAACGAATAAAATGAGGATTAAACCAATAAAAAGCATCAGGTATACTTTTGATTTCCTACCCTGACGAGGACAATAACCATTTTTCTAAATGGTTAAAAAATTTATTTCAACTTGATAGGATGAATAATAAGTATTTTACTGACGATTGAAATTTTGAACAAGATATATACAGGGTGTCCAGCGTATAAGACCCTGATTTCAAAATTAAATATCTCAAAAACAAAGATCAATAGAATTATGCGGTAAACGGTTTGTTTATTAGCTAAACTGTAAAAATGTTATACAGAAGTTACAAAATTTAGTTGCAAAAACCGTTAACAGATGGCGTTGTAATCGCAATACTTGTAAACTGCTTCGAAGCCCGGAGTACTAGCGTCTCATTCCTAGATTTGCTCCCTACGGAAAAACTAATATTGGGAAAGTCCATTTTTTCACTGGGGTGATGTGCAGAAGTGGAGACATCTCGTCACAGAATGATTGCATTAGCTTTAATTTTAGAAAATTTCAATTATTAGAATTTTCAATAAAAAGTTTAGAAATCATTATAAGAACTTATTAAATATATATATTTTTTTTTTAATTCAATCTTTAATGCCATATAATTATTTAAATCAAAATGCATATATTTAGAAAAATAATTTTGTACTTTTTATTTATTTTTTATATTTTTAAATCGCGGTATAATACTTTGGTATTATTGTTTATACCTGAATTATTAAAAATAAAAAAGTAATTTTTCACTTTTAATTTATTTTTAAATCACGGCATAATACTTTGGTTTTAGCACAACACATATATTTATTTTCTTTGTAAACAATGTTTTAGAGACAGAAATTATGCATTAAATTATTATTATTTTTAAAGGAATTGATGATAAGTCATATCATCAACGTCAAAGCAAAAGTATTTTGGATGCTGCATTCCTTTCCAACACTTCGAATCCTATCGCTAGAAGCTGCACCATATTTCTGAGCTCAATTTAAAAAAATAATAAAATTGAGCTTTTTAAATTAAAATTATTTTTTTTAACTTAATTAAGTTTTTAAAAATAGAAACTTTGTTTTTTTGCATTCAAACTATTATCTATAATAAAAAAATGATGTATAAATCATTATTATAAATGCTCAATGATTTAAAAAAAAAGCGGTTTCTTTTAGCTTAATTAAATTTTAATTCCAGAAACTTTGGATTTTTTTTCAAACTTTTTTCACAGTTTAAATAAATATTAAAAAGTAAAGTTTTCCTTTTTTTTTTCAAATCCTCCTCTACTTGGATTCGATTCCACGATCTACCAATTAGGAGAGAAAAGACGTACCACAGAGATACTGGTATCCGGACCGAAGGAGCTTATAACAAAATTTGAAACAAATCTGAATTCTGTCAACACATGTCTCCGCTTCTTCATATTACCCAAATAAAATATTTTAATAAGTTCTTATATAATGATTGCTAAACTTTTTATTGAAAATTCTATTAACTGAAATTTTCTAAAATTGAAGCTGATGCAATAATTCTGTGACCAGATGTCTCCACTTCTGCACATCACCCCAACGAAAAAACGGTCTTTCCCAATTTTCGTTCTTCCATAGGAAGCCATCCAGGAATGAGACGCTAGTGCTCTCGACTTCAAAACACAATGTATAGGAATTGCGATTACAGCGCCATCTGTTAGCGGTTTTGGCAACTAAATTTTGAAACTTCCGTATAACATTTTTACAGTTTAGCTAATAAATAGACCGTTTACCGCATAATTCTATTGATCTTTGTTTTTGAGATATTTAATTTTGAAATCAGGGTCTTATTCGCTGGACACCCTGTAAATAAATATAGGGAGAGTGTGAACTAATAGTAGGAATTGAAAAATACCTTTTAATAAGCATCCAATGGTCATGTTGAATAGAACGCTAAATTTTCTTTAGCACAATTCATATTTTTTCCAAAAATATCCGTTATAAGACATTGGTTTGGCGTGGGAAACGACCTCGATCATGAAAAATTCAATGCTTTTTTTACGCGTCTAGAAAGCCCAACCCGCACGTTTGTGCGGGTACTGTTCACGAAATAGGGGGTGACGAAAAATTATTTAATTATCTTTTTAAGTCTCATTAGGGTCGGTATAGAGTTAATAACCAGAATAATGTAATATTTAAATGTGAAAATGTTCCGGGTCTTAAAGTGTTATAGGATTGTACAGTATAAATTGCAGAAACAGAAATTTCAACCTGTTATGCGTTTTCTTGCTAAACTAAATTTTTCCATTATATAGCATTATATATCAACCTACAGATCAAATACAGGGCTGTTCAAAAGAATTGGAATACATATCTGGCTATGGTAACTTCTGAAATCAGTTTTTCAAATGTTTCATGCGTTTTCTAAAATGTTTATAGTAGGAGAGCTGTTGAACATTTTTGAGTAGGTATTTGAGGCACCCTGAAAATTTGTGCAACACTTCTTTTGTAATGCCTGAATACAAAATCGAATGTCTGGCTGAAGGATCGTGGCCCAAAAACTGTGCCAGACGCGTGTCAAGTGCCATTTGGCACTTGACACGTGTTTTGGTTTTTGTGCCGAATAAAGTGTCTGTCATTTTCAAAATATTTTTTTCTAAGCATAAAAATTATTCTGCCTCAATCTCAGCGTGCCTCAAATACATTTTTTTGGGTAGTCAAAAAATTGCACTTGACACGTGTCTGGCACAGTTTTTGGGCCGACTAAAGTGTCTGTCGTTTTCAAAATATTTTAAGTATAAATATTATTCTGTCTCAATCTCAGCGTGCCTCAAATACCTTTTTTGGGGGTAGTCAAAAAATGGCACTTGACACGTGTCTGGCACAGTTTTTGGGCCACGATCCTTCAGCCAGACATTCGATTTTGTATTCAGTCATTACAAAAGAAGTGTTGCACAAATTTGCAGGGTGCCTCAAATACCTTCCCTAAAATGTTTAACAGCTCTTGGACTATTACTTAGTTATCTTATTTACCTTATTTCCCTAAATAACGAAGTTTTGTTAAAGCATTCAGAAACTGTTGGAAAGTGTTTCGTAATCCATGCTTAACGCATAATTTTTCTTTCTTGTTCCATTTATTTTCGATTAACTGTAACTTTACATTACAATATGTAAGTATACTACGTCAAAAGCAGCTTGCTGAATCTTTCAAAAAATCCCTCATTCATCGCTGTGCCCTTGATATGTGCAGAGAAAAAAAAATGTTGACCTCAGAAATTATATATATGATAGTTTTCACCCATATTCCGTAACCCAGAAAGTACAGGTTTTATCCCTTGTTATATTTAAACTCATTAATAATATAAATTACAAAAACAAAATAAATTTTCTTAAAAAATTATTTATTTATATATAATATTGATATATATATATGTTTTCAATAAATATTTAAAATGAAAATAAATCAAAATTTTTCAACGACAACTTTGTTTTTACAAGGCAAATGTGAATTTTAATTTTGAATATCAAAATTAATTTTCAGATTTTATCTCAAATTAGTCCCAAGTTTGTTATTTCTAAAAAAAAACTAAAGAAGATTGAATTGTGTCAATATTAGTCAAATGTTCGAAGTTATCAAATTAATCATGACTACTAGGTTTTTAAATTTTCACTTAAATTTCATGAGTCCTTTTAATTTTCCAGTTATTCACTAGAGTAAAAGACTAAACTTTGAAAACACCAGAATAATTTGAAGAAAATGCCTCCACTACATAGGATTAGCGTAAATAAAACTTCAAAATTGAAGTATGTAAACTATTTTCTTACACTAATGAAGTGTCAACGACTTTCACCAGCTGACAGAAGCTGATTTCACGAGTTTCGGAAATATTTTTAAAGAAGCCTTTTAATGAATTTACCGAAACTAGTCAATTTATTTTCAAAAGTACAATTAATTTTTAAATAGATAGGAGTTTTCTATTTTCTAAGCATTAGATTTCGTTTTAAATCACGGATAAAACATCGAATTATTTATTCTACAAAGCACCTAGACCTTCGAAAAAAAAGAATGTTGTAATGATCCTTGTAATGCGAATAAGTATTATGAAATATTACTTTTTTAAGTTATTGTTATTTTCATTTGTTGAATAAATGGTTGTTACATTTATTAGCAGCATTGAATGTTTTTTAACGTAATACGGTAAATATGTGCATATATTATAAAATGTACATACTATGGAGAGAATATCCCGTATACAATCAATAAAATATCTGTGCCACACCATTTTTTCTTCTAATGATATAAAATTGAATCATACGTTTCAATCTTTTTAACTACAAAACAGCTCTAATTAGCTATTTAAAATAAATGTGCATGTAAGATGCAGCGGTTTGTTTCATCGTGAGCGAGCATAAAAGATAGATTTTGATCTTTTATCAAAATACTATATAAATTTTAATGGATTAGCAAACTTATAAGATTTTATTTGAAAAATTAAACAATGGCCTATTATTTGTATAGGTTGAATTGGATTTGTGCTACCACTAAAGACAGCACTGTAAAAAAAAATTCCGCAACGTTCCTGGGAAAAAATGGGCAGCTGAGTTGCCCATTATTTCCAAGAAACATTTCTTGAAAATGACTGGAACGTTACTGTATATGTTAAAAACTTTCTACAGAAATGCCAGTAAGTTTCCTGCGAAATACCAGGAATATTTCTGTTGACAGCAAAACATTACTGACATTTCACAGCATGCGGGATCCGCAGACGATTTTTACATTTCCAGTTGACAATTTTCGCTTTATTATCATTATTTGTTAGAATGAAAAAATATTTTGAAATTGACATCAAAATTATTATTTATAATTTACACGAAAAAATAAATTTTCTGTTAAAATTCAATAAAGTAAATATATATATGATATATTGTTTCTGAAATTTGCTTAAAATATAAAAATATATAAATGTAAATAATAATTAGAAAAAAAAATCTAGGCATAAAATATTTTGGATTTTCGTTAGTAATTATGTTAGTTTACAAGTTAGATAAAATACATATAAATTTTCATGAAAAAAAACCTAAACGTAATTGTATATTTTTTCCGAAAAAAAAAATCAAATTTGCAGCAATTCAAAGTGTCAAATATATATCAAATTTAAATCAAATTGTAATAAAGTGTTAAAATATAAAATTAATTAAAAAAGAAAAAAAAAGTCCAGAGGTAGCATCGAACCCGGGCCGTACGGGTGGCGTGAGAGCTTTCTGCGTCCACACCACGAAAGGCACACTGAGAGCTGCAAACTAATGGGTATTTGAAACGTATGCTAAACCTCGGCATCTAATTTCTGAAAATCTAAGTCCCATTTGAAGAAATCCTTTCACAAGAATAATTAGAGATAAGAACTCTAAAACATACTTTAAATTAATCAAAATCGGTGAGAATCATGTTTGATGGTCCCCTGGTTAATGGAGATCCAAATAATAGGTGTATTTTTTTTACACGGTCTGCTCCTTAAACATTCCACAGACAAGTACGAGAGATAATCTCTTAGCGATGTCACGGAGGTATTGTATTTTCATCTGAATTGTCTTGACAATAGAGACGTAAAGGATTATGTCGTCTATTGATTTATTTGCATTCCATATTGATTTTTTTACATTCATTTAACCCCCTCACTGACAAGCCCGTGTTAATACGTTCACTAAGCTCCAGGTTTCACTGCAATACAAGCAATATTTAGAGTAATATAATTCTATTGATTTAATGAATTTTTAATACTTTGAACAATGATTAATACTTCCAAGGATTGCATTCATATTCGTTAGTAAGTTTTTTTATAAAATGTTCAAAGAATCTTTTTTTTTTTTTAGCATTTAAAACAAAATGCAGAGAAAACAACATTACAATTTTGCCCTTTTCCAAGACAGTCGGAGGGTTAAGGAATTCTTTTTCGACACTCGCGCGCGAGCAACGGATTATAGCAAAAAAATAATAAATGGCGGGCGCAGCGTTTTGCTGTTTCCAACTTTTGTTCAGGAACGTTTCAGATAAGAAAACCAGAATTTCACAGGAAAGAGCTAAATTATTCTGAAAACCTGAGAAAAGGCGAAACGTTCCTGGATTTTACATGGAACGTTACCTTTTTTTTTTGTACAGTGAGGTGTTTGTAGCTGAAACGCTATTTTTTCGCGGATTACGAAATTTATAAAGGGCATATATTAACAAGCCTCTACTATTTTTATAACACATATTTACAAGTACATTTCCGAGTAAATTGGGTGATACTTAGTGCAAATTGGAAAAATTCACGACTCTTTGGCCATTGTATGTGTTTTTAAAAATAGTAAAAACCATTTGGTTATTTCACAGAATTAAAGAGCTACGTTTCTTTGAAATAACCAAAATGCACAACACTTGGTCAGCTGATTAATCCTTTATCTACTGATGGTACTTATAAGTATTACTTACTTTGAACTTTCATCCCATACCGAATATTACTAATATCCTAATGGTACTTTGCAAAAACACTCTTTTAACTCCACTTTAGCCGGATACATGGCAGCAGTAGTTCTAGGTCTATTATTTTAGCGAAGAAGGAGGCTATCTTTGAAACAGCCGATGTCTTTTGTGCCGATATTTTGTACAGATTGTCACGCTCGTCTTTTTATTGCTGCAAACGCAGTAAAGGATATAAGATAAGTATTGAATTTTTTTATTGATCTTAGAATTTGACTAGCTAAGTTAGGTGAACGTTGTATGTATTTGATTTAACAGTTGAATTACTCGGTGGCACTTATAAATACCGTCAGTACACTGGGTGTTGGAGTAAAACTTCTTGTTTACTTTTCATCTGTGTACTGATCCATCATTTTCATTTGCTTTAAAATGTAATTACTAAAATGTAGTCTAGTGTATAATCTTCTTAGTATTTCTTTTCTGTTTCATCATTATTTTTTGAGAGAGAACGGAAAAGTGGTGGCAAAGGCTCTTTTTTGCTATGCTAGAAATAACATATGTAAATTCATATGTTTCATATGTTGAGATGCGAGAGAACATGTTGTCCCTGGAATGTAGACGTCGCTTAACTAAAGGACTGCTAACAAGATTGAAACCTAAAAAAAATATTTTTAAACCCTTTCAGAGTCAAAACATTTTCAATGTTAAGGGGTTGAAATAAATGATTGATTATCGACATCGGAATCTAAATGACATCTGAATTTGCCAAAAAATTTCTTGTAACTAAGAAAAAGGCTATATTTCACATACTTATTACATTTAAAATATTTTACTACAATTCTGGTGCCATTTGAAATAACCTTGAGAATTTTCTGTTACGATATTTTAGTCATAGTGTACTGACGGTAGTTTGAAGTACCACTTTGATTAATTACCTCTAATGAATTAAATTTCTCACGGGTGAGTATTTTTTTTTTTTGTTTATCCTTTAATTTTCATTGTAATAACTTTTTAAAAAAATACATGAAGAAAATGGCAGTGGATCATAATGCAGGATATAAAGGGTTAACAAACTAAAGATATTTGCGAGGAAAATTTATTAAAATTTTTTTTAAATGGAAAATGTATAATAATAATGAAAGAGCTCAGATTATAAAGGTTCTAAGTCACGCAGCTACCATTTTGAGAAACACATTTTGAAACAGTTTTGAAAAGTAAAGTTGCATTTTTTTATTGTCAAATATTATGTCAATATATTGTCAATTTTTTATGTCTTTTATCCAATAAAATCTCGGTGAATAATAGGTTTTATTCAAATAGTAATTTAACAGATGGTAAAGGTCCGTTGTTTTCTGTTGAAAGGACCATTGAATCTCTTGATTAACTGAATATTTTTATTTTTCCACATACCACCTTTAGGATCTGAGTTCTTCAATTATAGATAGTTACTCAAGCAGAACAATAAAGAAAAAAAAACAAGTAGCAAATACAATTCCGTCTCTGTTGAAGACGCCTCGAAAACAATAATTAATCCAAATATAAATACACTAAATCTGAAACAAATTCTGAATCTTTAACCTCGTGGATCTTCGTGTCTTCGTGGATCCACCTATCTATGGCTGTTTTAGAGCTCCGAGTATAAGCACTTCGTATCGAATGTAACATTCTCCAATTAGCCTTCTAAAAGGGAAATAATGCGAACTTGAGGGATACTTAGATAAACATAAAAAAATTGTGACCTTTTTGTGGCACTTAAATATAAATCTTGCCTGTAATTGTTGATCCACCTCTTCTATATTTTGTTTTGAACAAAAAAGCAAAAAAAAATTTTCTTTCTTACATTTTCTGTGCAAAACTGTAACATATCAAAAGGATTGATTATGGGATCATGTACAGTTCTTTGCAGACTAGTTTTCTTTCAGCCTTTTTAACGGCTTATCCAGTGCCATCACACGGTCCTTTTCTATATCATGTAGCAAAGAAATGCCATTAAGACTGCATTTGAAAATCGTGCTAGTTTTGACACAATTTTCTCCTATTTTTATATTAGGAACTTGAATTAAAATAATTTACATTTATATATTAAAGAAATTACAATTTTATTTTATTAGTATTGTTTTCGTTAAGGGGTCTTGTACCTTTTAAACGCGTCGAAAATTAACGAAAATCTTCAAAGTTTAAATTAGTCTATCTTCAAAACATTTTTATGTATAAACGTAAAATTTTGGATATTCATTAAACAGATTGTGCTTTGTAATATACTACCAACAGAAATTTATTAACCCTTTACAGAATTTGTGTATTGTTGAAATCAAAATAGCTCTTTTTTTTACCCCATAAGTCATTGCGCGCATGATATCTTGAGAAAGTATGCATGGATTGTCATGAAATTTGGTAAATATACTAAACAAATATGTGTGTTTAAAATGATATACTTTTAAGTATTTACAATGGTAACATTTTTAGTTATGACTATTTTTATTCCTTAAAAATACAAAATTTTTATTTTTTTTCTACGAAAATATTTTTTTCATATAGTTAATGAAATAATTTTTGCCTAAGAGTAGATCATTTTAAACACACATATATGTTTAGCATCTTTACCCAATTTCATGCCAATACATACATACTTTCTCAAGATATCATGCGCGCAATGACTTATGGGGTAAGAAAAGAGCTATTTTGATTTCAACAATACACAAATTCTATAAAGGGTTAATAAATTTTTAATGGTAGCATATTACAAAGCACAATCTGTTTAAAGAATATCCAAAATTTCATGTTTATGCATAAAAAGGCTTTGCAGATAGACTAATTCAAACTTTGAAGTTTTTAGTTAATGTTCGACGCGTTTAATAGGTACAAGACCCCTTAAGCATAAAATGATATATTAGTATGACATAACGAGTAATGTATTCCGCGAAAACAATGGATTTGTAATTTTTGTATGCTTTTCAACATATTCCATGTACAAATGTTGTATTGCCTGTTTACTAACCCAATGGTAAACTTGCACTTCATTTTTCTACAAAAAAAGCACAAAGAAAAAATATCCGAGATGTCTCTTACAACTATACACCTATTGTAATAGATACATCTCTTCTTTCTGTTTGTTCTTTTAGTATAAAATGATAAATTTTAAACTTTTCAAGCATTTACACTAGTTTATCCAAGTACTCTTCTTAAAAAATTATGTTATCTTAAGTAACATAAGCAAACTGCTTGTAACAGTCGTTTGACATCCATTGTTTGAATCTTTCATCTTCTTCAAAGTTATCCCATTTTTCTTCAAGTACATTACGTAGAGTACAACTTCCAGAACATTTGCTACAATCAGACAGCAAGCATAAATGAACACTAATATCGAAAACTATACGTGTAAGCAGTTTTTTAACCGATTTATCGCTTTTTTGCTGCAAGCATGAGTTTAAAATTTCAGCGCATAATGCACACGTAGTCAGAATGAGTATCTAACACACATGTTAAAGTACAAAATTAGGGTTTCACCCAACGAACCCGAAGAATCATTTTCTATTGAGAATGAACTTTACTTTAAAACTCTATAAAGCTGAATTAGGGTTACATAAAATTAAACTATCCTGGATATTATTTTTTTGCCAAATGTCCTCTTACATGCACACAAACTTTTTTTCCTTGCAATTTTTCATAGATTTTAAAATATATGCTTCAACAAGTTTATTTTTACCCTTATTCTGATTAATTTGTGTCAGAATTCCATTCTTCGGCATTAAATTTCTAGTCTTATGTGCTGCAAATAAAAGAATTGGTGTCTTTTTAAAATATAGCTTTCATGATAAATTTGGAGTTGTGAAAATTATAACACTTATAATGTTGTTTTTGGTCATATTTGGCAGAGAAAATAAAACAAAATTAAAATTCATCTTACTCAAAATGACCAGGAATACAGAAAAATACTTGGAAACTAAATGAAGGCACTTTAATTGCACAAATCCGACTTTATTAATTTAATCACGGAAATAAAGAATGGTTTTCAGGATATTTTAGTCACTGTACATAATCAAAAAATTCCACGCTCGTTTACATTTAATAAAAAGAATGACATCACTTTCGATGAGCATGTATTTCTTAAAACATTGAAACTGGCATTTTAAAGATCGCATTATGGTTGTACTTCTAGCCGTAATAATCACATCGTCAAAATAAGAGCTTTTTGGAAAATACTCTAACACTCTAACAGAAGTTTTAAGTGTATCCGTATAAATACGATTTATAAGGGTGAGCGACGCAAAAGTGCTGCGTCTTTTTTTTAACCTCTTAGTTAAATTAAATTGACGATGAAAACTTAAGAACAAGTAATAGAATACGAAACTAAAACAAATCACTAAATTCGTTCAAAATAAACACATCCCCATCCGTTAGCTTGGCAACGGGACAAAAATTAACTAAGATGCCACGCCGCCGGCGCATGCGCACTTTGCACAGTATGTGACGATCTCGCTGCAGAAACATCGGCAGTGAAAATAGTCAGGAGTAAGCTTAACTACAACGGGTGCACGCAAAACAGAAACAAAGCATGCAATAAAAAATAATTATGATAGTATTATAACGTCTTACGAACTGGGTAATGGAGTTATGAATAAACAGGACATACAGACAGGAGATATAAGAAGACATACAGTGTATTGTCTACCAGTCTCGAGTAAAGTAACTGAGTAGGTTGTTACAAGATGGCGGTTGCTTGTTTTTACAGTTCCTGATTACCGCCGGAGCAAACTTTCCTCCAGTAAAATTGAATAGAAAACTTCATCGTATTTAAGTACTGTAATTCAAGGAAATATTTTCTCACAAATATGGTAAAATGTTCTATTTTCTTTTACTGGTGCCAGTTTGCCTGGTAAAACAATCAATTTGTTTCACTGTTTCTCACAATATGACGAAAACGCTGTGCCTAACATCCGCCAAAGTAAATTTTCACCAGAAAAATTAAAAATCCGTTTCTGCCATTATTTATGACTGAAATTTTGCATTAATAAGAAATTTTCTATATAAATTTACTGGTGGAAGTTTCCACCGACGAAACCAAACCCTGCGAAAGCGGTTACAGTTGAAGCTTCACCCTTTTGAGGATAAGTCAGTTCTTCTTTATTAATAGTTCCATGAACGAGGTATTGAGTAACATTGAATTATCTATAAGGAATACTAAAGCTTCTTCTGGTACTAGGGGCCAAACTTACACTGTTTACTTTTTATGCAAGGTATTTGCAACTTCGGTTTTCACTTTTTGTTTCTGGATGAATTGTTCATACTTATTTCTAAACTGGTTTGTATGCTCGTTGGCCTTTTCTTCTTGTTAGTTCATATATTCAAATCAAATGACGAATTTAGATTTTCTCTTAAAACTTTTGATATTATTGTATGTATTGTTTGCTGCTTTATAACAACTTTATTAATGCTTTATTGTCTCTCTTGAATTGGCAATTTCTGCATTCTTACTGAAGAAACATCCGTATAAACAAACATTCATTAAACATCAATTGCTTCGTAAACCTTTTCAAAGGTAATATTTTTAGGTTCATTAATGTCTAAGAAATGATTTTTATTGTCAGTAGTGAAACTTACAAAAATGGTTTGAACATGGTAAGGAATTATTTTTAAAGTGATTTGGCCAAGAAAAACATTTAGTAAAAAATTACGAAATTTAAATTTTTATACGGTCCCCGGTCCTATAAGTGATATTTAATTGCTAGTTTTAGAAACTTTACTGTGACACCAACAAGTAAGAAAAAAAAGTCCCATTCACTAAAATTAAAATTGACAGAGTTATGAAACTTTGAAATGCATGACTTATATCACTTTTTGCTTATCAAAACAGATGATTTCGGTCATGCTTTCAGGGATCGATATAAAGTACTTAAACTTATTTCAAGGCATCTGCGCTTTGAAAAAAATTCGTACAACTATAACGATTGAGTTAACATTTATTAGTTAAGTTTCCGATTAGTTAAAATAATTGTTTTTTAACATATGTTTTATTTTGTAAGGATATGAGGCTATGATTTCTTTCAACAAAAAATATGTTATTTTCATAAGGTTTTATTTTACTTGCAACGATCGTCTTTCCAGTTTAAAATTTGTACTCGAACTTTAACTCACTTCCAAATGTCCGATCGAAGTTAAATTTTACATACTGACTTAAATTCGATGACAAATGTAATATAATTATGATTTTCGACGCTTACCATCTTATACATATTTATATTAGAGGATAACACAAAAAAATCGGATAGATTACCGTCAACAAGTTTATAAAAGAATTTTAGATTAGGTAACATAAACCTGCGATGGGTGTGTTTTTCAACTTTTATAATTACGTTTTATGTATTTTTTAACGCTGAATAAAAAAATTACCTTCACTTTTAACCATCATGTCAGGATTTTTCGCAAATCGTAAATTTCAAGGTTAAAAAATAGCGAAAAATCTGATACTATGACATTTTATTTAATTCAATAATTTATTCAATTTTTTGTCTTATACTGGGTTTCTTAGAGCTAAAGAGCTCAGGGGTCCGATGAGGTTGGGAGGGGAGGGGGGATCAATTTTAACTTTGAGCTTTGCGATGTGAGAAAAATCCTCACGTGATGGTTTAAAATGAAGGACATTTTCGGATTCAGCGATACAATAAATTCAATTTTCAAAAGCTAAAAAACATTGCACAACCCAAAATTTGAAACACAGTGTAATCTAACATTATTTAAAAATATGTATCATTTTGTAAAGAGTTGAGGCTGTTGTTTTTCATCCTTTTATTTAACAAAAATTCTGTTATTTGTATTCTTTTATATTTTGCAGTAATATGTCAGAATTATTAAAGATTTCAAATTTATATTGCAATGCTAATTTTACTCTCAATCATTTCTTTAATATATCTGACGAAATTATATTTCTACTAAATTTATGAATGACCCCTAATTTGCAGCAAAAATAGGCTTCAACTTGAAACAGCTATCACTCGGTCAATTTTAATCGTAGAATAACCGGACATTTTTTTGCCTCACTTGTCAGTGTAACAGGAAAATTTTACTAAATATAACTTATAGAACTGGGGGTCCGTATAAAAATTTAGGTTCTGTAATTCTTTACTAAATTGTTTTTGCGCATCAAACTTTTTTTATCTTAACTCTGCACCTAATTTTGACCACTTTTGTAATTGGTAGTATGCATCTAGGACCAACGGTTGCAAAAATAAAGGTCGGTCAGGTTATACGTGGACACCCTGTGTACATGCTTTTCGTCATTTCACATACTGCATTTACTTCTTCCTCAATCTTGAGAATATGTTAGTGCAAACATTGCTCACATTTCGGTTGTTTATGATTTGGGGTATGTAAATTAGATTTTTCCAGAGCCCGCTTCTGTAGTGCAGTCACAATAATTTCGATACCATTGGTGTAGTAGACAATAACAGAAAAAATATTGTTGCGATAGAAACAATTATTTCTTCGATGCCGAAATATTTAGTGACAACGTTCAGAAATGGTTCGTGATTATTTTGAAATACAGCAAAACCCCGATTTTACGTTTCCCAAGAGACTGAGTAAGAAAAAATGCAAATTACGGGAAATACATAGAAAGCAAAAAATCTCAGAAAAACACTAAAGGTAGTAAAGATGACTCTTTCAAAAGGTATTACAATCTATATTTTACGAAAAAAACATTATTATACATACCATTTTAAATACATTTTAGCACATTTAGTTGTGAATCCTGGCGTTTAGGTTGAAAATAGTCCGTAATTATGGATTGTTTTTTAGTCATTGAGTCCAAAGTGCGTGCAGCATCTTCCAGGATTGAAATACTTTGCAAGATGTTTTCCTGGTCTTTATGAGAAAGAAAATTGCATTTCACTATTTGTAAGCTCTTCAATGAAATATTGAAAGAAGGAGCGGGCTGTGCTTCTGTTTCTTCATCTTCATCTTTATGGATGATGTTGGATGAAAATTCCATAACGCAGGCTACGGATGGAGCAGTAGCTCTTTCAGTTTCGCATGTTGCTAAATTTCCGGGGTGTAATCATCGAAGTCATAGATAACTGTTTAGTTGTCGTTCTCTGAGTCTACCGCAGAAACAACGTGAATTAGCTTTAAAAAAGCACAAAAGGAAAAATTACTGCTTATTTTAGAACATTTTTTTCCTTTCGTACTTTCCAGAGAGAAAACGTAAAATGCGGGAAGTTCCATAAATAACAAACTTGCGATCCGGGTTAAATTAGCATTAGAATTATACGGAATAACTGGGACTTGATGAAAAAAACGTATAACGCGAGAGAAATAAAGATTCGGAGAATGTAAAATCAGAGTTTCACTGTATTTTACACTGTGCAATTATCATTTAAAAATTTTTAATTTTTAACGTAGTTCAATATTACTAGGAGTCTCTGCTCCCTGCGCACTAACATTCGTCAACCCTCTTGAATTACGACCCAATTCACATTGGATACGCTACGTGTTCCCAGCTTGCTTTGCTTATTCGAAAATGTTTGCAGCAACTCCAGCCAAGATGAGTACTATCATAAATCCTTTTAACTTATAAAGTTTTCAATAAAATTTAAGGTAAAAAAAAAAACAGTAATTGGAAACTTCATAATTAAAAATGCATTTATTTGGTGCTACCAATAGACATAAATCATTTTAACATAAACAAGTTCCTGTATTTAATGTTAGAATTATTATTATTTAACGTTTATTATTTAACGTATTATTATTTAACGTTCCTGTGGATTTCCTGGCGTTTTCTGACTTTTTTTCTAGGAGGTAACTCCTTCACACTATGGAAAACATTCCCAGAAACCGGTTGTTTTTTGAAAAAATTCTACCGTGTGCCATGATACTGTTGCGGTCCATATGAGAATGAATCTTTTCTTTCAAATGTAACATAATTTTCACCATCATGACCATTCATACCGTCCGAGGTTAAAGCGTCATTTAAGCAATTGTTTTAAAATTACTGGGTTTCATTAAATATTCATTTTAATTAATTGGAAATTGTGTAACTTTCAGAAATATATTATTTTGTGTATACCAAGGATCTTTAAATAAATTTCAAGAGTCTAGTGTATTTATGTGTAGGAATAAGGATCAGGGATATGACGTCATCACTGACACAGTTGTAGTAAAATACTTTCATTCCTGGGTGAAAATAAATCTTTTGTTTTGCGAATGACGTCATTATCTTCATCAGAAAAATTTCGTTTTAAAAATTGCTTACTATAAAAGATTATTCACTGTCATTTTATTTACACAAATTACTTAATATTATTTCTCAATAAATAAACAGTGTTCTGCTCTTACGCGATTAGTGCATAATTAAACGGAACCGTTTTAACATTTTTACACTTTGTGAAAACCATTTAAAATTTTCTTTTAAATATAACGCGAGTTAAAATGGTGAAATCACGCTTCTGATTGGTGAAATATAATAAGGCCAATTAATTGTGTTACTGCGGTTGTTGCCAAATGGCAAGTTACAAATTCAGCCCTATTTTAGCGCCATGCAAGAGAAATATTGAAATATATATATAGATACAAAGTGTAGCAAGAGATTGTAGTTAACCTTAATGCATATTTAAATTACATTGTGTTGTGTTAATAAATGTTTAAATTGTAAATAATAATCATACTATTAATTAAAATAAGGACTTCTGAACGTTACTAAAATAACATTTGAAACATAGTTTAACTTTGTTATGATTAACAAAAATATATATACTCAAAATGCAGCTAATCTCAGAAAATTCTTCGTCGCTAATTGCCAAATTGAGTTTCTGTAAATAAAAATTTAAAATATTGACACATAAAATATTAATGCAAAACATTTTCCTACTTTAATGAAGCCTCAATGGAATAAATTAGCTAGTTCATAGAAGTGTCCTTTAAACATCAACATTGTTACGGCTTATTTGTGTAACTGGAAAAATAAAATTACTTTTTTAAATACATTATATGCAATTTTTAAAAATATGTATCAGTCTCGAGAAAAAGATATGTTTTTAAAAATTTAGTAGGTGAATAATACAATTCATCTGTGCAGAAACATAAAATTATAAATATTTTCCTCGCAGTAAAGAAATTTTTTTGTGGTTTTACGAAACACGTTATGAACTTTTCAAACGATATTAATTATTCATAAATTTAATTTTAAAGTCGTAAAATATTTTTCAAAAATATTTATTTTCGATATTAAGGTATTCGAATTAGGAAATTAATTCGAGTATTTTCTAATAAATAAATCTGAGAACTTATGTTTACTACAATACTTTGCCTAATATCAATATTTTTCCAAACATTGGGAAATTTCCATAAAAAAAAATAAAAGTTTGTTATGCAAATTATTATTCCAGAATATGTGGCTTTTTAACAGTAAAATTATTAATAACAAGCTAGATGTAAGAATTATCCCGCACGTATTTATATACAAAATGGTTTAAAAGTAATTTTACAAAGGTGTTCGCAGCTTTTTTAGAAGATTTTTGTGATTTTTACAGAACTGTTTTACATAAAGTTGTTATGATTTGATTCAATTTGATAAATTTTATTTTGAACTACCTTTGAACACCGTAATATCCATGACAATAATGCCTTCTGTATTTTTGGAAGAGTTATTTTGACCAATTCTTCTTAAACAGCTTTTTTGTTCCACTTATTTACCAACTGACCTTCCTAATTTTAAAGTGATTTAATAATCTTTTTTGTTGTTAATATTATGTCCTCATTTTACGCAAAAACCTTGAGAAACTGGTAAAATATATAAACGAGAAATTAGCGTAGCAAAGGAATTAATAAATTATGAACGCTTAAATATTTAACTCAAATAGTATGAAAAAATGAAGTAGTTGCACCACAAATACTGACTAAACGGAATAAATCCCATACAGGCATTTAACTAATTCTATTGTAATTTTGGAAATAATTTATTTTAATTATACATTTAATACTTATTTTTTTGTAATAAACACACTCAAAAAGTATTAATTATAAATGTGTGCTGATCATATACAAATTTGGTGTATTTTTCAAAATTTGGTGTTACTTTATTGCATATTTATATTAAAATGTATAAGTTTTTCATTTAATTAATTTTCAAGCATGCATAGTCGTCACGGTATCTAAACATCTCGCTTAACCGTAACATTTCTCGGAAAATAGAAGCTTTCACCAGAGTTTAACAGTAGAATAGAGGAAGATTTATTACTTATCGAGAAATTGTATTCTGCACGTAATAATTTACAAACTCGCAGAGCTTTTTAAGGAAACTCAGCAATTTTAAAATTCGAAAAAAAAAAGAAAAAAAAGACCAATTTCAACATTTAATATCTTAAAATGTATGTTATTTTAAAACACAATTTTTATTAAAATGAAAGATATAAGTATGTACTTTAATTTTATGTATTTAAATTAATTACAGCATGCGGAATTAGCATTTATAATCTTCTAATTATAAATAATATAATGCGGATAATTATAATGCGGAATTAGCATTTATAGGCTTCAAAGTTTCAGACATTTGACAAGCAAAATATTGGTAGAACAGATTACGCGCAGGATTACAAAATAAATATTGCAACTAGAATGATAATTTCTGTGCCTATTTATACTTCAGAATATAATAATTACCCTGAACCTAAATAAATTTGTATTTAAAGCATTTTGTATTTTTAATACAAAGGTGTGTTTAGATAATACAAAATTTTGAAATTTCCAACAGTATAATCGCCTAAAAAAATATTTTTTTGAACAATAAAAAGGAAATTTTAGGTTCAGTTTATATAGTCTAACATGAAACATACGTTTTGAAAATTTCATAAAAAAAATGTTCAAAAGTTTTTGAGATATTCTGCGCGTTAAGCTCAAAAACGTCATTTGGAGAAAAACGACTTCAAAGTTTCGGAAACGCTGCTTCAGCTATTGGCTAAAGCCATAACTTCTCTTCTAATGGAAATTTCATGGAAACAATTATATCAAAATGTTCAGAAAAGGTAAGAGTTTAACATCTAAACAAATTAAAATTTCGAAACCTTTGAAGCTCTAACAGTCCTAAGACCTTAACATCAACTCTACGCGAGAGCCAATGCTTTTAGCCCGTTTATAGATTGGCTAAGAAAAATTGCCAATGAAGGAGATGGAAAATAAAAAGGACGTGACGTAAATCTTCTTACAGAGAATGGCTCACAAGAAAAATAGCCTCCTTGGTTTCGTCCCATAAGGAATCTGACGTAAAGTTTAAGAAAGCGCGAAGAAAGACTTTGTTTATCATTCATTTTTTTCTTGAAGACTCAGGATGCCTTGGATATTCGTGTTCCGATCTTGTGCTTGACTCTCGCAGATTCAAGATTTGGCCATGCTTTTTAAACTGAAGTCTAACTAAAGTACCTGGATTCCGGATTTTGACCAGTTGCTTTTCAGAATAAAATCGGCATCAAAGTGTCTGATGAAACCTATCTATGTGCGTAGGCACCGTCTCCCATTATTTGAAAAATAGCTGCTAGAGTTATTAAAAGTTAACACCCTGACTACAGCATCTAGAATAAATAGTGTGAAAATCTACTATCCAAGTAGTGCTAAAAAATTAAATCACTTAATTGTGCAACATTTCGGAAATTCAAAGAGTCGATCTGCGGGATATTTACAAATCATCGTATCATCGTATTATTACAGCGTCTAGACTAGCAATCGTCTTGCAGTTTTAGACAATACCCTACAGATGTCGCTGCGATCAACTTTTTGGATTTCTGCATCTTTCGACATTTAAGGGATTCAGTATTTTAGCACTTTTTTGAGTATTACTGCGATAGCCGATTTTCACACTATTTATTCTAGACGCTATATTCTGACTGCCCAACAAAATGGCAAAATTTTAATATTGTTTACTCTATATTAATATAAAAGGTGCTTTAAAAAGATGATTTTCAAAACATGACATAAATAACTCAATTAAGTGTATGAATATAACCCTTGAAAGTATTAATATTTACACAGTATTTTGAAACTGCATTATATCTGCTGAATTATATTAATTTAAATAATGGTAATACTGCAGTGAAACATACAGCTTAGTGAACGAATATATCAGTTCACAGCGCTGAGAAGGTTTTAACAATGATCGTAGAATTCTACATATTCATGTTGACTTCCTAAACTTGAAAATTTCTAGCCAATCTTCAAATGTGTTTTGGTGAGATCAGTTTCCTTATTACAATACTCTATGTATATGCTTTTTTTTTCTTCATTTGAAAAAAAATTACTCATACACGAATGGTGTATGAATAATAATAAAAATTAGAATTGTTTTTGGGTAGATTTGCTTAAAAGTTATATGTGCTGCGATGTATTATTGATTAAAATAATAGAAATAATAATAATAAAAATTAAAATATGGTATATGTAAGTCACTTATTATGGTTTCTACAAAATAAATATTGCTAAGTTAAAATTAATAAAGTGTCATCTTCTTTCTTTTCTTCAATCTTTATTCTATTGATTCTTGTGTTTTCAGATTTTCGAACATTGGAGTTATAACTTTAAATTTTTATTTAAAGATTCAGTGCTACTTTTTTTTCATAACATTTTGTCGTTTTTCTCAAAATTAAATTTTCTTTGATATTTACTTTCATAGAGTGTAAATTATTGTTTTATCATGATTGAGTTTGTTAGCTTAGATTTTAGCTTATGAAAAAATAATTTCTTGTCAAAAGTATTATTACTTCACAACCGTAAACTCTTAAATTGTGCGGTATGCTCAAATTGGAGTAACGGTAATTTTAGATTTGAACCGTGGATTTTGTCAATTAAACCCGTATTTAACAGAACTACAGCTAGAAATTATTTTTCATATATTTAGTCCTTTTTTATGTACTACCTTTAGCTTCGGTTTGTGCATTTTCTTACTTTATTTATTTTATTTCATTGGATGTTAAATACCAGTCTAACGGTTCTTTTACATTCTTTACTGAAAGCAAAAGATACTGAAACAATTTTATCCCAACAAAAAGTTTTCGATAAAAAAAAAGCGCCAAGTTCTCCTTAATGTTTCGGCTAGAAAAAGTAGTGATATCTGAAGTTCGCACAAGTTAAAAACCAAACATCCCAAATCTTTCATTGAAAATGGCTTCCTGCGACTTGGCCGTTAATGCCTTCTACATCATTTCAAAATTAATGATTGGAAATTACGCATTTATTAATTATTTAAATATTAAAAGTAATATTAGAATGCAAAGTGGCAAATTCACATAAAGACTTTATAAGTAAAAGATTTCTGATAACTACCATTCAGTTTCAACAAACATTAGTTTTGATTGCAGATCATTTAGCCCACTTGTGGTTTAATTGCCATTTTGTACGGTCTAAAGCTAAAGTCATTAACGTAAAACCCAAGAAATAAAACAAAATTTACTTACTTCAAATCTCACAATATGTTACATTATATTTTATTGTATAATATTGAAATCTTGTTTATTGACGAAAGAGATTTTTTTCGTTTAAATATTTATTACAGTTTGCTTGCATACATTAAGAGGTATTCGATTTATATACTGTTAAAAAATCTGATACTAATTACGCTTTAGCAATTAGGGATATTATCCTCTGAATACAAGTATTTTGTTATTTTTAACTTCGAAGCATTTTAATAGACTGAAGTGGTTTAAATGCTTTTTTTTCAAATGTGTATTTTATTTCTGTACTTTTTGTCACAATATGCCTAAATTAATCAAAAAATGTAGTTGGCATGTAGCTCATTTATACATACTTTAAAATTTGAAAAACTCTCTCGAAGGCATTAACGGCCAAGTCGCAGGAAGCCATTTTCAATTTAAGATTTGGGATATTTGGCTTTTAACTTGTGCGAACTTCAGATATCACTACTTTTTTCTGGCCGAAACAATAAGGAGAACTGGGCGCTTTTTTTTTATCGAAAACTTTTTTTTGGGATATCACTACTTTTTGTATTTTTTTTTTTCAAGTTTGTCATTCTAAACTATATTAATGTGAAAAACTTAAATTTCGGTACTTTTATGTTAGCTGGGAGCAGATCTCCTCATTAGCATTTTTTTTTTTTCGCCAATAGCAGTTTTCATTTTTCACACATGTGTAAATTAGAAACAATGCTTTGATTTTCAAATAAAATATTTTGGTTTATGTTTTTATATCTTATTTATTTATTTCAATGTTAAATATTCTATTAAATAAAATGAGGGAAATGGATCTATTTTAAATGAGATGACTGAAAAGTTCATATTTTTAAATGAAATGAATGCAATATGAACAATGGAGTTGGGAACAGTATTTGGCGATTTCCCACTTGCGCACGGCTAACATAAAAATACCTAAATTTATTTTATTGAGCTTTACAAATTTATACTTTATTTCTTTTTATATTAAATTACTAGCCGCCTCTAGAAAGCAGTATTTACTCTATTAAATGCATGTTAAACGTTGCATCATGTTACTGTTATTCTTAATATAATTTACTTGCCCATTCTTTCGCCAAGTCGGAAGCTTTTGATAAAGGAATCAAGAACTTTTTACGATCATAGATGAACATCATATATTTTGTGTTGTTATGTATTTCATCTTTCGTGACAAATATCTCTTATTTCACTTTTGCATGTTCCCTTATCAGTTACGATTCGTTCTCTAATGCGGAAATGTTTAATCCTATTAAGAAATCTTTTCTAATTGGGCTCAATACCAATTGTTGTAGTTTAACTGATACGACTGGGTACAAGTGAAATGGTTCTTATGAAATCCTTTGACAATATCTGCATTTACATTAAACCATATTGATGCTAATATCTTTTAGTTTCACGTTAGCCTTTTCAAAAGACTTGATTACGAAGAATAGAAGGTCTACGGGGTCACTGTCATGATCAATTGGAAAATCTATCATTCTTCTCATCTGATCGTGTTGAAGAATTAGTCAATGTGCCATGGTTTTAAGATTTTAGCTAATTTTATTCGATACCTGAAAACTAAAATGCGAGGTACCGGATTGTAGAAGATTCATTCTAACGTACATATCGATTAACAGGTTACATATTATAGAATTATAATAATCATAAAGGAGAACTGGCAGTTTCGGTGCTTTAATAGTTTTCGTAACTTATCTTTATATAATACAGAAGTTTTAGCAGTGTAAAGATTAACAATATAGTCACAGTAAGTATAATAACAGTACAATATAATAACAATAGCAGAGGTTTTGGGAAGTGACGACTCTATTGTCACTTTGGAAATATTCGTACGTTATACCATTTAACTAGTTAGATGATATGCGGAAAAATAGAAATAGATGACTCGCATTAATAAGTAACTCATTAAAAAAATAGCCACTAGCGTCAAATACTCGCTAAGCTTGGAGATTTTTAGCAAAGTGTAGCCAAATTTGGTAATATATCATGTCAATTCTCACATTTGGCGACAAAAAATGTTTTGTTTATTCTGACGTCATAATGATGCATATGTATTATCATGGAAGACGGTAGTATTCCGAGTGACGCAGCCTTCAGCCTAAAATCGTATCGTAGAACTCGTAGATGGCGGAACTCATATATACGTCTAACTCGACATCAAAGAAAACGCGAAAAGCCGCCTTTTAATAACTCAGCTGATATAGGGCCTATTGTTCTGTTTTTTTAGAACAGTCTTATATCTGCAGTCTAATTCTATTCTGAAACTTTTACATTTCTACGAGCAGTATATTTTGAGATCTAAATAGCTATTTTTAAATTGAACGCGATGGAATGGTATGTAAGAAGTTCCTAATGTCAAAATCTGGAAAACGGTACTAACTATTTTCTTTAAATTGATATATAATATTAATCTGATTAAGATGAGTTGATTAAGACCTATCTTTTATCTGGGAAAACTAATTTTATTTTTGACATTTTCGTTTCCGTTAATGCCCAGTCAACCATTAATCTCAGGTAATTTTCTCGTCTGTGATTAGTGAGTGCGAGGCTAACATTAGCCTCGTAGTAAGTAGGTTTGACGTCATCACATCGCGCCAATGAGCGCGAAGGGCTGTGACTTTCAGTAGATAGATAATCCATGTTTATTTGTGTAGCGAGCAGAAATTACGCTACAATGATGGATTTAGTGTTTTAAGACGTCGTTTCCTTTTAGATTTGAAGTTAATTATTTTACATTCCGTTATTTACATTTGGTTATTCCTGAGTGCGAAGTGCTGTCACTTTCAATTGATAGATAATCTTTATTTATTTGTGTACTTGTTGTGAGCAGATGGATTTGAAATTAATTATTTACATTTCCTTATTTACATTTGGTTATTCCTAATACTCAGAAATTTTGTCAGTCTTGGCTTGGATGAACTTCTTGCACCATGATAATATATTAGCATAACTTGACCAAGATGAAAGCTTAATCCAATTTGCTATGCTGTCAGATTTACATATGTCTCAGCAGGGCTGTACGAAGGGTGAAGTCACCCTAGGCGCGGAGGGGCGCCAAATTTATGCTACAAACCTAGTCTTTTTCTTCATTAAAAAAAAGTATATTTACATGTTGTTATTTTTTTTTCTCGGTGAAAGTACAAACATTTTTCGTTTCAAAGTTATTGCATTCTCTTTTACCTCATACCGACAGAGCTGTCCCTACGGGTGTACGACAGGTGCGGCCGCACAGGGCCTCGCACCCAAGAAACCGCCAACCAATACTTTATGAATATTAGTCAGTTTTTATGTTTTTCTCTTGAAAAAAAAATTATTTTGTCCTTGTAGGAAGGTAGCCGCTGACAAATTCTTAATAGCCACATTTTACCATTTAGTTTCCCTATGGCAGTTGCGAACCCAGCAGGTCCCTATGGTAGGTGCAGGGGGGATAATCACGCTAATCACCCGCCCCTCCAAAAAAAATATAAATCCAACTTTTTATGGCAGTTTTTGCGGAAAATACAAACAAACGGAAACCCGAAAGTTCTCGGGTACAGAAGTGGGCGGGGGAGGAGGGAGGGTGGACAAACGGCCCCGATCATCCTCCCCACCAAATAAATATATATATCGGAAAAACGCAAATTTCACCAAGGGATAACGAAAAAAACGCGAAGTTCGTCAAAGGACTCAGAAAAAACATGAATTTAGCCACTGGATCATGGAAAACACGCGAATTTCGTCAAAGAATCGCACAACAAAATAAATTTCGTTAAAGAATCGAGAAAAACGCAAATTTTGCCAAAAGATACAGAAAAAAACATGAATTTCGTCAAACGATCAAGAAAAAAAGGTAAATTTCGTCAGATTATTGCGAAAAATTGCGAATTTTGTCACAAGACCGAGGAAAAAGCGCGAATTTCACCAACGAATCGAGGATAAAACACTAATGTGGTTAAAAATGCAAAATTCACCAAAGGATGATGAAATAAACACTAATTTCGTCAAAGGACCGCGAAAGAACGCTTGTCACAGGATGGCGGAAAAAAACACTAATTTTGTCACACTATCGCAGATAAAGTGCGAATTTTAGCCTCAGGATCGTGGATGAAACAATAATTTCACCAAAGGATCATAAAAAAATGCGAATTTCACCAAAGGATCACGAAATAAATACAAATTTCATCACAAGATCGCTGAAAACACGAATTTTGTCAAAGGAATACCGAAATACCGGAATTTTGACAATGGATTGGTTAAAAATGTGAATTTCGCCAAAGGATTGATTAAAAACACGGAAAAAAACGCAAATTTAGCCAAAGGCCGCAAAATCTGGAATTTCGTCAATGGATCGGAAAATAAAGCAAATTCCGTCAGATAATTGCGAAAAAAACACAAATTTTGTCACAGCATGGTGAAAAAAGCACGAACTTCGACACAAGATCGCAGATAAAACACTAACTTTGTTAAAGGATCGTAAAAAAACACGAATTTCATGAAAAGGTCACGAAATAAATATGAATTTCGTCAAAGGACCCATTTTAGTAAAAGCATTGTTGCAGTAAAAGATCTTTTTAGTGCAATTATCTGTATAACAGACAGTTTCTTTAATGTAAACAATGAATTTTACTCTTAAGAAAAGCCTGCAATCCATTTTATAGAAATATTGCTACCCTCTAGAGCAGGGTTTCCCGAACTTTTAGATCGACGTACCACTGAATAGAAATTCATACTTCCGCATACCACCAAGTTACAAACTCCATGCTATTACATAAAAACCTGTGTAAATGAAATATATCTAAAACAATGTATTTGTGCAGTCTTTTGTGCTCCGTCTGAGCAGATTTTACTGTATTTAATTGTATGATTACATTATTAAATTGGTATACTTAGATTGACTGCTTTATATTAACATTCAAGTAAAAAGTAGTAGTATCATTATTACTATATTATTAATATGTACATTATTAAAATATAATGTTTTGATTTTTAAAAAAGCTACAATACTTAATGGCATATTGGTGTAGATTGATACATATGCACTAGGATGACTCTTAATTATGTTGTATTGTTAATGGTAAGTGTGATGCTTGCTTTACCAAACACATCTTTCTCATATCTGATTCAATGTTAGTTTTAGACATAAATCAGATTCGATGTTTATGTTTATTCCTGATTTGTTTTTCATATAAAGAAGTGACGAGAAAGCATTTAAAACAAATATATGTTGTGCTAAAAACAAGCAATAATTTTCAGGGTTGTAGTAGGTATCTGCCCGAGTACCCACCCAGCTACCAGCCCGGGCTGTGTTTTTTACAACCTTGATAATTTTAGAGCTTTTACCTATATCAGAAGGTATTTTCTTTTTTCCACCAATCAAAATTCTGATACCTTCATCTTTTTGAATGAAGATTCCCGCAATCCATTGTTATTGTTGCATTTTTTTACTTCATTTCACGTAACAGTACTGGTATGCACACCATAGTTTAAGAACCCTACTCTAGAGTGCTAAATTTCAAACATTATTTCATCTTTATCTCCATCGATTTTTTTAATGAAAAAATTGCTAGCGTTAAATCTACACATCATCACAGATGTAAACAATGAAACTTTCAGTTCAGATGTAAGGGCAAAATTACAGAATTTTTTAATTTTATATCATTCCGTTTGTATTTCAGTATGTAATTAATTCTCTATAATATGACTGAACTCATGATTTTTAGGAAGGAAGTACAGTTTATTTCTGATTTAAAAAAAAAAAAAAAATTGGTAATCACAATCTTTTTATCAAATCTTTTTATGTATTTTAATCCAGATTTTTTTACTATTAAGACTGGCTAAACCTGAAATAAAACTTCCTTACTTTATGATTTTGATGCGAATTAATAGGTACCATTAGGAGGTAAGTTTCATTCAATAATTCAAGGAAAATGATTCTTATCTTTATAATGCAGATTTAATTATACATTATTATTTACTTGATCTTTACTTTTAATAATCTAATCATTTTTTAAATTATATTACTTTTATCATTTTAGTTTATAACTGTAATTAATTATTTTAATATTTTACTATATTGCAAGGATTTTTTATAACTTTGATTGCATAAATACATTCAAATGACTGTTTAAAATCTGTAAATAAAGCAAGGACCAGAAATCTGCAAAATTCTAAAATTTGCACAACCTCTGGTCCCAAGTTGAGCGGATTTGAGGGAGTCTACTGTATAATGATTTTGTTCAGAGGTACTGTTTGTTTTCGTAAAGCGAAACCTTCTGCGCTTTTGCGCATGCATCAGGTCTATTTTGATTTTATCAAAATAGGGTTGATCGGTGGCTGTTTAGCTGAGTGACAACATACAACTGGAACTTCGGCAAATACCCATCTCAGCATTACCCCTTTGGATCGTAAAATTGTCTCAGAGTGTTAGGCACAGCTTTCGAAAACGAACTGTAATTTTGATGTCTTTATAAGGCATCATTTTATTTATATTTTAAAACTTCATCTAAATAGTTGTAATTTTTCTAATAAATATGCTACATATAATTTATGGCAGTAATAATCAGTATGTCTCATGAAAATTCAATTATTTTTTTTTAAATAAACTATATTTATTTAAATTTTTTTTATTCCTATTACTGTATTTGATCAATAGTAGTTCGAGAGCCATAATTTTATATTGTAAAATTATTAAAGTATTCTGCAAGCAGTCCTTGTTCAATCACAAAAGCCTGCCACTAAAAAATTTTAATACAGAAGATGCATATAATGTTTTTCTCAGATGTAAACAATAAATTTTGCAGTTAAGAAGCACATGTATTTCACAAATATTACTATTTCTTGGAACACTAAATTTGATATATTGTCGTCTTTAACACATTACTTTGGAGTAATGAAAACATTGTTATTACATTAAAAATTTTTGTAAATGTGTGTTATCACAAAAGCCTGCCACTAAAAAAAAAATTAATACAGAAAATGTATATAATGTATTTCTCAGATGTAAACAATGAATTTTGCAGTTAAGAAGCACACGTATTTCACAAATATTACTATTTCTTGGAACACTAATATTTGATACATTTTTGTCCTTTAACATTACTTTGGAGTAATGAAAACATTGTTATTATATTAATTTTTTTTGTAAATGAGTGTTATCACAAAAGCCTGACACACAAAAAAAATTAATACAGAAGATGTATATAATGTATTTCTCAGATGTAAACAATGAATTTTGCAGTTAAAAAGCACATGTATTTCACAAATATTGCTAATTTCTTGGAACACTAAATTTGATACGTTGTCTTCTTTAACGCATTATTTTGGAGCAATGAAAACATTATATTATTTTTTTTCGTAAATGAATGTTATAATCGGTGGCAGCTCTTGACGGTTTTTTTAGGCACTAAATTCATGCCTTCCAAGAGTAATATTTTTTAAAAAAGAATTTTTTTCCTTATTTAATATAAGAAACTTTTGCCAAAAATAAGGCAAAGATTTCATTATTAAAAATAGTGAAAAAGGAATAAATTTGCCAGATATGCATTTAGTGCTCACAAAACTGTCAGTCATGAGCTAAAGGTAATTTAATAATGTGTGACATGATCTATCAGGGCCGAAACTAAGGCAGCCAGGGCCATGTACCCCGGCGCCAGAACGAAGGGGCGACAAATGAAGGATTATACTTTTGGAATGGATCATTTTCTTCTGATGGATTGATGGCTTCCATTATTATGAAACAGCCATTATAAATGAAGTGATAGGTGAAGATCAAAGGGCAGTCATAAAAAGTTAGAACTCTGATTTTTTGGTCAGAATGGGTGGGGGCGGGAGGGAAATGGCCTTTTTTTAACGGCTGCTTTTTTATCTTCACCTAACACTTCATTTATAATGGCTGTTTCATAAAAATGGAAGCCATCAATCCATCAGAAGAAAATAACTCGGTTAAAACGGAAACTCGGTTAAGCAGGACTTGTATAATCGGGACTCTACTTTATATTTCATTTTGAAAACGCTTCTTAGAAAATTTTTGTTGGTGTTCAGAAGGGAATCATGCCCCCATGACCTCCCCTTTGGACCCGCCATTGTAGATTACATAGTTCAGAATAACGTGTCTTATGATTACATACTTTAAATTTTAAAATAAGTCGGCTATTAGAAAATTAATATAATTATCTTTGTAAATATACTTTACAGAAGAGGGGGGGGGCGGGGCCCCAAAATCCATGTTTGCCCCGGGTACAAAAAAGGCTAGTTTCGCCCTGTGATCTATACCTATTATGTATAGGTGCAGATTCACAGTCGCCATGTGACGACTAAATTTTTTGCTTCGGCCACTAACTTTCAATGTCTCAGTCGCCATACGTTATACAGGGATGCTCCTTTTCTGCTAATGGTGGATTTCTACCTTTAAAAAAAAATGAAATCCGTGTATGTTCCTTCCTACTGTCCAGAATGATCTGTTTAACACAGAAAACTATTGTATTACATAGAAAAACAAACGTCGGAAGTGTCTTTTGATTTTTATAGCGCTAAATAATTTTTCACATTCATAATTTTTTTAATGTAATGTTATACGATAAAATCAAAATTAGAAATATTGTTGTCCTAATATTTCCCACTACCATGATTGCTTAGCTTTACATTTTTTAAAAATGTATCTTTATCTTGTCCAACTATATCTTCTGAATGAACATAGTTAAGATTTGTATTAGACTTAATAATTAAATTTAAAGAATTTTGTGATTAAATTAAACATACCCATTTGATGTAATTAGTCTGTGTTTTCTTGTACATAGACATATGTATATATAAAATAAATTATTTTCCACTTTGAATTCAGTCCCTTACAAACATTAAATTCTTTTTATGTGTTTGTTTCACAATGAGGCCGCTGGACATTTTGGGTTTAGGAACCAATCTCTCTTTCCACATATTGGGAATCGGCACCTATACTATTATGTAAAATTTTATAATTTTCACTATTTCTAGTTAAAAGGAATGTAATTTAAAGCCCGTTTACAAGGTAAATTTAATGATGAATGAAATATGACCTATATAATGCAAAATTCTGTAATATGCAGAACTTCTCATCCCAAGGTGTGTTATAAAGATCTATCATATTTATCTTCATATGTAATTCACTCACCAAAAACCATAAAGATATAATATCTGCGAGTGCTTTTTTTTTTTTAATGCTGGGCAGTAGGGGGAGAGAGGAGAGGAGAAATGTACATTTGGGGAGTTAGGCCTTTATTTATTTATGTTAGTGAACAACTAATATTGCAGATTATTTTTTTGTCAAACTAAAGTTTGAAAGATTTTAATTATTTAGGTAAGCTAGAGAGATTGGTGAGAAAAGAGAAGTGAAATTTTTGGGGCTCAGGAGATTATTTTATATGATTAACTATTATTGCCAATAAAGAGCTTTAAAGCAGGATGGTGGAAGTTTATATATATATATATATATATATATATATATATATATATATATGTTTAAAGAGCAATATTTCTTGCTATTTTTCTTAAGACAGTAAATTTTTTATTTAGTAAAATTTAACATAGCTTTTTATATCTCTGATACAAACCAACAGAAATACCATCTAAACATGCATGTTGTACATTACTTCCATATTTAGCAAGGAGTGGTTAAAAAAATTCTCATAGCACAGTGCTCTTTAATATTGAAATATGAGGCATCCTTTTTTACGGGGAGGGAGGGGGAGAGATTGAAGGTGAATAGAAATCCTGACTACAAATTCTTTGTCTGGTCTTTAATTTTTGTTGTTGTTGTTTTATTTTTTTTTATCATTAACTTTAAAAAAGTACTGATATCAATACAAAAACCCTTAACGGGTTAAAAGTTTGTGACGCAGCACTTTATCTTACGCTCTAAGAATTTTAAATATGGAACTTAAAAATAATGATATCAAATTTTGAGTGACACTATGTATTAATTATAATATCTGTATATATTTATTTCAGAATTTTATTTTTTATAATTGCATGTGCAAAAATTATGTTCAATTTAAAAAGATGTATAAAAGTTTATTCATTGATGCATTATCATTCATATCTCTCATAAATTGAAAATATGAGTTTTAAAAGATATGATATAAAAATTTAAGTGACGCCTTGATGTTGCTTAAAACGATTAGTTTTAAAATTCAATTTAAATTTTCTTTTGGATAAATACATTTACACATCTAAACAATACTTTGCATTTTCCAATGCACTGTTGAATATATTACTTTCACTGAATCTATGTAATGCACTGAAATGTATTTATTTGAATAAATTGATTTATCTTTTGTACCACGCTATTTAAAAATCAAAAATAAAATTTTTGTAAATAGTTTTTTGCGTCATTGTATCCAAACTAAGTTAAATGTATGCAAATGGATAATATGACGAAAAAAAACTATTTATTTGTCCGACAAAATAGTAAATAATTCTTTATTTTATAGTAGTTAGAATTACATAAACGTCTATTTTAAAATTTATTTCCGTGATTATGGCATATATTTACTTAACCAAACCTAGCTATATCTAATAATAGACTATTTCGACAACACGACACAAACTTTTTAAAGCGATGTAGTTGTTGAAATATATCTGGCATCCATTTTGTTACAACGTAACGAAAGTACACAGTGAGACAAACAGTTGTTGTACATAATGAGACACGCCTCACAATGAAACGTGTCTTACTGTGTACACAAATGATTCCAGACAATTCTTCTAACGACGACGTATCATTTAGGTTTCGGGAACTAGAACGGGATCCTGTCGTTCGTTATTATGTTCTTGTGCGGTTTCTAAATAGCGTGTTCTATGTAGGAAAAATCTTAACCTGTAAGGATGAATATGGTGATTTTGAAGTGATCTATCTTCGAAGGGTGTGAAAGCAGCAGACTTCGTGCGCCATGTTCCAGATATGGTGTCTGTTAATGAATCAAACATTTCAATGCTACTGCCAGAATACAATTTATGATAACAAAGCAACTATCAGGATACCACCAGTTTACGATTTCTTTCGGAAATTTTGATTTACTTTGAGCTACACACTGCCATTGTTAGGCATAGTCTTAAGCCTTTATTTAGGATGGATAACTGTAGTTTAATTAACACAATCCACCATACGTGTTCAGTTAAGGTCAATTTGTGGTTGAATTGTTAATAATATGTGCGCCTGTAACAAATGAAATTTTCTTTGCATTTTTACTATCGCTCCATCAAAACTACTCGACCCCAAAAATGACAGATTAAATCCAAGTGATTAACACGATTTCAGGCAATAGTTAAGACATTATTACACTGAATAAAATTATGAATAGAGTGTAAAAATGTATTATTCCTGAAATTATATACATTGTCTCACTGTGTACCACAAGTGATACACACTGAGACAATTTCCGATACTCCGGTAATAATGCTTCTGTGCTTTTATAAATAACTTTTTAAAAACAATTTCTACATTAATGTATAGCGTATTTGTGTTGCTTTAAGCCGTAGCAAATTTTTTGTCAAAAGAATAAAATTGTCGCAATACGTTAAGAAATAATATTTTTCATCTCACTGTGTACTGCCCTCCACTATTTAATTACTGTTAGGAAATTACTTAATATACTATAAAGATGAAACGTAAGCTATTTTCATGAATTTGATAGATTTTTAAAAGAAGGAATTTTTTTTTAACTATACTTACCGTATCGAATCAACTTTTTTCTCTTTCTTTATTACTTTCTTCAGTTTCTTTTATCAAAAAAAGTTTTTTTTTTTTTAGCAAAGCGAAAAATTTTAAATAAGTTATATACTGTTATATTTATTTTTATAAACTGCAACATAAAATAAGTTTTGTTAAGTAAGATATTCCTTAAAAGTATCTCCTCATTTTTGTTTCTATAAATATTCCCATCTTCCATTCACGAAAAAATCCCTAAAGGTGAATTTAAGCGAATATGTTTATAAAATATTTATTCTGAATGCATTTTATATTTTTAGAGAAGCAAAAACATGTGCGTATTCGTATCTAAGATGTCCTCTGTGAGACATTCAGCTGATAGATATGAGACAATTTTTCTCCGGTCGTAGACGTCGTTTGAACATAAGTACTAGAAAATATTTTTTTTTCAGTAAATTGAACATATATGTATGCAGGGTTCATACGGGTCCTTGAATTTCCAGACTACGAAATTCTTCGGTACAAGTATTTCCTTATGGAAACTGTCTCCTTAAATATGGCGAAATTTCGCCCTTTTAAACTAGATTTATTTTTCTGTAAACAAATTCTGATATTCGGCCTTGAAAATAACGGTAACCGTACGAAACATGGTATTATTCGAAATAGTGTTTAGCGATACAGAATGTTTTGAGTTATTCTTTAGTAAATAATAAGTTTATTGAATGGAACTCATGGAAGTTTCCAAAGAACACTATATATAAAAATAATAGTGCGTATCCATATCTAAAATGTCCTCCGTGAGACATTCAGCTGATAGATATGAGACAATTTTTCTCCGGTTGTAAACGTCATTTGAACATAAGTACTAGAAAATATTTTATCAATAAATTGAACCTATATGATATATGTATGCTTCGAAATAATACAAGGTGGTTATAATTAAACTTCCCCTATAAACAGCATCCTACAGCGCAAACGGGGGAACCGAATGCAATGAAATTTGGTATGTAGACTATACATGAGATCGCTCACAGAATTAAAAAAAAATAGTTCCAAAATGTCCACCAGAGGGCACCTTTTCCGAAAAAAAACATTAAATTTAACACAATAAATGACCAAAATAGCCGGTTTAACATTTTATTACTCATAATTCTTGTTCTGGATTGTTAATATTGATTTTGTATTCCGTTTTCATCGTTTATTGTGTTAGATTTAATGTTTTTTTCCGGAAAAGGCACCATCTGGTCGACATTTTGGAAGTAATTTTTTTTTTTTTCAAAATTCCGTGAGCGCATCTCGTGTATAGTCTATATACCAAATTTCGTTGCTCTCCATTCACCCGTTTGCGCTGTAGGATGCCGTTTATAGGGGAAGTATAATTATAACCACCCTGTATTTAGTGATACAGAATGCTTTCAGTTATTCTTTAGTAAATAATAAGTTTATTGAAAAGAACTCTTGAAAGTTTCCAAAAGATGCTATATATAAAAATAATAGTGCGTATTCGTATCTAAAATGATTCTCTGTGAAACATGCAGCTGATAGATATGAGACACTTTTTTTCTGGTCGTAGACGTTGTTTAAACATAAGTACTAGAAAATATTTTTTGCATAACATTTTATTATTTTTCTCAAAATTACATTTTCTTTTATATTTTATTTTCATAAGGTGTAAATTATTATCGTATCACAACTGATTCTTTTGGCTTAGATTTTAATCTAATGAAAAAAAGAAAAAAAAAATTCCTTGAGAAGGGTATCATTACTTTATAAGCGTTAATTCCTAAATTGTGCGGATGCTCAAATTTGAATACAGGTGATTTAAGATTTGAACCAATGACTTGGTCAATTAAACCTACAACAGCACAAAAGCTAGGCATTATTTTCCATATATTTAATCTTTTTAATGTACTATCACTATCTTCGGCTTGTATATTTTATTTATTTATTTTATGTTATTTCATCGGCTATTTAATATCAGTCGAACACTGATATTGTATGAGACGGGAGAAAGTAATTTTTTGGTAATTTGTTTCATTTTCTATTACATTTTTAAGTTAAAGCAGGATGCGTTGAAACAATTTTATACTCGTTAGTGCATACATAAAGAAATGAAGTGTGAAAGGCAAATGCTGATAGACACAAACTACCTATTTCTAGTTACTGCTCTATATACGCATTTCCAACTATGTTTTTCAAGGAACTACTTTTATTTATTTTTCTTTTATCAAATTTCATCAAATGATAGCAAATATTACAAAACTGGACTATGATCGTTTGCGCACTTGATAATATATATAAATATATATATAGAGAGAGTTAAAACATTCCAAAAGTAATTTCAAACATTACCACAAATTGTAAATTTTAAATGTGTACAATATTAACTAAACCATACAATAAAATATTTTAACATAATGAACTATCTCTAAGAAACAGAACATAAAGAACCTAATCTTGAACAAAATCAACCGTGAGAAACAAGACAAATGACACATTAAGAAAATATGGAGACAGGCTGCGTGGCTTATGACCGAAATGCAGGGTTAAAACTGTTTTTATGCATGCAACATTTACCTGTCGAGACCATTCAGAAAAAAGGTCAAGTGCGAGCATTACTCGTTCACAGAGGGTTCCGTAGAATAAATACATGAATCTGTAATTGTATTATGAAAAAAAAACCATTGCGAAAAGAATACTAACACTTTGTAAAAAACTATACAACGTAGGTTCGGGTATAACTGTATATACTAGAAATGTGTAAATGGATATACCATGAAAGTTCAAAGAGATATGGAACCTAAATAACATCAAATATAGCTATTCTGTATAACTCACTTTTTAATATTATCCTAATCTTTTTCTGATGAACTTAATTCGGTACTGACAATAAAATCAGTGCATATTTAAACTTCATTTGGCATTTAATAAAACTAAAATCAGCGTAGTACTAACCTTTCTTTCTACAGTGTAGCTAAAATAAAACCTTTGTTCAAAGTTTAAATTTGACATTGTGATAAGCGCACTTCGAAAGGAGATCACAAACTTGCAACGTTGCCTTGGTCCGTGCCGCGTTTTTCCAGATAGGTTTTTAATCAACTTTTAAAGTCACTCGATGCGTATTGAGATAACCACTCAATGCAAACTAGTCGTGAATCCCATAGTTATTTATGTGATTCATTCTAAATAATTGGTCTCAGTACTCCTAAAGCTTCAAAATTTTAGAAGTTTTTATTTTTTAGATATTAGACTCCTATTTTTCTGAACCTTTTGTTATAATTGTTTCGTTGAAATTCCCATTAGAACAGAAGTTATGACTTTTAGAATTATACCCGCTCAATAGCTGAAGCGGCGTTTCCGAAAATTCAAAGTCATTTTTCTAAAAATGACGTTTTTGGGCATAACGCACAGGATACCTCAAAAACTTCTGAATATTTTTTATGAAAATTTCAAAACATTATTTCATGTTAGTCTGTATAAATTAAACCTAAAATTTCCTTTCATTGTTAAAAAAAATACATATTTTTTTAGGTGATTATGCTGTTGAAATTTTCAAAATTTTGTATTAGCTAAATACACATTTGCATTAAAAATATAAAAATACTTTAAATACAAATTTATTTAACTTCAGGGTAATTAATACAATCTGAAGTATATGTCGGCACCAAAATTTCCATTCTAGTTGCAATATTTATTTTGTAATCCTGCACGCAAGCTTTTATACCAATTTTCTGCTCGACAAATATCTAACAGTTTCACGCCCCCTATAAATACTAATTCTCAATCTTGCAATTTTTTAAATACATGGAAGGGAAGAACATACTTATACCTTTCATCCCAATAAAAATTGTGCTTTAAAATCATATACATTTTAAGACATTAAATGTTGAAAATGGTCTTTTTTTGTCATTTTTTCCAAATTTAAAAGTCCTGAGACCCCTTAAATTAGATTGTTTTTAACAATTTAATTTTTATTGCTTTTATGCTGCTACTGTACATTACATTACACATATATATCATTAAAAGTTGTTATCTAGGCATAGAGTGCGTCGCCCCTGTCATTATGTATGTCCAAACTGTCCGTATCTTTAAGGTTTAATATCTCGGCTAATTACTGTCGATTTTTTCTAAAATGTTTATCAACAATGCTTTTATACTTCTGCTACGATAGCTACCTCCAGAGCAGCTCAACACTTTTGCTGAATGCCGGTAAATCGAAATTTGTTTGTAACAGAAAAATGCGATTTTCTCAAAAACTATGTGACCTAGGGTAATCGCTATAATTTTCCTTCAAGGTTTAAATTAACGTCTACTGCCTCTAATTTTTTCATAATTTTAGTTTCGGTAGATTCGGAATTAGATGGGGGGAACATATTTTTGCTCTACATTTTCGACGACATCTTTAAAAATATAATGCCTAAAATTAAAAGGAATGTATTTTTGAGTTCAGCGTTACGAAAGCTTTCACACGATAAACCGCACGATATACAAAGTAAAGTGTTGTAGTAAAGTGTTTTTTTTTCACGTTGTCTAATTATCCCTTATACATTTTTGCTAAATATATTTATGAATATTTAATAATCTGAAATATGTGAGTCAATAGTCTTTATTACTTCCTCCAATTTGAACTTTTCACGTTCCATAGTTTACGAGTAAAATGACTGTGATAGACAGACACAAGAGTGATCTTATAATGGTTCCGTTTTTACTTTTTGACTACGGAACCCTAAAAACAAACAAAAAAAAAACAAGATCAAAACCAGATTAATCAAAATGAAACTGACCGACCGAAATCAATCAATTTCAGGAGCGTTTTGTTTCCACTTCAATTTCAGTAAATCACAAGCTTCGAGTAAAGGTATCAATTCACTTCTGTTCCTGCAAGTTCTTACATACGTCATTTTTTTAACTGCACTCACATGATAATCCTGTTTCACAGCGATGCCATACCATTTAAGCATATAGTCTTTCAAAATGTCTCTATTTGATGTCAGTCGGTTTAATCGGTTTAAACTGTTAATATAAATATTTCTGAATATCGATATATGAATATTTGATTTGAAATTCAATATTGAATTGTTTTAAAGTTAAAGTTTTCTCTTTTTTTATAAACCGATGTAATAAATTTCTGTTTTCTAATTTTAGATTTATATCCAAATAATTTGTATTATAACTATTGTGATTGCCAGAAAGTTTCAATTCTAAATATTTTGTATAATAGTTAAAATCATGGTTGGCCTTCATTCCATTTAGCTCAATAATTAAAACATTGTCTATATCTCTGTCTCTCTATCTATATATATGACTATTATTTAGTTACGGTTAAGAAATTCTTTAATATGCTAAGATGAAACATAAGGCATTTTCATGAATGCGATAGATATTTAAAATAATTATATTGTTAAAATAAAGAGAAAAAAAAATGTACTTAGCGAAGCGAATTACTTTTATTCTCTTTGTTTAATACTTTTTTCAGTTTCTTTTATGAAAAAGCATATTTTTAAATGCGTTATATACCCTCATATTAATTTTTTATAAAATGTAACTAAAATAAGTTTTTTATGTAAGCATTTCCTTAAAAATATCTCCACATTTTTGTTTCTACAAATATTGCCGTCTTCCATACACGAAGGAATCCCTAAAGGTGAGTTTAAGCGAATATGTTTATAAAATATTTATTCTGAATGCATTTTATATTATTAGAGAAGCAGAAACATGTGCGCATTCATATCTAAAATGTCCTCTGTGAGACATTCAGCTGATAGCTATCAGACAAATTTTTCCGGTCGTAGACGTCGTTTGAACATAAGCACTAGAAAATATTTTTTTCAGTAAATTGAACATATATGTATTCTTCGAAATATTATTTAGTGATACAGAATGCTTTCAGAAATTTTTTTAGTAAATAAAAAGTTTATTGAATGGAATTTATGGAAGTTTTCAAAGAACATTATTCTGATGCACAAAAGACGTATTTTCCCTTATGTGAAAAAAAATAAATATTTAAAAAATAATAAATTAAGTTTCTTTTTTTCACGGAAAGCTTTATAAAATGCGTTTTTTTATGAAAAATTGACATTTTATCATTAATCAACTAACGTTAAATTATGAATATCTTTACTAAATATCTACAGGCAAGCAGTAGATGAAACGTATATAAATTTATACTAGGATATACTTTGATCGTATTTGTAATTAAAAATTAAAAAATAATAATATTTATAAATTATGTAAAAGCTCTCTATTTTATGTTTATATGGTAGTCCGAACAGTAAATGAACACTTAAGCACATTTAAAAAGAAAATGATTCATTATATTTTAATAAACAGTACCTATTGTTGTTTGACAGTGCAAATACATTTGTTGGTTTATAAATGATTAAAAAATAACGAAAGGAATTTTATATTTTACTTGTTTGGGATGCTAGGATGTCTTAGTAGGAATCGATACAAAAATCAAGTAAATGAACAGTTGTTACTAGTGAATAAACGCAAAATTTTCCAGTGAATGAACAGGCAGCAATTAAAAAATACTTAAATTTCATAGTTCTTTACTTATTTTACGACTTGTATAAATAACTTATAATATGATTTTACTGAATAACTGTTTTTGTAACCCAGAGCGATAATTAATCAGATTGTCACTTTCAAGTTTTGAAATTAATCATAAAATACAGATAAAAAAAAACTAATTCTATTTCCTGAAATTAATGGCCCTGCATTTCTCTATTTCAATAATAAATCCAGATTAAAGGGAGTATATTGCAGAAATAAGTTCGGGTGTTCTTTTATGCCTTTCATACACTGTAAAAAAAATCTGTAGTTCTACAGATGTAAAGTTACATGCTTACTAAACTTTCACCTGTAACTGTACGAAAAAAGCTGCAAATCTACAAAACTAGTTTTTGTAAAGCTACAAAAATCTGTAACTTTACAAATGAATCTGCTAAAATTTCAGTAATCTTACTAAACTTTTATTTGTAACCCAGGCTGCAGTTACATGAAAAGTTCTCGGAATCCCAGTTTCCAAAAAAATTCTTAGTAACCTTACAGATTTTTGGATTTTCGGCGCAAAAGTGTGTCTGTTACATGAAGTTTTGTTGTTGCCGTTACATGAAAAGTTCTAGGAATCCCAGTTTCCTAGGAAAACTTTAGTAACTTCACAGATTTTTTTTTTACAGTGTGTGATCCTTAAAATACCAGATCTTATACTTTACTACAGGCCACTTCCAATTCCACCACATGTGGACCTGTGGTCCACATATTGTCATGGTGCTTACTTCATATTTCCAACCTTGGATGCTATTTTTAAAACAGAACCATCCATTTCTCCCCTGGATATTTGTCTATAAATGGATTTTTCCTTCCTGTTTGTTTCATGACATTGTAAACATCACCTTTTACTTCACCTTATGCATTGTAAATTCAAATTTCCCTTTCGAAATATCCAATGTTCAACGAGTTTTTCTTCTTCAAAGGACAACACAGGCAATGCCCCATATGCTTACTTTCAATTGTTTTCTCTCGCAGTTTCATAGCACCGTTGCTTTTGGAATATTAAAATGAAAAGTCACCTTCTTGGAACTGAGCTTACCTGAGCTTCACAGCTTGTACAGCATTTTCAAGGTCCTCTGTAGAGTACTTGAACTTCCCATATTTCCTCTTTGAGGAAAATTCTTGGTCTCCAGTGAGAACATTTCTATCAATCATCTAAAAACTTTAGAAAAAGTAAGATTTGAAAGTTATCAATAATTATTACCTTTAAAAATGTGTGTGTATATGTTCTTTTGTTACGTTCTTATACCTGTTAACATTTCATTTTTTACCATTGTTGAAAAATCACCTAATTCAAAATATAGGTGCAAAAGAAACCACAAAATCATAAAGCCCAAAACAGTTCATTCACTAGGAAAAGTAGCCTAATGTATTCCTTCCAGTGAATGAACAGCTGTTCATTCATTGTATTTTTAACATTTGCCTAACCAGTTATTAAATATCCTTATTCACAAATTGTACATATTCTACAATGGTTAAAACAATTAGAAATATGGCTATAATATATATATATTTAATGTATGTACAGTAAAATTATTGCATAATGTAAATAAAAACACTAAATTCTTATAAAACATATGAAATGACATAGTCGTTATATTATTATTTCAGCAAAGAAACAATGTGTTTCTCAGACATGAAAAATAAAACATTCTCTCAAAGTAAAGTAATGTGACTTCAGTAACAAATCATGAATGCGATAGCTTCCTATTGAATAGAATTAAGGCCATGTTGTAACCCCATCTAGTGAGAAGGTTTTCAAACCTTATTCTATTAAAATATATACAAAATGTTCAGTCACCTGGGGCTATTCACATACTGGTCGTATTATCCTACATAAACCTAAAATGTGTAATTAAATAAGATTTTTTTTCATGTTATTCATTGAAGAGATCAGATAACAAATCATGTAATTTACAATTACACAGTCTTCATTTTGAGAAAAGATCTGTTAAGATCCAAATATCTATTTCCGTTTATTAAAAGATACGAATTTGTAAGAAAATTGTACATTTCATCATTAATCAACTTAAGTTAAATTATAAATACCTTTATTAAATATCTACAGGAATGAAGTACATGAAACATATTTAAATTTATATTTTATTTTATTTCGATCGTGTTCGTAAATAAAAATGATAAACTTTTAATAGCTAAAAATTACTTTTTGCTTATACATAAACCTATAACTTGTAATCAATTAAGCCATGTATGAGAGTGCTCCGATCCAAATGACCGATTGCTACCACTAAATTTTAAAAGCATTTTTTCGCCGTATTTAATGGCTGAATTTCTATGATTTAATAGAATAAAGAATAATATTAAAATTTAGGGGTGAAATTCTACCATTTGCGTCGGAGCGCTCTCATCCCTGAATAAGCGTATTGTTTTTCACGGTATTATTTAAAGATCTCAGGTAGTAAGTGTTGTAAGTTACACAATCATCATTTTGAGAGAATGAACTGTTAAGTTCCAAATATCTATTTGCGTTTATTAAAATATACGAATTTCTAAGAAAAATTGTGCATTTTATCTCTAATCTCCTTATGTTAAATTATAAATAATTTTCTTAAATATCTACAAGTAATAAGTGGATGAATCGTACTTAAATTTACATTAGGTTTTATTTGGTCGAGTTTGTAATCAAAAATTTAATATTTAAAATTTAAATGAAAGCTCTCTTTTTTTTTTAATTCTAGATAAACATATAATCTGTAATCATATAAGCGTATTATGTTTCTCCACGGTATTTATTGAAGAGCTCAAGTAATAATGGTTGTAAGTTGCACAATTATCATTTTGAAAAAAGTGAGCTGTATATAGTGTTATACAGGGTGCCCGGTCTCAACGGTGTCCAATGGCTAATTCGTAAACCGTTAGTCATAGACATATAGTTCCAATTACAAAAATGTTTTAAAATAGGTAAAGAAGTATTTTTAAAGCGATATGAGTCACGAAAAACATTTATTTAAAAATTACGAAATTTAAGTTTTTATTTGGTCCCCCGGACCTATAAGTGATATTTTGTAAACTTTTCATATTCCTCTAACAAGTACCGCAAAAAAAGTCCCATTCATCTAACACTAAAATTGACCGAGTAATGACATTTTCAATTTTATGACTTAAACCACTTTTCTGTAACTGAAAACAGATGAGTTGGACCAAGCTTTCAGGGGTCGTACGCGAAGTGCTTAAAGTATTATAAAGGGCGTCCACTCCAAACGATGTTCAATGGCTAATTCCTAAACCGTTAGTCAAAGACATATCGTTCCAATTACAAAAAGGTTTTAAATAATATAAAGAAGCATTTTTAAAGCGATTTAACAGAAGGTGCTTCCCCCGTATAAATATTACGGTAGTGTTAATTTTTAGTAATAAACTTTCAGATTGGTTAAAATAATTGAAGAAGTGAGTTTCAAAACTCGCCTTAACGAGAAAAACAAATTTTGGGAAATCGCGTAAAATCTTTAAATGCGCCCATAAGTATTCATTGAAAATTTGGAGATTGTAGTGTTTGATTGGTACAGTTATACCAATAGAATAGATTGATAGAGAAACACGATTTTTTAAATTTCGGATAAGGTCAGTTTCGAAACTGACGTCCTCAATAATTTAATATATGTTTTGATTTAACAATATTTTACCCCTAATTTTTAATTAAAAATAATTTAAAAAAAAGAACTGATCTAATGAATATTTGCTCAGGGGAGAGACAGTGGAATTTTCAGAAGGGGTAATGTAAAAATAATAATAATTATTATTTTTTTTATCGTTACAATAAAATGACAAATGGAACAAAATCTTAAAAAAGGAAAAGTTAATTAAAAAGAGAGGATGTGGGCGGTTATACGATGTCCGACCTTTAATAGATAAATCTGTGCTCTATTAGAACAAAATATTAAAATATTGTAACAATTTTGTTATGTTTATTTAAATCATTGAAGTAATCGCACAGGCTGAATCATATAATTCAAATAAATGTTGTTTATTGTAAAAGAAAATAAAAATGATACGAGGATTATTTTCAAAAATGGACATATTAATTTTCTTAACATATTCAGAGCAGCCATTCAAAAGTGATGTATAAAAATATAGCCATAAAAAACCATAAAGCAGGTACAAACAAATTACTTACAAATTGAGCTTTCTTGTGTCTGTGCTTGGACGGGAAGGATGGGGAAAGGGGGATGTAACAAAATTTAGAGCAGAGATTTCGGGGGGAATTGATACGGCTGTTTAGTGTTCATTACTACAACAGATATTGCTGCATAAAAAAATGTAGTTTTCAGGATTATAAACTTTGTGTGTATGAGAGCCAGTGAGGGGAAAGTTTAAATTGCTATTTCAGGTGGAATTTAGATTATGGATTACTTATTAATTATTGCAGCAATAAAGAAGACGGACCTTTTTTTCCCAAGTTTTACAGCGTGATAATTCTTTGCACATCAGTAGATTTTCGCTTTTTTTTTTTTTTTTTTGAAGACTTCATCTAAATTAATCGGCCCCTTAAATTTCTACTTCCCCACATTTTGCTTCACCTGCACGCAAAGTTAAAAATCCATAGAGGTTTATATATATATCTTTACTATTCTACTCTATTTGTCTAAGAATGGGACTAGGAATGGGACTTTTTTTGTCTTATTTGTCAGTGAAATAAGATATCTTTACTAAATATCACTTATAGGACCTGGGGATCGTATAAAAATTTTAGTTTCGTAATTTTTTTAAAAATGTTTTTCTGGACCCAAATCGCTTTAAAAATACTTCTTTACCTCATTTGAATCATTTTTGCAATTGGAACTATATGTATATGGCTAACGGTTTAGGAATTAGCCATTCGACACCGTTGAGACCGGACACCCTGTATATATCTAATTTCGTTTCCTGTCAAATGTCTTCTTTAACAATTAAAATATCTCTGAATATTAAGTTTTTTTTAAATACAAATTTAACAAATGGTAGAAGGCCATTGATTATCTTTAATCATATAATTAACTCAATTGCATTCTATTTTGTTCCATACCCCTTTATCATATGATGCTCTCCAATTTATTAACCCTCCATATGCTATTTCATTCGCGCAACAATTAAAGTGTAGTCCCTAAAAGATAACGTTACGTTACATAAGCCAGCCGTAAAACGAAGCAGATGTATCATTGTAGGGTTAAATACTGATAATCTCTTCTGTAATTTTTTTAACTTCTAAGCATCGCACATTTTTAATTTTTAAACCTTTGTATAGGGAAAAAAAGTTTTTTTAATTGCAATTTGTTTGAAAACAGCATCGCAATTTATTTTTGAGATGTCAATTAAATTTGTAGTTTCTAATTGCATTTCTGTAATGATAGTAAGTGAAGTACTTCATTTCTGTAGAAGGTAAAGTGAAAATAGGTGTAAAATAGCAGATTATTATATATCTTTTCTTTTTGTCATTTTCTTATAATAACTAAAAAATATATATAATTAAAATACATGCTATTTAAAAAAAATATATAAATGAATGATTTCTAATAAAACATTGAGCTATTAAAAACTATATTTAATTTTGAGTGTCCCTATTAATGTTACTAACAAATGAAGGCATATGAATCATTAGATATTCGAATTTTATTTGTCGAGTTTCTGGAATGAAATCATCGGTTTTTGTTGGATTTGTGTATTATTCCTCGATAGTGACGTCATATGCATGCTTTTCTATAGATATTGTTCAAGATTGGATCGTAAATTTAGAATTCTTCAGATGCAAATAATGTCATTTTATGTAAAATAAAAGCGTGTATTTTATGTCTTAAAAGTGAACTATGCTTTGTACTATCTATATTTATATATTTTTTTTCCATCGGTGGCGACATTAAATTTTTTATTTGGTTATTATCCAGTAGTATAAATTACACTTTTATAATCTTACTAAAATGATCAAGCAGCATTTAGCAATTTTTCATGTTTTTAGAATATTTTTATTGGTGAAAATTAATACCACAATAATAAGTATTAAAATAAATAGCCATAGATAATATATTTATTTAAGGCCATAGCCACTTTTTATAACAAGAAAATTTTATAGCATTTTTAAAACAGCAGATAGTGATTTAAAACACTAGTTTACCCTGCTAGTGTGCAGATTTGTTTAAAAAAAAAAAAAAAAAAAAAAAAAAAAATGTTTGTAAATGTTTGAAAAAATAATATAATCATGAATGAAAATATACAATAACTTTTCGCAGGTTACCCATGATTCCGAAAATCGTTCTTCACCTGCAGAAATCTCTGAAAAAAATATATTTTCGATATTTAAGGAAAAGTTTATAAAATCAAATTTTCTTTCGATATCACAGATTTTCGTGAACGCTTTCAAGTAGTTTTTATAGTTTGTTTAATAGTCAGTTTTCTCAAAAGGGTATATCAGTGTTTAGGAGCTGTAAACCCACATTTAAATATTTTCAACTGCGTAATTGAATTTAAACTTGTAAGAGTAAAAAAAATATATAATGTTAATTTAAAATGCTAATGTTATTGCTGTTGTCTGTAAAAGCCTTCGGTTGGACATGAAAACGTTTACTTTAGAAGTTACAGTATTCAAAAACACTATATCCCGGCTTTGAAAATTAATACACTATAGAAACTATATTGTAACGTTTCGGAAAACCCGCAGGAGTAACATAATAATAATAATAATAATAATAGTAATAATAATAATAATAATAATAATAAGTTTTTACAAATGCTTCTTTAAATCCCAAAAGTATGTTAATTTCTGTGATTTCGAAATATAAAAAAAATATATATAATATCAATTTAAAATGCTAATGTTATTTCTGTTGTCTTTAAAACCGTTTGGTTGGACATGAAAACGTTTACTTTAGAAGTTAGGGTATTCAAAAACACGATATCTCGGGTTGAGAAAATTGATTAATACACTTTAGAAACAACATTGCAAAGTTTCCGAAAATTAGTAGGACTAACAAATAATAATAATAATAATAAGTTTTTACAAATGCTTCTTTAAATTCCAAAAATATATTAGTTTCTGTGATTTCGAAAGGTACAAAAAAATATATAATACTAATTTAAAATGCTAATGTCATTTCTGTTGTCTCGAAAACCTTTGGCTGGACATGAAAACGTTTACTTTAGAAGTTATAGTATTCAAAAACACTATATCCCGGGCTGAGAAAATTGATTAATACACTATAGAAACTACATTGTAACGTTTCCGGAAATCCTTTGGAGTAACAAAATAATAATAATAATAATAATAATAATAATAATAATAATAATAATAATAATAATAATGAGTTTTTAAAAAATGCTTCTTTAAATCCCAAAAGTATATTAGTTTCTGTGATTTCGAAATACAAAAAAATATATAATATCAATTTAAAATGCTAATGTTATTTCTCTTGTCTCGAAAACCTTTGGTTGGACATGAAAACGTTTACTTTAGAAGTTATAGTATTCAAAAACACTATATCCCGGGCTGAGAACATTGATTAATACACTATAGAAACTACATTGCAACGTTTCCGGAAATCCTTTGGAGTAACAAAATAATAATAATAATAATAATAATAATAATAATGAGTTTTTAAAAAATGCTTCTTTAAATCCCAAAAGTATATTAGTTTCTGTGATTTCGAAATACAAAAAAATATATAATATCAATTTAAAATGCTAATGTTATTTCTCTTGTCTCGAAAACCTTTGGTTGGACATGAAAACGTTTACTTTAGAAGTTATAGTATTCAAAAACACTATATCCCGGGTTGAGAAAATTGATTAATACACTATAGAAACTACATTGCTACGTTTCCGAAAATCCGTAGGAGTAACAAAATAATAATAATAATAATATTTTTTTTACAAATGCTTCTTTAAATCCCAAAAGTTTATTAGTTTCTGTGATTTCGAAAGTTAAAAAAAAACCAACATAATATTAATTTAAAATGCTAATATTATTGCTGTTATCTGTAAAAGCCTTTGGTTGGACATAAAAACGTTTACTTTAGAAGTTATAGTATTCAAAGACACTATATCCTGGGCGGAGAAAATTGATTAATACACTATAGAAACTACATTGTAACGTGTCCGGAAATCCTTTGGAGTAACAAAATAATAATAATAATAATAAGTTTTTACAAATGCTTCTTTAAATCCCAAAAGCGTATTAGTTTCTGCGATTTCGAAAGATACAAAAATGCTTTTCGGAATAATGTGTACTCGGAAAATGTTAATATATAATTTCTTTCGTATTCTATATTATATTTTTTGTAGAATCTAAAATGATTGAAAATGATCATGCAGTATAGTCATATTTTATAGGAAATATAAGTTCCTTGAGATAACAACTTATAAAAAGGTACTACTTTAACTTTTCTCAATTTAGAGATTCTGTAATGAATAAAAGGATTAAATAAAGAAAGCAAACTTTGAGAAACTGGCGTCAGATAAAAGATGCAAAAAGCTTTGTACCAAGTATCATAAATGAAATTTGAAGAACATGGAGATACCTTTTTTGCATAGAAATGAAATACACTTATCCACCAAATGTTAAGTTATGAATCTGGGCTTCCAGATTCGTTCTGAAAAGCTCAGTTGGCAGAGCAGTGTCAGCTTCATCCAAGAGATCCCTAATTCGAATCTAGGCACAGACTATTTTCACCTAGTTGGAAAATTACAACTCGCTTGATTTATTCCTGTGGTTTATTCTGTTGAGGGATTCTCATGTAAACGCTGGAAACTGTTTTATAATCCATATCTAATGTGCGTTTTCCTGGCACAGACTATATTCAACTAAAATTACAAATCATTTGATTTATTTACCAGTTCAAAAAAATTATGTTAAGAATTAATCTAGTGTAATTACTCATCCAGCGTTCATCGGATATCTATTTCCTGTGATTTATTTTGTTGAGCTTATTCACATGTAAGCGTTGGGAGGTGTTTTATAATCCACATCTAATGTGTGATTTCCTGGCATAGACTATTTTCACACAGTTGGCAAATTACAATTCCTTTGATTTATTTACCAATTTGAAAAATTATGTTAAAGTAAATCTAGAGTAATTACTCATCCAGCGTTTACCTCAGATCCATTTCCTGTGAGTTATTCTGTTCAGCTGAATCATATGTAAGCGTTGAAAGTGTTTTATAATCTATGTCTAATGTGCGATTTTTCATCCTTGTTATTTTGTCTTACAAAAGTGCTTTTTGGAGTCTGTTTAGTGTTAAAATACAATTAATTATCTAACCCATGGCTAACGGCTTCTTTAAAATTTGTATTTGAATAAAAAATCTGACTGCGAAATTTGCTGCATACTTAAAAAAAACAAATACGGATTTTGTTTAGTTCATAAAAAACGAAGTATTTAAAAATAAAGTACTAAAGAATTCGGTAAACTTTAAATAAAAATATACATTTATCAGTTCATCCATAGCCAATATTTTTTAATTGGGCACAAGATATATATCAATCAATATCTTTCTCGTGACCACTTAAAAAATATTGATTCGAAAAATGTAATTTAAAGATTTTCAACTAGAACCAATAAATCGTGACTGTTCGATGTAAATCACTGTATTCTCTATATGTGCAATTTTTAGAAATGGATTCCAGAAAATATTTATAAATTATTAGACATTCAAGAAGTACAAAAAATACATAAATTAATTTATTTAACCCAACAACTTCCTTTGCGAATTAAATAAATGTTACAAAAGTTTACCACTAACAGAAATTGTCTATCTGAAAGCTAAAGACTAGGAAAAACTTAAAACTAAGAATCTACGGTTTCTAAAATTAGATTGAGTTTTTTTAAACAACTAGGATGCGACAGATTCGCAACGCTTCAAAATTAATTTAATTTAAAAAAACTTAAATTTATAAAATTTATAAAATTACGCATGAGCTAAATTGTATTATACAAGATTATAAATTATAGGGATCAAAACATTTATTAAGGGATTTATATATAAAAATTTTAATTCAAGTATATAGTATACGAATCACATATAGTATACAAATTCAACATTACATTTACCTGGTTATCAGCCACGTCTAAACATATTTTTTTAAGGCTCCCTAATGCCCTTGCAACACGATCACCTCTCCACTGCATGCAATGTTGCTACGAAACTAGGCAGTCCAAAAAGTAGATCACATTGATCCATTGTTCCATTAAATATGGATTGTATTAAAAACGCAAAAGAAAGAAAGATGTAATGTACACATTTTCCTTATGCAATACAGTATCCAGTTTTTGTCTGTAGTCTTATATTAGTATTATACCTGTCCTCACGATTGCTATAGTTAATAATAAATATTGACGTTAGATTTCAACAACCATTAATTTTTGTTTATTGGATGATTATTTTTAATTTTAAAACTAAAAATTACATTTTCAATTAAAAAAAAGTCCTTTCGGTCAGTGCCAGGAGGAAGAGGTAGCTTTCATAATCCTTATTTAAAAAAAGCCAACTTATATCATGCAAACACACGAAACTCAATTTAGTGGAAACCGCATATGGGAGATTCAATACTAATTTTTATCAATATAATGAATGAGAATTTCGCGAAATTAATCAGCTTTATCCAAGCTGCTTTTCTTTAAAGTAACTTATATTTGGCTGCCAAATTCGGCAATTTATTAAAGTGCCTGTCATTTTAAGACAACATGGTGGATGAGGCTAAGCAGTGAACTTGGTCGAGACCTTAGTAATTGCTGTGCACATGCTCACTCACATCGGAATCGGTTAATATATAGGAGTGCTGTCGCATGCAAAAAATCAGATTTTTCAAAATGTCACCCACAATAGGAATTGAAACTGCTATATCTGAGCTATTTTTTAAGGTAAAGACAAACAAAAAATGCTCCTGAATCCTTATATCAAGATCAAATACTTAAGAAAGAAACCTTTTTCAATTTCTAATTTTTTTGCACCTCACTTTAAATATATATATATTTTTTAATTTAATGGCCGCCAATTTGAAACAAGATGGCTGATGTATCTGGCGAGCGAACTTGGTCGAGGTGTTGATGTATACTATCCACATGCCTTCTTACATCGAAATAGGCGAATACGTGTGTTATCGCGGGACAAATACAAGATCGTTTCAAAATGTTAGCCATGCTAGAAATTCAAAGTGCTATAAATCAACCATTTTTTAAGATATCAACAAAAGAACAAATTTTCAGAAACAAAAACTGCTCCGGAATCTTTGTATCAAGGCCAAACACATAAAAAAAAATCTTTTTCATTTTCCAATTTTTTAATACTTCATTTTGAATTTTAAATTTAATTTTTTTTAAATGGCAAACCTTTTGAAACAAGATGGCGAATGAAGCTGGCCAACGAACTCGGTCGAGACATTGGTATGTACTATGTACAGACCAAGTTACATCAAATAGGTTCATAAATACGCCTGTTATCGCGTGACAAAAATCAGGTCGTTTTAAAATGTCAGCCACAAGAGAAATTCAAAATGCTATTACTCAGCCATTTTTTTTTAGATATAGACGAAAGAAAAACTGTTCCGGAATCTTAGTATTAAGGTCAAACACATACAAAAAAAAATCTTTTTCATTTTCCAATTTTTTCGTATCTCATTTAATTTTTTTTATTTTTTAATTTTTTTAAATGGCCGCCATTTTGAAACAAGATGGCGGATGAAGCTGGCCAACGAACTCGGTCGAGATATTTGTATGTACTATGTACACACCAAGGTACATCCAAGTCGGTTCATAAATACGCCTGTTATTACGTGAGAAAAATCAGGACGTTTCAAAATGTCAGCCACGCTAGAAATTCAAAATGCTATAACTCAGCCATTTCTTAAGATATAGACGAAACAAAAACTGCTCCCGAATCTTTTTATCAAGGTTAAACACATAAGAAGAAAATATTTTTTCAATTTTCAATTTTTGGTACCACATTTCAAATTTAAATTTTTCTTAAAAATTTAAATGGCCGCCATTTTTAAACAAGATGGCGGGTGAAGCTGGCCAACGAACCCGGTCGAGACATTGGTATGTAATATGTATAAACGAAGTTGCATCCAAATCGGTTCATAAATACGCCTTTTATCGCGTGACAAAATTCAGGACGTTTCAAAATGTCGGCCACGCTAGAAATTCAAAATGCTGTAACTCAGCCATTGTTTAAGATATAGACGAAACAAAAACTGCTCCAGAATCTTTGTATAAAGGTCAAATACATAAGAAAAAAATATTTTTCCATTTTTAATTTTTTGGTACCACATTTCAAGTTTTAAATTTTTTTAAAAATTTTAAACGACCGCCATTTTGAAACAAAACGGCGGATGAAGCTGGCCAACGAACTTGGTCGAGACATTTGTATGTACTATGTACACACCGAATTACATCGAAATCGGTTCATAATTACGGGAGTTACAGTGTGACATAGGTCATATATATATATATATTTATATATCAATTTTGAACGGACGGTGGTTTCGGGGTCTGGGGGTCATGATCGATGAAAATATACCAAAATTTTTTGAAATCGCTTTCCTCCGAACGGCTGCAATAGGTAGCTTTTTTGTAAAGAAAGCTACCTAATAATCGGACCCATGAGAAATAATTTGCCCTTTTTGATTCAATAACAAATTTTGCATTTAAAAGAATATTCATAAATTTTAATGATTAGAAGAAAAAAAGAGAAATAATTTTCTGACTAGTTTTGAAAAATCCATCATCATTATATATAATAGCTAGTCAATACTGACCTCAAAAACCTCCATTTGTCACTTAATGAGACGCATAACGATTAATCGGAATTCCATAATTACATTTAAGATAAATGGCATTCCACACCACTATATTTCCCAGAAATATTAATCAAATATTTCAAATAAAATAAAATCACGTAAAACTACTTTCATAAAAAATGTAGGTCGTTAGTTAAAGAAAGTGTTATTATGCATTAGCTTTTTAGTTCAAAACAAAACTATTTGAACAAAGAAGTACATAAAGTAAGCGCCCTACCGTAAATGGGAGAGGTAACCACAAGTTTAAGGGCGAGGTCAGATCAATCAAGGTCGCGCGTAATTTAGCGGGCGGGGTTGAACGACAGAAATATGTCTAACTGTTTTCTTCTTTATGTATAATCTATTAATTCTACATCTAGGAAATAACAACGCTTGCGCATACGCCGTGTTTTCATTTGTTTGTAGCATTTATATTCTAAAAGTAATAGAATATTCTATTAACTTTTATTCGTGTTTTCTTTTCTTTTTTTATTATAGTTAATTATTTAAATAAAAACAGTTTAGTCTTTTTAGAACTAATATTACTTGTTAAAATGGCAAAATGTTGCCCTTCGTAATTTTCGAAATTGTAAAAAAAATTTTTTTCTTATTCATCTCTGTCCTTTTCCAAAGAGTAAAACAAGTTAGTTACGTACTTTTACTTTAATTTATTAAAAAAAAGATAAAATATTATTTAATATATATTATGAAATGTTGTTGATTTAAATAACTCGATTTTATTTTTTTTTTAATGAAATGAAAAATGACACATAAAAATTAGTAAGTAGTTAATGTGTAAAGATAGAATTTTGTAGTCTTATTTTTTACTCAAATCTTGATGTGCTAAAGTTATAAAAAATGATATACACGGTTGTATTCCGATGAGAATACAACGTTTATGAATGTTTAGAATATGTATAGAATTTAATTATAAATAAAATATTCAATTTTAAGTCTTTTTTGTTCGTTTATCGAGCGCAAACGATAAATTTCTAATATTCTCATAATCTCATTGCACTCATCTTATTTAACTTAGAAATATTTCATTCATTTAATTTAAAAATCATTTCATTTTACATTCGGAATCACTTTAATTTAAAATGCATGCATTAATGTTGTACTATTAAAGTACAACTTGAAGTATATTTATTGAATTGTATTGTTCATTTATTTGTTTAAATATTTTGCGATTGTAGACAATAGCATCAATAATTTTCCTAAAATCGCCAGATTAGATTTTTTTAAAGCCATTCAAGGAATCCCTGTTAAAAATTCAATCACGAACTCAAAATCGTTACTCAAACTCACTCATAGAAGATGAATCTGGTTTACCAGATTTATTGGAAAATATTTTTGTCACAGCTTGTTTTGATAAAAATATGTGCATTTAAAAAATAGTCGCAATGTCATTTTAGTTTCAGAGCAAAAGGAAATAATGTTTTCGTAGCATTAGTGCTTTTTTCTTCAATTAAAATGATAGTGTGACTATTTTTTTAAATGTACATAGTTTTATCAAAACAAATTGTAACAAAAATATTTTGCAATAAATCTGTTAAACAACAGTCATCTTTCATATGTGAGTAAAGGTTCAGAAAATATGCGCAATGACGTAATACTATAACCCCGCATACTTGCATTATGAACCCCGCCCACAAAGGGGCGCTGTTGTGACAATTTGCGCCAAATTCTAGCGTTAACATTGTACGCTTAATATATATGCAGTTTTGCTGTTTGAATTCAATTTTTTTTTTATAATAAACTATAGGAACGTTTCACAATATGACTTGCGAATTAATTTTTTTTTTCTCTTCAATAATAGAGTTAAATTCCTCAATAGTAGTAGCATTCGTAAGGTTTTCTCGCCCATTTTGGTATTCCAGTCTTTTGAATTCTGCCTTGCGCTTTGAACGTCGAAATTTCCTCGTCCTGAGTAACCAGTGAAGCTTTTTTAAGGACTTTTTGTAAATGTTTCAAATGTGACATCGTCATTGTCGTAAGTTGTTAAAATTTGAAACTTGGAAAAAAAAAATGGAATCCACGGATTTCTTTGGAATTTGTCGTGTTTGAAATGAGATTTTATAATTCGCCTAATTGACTTTATTCTTTGCTTCCGGCAAACTATCAGAGAGGCAATTAGGTTTGAGCTATCTTTCGAATTTAGTAAATACACCGGTGTCCAAAATTAAGGACCAGTCACAAAATGCTAATTTTTAAGTTAGCGAATACTCCAAAGGAACTAATATTATTTAAATAATTACTATCCCTAAAGCACAGCTAGTCCATATACCATCTCATTCATGTCACACATGGTCACAAGTGTCACAGTTACCACGGTGAAACAAAAAATAGGAAATTCCACACGTCTCATTATGAGTCTCAAATTATCACTATTTGTGACTCCACTGAGACGTCAAAGTAACTGCTGCTTTGAGACGAGTCGCCAGGTGACTTTACAATGTAGTAGTTACATTGTGACTCTCATGTGACTGTCATTTTTAGACCCAATTTCAAAGTCATCATGAACTCTACATTATGATAAGTCACCAAATAATACCACATTATGGTCACGTTGTGACTTTTCACAAAAGAGCACAATGGTGACTTCACTGTAGGCTCTCTGTCACCTGAAAGTCTTCATGTGACTTTAATGTGACATTATTTGGTAACTTATCACAATGCAACGTTCACAATGACTTTGAAATTGAGTCTACAGATGACAGTCACAGGAGAGTCACAATGTAACTACATTGTAAAGTCACATGGTAGCACGTCACAAAGCAGCAGTCACAGTGACGTCTCATTGGAGTCACATGCTGTGATCATTTCAGACTCATAATGATATGTATGGAATTTCCTATTTTTTTGCTTCACCATAGTGACTGTAACACTTGTGACCATGTGTGATATGAATGAGATGTTATATGGACTAGCTGTGCTGTAGAGATAGTAATTATTCGAATTATATTATTTCCTTTTGAGTATTTGCGTACTTGAAAATTAGCATTTTGTGATTGATCTTTAATTTTGGACATAAGCGTATTTAGGGGAAAGCGTTCCCCCCTCTGAGTCTTTCAGCTTTTCAAGCATAATTTAGATTACCTTTAATTTAATTCTTACCACTATACTTCCGATCACCCTTATTATTGATTTTAATGAAAGTGATGTTATTGTTTAGCCTTTTTAGCGCAGTACCGTAGTGATCAGCGCGCCTGTCTGCTATGCTACAGGTCGCGAATTGTGCTCCCAGCTGCGCAAGGTTCACTCAACGTTTCAGCACTTCGGGGTCGATAAAATGAGTACCAAGCTTGCTTGGGAACTAAACACCGAGGGTCTCGCGTTGGAATGATCACTTGGCCGGGCACATGCTGCATCGCACCTAGGGGCTCAGAATCAAATAAACAGAGTTGGGCACTGTAGGCCCTGATCCTTCATGGATCGAACAGCCACAGGTATAGTTTTTTAGCTGTTATTGTTTATCTTGTGCCATGTTTACTTTTCAACCTCAACTATTCGCAAGGGAATGTCACCACGGTCGTGTAACCTTTTTTTTTTAAATCTAATTCCTGGTAATTATAATTTTTGCTTACTACAATTAATAAGATTTTTAATTTGTCAAAATATGAACTAGTGGGACTCAAATTTCTTCAGGAAAGACGTTTTCATAATCACAAAATTATCTCAAGAGAAACGTTAATTCGATTTGAAGCCGAAATATGAATAGCTATGTCACTCTTGTTAATGAATAGAAAAGATAGTTTTCGAAACACAATCAATGTTTACTTTGTTACGAATTGATTATTTACTACTGTGTGATGAACCATTGTTACAGCCAGTGGGTAGGGTCTACGAAAGACACAATTTTTAAAGAGAAAGCTTCGCTTTAGTTATTAGCAGAATTTCATTAATAATGCGGAAATTTCTACACAAAAGTACATGTATCCGCATACGTAGCGGAGATTTAACAGGGAAACTGCGAAAAAAATGAATCTAATATGTAGTAACACGTACAAAAATATAAAAGATACGAAAAATATGCATGTCCATGTCTGATAAATAAAATGGGAAATACACATATGCCAATAAAGGGACATTTAAATTACTATTGGGTGACTGATATATCATATTTTTTATAATGTGTATGTCTATAGTGAAAGGACAGTAGTACAATAAATCATCTAAAAGTAACTAATAAAAAATTTTTAGGGTTTCGGTTCATCTGACAAAATCCTATTCGTCTCACTCCTTTGCCTGTCTGTCTGTCTGTCACAGAACTCGTTCTCAGAATCTATATAAGTTGGAGACTTGAAATTTTGGATTCTTATAGCTGAACACCTCACATCAAACGACAAATCATAATATTTTTAAAAAAGTGTTATATTTGCCCTTCTGGGCTCTAAATTGTGTAATTTAAGCAATTTTTCTAACGCAGCTCCTAATTCAGGTGTCAGGTACTTGTCAAATGGTCAAAATTTCGATTTTTTAATTACTTTGTATGAAAGTGTGATCCTTTAGATGCATATTAAAACAAACCCCATAAAAAATTACATTAGAAACGAAGTTATGATGAAGATAGTAAGATCCCTTTTCATGAAACATCATCATTTAAAGGTCCTGACTGTTTGTTTAAATTTTTCACCCAGTTGGTGCCTGCTGTAGTTGATAAGATTCAAGGATTTCTACTCCGATTTTCTTTACTCTGTGGACTTTTATTTCCGCTTAGGAATGCAAGAAGAAATTAGTAACTTTTACTTTAACCTTAGTTTGCTAGCTATTTATCTTTTGAATAGATCCGAACACGTTGTTTTACTCTTCCGATTTTTCATTTTCATTTTTGGTATTGATAAATTTTTACATCTAACAAGGGAACCACTTTTGGTGTTGCTCGCACCTAGCATTGAGACCTGGTGCATTTTAAAGCCCTATAGTATGAAGTTTGAGAATCGATAAATTTTTTCTATTAAAATAATATTTCTTGATTATAAAGCAGCATAACTTTCTAAAAATGCAATTTTCGAGACCACTTATCGGACTATTAACAATGAATTTTTTTTTAAGAAAAGCATTTAAAAATAAAAATTAGTTAATAATAAGTATAAAATATTGAAAAAAGTTTGAAAATTCCTTCAAAAACCCACGAATTCAATTTTGAAAAATTGCAACTTTATATTCATATTTTTGGCGGAGAAACAGTTGGCGTTTATTTTCTAAAGTAGAGCTTTCCGGCAACCCTAGCCAAATGTCATAGCTGAATTTGTAATATGCTAGAGATTGCAATGTCCGACCTATTTTGCCACAGTAAATTTTCTAAATTGTGTAAAAATATTAATTTACTTCATGATTACTTTTACCGAAGGACCATTTAATACAGCAACATTTCATTTTAAACATTCGAAAGTTTATTTCATTCGATTTCAGAAGAAAATAGTTTGCTTATTTTGTATTTCACTAAAAAGTAGTTTCAATGATCTTCGAAGCTTTTATAGAATTATATTTATTACTTATATATTTATCGTCTGCATAGAAAAAAATAAAAACCTAATATTCGTTTCTTATGCTATCAGTTATTAAAAGGAAATCGCAATCTGATAAACCGGACGGAAAACTTATAGCACCCTATTTGGCAAATTAACTTACTTTTGGCGTGAAATAAACAAATAAATATGCAATAATAAAAAAAATAAAAGTATAAAAATATATATAAAATATTATTTTAACACAGAAATTTTTTCGGTTCTCTAACTTTTATGTATAGGGCTACAAAACTCACCAGGTCTCGATGCTAGGTGCGAGCAACACCAAAAGTGGTTCCCTTGTAAGTTATTTTGTAGCTTGTCATTTAATTACTTTTTTTTTCTTTTATCATCTTCAAGTATAATGAGTGAAAGTGAAAGCGAAATAAAGCCTAAACGAGCGTCTGGAACACGGCCGAAAAAAAGGAAATTTACTGGCAATGTGCAGACCACAAAACAGACTAAAAGTGAAAATGATGCATTAAATAACAGTGAAAATGTTTCATTGAGTAACAGTGCAGAAAACAGAGAGTAACAGAGAAAACTTTTTCTGAATAAAGGTTTTGAATACAATTCTGACTTTCAAGGTTATAGAATACTGGATGTCATTCACATGTTTTCTATTCTGGAAACGTTTTTATATTATAAAGCTTGTGGTGGTGAAATAACACCAAAAGAAGAAATTGAATGTGGCTTATCGTCGAAAATTTCAGTTTTATGTGAAAATTGTGCCGAAGTGATTAGATTTAAAAGTTCTAAGAATATCGGATCAAATAAAAATATCTGAAATAATCTATAGATATATTTATGCCATTAGATCAGTTGGATTGGGGTATGCAGCTATGAAGCTATTTTGTGGGATTATGGATATGCCGCAACCAGTTTCCAAGAAGGCTTATAATGCAGCAATAAAGCAGCTACAGAAATGTTCCGCAGCAGTCTCAGAAAAGTCAATGAATTCTGCAACATGTGAAGAAGTTGCCCTGACTGGTTCTTCAATCAATCAACTGGTTCTTGTATCAATATAAGTGGTGACGTCACATGGAAAACGAGGGGTCACACATCACGTATAGGTGTATGCACGGTTATTGGTGACAAAACTGTAAAAGTCGTTGACACCGAGGTTCTTTCCTCTTATTGCAAATCATGTGATGTATGGAAATTGAAAAAAGGGACACATAAATCTAACTGATGGAAAGAAAATCGTGAAACAGAATGCCTCAGAATCACCATGGATCTGCCGGAAAAATAGAACTAATCGGCATGGTTCGAATATTTGAACGCTCGCAATCCACCAGAAGTGCAAAATACACTGGATGTATAGACGATGGTGATGCGAAACCTTTTCAAGCCATAACAGAGGCCAATCCATATGGCTCAGATGTAAAAGTGACAAAAATTGAATGTGTGGGCCACATTCAAAAGAGAATGGGAACACTTTTACGAAAACTTAAACAAAACAAGGTAAAATATAGCGAGGGTAAACCGATTGGAGCAAAAGGTAGACTTACCGACAAAATCATTGGTAATCTAAGCAGATTATTATGGAAATGCCATTCGACAGCATAAAAACAACCTACTTGAAATGAGCAAAACTGTGTGGGTTGTGTATTTTCATACCCGCTCAACAGATGCCAAGCCTCTACATTCTTTTTGCCCTACCGGAGGCGAGTTTTGGTGTAAATATAACAAAGCAATTGCTTGTGGTACTGAGAAAAAGTTTATACACAAGAACACAGTACCCACAAGTGTTATGGATGTTGAGAAACCAATTTTTAAGGATTTATCACAACCAAAACTTCTCTCTAGATGCCTGGGAGTTAAGACCCAAAACATCTTAAACTCTTTAATATGGAAATTATGTCCAAAAACAAAAGGAACTTGTAGGAGGATTGTGGAGGATTGTGGAGGATTGTGGTATTTTGTTCCATGCCCCTTTATCATATGATGCTCTCCAATTTATTAACCCTCGATATGCTATTTCATTAAAGTGACGTCCCTAAAAAATAACGTTACGTTACATAAGCCAGAGGAAAAAGGAAGCAGATGTATCATTGTAGAGTTAAACACTGATAATATCTTCTGCAATTTTTTTAACTTCTAAGCATCGCATATTTTTAATTTTTAAACCTTTGTATATTGAAAAAAAGTTTTTTTAATCGCAATTTGTTTGAAAACAGCATCGCAATTTATTTCTGAGATGTCAATTAAATTTGTAGTTTCTAATTCCATTTCTGTAATGATAGTAAGTGAAGTACTTCATTTCTGTAGAAGGTAAAATAAAAATAGGTGTAAAATAGCTGATTATTATACAGTCGAACCCCGTTATAGCGAACCCGGTATATAACGAACTCTCGGATATAACGAACGAAAATTTTGGTCCCGCCGTTTTTCTATTGTATTTAATGCTAATTTATCCTTTTATAGCGAACCTCCGAAACCTTAAGAATCGGCTATAACGAACATTTTTTCCAGTCGACCATGATTTTTTTTTTAACTTTTCTGCAGTTGTAAAAACAGGACTTCTCCAATTTCACAAGAAAATCAATGCCGGTTAGTGAAACATGGTGCAAATCAGCGATAAGTTTTTTTATTAAAGGGTAGAAACAACTGCATTCTTTCACTGTTACAATAGCCACTCTGCAGGTGTGATCCTGCCCACCCGTCAGTCATTTCCCCTTATTCCTGATCACAGCTGTGTGCAAGACTGGAGACGAAAAATCTTGGAGGTTTGTTGCGGATTCTACAATTAGAAGTTGTTTTCGACATGCAGGTCTAGCAAAGAATATTGAACATACAACGAATGTTGAAGAAGCAAAGAATGTAGAAGAAGAGAATGATGAATATTTACCTATCGCCATGTGGATAAAAAAAGCACAAAATTTCATCATTCTCATTTTGTGACATGCAGTTCTTCAAAACATGTGATGATGAAGTCATTACATATGAAGATCCGACTTATGAAGAGATTGAGGAAGAAATTAAAATGGATTATTCTGAAATCGATGATTCTGCATCTGATGCTGATGAAGAGGAGCACATGAATGACGAAATCCCTACAATTTCATATGCTACAGCAGCGATGCGTGTAATTAATTAAAAAGTTTTTGTGTACACAAACAGTATAAGAAAGGATGTTGGAGTCATTTTATGTACTAGACAAGAGATCCATAACATGCTTTTGAAATCGCCGTCACGTCAGCAGAAGATTACCACTGTATCAAAACAGTGAGCAACAATAAAAGGAAAAATGAATTTATTCCTGTTTGTCTTCATTATTAGTAAATTTCATTCCTATCGTGCCAGTTTAATGTAATCGATTTTAGTCAATTTAATTCATTAATGATCATATTTAATAGATTTTATCTTTTTTTAAATACATCATTATTTAATATACACAGAGCAACTAATGAGTTAGTATACATTTTGTGAACGCTAACATTTTCTTAACGATTCAGATATAGCGAACAAAACCTTCGCACCTTTGAAGTTCGTTATAACGGGGTTCAACTGTATATCTTTTCTTTTTGTCATTTTCTTATAATAACTAAAAAATATATATAATTAAAATACATGCTATTTAAAAAAAATATATAAATGAATGATTTCTAATAAAACATTGAGCTATAAAAACTATATTTAATTTTGAGTATCCCTATTAATGTTACTAACAAATGAAGGCATATGAATCATTAGATACCCGAATTTTATTTGTCGAGTTTCTGGAATGAAATCATCGGTTTTTGTTGGATTTGTGTGTTATTCCTCGATAGTGACGTCATATGCATACTTTTCTATAGATATTGTTCAAGATTGGATCGTAAATTTGGAATTCTTCAGATGCAAATAATGTCATTTTATGTAAAATAAAAGCGTGTATTTTAAGTCTTAAAACTGAACTAAGCTTTGTACTATCTATATTTATATATATTTTTTTTTCCATCGGTGGCGACATCAAATTTTTTATTTGGTTATTATTCAGTAGTATAAATTACACTTTTATAATCTTACTAAAATGATCAAGCAGCATTTAGCAATTTTTTATGTTTTTAGAATATTTTTATTGGTGAAAATTAATAGCTCCACAATAATAAGTATTTAAATAAATAGCCATAGATAATATATTTATTTAAGGCCATAGCCACTTTTTATAACAAGAAAATTTTATAGCATTTTTAAAACAGCAGATAGTGATTTAAAACACTAGTTTATCCTGCTAGTGTGCAGATTTGTTAAAAACAAAACAACAACAAAAAATGTTTGTAAATCTTCGAAAAAATAATATAATCATGAATGAAAATATACAATAACTTTTCCCAGGTTACCATGATTCCGAAAATCGTTCTTCACCTGCAGAAATCTCTGAAAAAATATATATTTTCGAGATTTAAGGAAAAGTTTATAAAATCAAAGTTTCTTTCGATATCACAGATTTTCGTAAACGCTTTCAAGTAGTTTTTATAGTTTGTTTAATAGTCAGTTTTCTCAAAAGGGTATATCAGTGTTTAGGAGCTGTAAACCCACATTTAAATATTTTCAACTGCATAATTGAATTTAAACTTGTAAGAGTAAAAAAATATATAATGTTAATTTGAAATGCTAATGTTATTGCTGTTGTCTGTAAAAGCCTTCGGTTGGACATGAAAACATTTACTTTAGAAGTTACAGTATTCAAAAACACTATACCCCGGCTTTGAAAATTGATTAATACACTATAGAAACTATATTGTAACGTTTCGGAAATCCCGTAGGAGTAACATAATAATCTATTTATATAAAATCCAAGTCTCTGTGTGTCCCTCACGATTCCGGTAGGACCACCTCATGGAAATGAGTAATTGTTGAAAAATACTAATGCAGGGTTACCACAGTAGCGCCAAATGTTGGCCAACTTGGCGATAGCTGGCTGATTTGGCGAAATTCTGATTTAAAACCATTAATCTTTCATAAAGGAGGTCACCAAAATTGAATTTAACTCCGCTCTTTTAAAATATTTTTTCAAAATCTATGGGTGAGAATTTAAAGTACATCTTTACATCTTCCTCCCGATGCTACTAATAAAATAACAGCCAGTAGACGACGCTGTACTGTATGAGCTCCTAACTGCGCGATTTTAATGTGCTTTAGGTACTTTTCCAGTATAGGTGCCTTGGCGAAAAAGGAAATTTGGCAACATATTTTCCGGGAACCTATCCACTGTTTCATTTTATATACACACGCATTTTTTTCGATATTTATACAATTTATTTAACATAAAAAAGCCGTTTCTCTAATTTTATACAGAAACAGATGTAATTTGTACATAAAAACATGAATAATATACATATAAAATAAACATTAAAAAAAACGCTCTTCAAGTTTGTTTTCATAGCTGTTTATATGATTTGACAACAAATCTCAATATTTTTCCGTTATACGGACATCATGCCAAAATGTATGCTAATGCGCCAATTATTTCAAAATGCTAAAAGATATTTGTAATTTTATGCCAGCAGTTTAATATGAGTTTTATTTTATTGCTTTATTTTATAACAGTTATTTGTTCAATTATTTTAAGTATATATTTGTGATTTAATGAAATAGTTCGTAAAAGTCTGGAATTTTTAAATGTTATATTTTTTAAATGCTCACTTTAGTTTCGACAATATTTTTTCTTTTCTTTTTCAAATGCCTCAATTCACGTGATTTTCATTTTGCGCCAACTATTACGCTTGATGACAATGGTATCCGTATAACGGAAAAGTACCCAAATCTCACTTTCTGATGCCCAAATGACACCAAGCTTTTTTTTTAAAACGCCAAAGCCCCTACAGTGGAAAAATATCAAACTGTCTATTATTTTGCGTTATCTGTGTTATAGTTTATACTATATGCAAGGTGCGTGGAGCGAAGAGTTTAAGCATTAAATATTAAAGTTTCGGCTCAGATGTCATATACGCCCCATGTTGGTGCGATTTTATTCTTTGACGCCAATGTCATATACACAACGGGTACTTAACTGTCGCCAAAGTGTCGTTATTTTGCTTGATATGGTAACCCGGATGTTGTGGTTTATGCTGATGATGTTTTCGCCAAATTGGCGTCGGAAAAAATCGCTCCAATATGGGGTATATATGACAACTGTGCCAAAGTTTCTATAAAGCAGTATAAGACTAAAAAATTAAGAATAAAATAAATGCAAAATAAGACTAAAGAAGAAAGAAAATTCATGCGTTAAGCATAGCATATGAAACACTTTCCAACACATTCTGAATGCTCTAACAAAACTTCGTTATTTAGGGAAATAAGGTAAATAAGATAACTAAGTAAACATTTTAGAAAACGCATAAAGAATTCTAAAAATTGATTTCAGCAGTTACCGTCCATAGCCAATAGTACCGTTATTACATGCCACTATTTAGCTAAAATTTAATTTAAACTACTCTTAAAGGTACTGAAATCACATTTTCAGATATTATCATCCATAGACGGTTATGTATTCAATTCTTTGCGTGACCCTGTATATCATTTTATCTATATTCTACAAACATTTCTTAGTAAACTAAATGCAGTTCAGCGTTAAACTGCATAACTCCTTTAAAAACCACCTTTAAGCAATTTATTCTCATACTCAGTAACCTTACGAATTCTTTTGTGTAGCCCTGCATATGAACTGTAGCATTTATACACACGGTATAGTATGTATAATTGTAGTGAAACATAAAAGCGCATACCATAATTAAAAATGCTTTTCTAGCAATCATTGCTTATGTACAATACTTCGGAGAAAAGTTTCTTGGCGAGAAAGAAGTTTGCCAACGTATTTTCTGACAATCTATTTACTGCTTCATGCATACGGGGTTGGCGTGATTTTTCTCTAACGCCAATTCGGCAGAAATCTCGCTTTCGAATACCAGTTACTTATATATTTTTAAATTATTTGCTATCATTTTGAAAAGGAAATAACTATAAATAAATAAAAGTTTGAATAATAACTATAGAACAAAACAGTTTATATAATTTAAAAACAGAAAATAAAAGTAAATAAACAATAAATAAAAAAAACAATAGCCGGGTTACCATAGCAGGCAAAATAACACCACTTTAGCGCCAGTTAGGTATCCCGCGGTTCATATCTGAAATCTGTGCCGTAATTTGTATGTAAAAAAATATTATATATATTTAGAAACGATTTTTTTTTGTATATAAGTGCATATATAAACAAAAATAAAAGTTCATTAGATTTGTTTTTATAGCTGTTTATATATTTTGGCAACATATCTCACTTTCTGATGCCCGAATTACACCAAACTTTTTTTTAAATGCGCTATAATGGGAAAGTACCTAAATAAATAATTAACAGAAATAACCAATTATACAAAACTAAAACTTTTTATTTCGAGATCAAAGCATTGTTTTTAATTTCGATTAAAAATACATATATCCTTGGATAACTTTAGTTGAAATTAGGTTCACGGCTTAATATCTCATTCCATAACCTAAACAAACACAAGTGATTCATTCGTCGTGAACCGTAAAAATTATTAAATCATTGAGGTAATCATTCACAAAGTAAGTTCTCCAACAATCAATGAACAATATTCTAATGACGTCATAGTAGGTAAAATGGTGGCGGCATCATTTGTTTATGGTTTGAAATCACAAAGATTTAATTTTGCAATGTCTCTTATAGTTACATTATTTTATTGTCATATTTATGAGCTCAGAACAAAAGCATATTTTTTTATTATTTAGTTATTAAAGACGGAAAAAAATATAAATATGCATGATTTGAAAAATTTAAATAATTTTCTTTCTTAATACTAAAAAATAACATCGGGAAGTAACAGCGAGTTTAAGTTAAATAAGTTTAGCTGTTTAATTCTGTTGTAATATTCAAAATAACTGTATTTATTAGTTTTCAGTAAACAACATCAGGGCCCGATTAAACTTTGATGTTAGAGGAATTACAATGTCACATCAGGACCTTTCTTTTGGAGAAGCTTTTCTAAATTCCACATATACAACTCTTCAGTGTTAGAAATATTATTCCTAGGACTGGCATAAGATGAGAACGGCCTGCAATTTTACACAAGTTTTTGAAAACTACTTTATATCAGAAATTTTACTAAAAACTGGTTACTTTTTTGTTATAGAGGCCCACACTATTAGAATTATGACAAGTTGCAGCCAATTTCGTCAAAGGCGTAACCAAGATCGTGAAGCACACACATATAATACCATATAATACCATTTCATGAAATCGTTTACGATAATTTAATAGTTTTTACCTTACTTCAAGTGTGTAATTTATTTATTTTTAAGGCTTAACAATCTAAACTGTCCAATATATGAATTTAAAAAAATGTAAACAAAGATTGAATAGACATGACCGCAAAGGACCTCAAATCTGCATAACACTTGGAACCAAACTGTGCAGATTAAAGGTCTTCTACTGTACACAGTTTTTCATAAATGTGTTTCGTTCTTAAAATGTGTTATTTTCATCTATCACTGCGGAACAAATGAGAAAACTCATATTCTTGCACATGAGTTGTATATATATCTTTATATCTAAATTTCCGTCATTTTTGACGGGCTACCTTTCTAGTAATAATAATAATAATAATAATAATAATAAGTTTTTACAAATGCTTCTTTAAATCCCAAAAGTATGTTAATTTCTGTGATTTCGAAATATACAAAAAATATATATAATATCAATTTAAAATGCTAATGTTATTTCTGTTGTCTGTAAAACCGTTTGGTTGAACATGAAAACGTTTACTTTAGGAGTTAGAGTATTCAAAAACACTATATCCCGGGTTGAGAAAATTGATTAATACACTATAGAAACTACATTGCAACGTTTCCGAAAATCCGTAGGAGTAACAAAATAATAATAATAATAATAATTTTTTTACAAATGCTTCTTTAAATTCCAAAAGTATATTAGTTTCTGTGATTTCGGAAGGTACAAAAAAAAAAAAAAAACATAATATTAATTTAAAATGCTAATATTATTGCTGTTATCTATAAAAGACTTTGGTTGGACATAAAAAAGTTTACTTTAGAAGTTATTGTATTCAAAAACACTATATCCCGGGCGGAGAAAATTGATTAACACACCATAGAAACTACATTGTAACGTTTCCGGAAATCCTTTGGAGTAACAAAATAATAATAATAATAACAATAATAAGTTTTTACAAATGCTTCTTTAAATCCCAAAAGCGTATTAGTTTCTGCGATTTCGAAAGATACAAAAATGCTTTTCAGAATCATGGGTACTCGGAAAATGTTAATGTATAATTTCTTTCGTATTCTATATTATATTTTTTGTAGAATCTAAAATGATTGACTTCTCCTGCAGTATAGTCACACTTTATAGGAAATATAAGTTCCTTGAGATAACAACTTATATAAAGGTACTGCTTTAATTTTTCTCATTTCAGAGATTCTGTAATGAATAAAAGGATTAAATAAAGAAAGAAAACTTTGAGAACCTGGCGTCAGATAAAAGATGCAAAAAGCTTTGTACCAAGTATCATAAATGAAATTTGAAGAACACGGAGATACCTTTTTGCATAGAAATGAAATGCACTTATCCTGCAAAAGGTTAAGTTATGAATCTGGTCTTCCAGATTCGTCCTGAAAAGCTCAGTTGGCAGAGCAGTGTCAGCTTCACCCAAGAGATCCCTAATTCGAATCTTGGCACAGACTATTTTCACCTAGTTGGAAAATTACAACTCGCTTGATTTATTTACCAATTTGAAATATTATGTTAAAATTAATCTAGTGTACGTATCCAGCATTTATCGTAGATCCAATTCCAGTGGTATATTCTGTTGAGCTGATTCACATGTAAGCTTTGGAAAGTGTTTTAAAAACTATATCTAATGTTTAATTTTTTGCCACAGAGTATTTTCAAGCAGTTAGAAAATTAGAACTCATTTGATTTATTTACCAATTTGAAAAATTATATTAAAATTAATCTAGTGTAAATACTTATCCAGTGATTATCGGAGATCTATTTCCTGTGGTTTATTCTGTTGAGGGATTCTCATGTAAACGCTGGAAACTGTTTTATAATCCATATCTAATGTGCGTTTTCCTGGCACAGACTATTTTCAACTAAAATTACAAATCATTTGATTTATTTACCAATTCAAAAAAATTATGTTAAAAATTAATCTAGTGTAATTACTCATCCAGCGTTCATCGGATATCTATTTCCTGTGATTTATTTTGTTGAGCTCATTCACATGTAAGCGTCTGGAGGTGTTTTATAATCCACATCTAATGTGTGATTTCCTGGCATAGACTATTTTCACCCAGTTGGCAAATTACAACTCCTTTGATTTATTTACCAATTTGAAAAATTATGTTAAAGTAAATCTAGAGTAATTACTCACCCAGCGTTTACCGCAAATCCATTTCCTGTGAGTTATTCTGTTCAGCTGAATCATATGTAAGCGTTGAAAGTGTTTTATAATCTATGTCTAATGTGCGATTTTTCATCCTTGTTATTTTGTCTTACAAAAGTGCTTTTTGGAGTCTGTTTAGTGTTAAAATACAATTAATTATCTAACCCATGGCTAACGGCCTTTTTAAAATTTGTATTTGAATAAAAAATCTGACTGCGAAATTTGCTGCATACTTAAAAAAAAAAAAAAAATACTGATTTTGTTTTGTTCATAAAAAACGAAGTATTTAAAAATAAAGTGCTAATGAATTAGGTAAACTTTAAATAAAAATATGCATTTATCAGTTCATCCATAGCCAATATTTTTTAATTGGGCACGAGATATATCTCAATCAATATCTTTCTCGTGACCACTTAAAAAATATTGTTTCGAAAATGTAATTTAAAGATTTTCAACTAGAACCAATAAATCATGCACTGTTCGATGTAAATCACTGTATTCTCTATATGTGCAATTTTTAGAAATGGCTTCCATAAAATATTTATAAATTACTAGACATTCAAGAAGTATAAAAAATGCATAAATTAATTTATTTAACCCAACAACTTCCTTTGCGAATTAAATAAATGTTACAAAAGTTTACCACTAACAGAAATTTTCTATCTGAAAGCTAAAGACTAGGAAAAACTTAAAACTAAGAATCTACGGTTTCTAAAATTAGATTGAGTTTTTTTAAACAAGTTGGATGCGTCAGATTCGCAACGTTTCAAAATTAATTTAATTTTAAAAAAACTTAAATTTATAAAATTTATAAAATTACGCATGAGCTAAATGGTATTATACAAGATTTTAAATTATAGGGATCAAAACATTTATTAAGCGATTTATATATAAAAATTTTAATTCAAGTATATAGTATACGAATCACATATAGTATACAAATTCAACATTACATTTACCTGGCTATCAGCCACGTCTAACAAATTTTTTTAAGGCTCCCTAATACCCTTGCTCCACTGCATGCAAAGTTGCTACGCAACTAGGCAGTGCAAAAAGTAGATCACATTGTTCCATTGTTCCATTAAATATGGATTGTATTAAAAGCACAAACGAAAGAAAGATGTACACCTTTTCCTTATGCAATACAATAACCAGTTTTTGTCTGTTGTCTTATATTATACCTGACTTCACGATTGCTATAGTTAATGATAAATATTGACGTTAGATTTCAACAATCATTAATTTTTGTTTATTGGATGATTATTTTTAATTTTAAAACTAAAAATTACATTTTCAATTAAAAAATAATCGGACCCATGAGAAATAATTTGCCCTTTTTGTTTCAATAACAAATTTTGCATTTAAAAAATTATTCATAAATTTTAATGATTAGAAGAAAAAAAGAGAAATAATTTTCTGACCAGTTTTGAAAAATCCATCATCATTATATATAATAGCTAGTCAATACTGACCTCAAAAACCTCCATTTGTCACTTAATGAGACGCATAACGATTAATCGGAATTCCATAACTACATTTAAGATAAATGGCATTCCACATCACTACATTTCCCAGAAATATTAATCAAATATTTCAAATAAAATAAAATCACGTAAAACTGCTTTCATAAAAAATGTAGGTCGTTAGTTAAAGAAAGTGTTGTTATGCATTAGCTTTTTAGTTCAAAACGAAACTATTTGAACAAAGAAGTACATAAAGTAAGCGCCCTACCGTAAATGGGAGAGGTAACCACAAGTTTAAGGGCGAGGTCAGATCAATCAAGGTCGCGCGTAATTTAGCGGGCGGGGTTGAACTACAGAAAGATGTTTAACTGTTTTCTTCTTTATGCATAATCTATTAATTGTACATCTATGAAATAACAACGCATGCGCATACGCCGTGTTTTCATTTGTTTGCAGCATTTATATTCTAAAAGTAATAGAATATTCTATTAACTTTTATTCGTGTTTTCTTTTCTTTTTTTATTATAGTTAATTATTTAAATAAAAACAGTTTAGTCTTTTTAGAACTAATATTATTTGTTAAAATGGAAAATGTTGCCCTTCGTAATTTTCGAAATTGTAAAAAAATTCTTTTTCTTATTCATCTCTGTCCTTTTCCAAAGAGTAAAACAAGTTAGTTACGTATTTTTACTTTAATTTATAAAAAAAAAAAAGATAAAATATTATTTAATATATATTATGAAATGTTGTTGATTTAAATAACTCGATTTTAATTTTTTTTAATGAAATGAAAAATGACACATAAAAATTAGTAAGTAGTTAATGTGTAAAGATAGAATTTTGTAGTCTCATTTTTTACTCAAATCTTGATGTGCTAAAGTTATAAAAAATGATATACACGGTTGTATTCCGATGAGAATACAACGTTTATGAATGTTTAGAACATGTATAGAATTTAATTATAAATAAAATATTCAATTTTAAGTCTTTTTTGTTCGTTTATCGAGCGCAAACGATAAATTTCTAATATTCTCATAATCTCATTGCACTCATCTTATTTAACTTAGAAATATTTCATTCATTTAATTTAAAACTCATTTCATTTTACATTCGGAATCACTTTAATTTAAAATGCATGCATTAATGTTGTATATTAAAGTACAATTTGAAGTACACTTATTGAATTGCATTGTTCATTTATTTTTTTAAATATTTTGCGATTGTAGACAATAGCATCAATAATTTTCCTAAAATCGCCAGATTAGATTTTTTTAAAGTCATTCAAGGAATCCCTGTTAAAAATTCAATCAGGAACTTCAAATCGTTACTCAAACTCACTCATAGAAGATGAATCTGGTTCACCAGATTTATTGGAAAATATTTTTGTCACAGCTTGTTTTGATAAAAATATGTGCATTTAAAAAATAGTCGCAATTTCATTTTAGTTTCAGAGCAAAAGGAAATAATGTTTTCGTAGCATTAGTGCTTTTTTCTTCCGAAATTAAAATGATAGTGTGACTATTTTTTTTTATGTACATAGTTTTATCAAAACAAATTGTAACAAAAATATTTCGCAATAAATCTGTTAAACAACAGTCATCTCCCATATGTGAGTAAAGGTTCAGAAAATATGCGCAATGACGTAATACTAAAACCCCGCGTACTTGCATTATGAACCCCGCCCACAAAGGGGCGCTGTTGTGACAATTTGCGCCAAATTCTAGCGTTAACATTGTACGCTTAATATATATGCAGTTTTGCTGTTTGAATTCAAATTGTTTTTTTTTTTTTTTTTTTTTAATAATAAACTATAGGAACGTTTCACAATATGACTTGCGAATTATTTTTTTTTCTCTTCAATAATAGAGTTAAATTCCTCAATAGTAGTAGCATTCGTGAGGTTTTCTCGCCCATTTTGGTACTCCAGTCTTTTCAATTCTACCTTGCGCTTTGAACGTCGAAATTTCCTCGTCCTGAGTAACCAGTGAAGCTTTTTTAAGGACTTTTTGTAAATGTTTCAAATGTGACATCGTCATTGTCGTAAGTTGTTAAAGTTTAAAATTTGAAAAAAAAATGGAATCCACGGAATTCTTTGGAATTTGCCGTGTTTGAAATGAGATTTTATAATGCGCCTAATTGACTTTATTCTTTGCTTCCGGCAAACTATCAGAGAGGTAATTAGGTTTGAGCTATCTTTCGAATTTAGTAAATACACTGGTGTCCAAAATTAAGGACCAGTCACAAAATGCTAATTTTTATGTAAGCGAATACTCAAAAGGAACTAATATAATTCAAATAATTACTATCCCTAAAGCACAGCTAGTCCATATGGCATCTCATTCATGTCACACGTGGTCACAAGTGTCACAGTCACCACGGTGAAACAAAAAATAGGAAATTCCACACGTCTCATTATGAGTCTCAAATTATCACTATTTGTGACTCCACTGAGACGTCAAAGTGGCTGCTGCTTTGAGACGAGTCGCCAGGTGACTTTACAATGTAGTAGTTACATTGTGACTCTCATGTGACTGTCATTTTTAGACCCAATTTCAAAGTCATCATGAACGCTACATCATGATAAGTCACCAAATAATATCACATTATGGTCGCATGGTGACTTTTCACAAAAGAGCACAATGGTGACTTCACTGTAGGCTCTCTGTCACCTGAAAGTCATCATGTGACTTTAATGTGACATTATTTGGTAACTTATCACAATGCAGCGTTCACGATGACTTTGAAATTGAGTCTACAGATGACAGTCACAGGAGAGTCACAATGTAACTACATTGTAAAGTCACATGGTAGCACGTCACAAAGCAGCAGTCACAGTGACGTCTCATTGGAGTCACATACAGTGATCATTTGAGACTCATAATGATATGTATGGAATTTCCTATTTTTTTGCTTCACCATAGTGACTGTGACCCTTGTGACCATGTGTGACATGAATGAGATGTTATATGGACTAGCTGTGCTGTAGAGATAGTAATTATTCGAATTATATTATTTCCTTTTGAGTATTTGCGTACTTGAAAATTAGCATTTTGTGATTGATCTTTAATTTTGGACATCAGCGTATTTAGGGGAAAGCGTTCCTCCCTCTGAGTCTTTTAGCTTTTCAATCATAATTTAATTCTTAATTCCTTTAATTTAATTCTTACCACTATACTTCCGATCACCCTTATTATTGATTTTAATGAAACTGATGTTATTGTTTAGCCTTTTTAGTGCAGTACGGTAGTGGTCAGCGCGCCTGTCTTCTATGCTTACAGGTCGCGAATTGTGCTCCCGGCTGCGCAAGGTTCACTCAACGTTTCAGCACTTCGGGGTCGATAAAATAAGTACCAAGCTTGCTTGGGCACTAAACACCGAGGGTCTCGCGTTGGAATGATCACCTGGCCGGGCACATGCTGCATCGCACCTAGGGGCTCAGGATCAAATAAACAGAGTTGGGCATTGTAGGCCCTGATCCTTCATGGATCGAACAGCCACAGGTATAGTTTTTTAGCTGTTATTGTTTAACTTGTGTCATGTCTACTTTTCAACCTCAACTGTTCGCAAGGGAATGTCACCACGGTCGTGTAACCTTTTTTTTTTTTTTTTTTTTTTTTTTTTAAATCTAATTCCTGATAATTATAATTTTTGCTTACTACAATTAATACGATTTTTAATTTGTCAAAATATGAACTAGTGGGACTCAAATTTCTTCAGGAAAGACGTTTTCATAATCACAAAATTATCTCAAGAGAAACATTAATTCGATTTGAAGCCGAAATATCAATAGCTATGTCACTCTTGTTATTGAAAAGTAAAGATAGTTTTCGAAACACAATCAATGTTTACTTTGTTACGAATTGATTATTTACTACTGTGTGATGAACCATTGTTACAGCCAGTGGGTAGGGGCTACGAAAGACACAATTTTTAAAGAGAAAGCTTCGCTTTAGTTATTAGCAGAATTTCATTAATAATGCGGAAATTTCTACACAAAAGTACATGTATCCGCATACGTAGCGGAGATTTAACAGGGAAACTGCGAAAAAAATGAATTTAATATGTAGTAACACGTACAAAAATATAAAAGATACAAGAAATATGCATGTCCATGTCTGATAAATAAAATGTGAAATACACTTATGCCAATAAAGGGACATTTAAATGACTATTGGGTGACTGGGATATCATATTTTTATACTGTGTATGTCTATAGTCATATGACAGTAGTACAATAAATCATCTAAAAGTAACTAATAAAAAATTTTTAGGGTATCGGTTCATCTGACAAAATCCTATTCGTCTCACTCCTCTGCCTGTCTGTCTGTCACAGAACTCGTTCTCAGAAACTATATAAGTTGGAGACTTGAAATTTTGAATTCTTATCGCTGAACACCTCACATCAAACGACAAATCATAAAATTTTTAAAAAAGTTTTATATTTAACCTTCTGGTCTCTAAATTGTGTATTTTAGACAATTTTTTTAACGCAGCTCCTAATTAAGTTGAAGACTTGAAATTTTGAATTCTTATAGCTGAATACCTCACATGAGACGACAAATCATAAAATTTTCAAAAAGTCTTATATTTACCCTTCTGGGCTCTAACTTGTGTATTTTAAGCAATTTTTCTAACTCAGATTCTAATTAAGTTGGAGATTTGAAATTTTGCATACTTAGGTCTGACTGTCACAGAGCTCGTTCTCAGAATCTATATAAGTTGGAGACTTGAAATTTTGGATTCGTATAGCTGAACACCTCACATCAAACGACAAATCATATTTTTTTTTTTTTTTAAGTGTTATATTTGCCCTTCTGGGCTCTAACTTGTGTAATTTAAGCAATTTTTCTAACACAGCTCCTAATTAAGGGGTCAGGTATCTGTCAAATGATCAAAATTTCGATTTTTTAATTACTTTGTATGAAAGTATGATTCTTTAGATGCATATTAAAACAAACCCCATAAAAAAGTACATTAGAAACGAAGTTATGGTGAAGATAGTAAGATCCCTTTTCATGAAACATCATCATTTAAAGGTCATGACGGTTTGTTTACATTTTTCACCCAGTTTGTGCCTGCTGTAGTTGATAAGATTCAAGGATTTCTGCTCCGATTTTCTTTACTCTGTGGACTTTCATTTCCACTTAGGAATGCAAGCAGAAATTAGTAACTTCTACTTTAACCTTAGTTTACTAGCTATTTATCTTTTGAATAGATCCGAACACGTTGTTTTACTCTTCCGATTTTTCATTTTCATTTTTGATATTGATAAATTTTTACATCTAACAAGGGAACCACTTTTGGTGTTGCTCGCACCTAGCATTGAGACCTGGTGCATTTTAAAGCCCTATAGTATGAAGTTTGAGAATCGATAAAATTTTTCTATTAAAATAATATTTCTTGATTATAAAGCAGCATAACTTTCTAAAAATGCAATTTTCGAGACCACTTATCGGACTATTAACAATGAATTTTTTTAAAGAAAAGCATTTAAAAATAAAAATTAGTTAATAATACGTATAAAATATTGAAAAAAGTTTGAAAATTCCTTCAAAAACCCACGAATTCAATTTTGAAAAATTGCAACTTTATATTCATATTTTTGGCGGAGAAACAGTTGGCGTTTATTTTCTAAAGTAGAGCTTTCCGGCAACCCTAGCCAAATGTCATAGCTGAATTTGTAATAGCTAGAGATTGCAATGTCCGACCTATTTTGCCACAGTAATTTTTCTAAATTGTGTAAAAATATTAATTTACTTCATATTAATTTACTTCATGATTACTTTTACCGAAGGACCATTTAATACAGCAACATTTCATTTTAAACATTCGAAACTTTATTTCATTCGATTTCAGAAGAAAATAGTTTGCTTATTTTGTATTTCACTAAAAAGTAGTTTTCAATGATCTTCGAAGCTTTTATAGAATTATATTTATTACTTATATATTTATCGTCTGCATAGAAAAAAAAATAAAAACCTAATATTTGTTTCTTATGCTATCAGTTATTAAAAATAAATAGCAATCTGATATAATTCTAGTAATATGTTCTGTACATTTTCACTTTGGATAAACCGGGCGGAAAACTTATAGCACCCTATTTGGCGACTTAACTTACTTTTGGCGTGAAATAAACAAATAAATATGCAATAATAAAAAATAAAAGTATAAAAAAGTATATAAAATATTATTTTAACAGAGAAATTTTTTCGGCTCTGTAACTTTTATGTATAGGGCTACAAAACTCACCAGGTCTCGATGCTAGGTGCGAGCAACACCAAAAGTGGTTCCCTTGTAAGTTATTTTGTAGCTTGTAATTTAATTACTTTTTTTTTTCTTTTATCATCTTCAAGTATAATGGGTGAAAGTGAAAGCGAAATAACGCCTAAACGAGCGTCTGGAACACGGCCGGGAAAAGGGAAATTTACTGGCAATGTGCAGACCACAAAACAGACTAAAAGTGAAAATGATGCATTAAATAACAGTGAAAATGATTCATTGAGTAACAGTGCAGAAAACAGAGAGTAACAGAGAAAACTTTCTCTGAATAAAGATTTTGAATATAATTCTGACTTTCAAGGTTATAGAATATTAGATGTCATTCACATGTTTTCTATTCTGGAAAAGTTTTTATCCTATAAAGCTTGTGGTGGTGAAATAACACCAAAAGAAGAAATTGAATGTGGCTTATCGTCGAAAATTTCAGTTTTATGTGAAAATTGTGCCGGAGTGATTAGATTTAAAAGTTCTAAGAATATCGGAACAAATAAAAGATATCTGAAATAATCTATAGATATATTTATGCCATTAGATCAGTTGGATTGGGGTATGCAGCTATGAAGCTATTTTGTGGGATTATGGATATGCCGCAACCAGTTTCCAAGAAGGCTTATCAGTAATAAAGCTGCTACAGAAATGTTCCGCAGCAGTCGCAGAAAAGTCAATGAATTCTGCAGCATGTGAAGAAGTTGCCCTGACTGGTTCTTCAATCAATCAACTGGTTCTTGTATCAATATAAGTGGTGACGGCACATGGAAAACGAGGGGCCACACATCACGTATAGGTGTATTCACGGTTATTGGTGACAAAACTGTAAAAGTCGTTGACACCGAAGTTCTTTCCTCTTACTGCAAATCATGTGATGTATGGAAATTGAAAAAAGGGACACATAAATATAACTCATGGAAAGAAAATCGTGAAACAGAATGCCTCAGCAATCACCATGGATCTGCCGAAAAAAATGGAACTAATCGGCATGGTTCGAATATTTGAACGCTCGCAATCCACCAGAAGTGCAAAATACACTGGCTATATAGACGATGGTGATGCGAAATCTTTTGAAGCCATAAAAGAGGCCAATCCATATGGCTCAGATGTAAAAGTGACAAAAATTGAATGTGTGGGCCACATTCAAAAGAGAATGGGAACACTTTTACGAAAACTTAAACAAAACAAGGTAAAATATAGCGAGGGTAAACCGATTGGAGGAAAAGTTAGACTTACCGACAAAATCATTGGTAATCTAAGCAGATTATTATGGAAATGCCATTCGACAGCATAAAAACAACCTACTTGAAATGAGCAAAACTGTATGGGTTGTGTATTTTCATACCCGCTCAACAGATGCCAAGCCTCTACATTCTTTTTGCCCTACCGGAAGCGAGTCTTGGTGTAAATATAACAAAGCAATTGCTTGTGGTACTGAGAAAAAGTTTGTACACAAGAACACAGTACCCACAAGTGTTATGGATGTTGAGAAACCAATTTTTAAGGATTTATCACAACCAAAACTTCTCTCTAGATGCCTGGGAGTTAAGACCCAAAACATCTTAAACTCTTTAATATGGAAATTATGTCCAAAAACAAAAGGAACTGGTAGGAGGATTGTGGAAATTGCAACAAATGAAGCAGTGGTTTTGTTTAACGACGGAAATCAAGGAAAAATTAATGTAATGCAAGAATTCGGCTTGAGAAATGCTGCACATGCACGAGGATGTTTGAACGAGTTAGACCACCAAAGAATTTCTACTTGTAACTTACGCTTGCTCCAAAATACAAAAGAAGCAAGAAAAAGTAAAAGGATGAAACAAAATATTCACAATGAAAAATTTGAATGCGAAAATGAAGGCGAAATTTACAGTGCAGGTGCATTTTAAATGTGTACGGTTTTTAAAATCCTCTAAATATTATGCAATATTTTTCGCTATCTGTTATCTTATAAGATCATAGCTTTGCAAAGTATGATAATTTTTGTTTTACTAGTCTTCTAATTTATCGTAATCTAAATATTCCAGAATGCGGCTGACACCTATACTGAAATTGCACCATAGAAATTCAAGCGTTCTTTGGGCTAAAAAACAGATGCTTTGGACGGATGAATTGTTAAATGTTTTTTCAGTGACGAAAAAATAATTCAATTTGGATAGCCTTGATGGCTGGACATACTACGGACATTACCTACGACGAAAACCTCGCGAGGTATTTGAACGAAAACAAGGATGGGATTCTCTCATTGTGTGGGGAGCGTTCTGTTTAAACGGAACCAAAATGACGCTTTTTTAATGGTTGACAGTGCTCTCTGAGTGCTCTGGGAAATATCAAAATGTCCTCAAAAGCAATCCACTTCCAATTGGAAGTATCTTAGGAGGGGAAAACTGGAAATAAACAACAGGTCAATGAATCAATTCACACCTCCCACTCAGCAACAGTTTGGTTTATGCAGATTCAAGTGACTGTTACAGACTGGTCAGTAGGGTGCACTCTTAAAAATATCGTAAAAAATTACCTCTGTTTTTAAAGGCTCTCTATTTTCTGACCAATGCGAACGCTACATTAACACCTATGAAGCGCTCTTATTGGTCAGAAAATATATAGCCTTGAAAAATAGAGGTAATTTTTCATGATATTTTTAACAGTGTGGAGTCAAAACACTGAAAATCGGAAAATCAAAAAGTAATACCACGCAAAAGTTGGGTATGGTCCTCAGTAATAAAACTGCACAATTTTTTTGAAATCAAGTTTTATCTTCCGGTGTTCCCGCGGCACCGATTAAGTTTTGTGAAAATCGTCGAAAATGGCTTGTACGACTTATAAATCGAAATAAACATAAATGTGGAAAATAAAAATGTTATACCACGAAGGGTTGCGTATGGTGCGTAGTAATGTTCCTGCGCAGTTTTTTTTAATTACTTAATATTTTCCAGGCCGCCGATCATTCCACATTTTAAAAAATGCCATAAATTCGCTTTTATCATTATAATAGAATGCATCGCACAAGAAGCAAAAGTGCAGTACAAACATTTTATCTGTGAAAAGTACACAAACAATTAAAGTTCAAGAATGATAAACAAACATTTAAATCTGTTAAAAGTTCAATTAAATTAGTTCGTGCTCTTCAAAACAACAATCTAAATATTCAAAATGTTGCGGCTTGGTGTTTACTTTTTGTAGGGTAGACCGGGCACGTTTACGCGCTTTTTTTTTCAATGAATTTTCTAATTTTTATGTTTTAACTTAGGAAATTTTAGACATTGTGGTTTTATAAAGCAGGTAATAAAGTTAAAATTTGTGTATTCAGTAATTGCCCTATTTGTGTTTTTAACCGTAAAAAATATATTTTTAGGTCCAAGTCTCTTATCAATTAGGGCACGTTTACGCATATTATAAGTGATACCAAGGATTAAGTGAAATAAATATTTAATCAAATTGAAATGTTATATATATAAATTAAAACACTATTTAAAAATAAAAAAATTAAAGTGAATTAATTAAAGAACATTTTATAGGCTAAACTGAAAACATAGAGGTTATTGTTCATTAAAAATAGAAACTATTTAGTCATCTTCATCATCAATGTTACAGTTTTTACAAACAAAAAACAAAGTATTTCCTTTTGCACACTTGTCATGGGACCACCTTTTGCATCTAAGACATTGAACCCAGTCTTGTCCTTTTTTGGATTGGTCGTATGATTTCAAACTATAAACATACACATAGTTTTCACTTTCGTCATCAGATTCATTCACTATTTTCTTTTCTCCAGGGTGTACCAACTTTTTCCCTTTTGCAGTTTTTGGTTTCATACTTTTTCCTTTGCTGTCTTCTTGTTCAACTTCCATAGAAACTAATGAATTTTTACTTAATTTTTTTTTCACCATCATTTTTTTTCTTTTTTGCTTCTAACTGCTCTTATTGAGGGCTTCTTTAACCGGAGTATCAGTTAGGATTGCAGACTTCCTCTTTTTCTTCCCTTTCTTGGTGCCAAGCCTTGGTCTTGCCTTTTCAGATGGTCTCATTTGTTTACGTTTACGCAGTAAGAACGTGCGTAAAAGTGTCCCGATGCCAATGCGCAAACGTGCCCCGTCGCCATGTTTGGATTTATTTTTAACGTGCAACAAAAATTAATAACATTTATGTTCATACAAGTACAGTTCTCAAAAAAGGATAAATCTCTGCTGATGTTCATATATCCTTAGCTAAGTATTATTAGTTCACAATAAGTTTCAATAAGTTCAACAAAAAATTTGCTCAGCTTGACAGAAAGCAGTTTATCCTTTCTGAATGCTAGACGAAAGCTCGACTGACGCTGAAAAACGAGTGAGAATATCCGCTAGGGAGCAGCATCGATCTGTCATGAAAGTTGATGAGCCAGTTATAACTCGTTTTGGAAAAAGTGCACTGCGTAAACATGCCCCGGTCTACCCTACAATTTGAGATTTGTAAACTTAAAATCTGACTTAGTCTCAAAATATGCCATAATGGCTCTTGATGTTTGCATGCAAATGAGTTACCATTGCGACATTTGCTTCTACAACTAGACGGATACAGTTATAGTGAGCCGATTGGAAAAATGTTGGACAATGTTGTGAATCCCTTCCTATTTTTGATTTTTAGACTAGCGACATTAATTTTAACCTCGAATCAGTTATTGATGATCTCAGTACCGATCGAAAATACCTGATGAAAATGATCCTATCTATTAAGAAAGGAAGTTCTTCGGAAGACCTTGCAAATAGAATACCTGGTAGACTTTCATACAGCAGATGGGTTATCACCGCTAACAGAATATTGTGACTCTATATGGAAACTCCGGATCCAACGTCGAATCTGATGGTATTGACGGAGTTTGTAGTTAAAGTGTACGAACGTGTATGGTTTGAAATTAAGTGCAAGCCATCTTGCAAGGACGGTGCAATCGATCTTTGGGAAATTGTTTATTTTTCCAGGTATATGTCCCAGGCTGTTAAAGTTGTCATTGACCCAGTAATCCAGCGCAATGCCTTTTTTACCCATCCCGGAAACCTGCTGATTGCCATGGTAACTGATGATCGGAAACACATCCGCGAGCTAGAATTTCGCAGAATCTTTATAGCGCAAAGTGCGAACGCTAGTGGAGAAGTCAGGCAGTAATAAGTTCCTGAAATCAATTTTAACGCAGTAGATTATATTCATCTGATTCAAAGAGATAAAGTAAAACTTACGGGACAACCTATTTTGGCTAATCTTTCATACAATGATTTAAACATGTACATTGACAAACGTGATTGTGAAGATACTATTTCTTTTGCAGAGTTTCCATGCCATATTCAAAGTGTAGGAAGGTGTGTCAAAGTGGTCATTGAAACTGTCGCGACAGTTTGTGGTGCAAGCAACAGGGAAGGATTCATAATATCTCGATTACAATCAAAAGCCATTATGCCATATTTTAAGACTAAATCAGATATTAAGGTTAACTCCAACAGTACCAACAATAAACTCCAAACCGAAACATTTCGAATATTTAGATTTTTGTTTTGAAGAGCACGAACTGACTTAATTGAACTTTAAATTTTTTTGAACACGTTTAACAGAATTAAATGTTTGTTTTTCATTCTTGAACTTTAATTAATTATGTGGTTTTCAAAGATAAAATGTTTATATTGCACTCTGGATTCTTGTGAGATGCATTCTGTTATACATGTACAACAGATAAAATGTAATTTACGGCAATTCTTTCGAAATTTAGAATGACCGTGACCCTGGAAGATATTATGTAATTTCAAAGAAGTTGTGCCGGCATATTACTAAGAAACATACGCAACGTCCCGCGGTATGTCAGTTTTATTTTCCAACTTTATGTTTATTTCGATTTATAAGTTGTACAAGGCATTTTTGAAGATTTTCACAAAAATTGGGGGACCCATGGGGCACCGTAAGATAAAATTGGATTTCGAAAAATCTGTGCAGTTTTATAACTGAGGACCATACACAACTTTTGCCCAGTATTACATTTTGATTTTCAGATTTTTAGATTTTTCACTCCATCCTACTGTCCAGTCATCAGGCCAAACCTGAATCGAATTAAAAATATTTGTGTAGAAAATGAACGAGATGTGTATGACCATAGTCGTCAGTTTTCTGTAATTCAGGAATTAAAGCAAAAGTAAATCCGTGTTGGTTCTCTTTACAGCCACACATTTTCCAAACAGTAGATGGAATCATACCTGATAGGATTTCCAAGATAATTCAAAGGATTAGATTTAAAATTTTAATTTAACTACAAAATTCTAGAAAAGCCCAAATGTTTTCAAGACAGCCTATTTTAATTTTGTTATTTTTACAAAACATCTGTAAAGCTTATACTGTATTTCTTTGTTGTAACACATATCTTATCATCCCGTATAATTATTAGTCTTTTCCTGATTATTGTATCATTTTTGAACTGTTATTTCAAAAATTTGCTTGTTCATAAACTTTTGTGACGTATTGTACTACTACTACTACTACTACAAATAGTAATAATAATAATAATAACAAGAATAATAATAATGTTCATGCTTTCGTCTCTTACTCTTAGGCACCCTTCGTAATTTAGCAATTTACTGGTTTTACATTTTTCATTTAGTGACATTGATATCTGCACCATTATAAATGAGAAATAAAATAAATTACATTTCATTTTGAAATTTATGTGTAAAGTTGTTTGTTTAGCATTTTCAAGATTTAGTTAGTTAAATAATATCAACAAAATTGAGCACAAGATTTATAAATATAGTCAATCACTAACAGTACTTACATTCCTAATGTCCTTCCTAACAGTAAATCCTACATTGTTATTTATCTCACCAGTTTCCGGAAACAGCATTATTTTCAAAACTACTGGGCACTCGAGTTTCCCTAACTATACACCAATCAAACTGAATAATTTTAAAACTTAGCTGTCACAATTTGTTCAACTAAAATGCGAAAGTTTTTTTTTTTTTATTTTTATTTTTATTTTTATATATATATGTTTTGTGTTAATGTCAAACGAAATTTTTAGTTAAAAATTCACATTTTAATCACATTGAATCTATACAATTTCATTCATTAAAAAATGCATATCTTGTTAAATAGCTATTTCACTAAATTTTGAACTAGCAAACTATTTTTTATTGTTTCATCGTTAGCCCAAGCCTAAGATGAGATCTTACCGTACATTCTTTTCTATGAAAGCGCTCTGACTCATCAGCTGTTAAGCCGCCATTTTTAAATAGATAAACTAAAAAAATTCCTTTAATATATATATAATAAATCAGAGATTCCCCTAGACAGTTTCAGGAGGGTGCTGCACCCTGCCTGCCCTTACGTTTACAAAATAGCACCCCTCTTGCCCCTGATGAAAAACATTAGCACCCTTGTTGCCCCCAGCTGAAAAAGTGCCTTTACTCCTTTGTTTATTAAAAAATTTTACTTGCATAGTAAAAATTGACTCATTGCTGTCATTAAAATAGCATCCTGATTATTAAATATTAAAAGTAGTTTTAAAAATTAAAAGAATGCCTTTAAAATTCTTTTTGGAACAGATGTGTTATTATCCCTCCATCTGCCATCTTGGATTTTTTTTGGGCGTGAATTAAAAACTGTTTTTTAATTAATAGTTATAATTATTATATTCCAGTGTTTTTAATATTATATTAATCCATCAACAATATTTAACCATTGGCGACATTTACTACTTGGCGGAAAAGGACTTTTCACGCAAGAAAAAAATCCAAGATGGCGGATGGAGGGATAATAACACATCTAAGCCTTCTTTTTAAAGTGCCCTTAAGAATCCAAAACATGCCCTTCGGAATCCAAAAGTGCCCTTTTCCTAGAAGAAGCACCCTGCCCTTTTTTAAACCTGGGGGAAACTCTGATAAATTATTATAAATGGCGGTAGTGTAAAAAAATAACTTGTATTTCTTAAAAATAAAAACAATAATCACGAAAAGGGTTTAAAATTCGTAGGAATCAAGGTATTACTAAATGTAAAGTGTTTTATAATGTAGCCTTTGATACATGGATGCTCAGAAATTCAGTCACAATCAGGGATGCTCTGGAGGGTATACGGGGATATAAGCCGTATACCCTCTGGGTTTTTTAAGGAACACCGTATACGCTCTGTTTCTCAAGAAAGCTATAGTATATATACACTAGGGTACTACTATAGTATATATACACTAGCCCTCTGCCTTGGGCGTATACCCTCTGCTTAGAACGTATACCCTCTGTTTTTTTTTACGACTACACCACTGCTAAGAATCATGTAATATAGCAGATTGTTGGATGTGTTATTGCATCATTTAACAAAATCAGCACTGTCTCACTGTGTACTAAGAGACTATGAAAAATATGGTACGCAGTGGGACGAATGCTAATAATATTTAAAAGTGATATTTTTTTCTGTTTCTATTCATGCGTGATTGTAAATCTGATAAACAAGATTTTGTATATGAAAAATCTTATGCACGTATGTAACAGGACAATTTACTTTCAACTATTTTTTTTTTTTTTATCTAACATAAATCAAGATGTACAATCAATAAATTTATATTAGGTTAAACTTATTACAGTCGACAATATATAGCTCTAAAGATGTCTCAGGACTCTTTAAAACTTCATAATTCATGAAATTTTAATTTTTTTAGATTTTAAACTCCTATCTCTTTGGAAAATTTTAATATAATTCTTTCGTTGAAATTATCATTAGAACAGAAGTTATGACTTTTAGAATTCTACCCATTCAATAGGTGAAGCGGCGTTTCCGAAACTTTGAAGTCATTTTTCCCCAAATGACGTTTTTGGGCATAACGCACTGGATATCTCAAAAACTTCTGAATGTTTTTTCATAAAATTTCCAAAACATACGTTTCATGTTAATGTGTATAAACGGAACAAAAATTTTCCCTTTTATTTTTGAAAAAAATATTTATTTAGGTGATTATGTTGTTGAAATTTTCAAAATTTTGTATTAATTATATACAACTTTGTATTAAAAATATAAAAGTGTTTTAAATGCACATTTATTTAGGTTCGGGGTAATTATTACAATCTGAAGTATAAGTAAGTACCATAATTTTCATTCTAATTGCAATAGTTATTTTCTAATCGTGCGCATAAGCTGTTATACCAGTTTTCTACTCGTCATATATCTGACAGATTAAAGTCCTCTGTAAATGCTAATTCTGCATCTTGCAATTTTTTAAATACTTAAAATGAAAGAACGTACTTGGATTTTTTATCTCAATAAAAATTGTGTTTTAAAATCATATACATTTTAAGGTATTAAATGTTGAAAATGGTCCTTTTTTAACTCACAGGCTATCAAAGCCTGTGAGCTAATGTGCCCGCCCGTTCTGCATATACGCACGTGTGTACGTACTTAACGCAATAACTCTTGATAGATATATCCGATTTGCTTAAATTTGTTTTCTAGGTTCATCCTGATAAGGGGCTTCCCTGATTAGTTTTGGTGGTTCATTGCTTAAGTATAAAGGGGGGGGGGGTACGGGAGGCTAATCCCGCTTAACTTAAATAAATTGGTTTTTCATGCAGAATTATCAGATTTGCTTAAAATTTGGTATACCGGTTAATTCTGATAAAGCGCTTCCCTGATTAGTTTTGGGGACTCATTGATTAAGTATAAAGGGGGTTAGGGGTCTAATCTCCCCTTAACTTAGATAAATGGGTTTTTGATGCAGAATTATCATATTTACTTCAAATTTGGTATAACGGTTAATTCATATAAGGCACTTCCCTGATTAGTTTTGGGGGTTTATTGGTTAAGTACAAAGGGGGTACGGCGGCTCATCCCTTCTTAACTTAGATTAATAGGTTTTACATGCAGAATTAACAGATTTGCTTCAAATTTGGTACACCGGTTCATTCTGATAAGACGTTTCTCTGATTAGTTTTGAGGGTTCATTGGTTAAGTATAAAGGAGGTATGGTGGGCTAATCCTCCACCTTAACTTATATGAATGGGGTTTTCAAGCAGAATTATCAGATTTGCTTCAAATTTTCTGTGCTGGTTAATTCTGGTAAGGCGCTTCCCTGAGATTTGGAGGTTCATTGTTTAAGTCTAAATGAGGGAACTGGTGGCTAATACCCCCTTAATTTAGATAACTGGGATTTTTATCCGATTTGGTCAGATTTCCTTCAAATTTAGTATAGCGGTTAATTCTAAAGGCGCTTCACTGGTTAGATTTGGAGGTTCATTGTTTAAGTATAAAGGGAGGAACGGGGGTCTAATTCCCCTTAATTTAGATAAATGGGTTTTTCTACCCGATTTGCTTCAAATTTGGTATACCGATTTATTTTGATAAGGCGCTTCCCTCACTAGATTTGGAGATTCATTGGTTAAGTATAAAGATGTGAAACAGGGGTGTGGCTAATCCCCCTCCAATTAATTTATTTTTCATAATATACAATAAATGTGAATAGCCTGTGAGCTAAATGCCATCAGTTTAACTAGACACTTTTCTTTTTATTTTCATTTTTTCTAATTTTAAGAGTCCTGAAAGGCCTTAATTAAACGTTTCTTTTTATTCCTCTCACTGCGTATGGCTATACCCTGCACTTGTAATTTGCTTCTCATTCTGTTATCGAGATTGTAACAGAAATTTTTAAAAACTGTCAAAAAATAATAAAATTTCTCTGAAATAGATTTTGAAACCTTAACTATGCTTTACGTATTTGAATTCAGATGCATTCCTTTAAATTATATATATGCATATTCTGATATATTGAATCAACTAGAAAGTTTCTACATACATAAAAATATTTCGATATTGCTTTTACTAAAAAGTAGATTAACTTTAAGTGGTCTGTTTCGTAAAATACTACCTTCATTCGAAGGATATCTCCCCAGAAATATTAACCTTTTATGCATAAATTATTTTTCATTATTTTCTATTATTCACAAAAAATATTTTTTGTGATAAATGAGAACCCATTATAAAATAATGTTATTATTGTGCTGCATGCTAGCTATAATCTGTCCAAAAATCAGATCTCCATAAATGAATAGTAATTTTAGGTAGATTTCGTAAGAAATACTACCTATTGCAGTCGTTACCATGGTGCGACTTTTGAAAAATTCCTTCATAACTTTTCATTATAGGGCCCCAGGAACCCAAAACCACCCCCACCTAAAAAGTTTATGTATATATATATATATATATATATATGTATGTATGTATGTATGTATGTATGTATTTATGTACTAAATTTTGTCCGCACGATAAAAGTCGCAATTATGCACGGATTGTCCTCAAACTCGCCAACAACTTTGATATGGCTAATATCTCGGCGGGGATTGAAAATGGGCGAAATCGGCCAAAGGGTGTGGAAATGGGGAGGGTTCAAAATTTTGAATACACTGTCTTAACAGGATTCTGATCAAACCAGATCTTACACAACAATGGCAGGAAAAAAATAAAAGTTTTTCGTTATAGCAGTTGTCAACAATAAAAAAAAAAAAAAAAAAAAAAAAAAACAATAAAATTCTCACCACAACAATTACTTTTCTATTGCAAAATTTTCACGTGTAAAATTAAATAGTTTTCAAATTGAAAACAAATTGAATATTACGTCATAAGTTTTCTAGAGCAATATTTCAGCATGAAAACTCAAAATAAAATAAATAGTTTGACGAATTAAAAGAAAAATATGTATATTGCGTCATATTTGAAATATAATGGACCTCAGCAGGTGAATATATAACGCCATGTGAGTTTGAAGAAACGTATTAAAACATGATAAAAACCCGCCTATGGAAATATTAACGTATTTTAACACTTTAAGGTTCTCTGATTTTTTGTAGCCATATTTTAAACCTATTCCATATACATGTAGTGTGTGTATTCGTGTATATTATAATTTTCACAAAAAGTTTAGATCCCTACAGCTCACTCTTTGTGAAGAAACTGGGTTTATCTCTAATCTTGATTTAAGTTTTGTTGGGGAATTTAGTACTTAACATCGAAATCTACCTCGGTCTGTAGACCCGAGCCGGCAGGGATTTTTTTTTTCTTTTTAGGGCATTACTTATCTGTCCTCATATGAGGCCCGTATGAATGATGAAAGGGTTAAGTGTGTTTATGAATCACCACCACTCATCTCTTCCCATAGAAATAGGGAACTTAAAGCATTATAATTATTTTTGTAATGTTCCCCTCCCCCACCCCCCATAAAAAAAAACCCTGCTAGATATGAACTGTATTATATTTTAATATATTATTTCATTAGTTTGTTTCATATTCGTTTGACGAAAACCACTTAACATGTCATCTAATAGCGCTTATTTCACTTATTATAAACAATTGTTGTAAAATATCACTCAGCTGTGTTAAAATTTTTAAATACAAGTATCATTTCTGAAATTGCATAAAGAAAAACATTTTTTTTTTCAATAAAAAATGTCTTACGAGGCATCTTTTAAAACTCAATAAAGTTTGCTTTTTTTAAAAAATGGATTTTTCAAGAACAAATAAACATTAAAATTAGATAAAGTGTTTGAAAAATATTAAGACTTAATTTATATTCTCATTTTAGATATTTTGAATTTAAAAAAATATTTTTTCAAAGAAACTAAAAAATTAAATAACAAAGAAAGCTTTTTTTTTTTTTTTTCTTTTTTTTTTTTTTTTTTTCTTTTTTTTTTTTTCATTTGGAATTTAATATTTTATCTTTTACTAGCATGTTTCGTTAAAGATGCATTCCTTTGAATTCTAATTAATAATATTTGCTGTAAAAGTTTTAAGTTTTGTTACAAAGCACAAGTTTATGACACAGTTTTCAAGAAATGGGTATACAAATTCTTACATATTTTTTTAATTATACAATTCTCTCATAATTTAGAATTTTGTTATTTTTTTTTCTCGCTGAAAAGGAAATTTTTTCATTTGAAGAAACACAAAGAAAAATAAACAAGAAATATTTCAACCTAAAATTATTTTAAAGTTAAGCAAATCAACATTTCTTCTTGTATTATTTACCGCAGTTTTATGAAATATTATTACAATTCTTAAAGGGTTGAACATAAATAGCCCTTCCCCATATTTCTTTATAAAAAATTAATTCCTTAATATTATTATATCATCTCTGTTATTTACTAATTGTTAGTGGGGCGTGTTATTAAAGTCTAAGTAATGTATTTTTTTGCTTTAATTTTTTTTATTAAAATAAAAATGCATATTTAATAAACCATGTAAATGTAAAATATTATCTATATGTTTATATGCGTTACTATTTACATTTTCATATTGGGTATACTTAAACAATATTTTTAAGGAAAAACAGATATAAGCGAGATTTATCAGAAATTTATTTTTTATTTTTCTTAAAATACAAGCTTAGGACTTTTACATATTTCGTTTTAAACGTATTCATTTGAGTTCTAAAGACACATACCCTTATATTTTTTGTTTCCTAAAAAATGTTTCTGTAAATATCCTTTAAAAGAACGGAGACTTATATTCAAGCAGAGTACTTAGAAAAACATATACATAATTCTTTTCAAAATATATCTTCCAAGAAACGTTGTGTTTTTGAATAGATCTAGATATTCTTATTTTTAAAATTTACTATTTATTTTTTTTACTTTTCGAAAAAATGCTACGAATTCTATGTATTGTATTTCTTCTTTTTACTCATTTTATATTTTACCCTTTAAAAATAAATAATTTCTATTTTATTTACATCTTCTTTTTAATGAATGTTTAGAGAAATGCAATCAGAAACTAATTAAAAAAGTATTTCAGCATGTCTTAGAACAATATTTAGAAAACGCTGTTTCTAGATATATTACTCAATATTTTTCTGAAAATTTTAATACAAATCTACATTTCTCGAATGTCCTCACTTTAAAAAAAGTGTGTGTTAAGTATTATTTAAAGACTTAATGCCACGTTCAAGTTCCTTGAATGAAATGGTTTTGAACACAAGGTTTATCTTCCTTTAGTTTTAATGGGCATTCCATTTGATAACAAACAATTATTAGGTCCTTCGTCAATTCGTCGCGAACAATTTGTCAGTGCGTCAACCGGTCAATAGTGGCGTCAAATCACGCAGCTTTAGTTCATCATGGTCTCAATTCCGTACGGCGTCAGTTCATCGTAATGTCAATTCGTCAGTGCGTCAACCGGTCAATAGTGGCGTCAAATTACGCAGCGTTAGTTCATCATGGCCACAATTTCAAACCGCGCCAGTTCATCGCAATGTCAATTCGTCGTGGCTTCAATTTACCGTGGCAAAAATGTATTTAAAGGCGATGTCTTATTGTCATTGAAACAATGAAAATTATAAGAAACTAAACAAGCTGTGTAGTTAACATGTGGCCTACATCCTATGAAAAATGGTAGACTACATGATAACCTCTTATAAGTGATACATGAAATTCTCCTCTTGAATGTCAAACTTACATTCTTAGAATGCTGTCGTATTCTTCAAATTTCTCTTTATAAAATCTTATTTTTTCTGTATAATCTTTTTAAAGACTATTTATTTACATTTCGCTTTGCAAAATGTTTGTAAAACACTTATTTATTTTTTTAAGTGTTAAAATCCTATTCTGAGTTCTTTAGGACACATTTCATAACTTGGGATCATTTAGTTGTTTTCTTCTTCTTTTGCACATGAAAAAATATCTGTAATCCCAATATTAATATAATTCTTTCTATGTATTAAAAAGTCACTTATCTACACTATAAAATTCATAAAAGTAAATGTAAATGCAATTATTAAGTTAATTACCTAAATATAATTTCGCTGATATAAAGACGGTACATCTCTGTCACGTCTCATAGATGGCAGTAGGTACCAGCAACTGACTTTCAACTTAATTTTTTTTCTAACTGTTTTGCCTTATTAGATTATCTAATAAGTTTGTTAAATAATTTTTTCTTCAAATTGTATTTTTTTACTGTGAGTTTTAAACTTTTATTGAGCTTAGTTATAGTTATATACTAATTTAGTCTTAAGTGCAATCAGCAGCAATTCATTTCCTTAATCTATATCCTTATTTAATTGCAACTGCTACCATTTTATTTTTGCATTTGTTTTGTTCTTTGTTTGTTTACAGATGAGTATTTTTTTAAATTTGTTTAATCCATCGTTTAAAATTAAGATTTTTGCTTAAAAGTTGAATAAAAGTATGGGAACAAGACTTAAAAACAATGCATTTCTTGTTGATAATGTAATTACTGAAATGACTGGTAACAAATTGCCTTCTATAGGCATGTCATTGAGATTGTTCCTTTATCACCACTATGACCTGGAAGTCACAGTGCTAGAAGCATCTAATTTCACAACAGCAGAAATAACAAAATTTTGGATAAAGGCCAGAATTCCTATGTAGGATCCCTAATACACTCAGATAAAAATTAGAGGAATTATTTAAAAAAAAAGAGACTTAAAGAAGAACAAAGTATGCAAAATGCCTAATCCGAAAGTCAAAGAGCATGTATTTTCTTCAAAATAATATATATATATATATATATATATTTATCGCTTATACTGATGCTTAGGCATAGTCAAAATAGCTGCAGATGGAGATTTCTTGACAGCGAGAATATGCATGACGAGGGTCAATGTTGACATAAATCTATTGCGGAAGGAATTGTTTGATGAAACATCTCCCGAAGAAAAGATTAGAAAATTGAAATATTCACAGGCGAAAGAAACAGCTGTTGCAGTACTTGAGTTTTCTACAGATAGCTCAAATGAAAAAGATGGAAATGAAACTGAAGAACGCGATCATGAAATAAAAATGTTTGAGAGTGAAGCATGAGGTCCTGCTCCATCCAAACCTAAGAGAAGGTGCAGGGTATATGGATATTATAACTCCAGAATTAGCAACTATTGTAGGCAGGACAAAAGTACCTGACAGAAATGTAATATTTGTAGTTTCCGAAACTATAATGAGTTTAGGATATGATATTAAAGAAGTCAGCCTGAACAGGAGTATGTTTTGTCAAAAGAGAATTATTTGTAGAATTAAACAATCACAGAAATTAATAGAAAGGCTTCGAAGAAATATTCTCTTTATTGTCCATTGGCATGGGAAACATTCACCTGAATTAACTGGTAAAGAGAAAAAATATATACTACCAATTATAATTTCCGGAGAAGCAGTTTCTCAGATACTCTCATTTGCTGAATTTCTTTCTGCAACAGGTCATGCAATTTAATGCTTTGAATGAATGCGATTTTGCAGATAAAGTGATTGGATTGAGCTTTGACACTGCAAACCATGTCAACAAAAAGAATGTGGCTGAAGTCCTTCATAATCAAAAAGTTACAAAGAATCCTTAGAAGATGATTAAAAACCCTTAAAACCCTTAAAACTTGCATGATAAGAAGTTTGAAGATTTTGTTACGAGAAAATTTTTCAAGCTTTTCAAAGAAATAAATTTACCACCCTGAACATTGAACAACCAGGTAGACCCTGAACATTGGAACACTGATTACAGGATTCCGTTGAAAAGGGTGAAATATATTAATGCGTTAAAGGATCATACTTAGCTGTGTAGCCAGTGAGCTACTTTTTTAAAATTCAAAATTCTTGACTGGAACCACTTTACTGATATTGTAAAATTCCTCTTCTTTTCGCTTTAATTAATATGTCATTAATAAAGGCGAATTTTACTATTTCAAAAAAGTGGTGCCAATCAATAAATCTGAATTTTAAAAAAGTAGCCAACTGGCAACACTGAAACTGAGAGAGGGATTGCTTTGATATAAAAATACATTGGAATCCTTACACGAAATAAACCTTAGTTTCAGCTAATGATGTAAGCTATGGAATAGAACAGAGAAGCGTATTCTTACTGCAAAATATTGGACTTAACAAATTATGATAATTACTTGTAATTTCATACATTAAATTTTTTATATGCTTAATATAGAGTTTTTGTGTTACATAAAATATGAAATTAATTTATTATCATAATAAAAAATATCATTTTGGCTTATTTTTCTTTTTTCAATATCACCATGTTTTTAAGTGTAATCGCCAAACTTCAGCGATAGTCCAGGCAATAGGGGATTTTACCTCGCAAAATTAATGGTACTTCTGGAAATCGGCTTACTTTATGTTTTTTGGGTCTCTGAATCAGAATTTGTAGCTTCCCGCCAAAATTTCCCCCGGCAACCCCCCAAATTTTGTTAAAATGTCCCCCAAAAAAGGTTTTTATTAAAAAAAAAATCAAATTTTTTATGTTTTTAGGAGAAAAGTATCTAGAAATTCAGAAAGTAGACAAAATTTACAACAAATAAGATACATGACATTATGACATAGAATGAATGTAAATGGGGGATCTGCTCGGAACATGCGCCGCAGTGCTGCGTGGACTAAGTTGCGCAATTTCACTTAACCACTCGCATCGTTTACATTCGCCCTCCCGTCTCCCCTCCGAACTTTCAATATAAGGTTTACTTTAAGTTTTTTGGGTCGCTTAATCCGAATTTTTGACTTCCTCCCGAAATTCCCCCCTCCTGCAACCCCCCCCCAAATAGTTGTTTTTTAATTAAAATTATTTTTGTTGTTTTAGGGGAAAAGTATGTAGAAATTCAGAAAGTAGACAAAATTTTCAACAAATTGGATATATGACATTATCACGTAGGATAAACGGGGAGAGGGGGGGGGGCTGCTTCCTAACATTCAACCACGCGCTGTTCTCAAAAATCAAATTTCTTCAAAAAATCAATTTTTTGTGGGGCGGTTGCCGGGTGAAATTTTGGTGGGAAGTTAGAAATTCCGATTCAGTGACCAAAAAGCAAAAAGTGAATCGAAATCCAGAACTAGTACTAATTTTGCGAGGTAAAATCCCCTATTGCCTGGACTTGCATAACTTAGTGCACGTAGCGCCGCAGTGCATGCTCAGAGTCAGCCCTCCCCCTCCCCGTTCATCCTACGTCATAATGACATATATCCTATTTGTTGCAAATTTTGCCTACTTTCTGAATTTCTATATTCTTTTCCACTAAAACAATAATAAAGTTAATTTAAAAACAACTATTTTGGGGGCTGCGGGGGGGGGGGGGGAATTTTGGGGAGAAGTTAAAAATTCGGATTCGGAAACACAAAAAACTTAAAGTAATCCTTACAGGGATTGTTCGGAGGGGATATGGGAGGGTGATTGTAAGCAATTTGAGTGGTTAAATGATATTGCGCAATTTAGTCTATGCAGCACCGCGGCGGATGTTCCGAGGCAGATCCCCCCTCCCCATTCATCCTACGTCATAATGTCATATATCTTATTTGCTGCAAATTTTGTCTATTTTCTGAATTTCGAGATATTTTTTCCATAAAACAATAAAAAAAATTTTTTTTTAACAAAAACCTTTTTCTTTGTAGGGGGGGGGGGGGCATTTTACCAAAATTTGGGGGGTTGCCGGGGTAAATTTTGGTGGGAAGTTGAAAATTCGGATTCATCGACCCCAAAAACATACAGTAAGCTTTTTTCCAGAACTACCATAATTTTGCTATGTAGAGTCCCTATACGGTCTCTATTGCCTGGACTACAAGCTTGAGCTACCTCTAAATATATTTCTTTTTCATTCAAACTTTTCCAACTTCGTTTTTCACTGTATTGGAACAATTTTTGAGGGTGAGGAAAATGAAAATTTTAAAAAGAGTTAAAATCGACCATATAAGGACCACCCTACTCTTTAGTTTCAATTAAGTTTTAAGTTTGAATTATGCAATGAAATATATTTGTGGGGTGTGAAAACTTACACTGGAGATATACTTAATTTGAAGACAATCGTTGACATTTATTAGACACTGAAAGACGAGAACAAAACAAAGAATGCAAAACGGTAATACCAATTATAATCATTATTTGACTTAAATTCAGCAGTCTTTGACTTCATTAGGAGAAATTCACACTATATGTCGTCAAATATTCAGTTTCATACCGACACGTCGTTGAATTTCTCCTTTTATTACACCGAAGAAAGTTGTATTCTTTTCATACCTCGAGTAGAACTTTTGCCTCGTTCTGTTTACCTTTTCCCCTTTTCTTCTCCACGCAGCTTCGTTCTTTTTAATCTCGAAGTAAGTGTTTCTTATTTCACCGCGCGATACTGACGGCGGGTTCATTCACTCGGAAATGAAGTGCAGATTACGAAGATTTCCCACATATATAGACCCCTTGCATTGACGTCACGTTGCTATTAGCAACGACTGATACTATAGCTTCTGGAGCACACACGTGGAGCTCAGAACTCCCCGTTTGCCGTTAAAAGCACGTGTTGTCTTTCTCTTTAATTTAGAGCTTCCTTATTTTTATTATTATAGTGCAAATAAGTCTAAAAAATCAAATGGAGAGCACCATATTCGCCTTATATTTGGGCTCCATATGAAGCGATTTCAGACATGTGACGTCATGTGAAACCCGTCTATTAGAAATATATTGACAAATAAAAACCAAAGTAACAATCATTAAGAAAATTGTTCAACAAATAATAAATTTAAAATATTTAATCTTCAGATAAGACATTTGAAAAATACGAATGCATTCCAAGACCATAGGATTGATTTGGAGAGGCAATAATCAGATTTGACAAGCGTTTTAAGACAAGACATTTTTTAATAGTCAACAACAATAGAAAATCACTTGTTCAGCTCAACAAAGAGTCTCAATACAAAAAGACATCGGATTTTCATTCATAACAAGGGGGCTCTGTCCCCTACGAGCTACGCTCGTCAACCTCTGTTCAGACACCAAAGACTCTAAAAGTACGCTAATTTGATTGACTTTAAAAAGATTTCGGAAGATTGAATTATAATTTAAAAAACAGTGGTGATCTCCCTATAAACAATTTTCTGTTAATTTCTCTTTGATTGGGGAGTTTTAAGGCCAAATCCGCTGCGGTACTACTTGATTATCCCGTCAACCAATTTCGCCAAATTATATAAATCGCCAAACCACTCGCCAAATTATACAAATTGACATAATTTTTATTTTAAATAACGAAAGAACAAATAAATTAGTGCAACATTAATAAAAATACAAATAAAACGTCGAAATAAAAATTAATTGATGACGTAGACTCGCGTAACTTGCTTAAAGTCAAGTTAATTTGACATTTACGATCAACCTTTATTGGCATTTAATTTTTAGGCGTATTTACGAAAAATTTTTGTATAATACTACCGATTTTCATATTTTTGTATGCATTATTTTTCTTAATATTAACGAAGAAAGACCTCCGGTCACAAAAAATTCAAAACCGGCGGCGGCGGTGACAGAGGTAGTTACTTTTTTTTTAAAATAGAGAGATACAAAAAATATTGAAATGAATGTAACGAAAATTTTAGCGAACGCATTTTGTTTTATGTGCAAACAGATGACATACGAAGGCGTGAAGTATGTGCAAAGAAATTGTGTCTCTGACACTTGCTGTCAACAACATTTCAGAATACAAGCCTCTAGTTCAGCGTATATTTTACTTTTTCAATATTTCTTGCAACTACTTGCTAGGAAGTTAACACATTTAGAAAAAAAGCAAAAGATATTTGTCCCGTTACCGTTACCACATTTATTTTATAACACCGTTAAAACATTTATTTTGTTGTGAAAAGTAGGATATAGAATCCGAGTTCACTGTAGGCGCCTGTTACTTTTTACTGAAGAATAGATCTGGAGTCCTTGTTTCATTGATAACCTCGTTTGTCTTAACGTGTATTACAAGGTCTTTCAGGTTTTCAACACATTAAATCAACACTTTGTATATATAGTTGTAATTTACTTCCCATTGTTGAGAACTTTAGAGAACAAAAAATAATAAACGAGGAGAAATAATAGCGGATAATAATAATGGGGGAGAACTTAAATAATATTTTTAGAGTTTCTTAATGTACAAAGCTTTACGTATTTCGGTGCAGATTTATTCATATGAATTCTGAATAGGCTAATATTATTCTATACGATATCCACTTTAAAGTTTCTAACAATACCTAAATGACCTTCATTTTCCTAAAAAGATTATTTTGAAAAATATATACGTAATTTCTTCCAAGAAATGTTATGTTTTTGCAAGAATCTTGTTATAGGTATTTTAAGAATTTTACTGATTATTTTCTCAAATACATATTCGGCAGCTTTTCTGATAAATTCCATATTTCTTTAGAAAATTAAAATTGTAGAAATCCATATATGAAAAAAAAATCCCCCAGAATCTGCATATATATTACGCTAACGTACGTGGCACAGAAATCGCGATAATTTGTTATTATTTAATGGCAACGCCCGAGAAACGCATCTCATTGGTTATTGTGTAAAAGTCCTTTGGCAGAATTCAGGGCGATCGGGTTTATTTACGTTTCGCTCTTTCGCTGCTACATATTACGCTAACGTACGTGGCACAGAAATCAGAATTATTTGTTATTTTGAAATGCCCGTAAAAGATCACGGCAAATGCTTGAAAGTGAACAAGAAATCGAATTAAGAAGAGATAATCGAAATAGATTGGAATGAGAACGCCGTCAAATACAGAGCATAAGCGATCGTCAAAATAGGCTTAATAACCGTAGCATGCACGAGTTGCTTCTGAAATCCTAATTACTGATTTAAATGTTCCGAGTCATAACTGTAGTACTTTGAGTGAAACGTGCAATTTCTCCAAAGCACTGTACTGGAAATGCAAATTAAACAACAGCAAGAAGTTTACAAAATGTTGGCATAACGTTAAAGTAATTTTGTCTCCCTTATCAGAAACTCCGGATTTGATAAAAGATCTGTTGTGTCAACATTCGTCCCTGGTAATTTGCACCGTCTCTACCCCCTATGTACTGACCTGCGATACAAATTTTAGGTTCATTTAAGAATATTATTACAGACCCATCAGAAATAAGATACAATATAACCTGCTTAGACGAAAACGAAAACAACCAGAAATAAATTCCGTTTTATCCAGGTTATTTAAATTGAACAAAGCATAATAGTATTTTGGGGGGGAGGACGGAGCTAGAACTATATTTCTCGTTTATTGGAGGATTCCGTTATAAACAGGCTTTACTCTATTAGAAAATATATTTGCTGGATGGTACTTTTTAAAAAAATCTACATAGTAATATTTGCTTACTAGTTTATTAATCCGTTTTCAGTATTACAGTTTATGATGTATTTGTAATTGCTTTTTCATCTAAAGATTTTTGATGAAAAATTAATTTCTTGAAAATATAATTAAATTTTAATTGAATTAATCAATTAATTTGAAATAAAAATGTTTAAAGTATGAGACATATAAAAATGAAAAACTTAATCTGTGTCTTTACATAACTTTGGAATTGAGCAAGAGTCGGTCCCTGGTAATTTGCACCGTCCCCCCCCCCTTCCCTCTGTACGGACCTGCGATATAATTTCAGATTCAATTAAGAATATTATTACGGGCCCGAGAAACGCCGGGTGGGTCAGCTAGTAATATAAAATTACTATTTAATTATTAAATTAGTAAATAAATACTTATGAACTAATTTAGTAATATCTTTGAAATCTATTGGGGACAGAGGGGTTAACACGTTACTGTGGACCGTCAAAATAATTATTTAATTTTGATTTTTTTTCTTTTATACAATTCAAAATTTGTTTTGAAATAACACATTAGGTTACTTAATTCAAACAAATACTTTAATATAGACTAGAAAAGTTTAATTTCAATTAATGTAACGAGAAAATAAAGAAAAGAAACTTCTGCAAGTTTGACAAAACCTTCCTTTAAAAGAAAATACTGCAATGATGATTGGCTAAATTCAATCAATATTTATTTTACATTTCCTCTCATGCTAATAACAGCTTGTATACGGACTTTTATTACATACTTTTGCGCAATCTTCTATCTTACGATTATGGTGTGATAAGTTTATGGCATTTTTCCATAGGTTGTCCTTGGTAATGATTTTCTTGGCTATTTCGGGATCTTCTAAAGGTTTTCAACAGTGTTCATATGATAAGTACTTCCTTTACAAAGTACAGCTGTTGTATTTTCTTCTATAACAGAGAAGTTGCACACTATAAAAAAATAAATGTTTCTTAACCTACGAAAATATAATGTAAAACAAATTACTTGTAAATAATAATATTGTAAAATTATTAAATATGCATTCCAAATTTACATAATATAATATTTTATCTTCTGAAACTTAAGTCATATTATAAGAAAAAAAAATTGAACACCGTAAAAAAAATGAAATGTTTAATATAGGAAAATATAATATAACAGCAGATTAAAATATACAACTAGAGAACAGGAATTCTGCTTTTACAGAATTTAGTGTCGCCCCCGGCATTTCCATTACTTCATTTTCTTCTGGTGGACTGATGGCTTCTATTATTATGACACAGCCATTATAAATGAAGCGTTAGGTAAAAAATTATGGCAATTTTTTCTTCCCATTCTGATCAGAAAATCAGAGTTCTAACTTTTTACTACTGCTCTTTCATCTTCACCTAACACTTCATTTATAATGGCTGTTTAACAATAATAGAAGCCACCAGTCCATCAGAAGAAAATAACTCGGTTAAGCGGGACTCTACTGCAGTACAAAACATATTTCAATTTTAAGACTTAAAGCACACGTTTTATTTTATGTAAAATGACGTCATTCGCATCCGCTTAAGAATTCCACATTTACACTGCAAATAGAAGCGTCTTAAATTCAGATACATATGTGACTGAAAAAGTACTTCAGACACTTAAGTGTCTGAATATGAAATTTCAGACATCACAGATGTCTGGCTTTAAGACACATAAGTGTCTTACTGGGATTATGGTATGGATGAACCGAAAGAAATGTCTGAATAATGATGAACCGTCTGACATTAAGACACTTAGAAATTCAGACACTTAAGTGTCTGAATGCAATACAATTGTATCATATGTATGATGGCTGTATATACAATTGCATTGCAATATATATGCCAGGATAATCAAGAAACGTTTTCGAATGGATGACAGATGTTTAAAATACTTTTCCATGCACTACATTTGGTGTTATTGTATAAAACAACCAACACGATTAGACCATAGGACGTCTGTCAAAATTATAAAAGTCCGTTTATTAAGTTTTGGAAATAAGGTGTTTTTAGTGCAATAGTTAATTAACGAATTGTTTTTCACAAAATACAAAGTTTTCCAAATAATTATATTAAAATAATCTACCAGCTACCATCCACCTCCACAAACACACAATTACCTAATAATGTCTTAGGATGGGTTTCGTCGAGCAGAAGCAATTTAAAATAGTGCGACCCTACCGTAGAGGGCTATTATAGTGTTTTTAATGTCTTGACGAAGGGAATCGCTGTACAGAAGTAATCCCTGGACTTTTTTAAATGTAAAACAAAAATTTGAAATATAAAAATTGCTTAAAAGTGTGATGACAAAATTTTTATTTAAGAGGCACTTCAATCAAGTGAAAAGATTCGTTTGCTAATGGAAGAAATTTATAAAGATACCTCGGTTGCATTTCGCTATTTTTAAATGACCATTTTTTGCAATGGATAGCTGAGTTCGATCTGTTCAAAGGCGGATTTTTACATTTACGATTTTGATTTTACATTTTTTTTTATGAGGATGCTTTTAGTTTCGAAACCGGTTCCGAAAATGAAAGTGTCCTCATTAAAATTATATGCAATCAAAATCGAAAAAGTAAAAAAACGGCCGTTATACAGATCGATCTCAGCTATCCAATGAAAAAAAAAAAAAAAAAAAAAAAGAAGAAAGAAATTGAAATGCAACCAAGATATCTTTATAAATTTCTTCCGTAGGATTAGCATTAGCGAACGAGTCTTTTCACTTGACTGAAGTATCACCCTATTGCCTTCGCCTAAAAGCATCATAATTGTAATAATTATATCTTATAATGGATAATTGTAACGGATTAAACAAAATATTAAAGGAGGAGTAATTTTTTAAAAATCTGTTTGTATTCGTGCGCCATTTCACTTCCTGTGATAAAAATCTAATGATTGGAACTCCCTTCCCTTTGTATTTCAATCCTGTCGAGTCCGAGCTCAAAGTCAATGATTACGTCACTAACGGAAAGCGGAAAAAATTGCTGACAGGGGTGATCTTTCCTGTGAATTATCTTTTGTGAAGACACATTAAGCCTGTTACCTCGTTAATATTTTAAATGAAGATATTTTCAACGAGTATTTGTGGAATGGTCTCCAGATTTTTTTAGTTTAAAATACATATTTTTATTACAATGGATTGTATGGATTTGGAAACTCATACTCATACACATTCTTATTTCAGCAAGTCTAGTTATTTCTTGGCGTGTGTTTAAAATACGGTATATGAAAAAGAATAATTGATTACTATTCGAGAAATTGCTGCGGGTTTTAGAAACTCGCTTTAGTAATATTTTTTCATTATATCTGATATTCATTAGCGCATTTGGTAGAAGAATGCAGTGCCAAGAATATTTAAAAAATACATACAACATTTTTCAAAAATAGCGCTGTACCGGTACTTTCCGAAATACTTTATTCATAATAATGGATTACACTGAAAGGTAAGAAAGAATGCATTTGTTTGATTATGTGAACTCAATATCATTTACGTTATTTTTTTAGAATAATTTGCATATATAAGTTTTTTTTTTTTATATCCAATAAATATTTTTCATTTTAAAAGGCTCGTGTGTTCATTTTGTGTATTTTCAATAAATCATGACTTTCAATGTAATGAATTTGTTTAATATTTTTTAGACTTCCGTTTTGAAATAAATATTTTATAGTCTCGAAGTAATTTTTCCTGCTTGTTATATATATATATATATTTAATGATTGATAAATAGCTCGATCGAATTGCAATTTTCATTTAACCTATATAAACAAAGCTCATATATAAATAAAATGAATCATTCTAATGATATTTCATTATTAAGTTTTTTCTTTACAGTTTCCAGTTACTTTATATTTATGATATAATTTTACGTATTAATTTTTATTTTTTGCAACATCATGATAAGAGTATCATTTAATTCTCTTACAGAGTATATTTTCGAAATAAATGTTTTAATATTATCAAATTTGAAATTTATGTATGGTAAATCTTTTGAAAATGCACAAGCTTTATATGACGGATATAGAACATGAAAAAAAAATCGTGGAAGCACCAGAGTGAAGTTATTGTGAATATCTGGATATTTTATTTTAAAAAATTCAGTTTTTCCGATGGTAAATAAATCCTACTTATATAGTATTTATTTCTTTTTAAATAATCCTTCTGAAAACTTGTTTCAAAAATCCAAAATCTGCTTTGATTTTCTATGTTCCATATCAATAACATATTTAATTTTCAAGACACTGAGACATCCTGAAAATATACTTTAAACAAGGAATAAAAATCGTTGTAATTAATCTAAACTGTGCTCAATATTATTTCAAGAAATCAAGCTGCATAAAATCCTATTAAAAAAGTGCTGCTATTTAATATTTTGAGAAGGTGATAATGGTTGAAGTTATAAATATTTTTATAATTATGTTCGATCTGAGTATATATTTTTATACTACTGTTAGGCATGTTTTCTCTCTTCTTAATTTATTTCTGTATTAATTACCATATATTTTTCGAAATTTTAAACACCCCCCCCCCTCTTCCCTATGTTTTTAAAAATTTGTTAAAATAATATTCTTTAATTTTCGATCTAATATGATTATGCCAGAACCTCTTGTTTAATTGTTGTGTGTTTTCCTCCTACCATTGAGTTTAGAATCCTGTAGGACTTTCTAGGTGGTGTTGTCTGAGTCTTATCAGTATTTTTCATTTTTACAATTGGGTTGGAAATGTGTATTAGTAATTAAAGTCAAAAGAAATGAATGTAGTTAATTACTATTTAGCGTATAGTCATATACAGGATTCAGGGTATTGGTAACTCAGTGTTTAAGGAGAAAATCCCACAACACTATCATTTGTTTTTATAAGTTATTTTTATCGTTATGTTAACAGAAAAGAAAATATGTTTTTGACTTCTTTCTCAAGTCACTTTTTATGTATTTAATGGAGAGAGAGAAGAGTGATCCATGAAAAAAAAATAATTATAATAATCTGATTTGGGGGAAACAAAAATCGGATTTTTAGGAATATTTTGTATATGATAATGTAGCATATTTTTATAATTATGTTCGATCTGAGTATATATTTTTATACTATTGTTAGGCATGTTTTCTCTCTTATTAATTTATTTCTGTATTAATTACCATGTATTTTTCGAAATTTTAAACACGCCCCCCCCCTTCCATATGTTTTTTAAAAATTTGTTAAAACAATATTCTTTAATTTTCGATCTAATATGATTATACCAGAACCTCTTATTTAATTGTTGTGTGTTTTCCTCCTACCATTGAGTTTAGAATCCTGTAGGACTTTCTAGGTGGTGTTGTCTGAGTCTTGTCAGTATTTTTCATTTTTACAATTGGGTTGGAAATGTGTATTAGTAATTAAAGTCAAAAGAAATGAATGTAGTTAATTACTATTCATATAGTAATAGCATTTATATTGTAGTAAGTATATTATAGTATTTATATTGTAGTTAATTACTATATACTGGAGTACCCTAAAATCAGAGGGCAGAGAAGAATCCCAATTTACCCACGTTGCAACCAGCTCTGCTTTATGGTAACAAATTATTCCATTTATAAAAAAATGATTCAATGTGGTCAAACATGGCTGCGTATATGGCTTAGAAAAAAAAATGGTCAAAGATGGCTTCATATTTATGCACCCCCCCCCCCCCAAAAAAAAAGGCTCAAAGATGGCTGCAATTAAGACATTTGAAATGTCTGAAATTCAGACGTAAGAAGTGTCTGAAAAATTTAAGACGTTTTAAAATGTCTGAAATTTGAACACTCTTGTTTCAGACACTTAAGTGTCTGAAATTCAGGCGCAAGAAGTGTCTGAAAAATTTAAGACATTTTAAAACGTCTGAAAATTGAACACTGCGTTTCAGACACTTAAATGTCTGAATTTCAGACATTTCAGTTTACAGTGTACGATTTACTCTTAAACATCTACAGAAAAGCATGCATAGCACATCACTATCGTGAAATAATGCATAAATGCAGCAAAAAGATGCCGTCATTCAAGAAAATCAAAAAAAAAGAAAAAAAAAAGAAAAAGATACGCTATCTAATGATTCATAGGTACTCAAAATTAAATATAGTTTATTATAGCTCCATTGTTTTAACAGAAATCATTCGTTTATATTTTTTCAAAATAGCACGTATTTTAATTAAATTTTCTTTCAGTTGTTATGAGAAAATGGCAACAAAAACATATAATTACTGTTTTCGAACTATTTTTCCTTTACTTTCTACAGAAATGGAGTGCTTCCTTGCCAATATTAAGCAAATCGCCCCAAAAACTACAAAATTTAATATTTCAAAAATAAATGGAGATACAGTTTTCAAACAAAACGCATTTAAAGGAACTTTTTTTTCCCAATAAGACGGTATAAAAATCGAAAATTTGCGATGCTCAGAAATTTAAAAAATTGCTGTAGATTATTTAATCGTACTGCTTTGTTTTACGGCTGGCTTCTGTAAGGTAACGTTATTTTTTGGAATACACAAAATAAGCTGGGAAAAAGAAATAGCATACCGTACCGGGGGCTAATAACCTGTTCCGAAAACCCCACGATTCCTAAGAGCGTTCCATATCTTTAGAAATCTTAGAAATGAATATGTTTATAAGGAAAAATATTTAGGTACACTGATGTACGGAAACGTTTCGGAGTACGAGGGTTCTTCAATAAGTTTTACTTCACGTTTGTAACTACTTTATTAAAAGAACAAAATTGAATATTTTACATTGACAAGTATCATTGAAATATCCTTCATCTCATGAAGCTTTTATATTGTAGGTGGGACTACAACGTGTAAAAATATTTTGGTACACTGATTTACGGAAACGTTTCGGGGTAGGAGGGTTCTTCAATAAGTTTTACTTCACGTTTGTAACGACTTTATTAAAAGAACAAATAAGATATTTTACATTGACAAGTAACATTGAAACATCCTTCATCTCACGAAGCTTTTATTTTGTAAGTGGGACTACAACGTGTAAAAATAGTTTGGTACACTGATTTACGGAAACGTTTCGGAGTAGGAGGGTTCTTCAATAAGTTTTACTTCACGTTTGTAACTACTTTATTAAAAAAACAAAATTGAATATTTTAATTTGACAGGTGACATTGGAATATCCTTCATCTCATGAAGCTTTCATTTTGTAGGTGGGACTACAACGCGTAAACAGTGAATGTCGGACTATACGGAAGTGCGCTTAAAACAGCGTGCAGTTATTGAATTCCTGCAGCAGAAGGTTTTGCACCAATTGATACATACAGGTTGTATATGGTGAAGCATATGTAGACAGAAACCCTGTCAGGAGATGGGAACTTGAAAGCCCCGCTGTGGACGGCTGAAAACCGTAGACAGTGCAGGGCACAGAGAACATATCAATGAACTGATTCGTGATTATCGGTCCATAAAAGTAAAGAAATAACAATTAAAAATATTATACAAAAAATAAGATTTTATAAAGAAAAATTTGAAGAATACGACAGCAATCAAATAAGTCTAAGACAGTAAGTTTAACATTAACCCCTTAACGGTCACTTAATATTTGGAAAAAACATAAAAAAAGTACCTATTTTTTTATTATAGAAATTGAATAACTGTAAGATTTCTATATAAAATATGCAATTAGTTTTTTAGTTTTTTTTTTTTTTTTTTTTTTTTTTTTTTTTTTTTTTTTAAGGAGAAAAAAAAAAGATGTTAGAGAATAAATTCACATTTGTGGAAAAGCCATTATGCGAGAATGCTGTGTTTTAATGTTTCTTTTACACCATGCAAATTAATGCAAATAAGACCTTTATTTTTCACATCTTGGATCTTTATTTATCATCATCAAACAATTTTTTACAAATAATATTTGAAATAATATAATATACATTAAATTTTGATTATTACAATTTTTTTTTAGTGTGATATATTTCGAAACATGCAATACAAAGTCTAACATCACAATCAACGCCAAAAACCAAACCCAAACACTAATATTCAAAGACTTCACACGAAAATGCCAGTTAAATTTTTCTAGTTTCAGAAGTTTTTACCAGCCATAAATCTACAGCCCGGAAATATGACGGGTACGAGAAATAACGAACGACACCTCAGACCGTGATATTGACGGGAGCGATAATTAAGGGGTTAAGCAGAGAATCCTACCACTGTCAGGAATTCGATCACAGCTCGCTGCTTTAACCACACTTCCATATAGCTCGACATTCCGCATTTCGCTGAATGTCGTCATAAAACATCATGAGATGAAGGACATCTGACAGTTACTATTCAATGCAAAATAGTTCATTTTGTACACTGTTAAAATTTTTGCAGCATTCTGGCAGGTCATTCGACCGTTTTTTGAAAAAACGGTTTCATAACCATAATTTAATCATATTCTGACTATAAAATGGCCAATAATATGGTCAGAATGGTGTTAAAATTACGGTTGTGTAACCGTTTTCGGAAAAACGGGCAAATGACCTGCCAGAATGCTGCAAATTTTTAACAGTGTACTGTTAATAAAGTAGTTACACTGTTAAAATTTTTGCAGCATTCTGGCAGGTCATTCGACCGTTTTTTGAAAAAACGGTTTCATAACCATAATTTAACTATATTCTGACCATAAAATGGCCAATAATATGGTCAGAATAGTGTTAAAATTATGGTTGTGTAACCTTTTTCGGAAAAAAACGGTCAAATGACCTGCCAGAATGCTGCAAATTTTTAACAGTGTAGAGACATGGAGGCAAAATATATTGAACAACCCTCGTAGTTTTATAGCGTATTAATCCAATTTCTCAAACTGCAATATCCGTTTTGTAAATGTTACTAATTTTCAATTATACATTTTCCACTGCGAAATTAATTGATATATGAAAATGTAACAAAATAATATTAATTTTCATGTAAATGTTAATGCTGTTAATTTATCGCGTTTGTTTGTAAAACATGTTTCTTGAACATGAAAAATTTTACTTGAGAATTGATAGCATCCGAAACACCTATATTTCGGATTCAGAAAACAATACACTATTAAGGCTATTATAGGAAATGTTTCAGAAAATCAGTGGCAGAGAAAGAATTATTTAATGCTTTTTTACAAATGTCAAATAATCTGTTTCACGATGTTCTAAAGATATAGAAAGATTACTTGAATTCTGGATTCGTAGGGGGCAAGAGAATTTTCCAGGAGAAATGTTATTATTATTTTTTTTAGAGAAAAATAAGTCGAGGTTAAACACTCGAAATTTTGCCTGATTTAAAGAGAGATTTTCCATAACAAGTTACTGGTACTGAAGAATAAAATTTTAGAAGATATTGTTAATTCTGATTTAGCTATTCCTCTACTCACACGGACGGACGGATAGACATTTTGTATAAACAAGTTTTTCTGTGACCCCTAAAAGGTGTAAATCCGTTGAAAACTGGAAGTGTAAAAAATATCGATTACAACACTTTCTTCTTTAAAAAGAAGAAAGTAATAAAATAAAGTTTAAAATGCATCGTTCATGAAAAGTCTTCCTGGACGTGACAAAAATGTGTTTTGGGAATTTATGTCAAAAAAATCGAAAATTAAACAGAAAAATACATTTCTTTAAAAATGTCAATTTTTTTTTTCACTTAAAATTCTTTGAACATTGTTTTCTACGTCAAAGAATAGGAAAATGAAATTTTTCACTTTTGATAGAAGTAATTTCAGTTTTATGTAACTAGATTCATATATGTGTAAAACATTTTTTCTTTTTTTTTATTATTATAACAAGAATTCATTGTATTCACATCTTGTAAACGTTCAGTGTTTAAAACTTATTTCTTTGGAAAGGCATGCTCTGCTGTTCATGTTTCATTGCGTATACTAGTTTATCTTGAGTAAAATAAAAGCAAAAGGATTTTGAAATTTTGCAACATGAGAAAAAAATCTGTTTAGCACAAAAGTGCTGTACATTTTGATTAATCTTTCGTAATCAGGTTCATAAGAAAATGGTATACTTGAATAAATGTTATTTGACGCAAGCTTGTTTTTAATAAAAATCTTTAATGGTACCCACTTATTTTCTTTTTATAGATATCACAATTCCAAAACAGTTTTGATCAATTGATTAAACGATTTTGATTAATCTTTTGTAAACAGGTTCATAACCAAATGGCGTACAGGAGTAAAGCTCGTTTTTATTTAAAGTCATCAATGGTATACATTTTCACATTTTTTTTAATATGACGATTTAAAAGACAACCTTGAGATTAAGTATACAAGTCGGATTAATTAGGCAAGTAGTAATCAGATTCAACTGAAACAAAAAATTTTGGCAGCAGTCCAAACGTCGACTACACATTTCTGAAAAAAAAGCAGAAAAGCAAGTACAGAAATAAATATGACTTTGTAAATGAGAGAATTATTTGGAATAACGGAGGGACGGCTAAACTGGCCAGTGAGGGCAAAGTGAGCATTTGAGTTTTTTTCCGCTGTATAGTTTCAACGCCACTCAGTAAGTAGGCGAAACAGTCGTCAAAGATGCGGATAGTATTACTATTATTTTAACACTATCAAACTGATTGGTAAAGTTATCATACGAATTAAATATTTCCAACTGAGCGAAAAAATGCCCATGCCGGGAATCGAAAACAAATCCTTGGTTTACAGGGGCGATGCTATACAGTTTAAGCTAACTGAGCTGGCAACCGGCGAGCATATTTCGCTCAGATAAACTTATTCGTAATAACATGCTATGTCATGTAGCCAGCTCTGCAGAATAACCCGCAGGTAAAGGAACTCCATATAAACGATGGGTAAGTAAATATACGATTATTTTAACACGATCAAACTGATTGGTAAAGTTATCATACGAATTAAATATTTCCAACTGAGCAAAAAAATGCCTGTGCCAGGAATCGAAATCAGATCCATGACTTACAGGGCCGATGTTCTACCGTTTAAGCTAACTGAGCTGACAACCGGCAAGCATATTTCGCTCAGAGAACTTTATCACTTTATAGCCAAGGATCGGGGTTCGATTCCCGGCCTGGGCATTTTTTTGCCCAGTTAGAAATATTAAATTCGGCTGATAGCCTTATTTGAGGTTTTGAACCGGCAGGCTATATTTTCTATTTTTGAACTCATTTTATTGTTTTTTTTTTTCTCTCATTTTTAATGTTAAGCAAGTTGTGCAATTTCTGGACTGTAGCTACATAATAAATATTGTTGTCATTATTTGCTCTTATTCTTTTTATTCAGCGTGAAATAAACTTTTAAATGATTTGTGTTTGTAAAACATTAAGCCATGCAGATTAGATCATTCATCCCAGTTTTTGCACTGGCGTCATTCCGGCAAAGTGGTCACTAAGATATCGGGTTAAAATTACTAGACGACTACTTTGCATAGAAACGATTTTTTATTCATTGTTCTTAAAAAAATACTAATCAAAAGTATTTTCTTTTAAAGGAAGAAGCCAGTAATACCTTCTGCAGAGAAAGGGTTACTCCTCCCGACATTTACTTTCTGCAAATCTGTTGCGGCCACTTGTATGACTCCATTTCTCATATTGATACTCATTAGTGCTTACTTTATCTTGTAATGATTTAATACTTGAAATATTACAAAACATAATACCTATACTTAATGTGCATTGCTTTAGCTTGTGTTGATTAAATATACAACCTGAATCACTAAAGTTTTTTCGTTTAACTATGCTGACCATTTTACGCAGACTAGGCGGCCAAAGTGAATTTTTTTTTAATTGTTCTTTTAAAGTAATGTATACATTTTCAAATAATAAAAAAAAGTAAAATAGCAATTGAAATTAAAGTTTTATTTCTATTGGTATTTCTTTCCAGAATTTTACGGAATAAAAAGACATCATAAATATTTATCAAACCTTAGAGTGGTCACTTTGCACTTCCTTCCCCTACATGTCCTTTATCCTAAATGTTTAAAAACGTTAAACTTTGTACATGTTTAAAAAAGTTAACTTCGGCCATTGCAATATTTAAAAATATATATATTTACAAAGTTCTGGCATTAAAAATCAACCAGTCTTTGTATAACATATTAATATATTAACGACAAATTAAATTAATATATTAAGTAAAATTATAAAAATCAAAAACGATATATTTGAAATGTCGTATATATCCTTAAAAGCAAACAATAATCCTTATATCGGTCATATTTTGACAAAAATTTCTGCTATCAAAAATGTTTCGAATGAAATGCCATTTTTGATAAAATATGGGCTTTACATTTAGAATATTTGCAATGATGCGAATGTATTAAAGAAATAGTGTTTTAACTTGGAATTATCAGCAAATATTTAGCAGTATTTAAAAAGTATTAGCTTTAAATAGGGAATATTTCAATGAAATTGTAAAGTAATACTTGACAATTCTAGAAAAGTGTAAGCATCCAATGTTACGAAAAACTTTTCATATTAATATCGTCAATATTGGCCAATATATAACCAGCATGGGCTAAAATACAGCCAAAGAAGCAATATCGTCTAAACAATTATTAATCTAATAGCTTAGTATATAAAATCAAAAATAAAAACTGCTAACAAAGCACAAGAAGCAATTGAAAAGCTGCAATTCTGTAGGATCTGTTACTCTGCAATAGGAAAGAAATCTGCAGTTACCGCAATCGGACATTAAAATTTCTGCCACAGCTCTCTGAAAAATATGCATTTGATATAATTCACATGAATTCTAAGTGTCAAATTAATTATACATATCGCACAAAAAATTTAAATGTATGAAAATCACAGAAATATTCTTGGAATAGTTAAGCAATCTCAGGACTCTTAAAGCTTCAAAATTTTAATTTTTTCAGATGTTAAACTCCTATCTTTTCGGAACATTTTGATCAAATTGTTTCCTTCAAATTCCCATTAGAACAGAAGTGGTGATTTTTAGAATTATACCCGCTCCATAGCTGAATTGGCGTTTCCGAAAATTGGAAGTCATTTTTTTCCAAATGAAGTTTTTGGGCATAACGCGCAGGATATCTTAAAAAGTTCTGAATATTTTCTCATGAAATTTTCAAAACATATGTTTCGTGTTAATCTGTACATCATCCCTGACCTAAAATTTCCTTTTTATTGTTTAAAAAAAATCTAGGTGATTATACTAGATTAATTTTAACACAATTATTTTAATTGGTAAATAAATCATATTAGATGTAAATTTCCAACTAGGCGAAAAATGTCCGGACCAGGATTCAAACCAGGGATCTCCTGGGTGAAGCCGCCAGTGTTCTTCCATCTGAGCTATCCCGGACGAATCTGGTGGAACTTTTTCACCCAGCTAACCTTAATGATTATAGTATCTGGTCTGAAACCTGGTTCAGCTCAACAGAATAAATCACAGGTAATGGAACTCCAGAAATCGCTGGATACGAAATTACACTAGATTAATTTTAACACAATTATTTTAATTGGTAAATAAATCATATTGGATGTAAATTTCCAACTGGGCGAAAAATGTCCGTACCAGGATTCGAACCAGGAATCTCCTGGGTGAAGCCGCCAGTGCTCTTCCATCTGAGCCTGAGCTATCCCGGACGAATCTGGTGGAACTTTTTCACCCAGCTAACCTTAATGATTATAGCATCTACTCTGAAACCTGGTTCAGCTGAACAGAAGAAATCACAGGTAATGGAACTCCAGAAATCGCTGGATACGAAATTACACTAGATTAATTTTAACACAATTATTTTAATTGGTAAATAAATCATATTGGATGTAAATTTCCAACTGGGCGAAAAATGTCCGTACCAGGATTCGAACCAGGAATCTCCTGGCTGAAGCCGCCAGTGCTCTTCCATGATTATATAAGTGATGAATAGGTGATTATACTGTTGAAATAAAAAAAAATTGTATTATTTAAATACAACTCTGTATTAAAAATATAAAAATCCTTTAAATAAAAATGTATTTAGGTTCATGTTAATTACTAGAATCTGAAGTATAAATAGGCATTGCCATTTTCATTCTAGTTGTAATACTTATTTTGTAATCCTGCCCGTAAGCTGTAATAACAATTTTCTGCTCGTCATATGTCTCACAGTTTGGAGCCCCCTGTAAATGCTAATTCCGCATCTTACAATTTTTAATATACATGAAATAAAAGAACATACTTAAATCTTTCATGTCCTCAAAAATTGTGTTTTAAAATCATATACATTTTAAGATATTAAATGTTGAATATGGTCTATTTTTTCATTATTTTTATTTTTAAAAGTCCTGAGAACCCCCTTAATACAAAAACCATAGAAAATTATCATGATCTAAAAATATTTATTGCAGGAAAGGGGAAAACATTGAAACTTATTTAAATAGTTGAAAAATTAAAATTCACATCTGAGTAATTGCTTAACTTCTTGACCTAACTACTGCCAGTCCGTTTCTGAAAATAAAGGATAGCCTACAGTCGAAATATGAAATCACATTTAGTTATTAGTATTTTTAAAAAATCTGACTACTTCAATACGTAGATAACACATTAAGTTTATATTTTAATATAAATTTCATGATATATAACTCCCAATGAAACAAATGCACGTGACGTCAGACGCCAGAGCAAGCGGTATGTTGATCTGTTATTTGATCTGTATGCTGTCTGACACTTTATCTTAGAGTTAGAATCTGTTAATATTAGCATGTTTCATTTATTTGTTATTTCTTTCTTTCTTTTCTTTTTTTTTTTTTTTTTTTACTTTAAAGAAAATATATTTCCAGATTTACTAGTTTATGATGTCATGCAGTAAATTGAAAAAAATTACGGTTAGTCATAGAAAATCATATTTAATTATTATTATTATTTAAGAATTCAAAGAAGAGCTTTTTTAATACGTTATTTTTGCATCTTGTTAAGAAACAAGAAACGTTTAATTTGAAGTATCCCCAAGGATCTTATTTTTCATAATGATATTTTGAATTTAGACTTAATAAAAGAGAAATGGGGAGGGAAAAAATAACAATATTAACAATTACTTTCCAATAGCTTTAGCTAAATCTTACTTAGATCTTGTACTATACTTATTGAATTAAATTAATGAATTAATTTATAGGATTTTTTAAAAGTTGTAAATGCAAAATTTGGATTTACCCTATCAACATCCATTTATTTTATTTATTTTTTTTTCTTCCTGTTCATGTTATTAATTAAATTTTTTATTTAAAAGTATTTCTTACAATTTAGATTTTTATTATATATAATTTTTATGTGTAAATTATTTAGTTTTATAGCATATTGCTATATTATATTATTATTGTTTTGAAATTATTTAAATTTTCCGTAAAGATTAATTGGGAATGGTAGTTTAATTTATTTTAATCATTCTATTAATATTTTTATTTAATATTTATATGAATAATGAAATATGATATGGTATTTTTATTTTAGGATTTGTTGATATATAGTTGGTATATTATGAATAAATTAAATTATAATAGCATAAAATTATGTCATTTTGTTCATATCAGTTATCAAGTTCACTAAATTTTAAATTGGATTCTGTCTGATGCTTAGAATCGAGTAATAATATCAATTTTTAACACATGGTGGAACTTACTGTTCGATATTTGCGATTTTGTAAACTTATAGTTTTGGTATTTTTTACTTTAGTTAAGAAATGTAAAAAGTGGTAATAGGTTATTTATTTATTATGTAATTATTTTCTATTTATATTATTTTAATTGCATTTTTCACGGTATTTCAAAATAGATTTGTTGCGGACCCGGCAGTACCGTCACGTGTCGTCATAGTCATTACACAAGCCTTATAGGATAAAATCCTTTTATTGAAACTAAAATAGGGTGAGTGGCCTGATGAAGCAGATTCAATTTTTTTCTAAACAGTCATGCACACCAGCTAGCCTGAAATGCCGCCCCTGGCAGCCGACATATTTTATTCACATCAACAGGGCAAACTCACTAAGCTTGACTTAAAAATAGTTCTTACCCAACGGCACTCACCCTCTTTGACTTCAAAACTCGCTAGGTGGATTCGTCCCTCTAGTCTAAACCGTCTCCAAGGAACTGACTTCACTCATCCGGACTTCGCCTTTTATACTATTGCAGACTGAGCCAAATGCCCTAAAAATTTGCATAAGCACTCGCGGACGCAGCTAACTGTAGACCCCAGGGACAACAATCATACTTCGGAAAAATAAAGTACAGATGTCGCTCTTCACGCTACAAATGTTAAAACATTGGCGTCACGTTCTCATTCAAATAAAGTGCCTCTATAACGGAGTAACGATACCTTACAGATTAACTGTATACATTGGGTTTTAAAATCTGTGTTAATTTAACTGTAAAAATAACCTTAAACTTATCGTGTTTTGGATACCATGTGCTGTTGTACATTTGGATAAAATAACTGAGTTTTTATTAGGTATTTTGTGTAATATTACTATTTTTCCTTGCTATATAATAATTATTTAAAAGGTTGTATTGCTTTTTCCATATCATAACATTTAATGTTATTCTGGTTTCAGTTTGAAACTATTCTTTTGGTTATATTAGTCGTTAGAGCACAGGAGAAAAACTTTTTTCAGCTTTTAGCTTTTTTCTCACAGAAAATGACTGATGATTTTGCTTATATAATTGAATTCTGTACTCTTGATAACGTAATTCAATACATAAGGTTTTCAATTATTTTTTATCGAAATCCATATTCTTCTTTTTTTCTTTATTATTAATTCTTGTTATATAGTACATGGGATTCTATTTTATACATAGTAGCTTGTTTATTATGTTTTCGGTATCCGTTCATAGTCTTTGGGACACTGTATTGTTGTAAATTCATTCATACTATCACAATTATTGATGTTAGTCAGTAATGTTTAATTAATGGTTATATATATATATGTAAGCTCAAAAAAGGTTAAAAATTTGTTGGTTATTCTTATTTTAATTATGGTGCAGGATTCTGGATCTGACGAATGCATTTAATACATAAAGTTCTATATATATATAACCTTATTACTATTTTTTTAAGTCCAAATGCAAGGGTATATATATATGTATGTATATATATATATATATATACATATATATATATATATATATATATATATATATATATATATATATATATATTTGCTTTTATGCAACGCACTCCTAAATAGATATTTATCAAAAAACAAGTTAAATAAATGTTGCTTTTCGGTTTTTGTTGTTTTTTACATTAAAAATAATTTATTTTCTCTACTAAATTATTAAAAACTTATGAATGGCTATGAAATTTCTTTTGCATAAGTTTTTCTATTTTATTTATAAAAATCATTTGCATATTTAAGTAAGATTTAGCAAATAAATTTTATTGGAAAGTAATTGATAGCTAAAATTATTAGAAAGTAATTGTTAACATTATTTTTCTCTCTCTCCCTTTCTCTTTTATTAAATCTAAATTCAAAATATTATTATGAAAAATAAGATCCTAGAGGCTCTTCGAATGAAACTTTTCTTGTTTCTTAGAATATGCAAAAATAATGAATTAAAAAAAAAAAAGCTCTTCTTTGAATTCTTAAATAATAATAATTCTTAAATACGATTGTTCTATGAGTAGCCATAAATTTTTCAATTTACTATATGACATCATAAACTAGTAAATCTGGAAATAAATTTTCTTTAAAATAAAATAAATAAAACATGCTAATATTAACATATGCTAGTCCTAAGTCAAGATACACACATATACTTAAGTACAACTTCAGTCTTGAAGCATATAAATTAAATATCTGGCATTAAAATATATCCCATCCCCCACTTCTCTCTTTTTACTTTTCTTTACTTTAAAGAAATTTTATTCCAAATTTACTAGCTTATGATGTCATATCATTAAATTAAAATTTTATTGATAGTCACAGAAAGAACATATTATAGTAATTTTTATTATTATTATTATTTTAAAAATACAATGAAGAATGTTTTTAATACTTTGCTAAGGAGAAAATAGAAATGTAATATTAATTTAAAGAACCCTTCAAGAAGTAAAATTTTAGAGGATTAGCCAGTAGACAGCGCTCGTTTCTAGTATGGGAGGAACCTTCAGTTTGTTTATCCTGGAGCGCTGTGCGATTTAGCGCCGACCGTTATTCTAGCCACTATATCGCCAGAATGCCAATATGCGCAGGGGCAAACAATAACAGCAGAAGACTTTTAGCCTCGACCCAGGTTGAGTGCTTAAATTTTAACCCACATTTTGCAAATTTAGAGAATGTTCTCGCATACAGAATATCATTTTGATTTATATTACAATATATTAAGCAATTTTTTACGGTATTTTTAAGAAACAAACATTAAAAACTCACACTCCATACACTGCTATGCTAATGTTCAACAGTAAATACTGCCAGGAGACGATTTTAAACCTCGAACTCAGGTCGATTGCATAAGGCTAATGTCAGACGAGCAGTTTTTGGCACGCTTTTGTTTCAACATAAAAAAGAAACACCTTCGCTAACAAGTGTTTCTTTTTCATGTTAAAACAAAAATCGCGCAAATAGTCGTTCGACTGACATTATCCTTATGTCCATCAAAGGGCTATTTGCATCTTTTTTGTTGCAATTGGACCATTAGAATGTGTAAAATGCTTGAACTGTTTTGACTGATTTGTCCATATTATTAACTTTATGTTAAAAGTAAGATTCTGACATGAATGAAATGTTAGGAATAAAGGGAAGTAACATTTCTAAAATATTAAAAAGCCAATCATTTGCTAGGAATCTCAAAGTTTTTCACCACCAAAAATAAAATGCCAAATAGTTAACGACAATGGTAAAAAGGTTTTTCGAAATATTTATATTCTCGATAAAACTTGCATAAAAGCTTGAATAAAACCTATATATCTCATAGTAGGTATTTCTAAAGCAGGTTTTTTGGAAAAGGATGAGAGAATTTTCGTTCAAATGCATCAAATTTATGATAAATCATGTTTAATTTTGTATAAAATTCAACATAACGTTACAACATCACATTAAACGTTGTGTAGTCTAATGTGAAACTGTTGAAATGTTTCACAAGATTTCTTTTTGCGTCACAGAATTATTGATTATTTAAGAATACAAAAATAAATTTTCACAAAAGCATTAATGAAATTTAAGACTGCCAAAAACGGGGAAATATAATATGACATATGTAAATTACTCCTTCTTTTTAAAAGGAATTATTTCTAAATACATTAGATAGTCACTTTTAGGGTTCCGTACTTAAAAAGTAAAAAAAAAAAAAAAAAACTATTATAAGATCATTCATGTTTCTGTCTGTCTGTCTAACACAGCCATTTTACTCGTAAACTATTGAATGTGGAAAGTTCAAATTGGGGGAAGTAATAAAGAATATTGACCCACATATTTTCAGACTATTAAACATTCATAAATATATTTAATGATACATTAGTGCTGGGGAGAAATAATACACTTGTATATTTAAAATTTAATAGTCTTTTTAAGTTGTAAACTAATATATGACTGTAATATTCATTATTTTCTTACAGCAAGAGCTACTGAAGTTGGTAAGGAAGAACAAAGAGACTATTCATAGACATTATGTAGGTTACATAGAAAAGCAGTGCGATGATAGATGGTTAGTTTGCTTTGCTCGTCATGTAGAAGGAAAAAAGTTTAAATGGCCTGAAAGGGAAGATGTTTCTATAATTGACGAAAGACAAATTAAAAAAAAAAAAACGTTAAATCCACCCGATTTTACTTACGAAAATGATAGAGTTATTATTTTTCTTTTAACCCTTTCAGGGTTGGTGGTATGTTTATGAAACCAATTAATTTTAATTTACCAAACGCCACATTGGCACCAGCATTTTGGCGAAATATTTTCCATTAAATATGAAAGTGAAATATAGCCCTTTTCTTATTTCAAATTAAATTTGTTGGTAAATTCCGGTGCCATTCATATATTCAATACTTTAGCATTGAAAATTATTTGCCCTGAAAGGTTTAAAAATTCTTAAATGTGCTAAATTTATGTTAAATTATTTGCAAATCAGCAATGTTCACTTTATTTTTTCCTGCAGTAAATTTCTAGGGGTTTTTTTTTTTCATTATTTATTTTCTAAAAAGTGTGTTAATAGAATTGTTTAAATAATAGCATTTGTTTAAATAGTTTTGTAAAAAACATTTCTGAAACAAAAATATGTCAATGTTATTTCTTTTTAAATTTTACTTAAATATTTCAAGATTTATCATAAAAAAATGTATGACACATAAATTGAATTCTCTGCATTTTTTGTTTTCAATTTACATGTATGAAATCGCCTTTATTTGTGTATCAATCCTCCCCAGCAATGGGGAGATTTGATACAGTAGTAACCATTCACAATAATTGGGATATATTTTTTGAATGATTATATTTTAAATTCACAATATTTTTAATAAATGAATAAAAGGTCACTTTATAAGAAAACATGAAAAATTTGTTTAAGAATAGGTTTCTAAGGGTTGTAAAAAATTAGTAAAAAAAAAGTGTATCATACCTCTTTTATATTTTCATATAAAAGAGGTTTTATATTTTTAGACTTTTATATTTTTGACTTTGAGACTTTTATATTTTTATATTTTCAAAGATATCGTCGAGAATGTAGTACAAAAATATGATCCCTCCATCTAATTCGGAATCTACTGAAACTAAAATTATGAAACAATTAGAGGAAGTAGACGTTAATTTAAACCTTAAAGGAAAAATATAGCGATTACCCTAGGCCACATAGTTTTTGAAAAAATCGCATTTTTCCGTTACACACAAATTTCAATTTACGGGTATTCAGCAAACGTGTTGAGTAGCGCTGGAGATACCTAACGTAGCAGAAGTATAAAAGCATTGTTGATAATGATTTTCGAAAAACATAGTCAGTGATTAGCCGAGATATTAACCCTAAAAATATGGACGGTTTGGACATGAATAATGTCAGGGGCGGCGTACTGTCCGTACTATCGGCTTTTAAAGCCTAGTTAACAACTTTTAATGATGTATGAGGACCCCAGAAGTCAAGGGATACAAGTGACAAAATTTAGATTTCGAGTAAATTGAATTCAAATTTGAACATCGATAGTAATTGACTGAATTGAAATATGAAACTGTTGCTCATTTCATAGTGGTCTATGAACTCTTATTTCAATAACTGTTAAAAAAGGTGGAGTACAATTTCTTTTTTTATTCATAACTATGCAATATTTATAATCATTCGGCGCTTGTACCCTTTGGCTTCCAATCGGTACACAAGAAATGAAAATTTATGAAATCAAAAAATGAATTTATAAAAATTTTAAGATCAGTGTTGATAGAAACGAATGAAAGGACAAAATTTTGTTTTAATATAAATTTTTAAAATGAAAAATTATGAAAAAAAAGAATTGATGAAAGATTTAAGGACAATGTTAATACTAAATGAATGAAAAGTCAAAATTTTGTTCTAAGTTTTAAAATTTTATTATAAGTTTTGAAACATTAAAATTTTACAATTTTTCAGTCGTCAAAATGCACTTCTTTAACTTATAAGAAAGTAAATTCTAAAAATTAAAAAAAAATGACGCAAAACAGTTTAAAAATAAGGAACAATATTCTTCTAGCGATAACATGGGAAAAACACATCTAGATTATATCATCCTCATCAGTTTCATAATCACGATTAGTCTCATCAGCCTGATCGTCAGAAGCTTGCGGGGTTTCAGCTTGTCCTAGTGCCACTTGGTGAGGAAGATCTCGATAGAAAAAGTGGTACAATCGAGGTACAAACTGCAATAGTTCAATGAAATTTTTAAACTTAAGGTACTTGAGTTTCCATTTTTCTTGTACTATGGTAAGCTCATGCAGAATTATAGAGCATCTTCTGGCATGGCTGGACTTCACTTTTAGCTCGTGGAAAGGTTCTAATTCACAACCAGCAGTTCCTTTGTAGAATAATGTGAAGTTTTTTTTTTTTCGAAATGCAGTCACAGGATATTTCAGATTCCTTTCACTGACTGTATAAAGAATGACAAGTGACTCGATTAATAAAATCTTCACCTTTTAGCACATTTACAGTGAAGTTTTTGCTGGAATCATTTACAAGTTGAGCCCAGTGCTCTGGAACATAGAGATCCCTTTTATTCATCTACTTTCTGATTTCTATGAGCCCACAATCTTGGCCACATTCATTGTAGGAGCGTCCTGAAATCAAGAATTGCTGATCGACTATTTCTGTGTGTGTATTTTCTGTGATGTACAGCCAGAACTTCACAATCAAGTGGCTTTTATTCTGTCCTTCACAAGCTGTAATATGCCTGACTAGAGAGGGAAGATTCTTTATTAATTTCAAATGAAAGAATGCGATCACTTGGCAAACACGAAAAGTCTGGTCTTCATGCCACATGTACATGTGGGCAGTTCCACTTTCAAGGTTATGATGTTCAAGTTGTACGTCCAAAGTTCACGTATATAATAAGCATTAGATTTGGTTACATGTGGAGTTGGCATAATTTGTTGCAAGTCATATCGAGGCCTTTGAATCATCCTTTAAATTTTGGAATGCGTCTTTGGCTAATTTGGCAGCTTCTGCTTTGCTGAAGTGTAGTTCCTTTTGAGTTTCTGCTTGTTATTTTTTATCTGCTTTTCCATGGTCTGTTTTAAATTGTATCTTGTCACACATAACACATGTATCTGTCCCTGGTCGGTGAAAACTGAGTTTAAAATGGGTGTTAAAAATGTGTCTATAGAAACTTTCTTTGACCGGCTGTACGCGCTTTTCTTCTAGAAAAAGTGAACATAGAGTTTCTATATCTGCTTTAAATTGAGTTCTGGATCCAGATATTTATGTTTAGGGGTCTTTTCTCTAGCATAATGGCTTATGTATCGTGAAACTTGTTTCTGTGTTCTTTGATGACATCAATACGGTCTTGTGGAATTTTACTCGACGGTTCTTTTCTTCTTCTTTCATCGCGAGAAGGTGCGGCATAAGCTGTTTCTTCCTGTTTTTTTTACTATGTTTTTCCACCGTTTCTTACAGACATCTTCATCTTTTTGTGCTAATCGCCGTTTAAGGATGATTAAATTCGTGTGACGTTTTAAAAGTCATGAACTGGCCTTATATGTCGTTGGTCGCGGTTCAGCTATGTGGATGTAAACGGATACAAGTGCACTTATATCCCTTGGGCTCCACGCGTTTCACGGTTTCGGGAAAGAGATTAGGTAATTGACCCCTAGAACGCAGTTCAAAATTAAAAAATCACTTATATCTCTATACCTACAGACAAATAGACTTATTTCTAGATAGCCTGTGCACTTAATTCGATTTTTTCAATTTTGTCACTTATACCCCTGGACTTCAGGGGTCCTCATATATGTGTAATGCAATATCCACTAGAAGCATAAAAGCAATAAACGTCAAATTGTTATAATCAGACTAATTTAAGGGATCTCAGTTCACTTAAGATTGGAAAAAATGAAAAAAAAGATCATATTCAACATTTAATATCTTAAACTTTATATGATTTTAAAGCACAATTTTTAGTGGCATGAAAGATATAAGAATTTTCTTTCATTTTATGTATTTCAAAAATTCAAGATGCAGAATTAGTATTTATAGGAGGCTCGAAACTTCCAGACACTTGCCGAGCAGAAAATTGGTATAACAGCTTACGCGCAGGATTACAAAATATATATTGCAACTAGAATGAAAATTTTAATGCCTACTTATACTTCAGATTGTAATAATTACACTGAATCTACATAAATTTGTATTTAAAGCATTTTTATATTTTGAATGCAAAGATGTATTTAGCTAATACAAAATTTTGAAAATTAAAAAAGTATAATTAAGTAAAAAAAAAAAAAAAAAAAAAAAAAAAAAGAACAATAAAAAGGAAATTTTAGTTTCAGTTTATACAGATTAACATGAAATATATGTTTAGAAAATTTCATGAAAAAATATTCAGAAGTTTTTGAGGTATCCTGCGCGTTACGCACAAAATTGTCATTTGGAGAAAAATTACTTCAAAATATCGGAAACACCTCTTCACCTATTGAGCAGGTATATTCCCAAAAGCCATAATTTCTGTCCTAATGGGAATTTCAAGGAAACAATTATATCAAAATGTTCAGAAATGATAGGTGTTTAACCTGTAAAAAAATTAAAATTTCAAAAATTTTGAAACTTTAAGAGTCCTGAGACCAATTATTTAAAATGAATCACATAAATACTGTGGGATTCGCGACTAGTTTGCATTGAGTGGAGCTCTCAATACGCCTCGAGCGACTTTAAAATTTAAATAAAAACCTATCTGGAAAATCGCGGCACGGATCAAGGCGGCGTTGCATTTTTGCGACCTCCTTTCGAAGCGCGTTTAGCACAACGTCAAATTTAAGCTTTGAACAAAGGTTTTTTTTAGCTACACTGTAGAAAAAAAGGTTATTCCTAAGCTGAATTTAGTTTTATGAAATGCCAAATGAAGTTTAAATATGCACTACTTTTATTATTAGCACCGAATTAATTTAATCATAAACAGATAAGGATAATTTTTAAAATGAGTTATACAGAATAGTTAAATTTGAATTATTTAGGTTTCATATGTCTAAACTTTCAAGGTATATTCATTTACACTTTTCTAGTATATACAGTTATACTCAACCCTACGTTGGTTGTATAGTTTTTTGCAAAGCCTTAGTATTCTTTTAGCAACGTTTTTTTTTTTTTTTTTTTTTTTTTTTTTTTTTTTTTTTTTAACAATACAATTACAAATCCACATATTTATTCTACAGAACCCTCTGTATGCGAGTAATACTCGCACTTAACCGTTTATTGTTCACCGTAACATGTACGAAGGTTCGCATCCGGTGTAAAAATGTCTGAGTTTTTTAAATTTAATCTTAAAAACATGAATATTTGATTGATTTCATTTTTCTATTAAGTAATCGTCATACATTTAGTATTTTTAAAGGAAAAAACAAAGGCAATTTTAATTGATATTGATTTTATTTTTAAAATAAAAAGGTAATCTCTCTTTACGTTAGCAACTTTCAGTTTAGCATCAATGTGAGATGCATTTTAATTATTCTTTCGTGATCAGGTTCCTTGCCAAATGTCGTATTTTAGTAAATGTTATTTATCGGAGTAGTGTTTTTCTTTATAATCTGTAAGGGTATACAATTTCATTTTTCCAAATATGACTGCTAAGAAATGAATCTCTCAGATTAAAACAAAAGTCGGGATGAGTGTGTAAGAACCGAACCATGATTTGATATATAGATAACATTCCATGTTTAAAAATTATGCAAGCAACACACTTAAATTTTGTTTAAATACGCATTTATCAAGAGCTCTTTTTAAATTATGAATTTTAATGACTGGTTTTCTTCCGAATGCCTAAATTTTGTTTGGTATTTAAAAAATGAAAATTATATATTACTTTTTCATAATATTTTCAAGAGAGGCAATTCTTTGCTTCGCCGTAAACGATGTATGCATTTTACTCGAATAAAATAGTTCCTTGTGTTGTTTCAATTGAATTCAATATTACAAAAATTAAATAGGTTGCTGACTTTATACTTAAACAAACACTTTCTTTGTTAATTTAATAAATTTAGTAAATAACCAAGTCAGAGTTTGAATGTAGCGCACTACAATTAGGCGAAACTAAACTCGTCGCTTCTTTTTACACTAGTTTGCAGTGTAACACGGTACATTTTCAACAATGTACGAGTAGCTTGATGCGAAAAATCAGTAATTTGTAGCGAGAACCAAAGCCACTTTTAACATTAAAAAAAGATTCCATTCTACGATTCAGATAGCGGAAACATTCTTCTTTTGTTCAAAATTTGTTTCGCTCAATAATTTGCGAATCGAGTCACAAATAACACGTTATGTACTTAGAAACATGTCGCCAGAAGTCATACAATTTCCCAATTGACATTTTATGCTAAAATTAAGTGCTTACTCATCAAATATATTATTTGCCTTTAAGGCCACCCTTGTCTATTTACTCATTATTAGGTTTCTTGTTTTGATGCCGGGTTTCTAATTATTTAGACTTTCTTTATTTAAAAAATTATTTATCGTTTGCATTTACAGATTTTTTTATATATAACTTTCTGGATTACAAAAATCCATCATAATTAAATCTTAATAAACCTCATTGCAATTAAAATATTAAAAGTGTTTTGGATAGATAGGTAAACCAATCTTTCGGTAAATACATCTGAATAACAATTGTATATCCGAATGCCTTATTTAAAGTAAGACTTGCAAATAACATTTTTGCAATGTATGATTGTGCATAAATATTATATTAAATTTTATATTATATAATTTTTGTGAAAAATACTATTTTATCAAAACTGGCGGCCTGGTATAGGAAAAATGAAGCGGACAGCACGTAACTGTTTATGGAAATGTCAAGACTTGGACCTTAATATTACAAATACAAGGTAGCCGCTCGTAATATAGTCAGTTCGAGTAGGCCCTCGTTATGTCTCTCGTTCATTTATATATTAAGATGGGTCGAAAAAAATCGAAATATTCATAATTGAAACTTTATATCGCGGGAAAGTTGCCTTTTGTAAAAAAGAATAAATACGTAAAATATTACACCGATTGGTTAATATCTTTTACCTCCGAAAGGGTGCCAAATTTCGGAAAAATCGCAAAAAACAAACTTTTTGCAATTTGTTTTGGAAATTATCCAAATATACCAATTCAATTTCTAATAAAAAGCAATAGCCACAACATGAGATTAGTAATGTAACAGTAAATTTTTCTTTTATGTGACATCATTTCTTTTACCGCCGCGTCAGGGTCAAAGTTTCTAAAAAACCATAAATATTTAAAGTTTTCGTTTTTTGAGTTTTCATAATTTTCGTAATATTTTCCGATATTCCATAATTTTCTAACAGGCTGGAAAAGGCATTTTCTGATGTTAATTTCATGGAGATTGTTAACCATGATTACTGTAATTCTATCATAAAATTATACTTAATGATAGAAACACTGGCAGCTGCTTGCACGTAAAATTATTTTCTCGCTAGAGAACCATATTTCACTTGGTTTGTTTTTTTTATAATATTACTTGTACACCTTTAGCTCTATACTTTGACGGCCCTAAAGAATCTCTGCCCTAGAAGTCTCTGCCAGGTTAAAGAGGGGGCAAAGTTTCGTCTTCGCGAAGTCAAGGAAGAATATATCTAGTTGATACTATATACTATTTTGGTCATTTGACCCGATCGTCTGCCAAGGAGACTTCTATATGTAATAACATTATAACTTTTTTGAAGAAAAATAAAATGTAATCTATAAAAGTAATTGCAATCGGATGAGGTGGAACTGACCATAAAACAGGATGCAAATTGCTGTTATATGATTACTTGAGAAAAAGGTTTAAAAAACCACTTTAGAGGCTTCCTTGCCCTCACTTCAATGAACTTCTGCTGAGACATCTTTTCGAACACCTTCATGACACAAGACAGGTACTCTGCCAAACTGTAGCCCAATTGGTCGGTCTCTTGCGATTTGCGAATCATTACCAATTGGAATGTTTAAGCCAATTAAATCTGATCACCTAGCTGTTGGTAAAGATGATTTGTCAATTGAACAGAAGTATATGTCTGAAATATTGCAAGCTCTTTCAACATGTGTGTGTTCAATTTACCTTATTTGCCGAGTCCGTAGACCAATAATTCACGCAAGGTAGTTCACTACTACTAATCAAATTTTAAGACTCTACGCTGGAGCACAGAAACCATTTTCTTAACTTGTCATACTGTATGAGTGCATCCTGAAAATGTACTGCATCAGTTGGTTCACAATTAAAATGAATCCATCTTGTTTTTCAAATTCTGTGCACTAACCCTCGTTGGCAAGTAACCCCCGTTACTTGCCATATCATCTACGAAATATTATAGTTCCTATAATTTCACTAAATGCATGTTTCGCAAATCATGAAAATAGCCTCATTGGAATGATAGTATATGAAGGAGAGGACATCAGGACACCAGCCATGAAGAAAATTACCAAAGCACGAAGTTCTGTGGTCACGAAGAGTGCCATCCGTCACTTCATCATTCCAGACTTGAACTTTGAAGCTTAAAATTGTATGGATTTAGTCGAGTGCAAAATATGCAAACTAACGAAACCACCTGTTACGGTTTGTCTATCGACTGACGATCTAACAACGCTGGTGAGTTTAGAATGTTCGATTAAAGATACCAGATATTATAACTTTCAATGTCCCACTCAATCAGTAGAAAAATGCGTGAAATAAGTCACTGAAAGGCTGATAAAATTTGTGGACCACAACAGAGGGAGGATCATATATGATCAATTTCGGTCTCTTGAGAAACAAAGATAAAATTTGAAAGCAAGTCATATTATAAATTTTATTTACTTAAATACTTTTTTCCTTTTAAGTTTATTTAATCCATTTAAGTGAAACATCTCTGTATTTTAATTAATAAAATACTAAAATATTTTGTTCCTTTTATATCATTTTTGTGATTTGGGGTATATGAACTGATGATATGCAGTTAAATAGCAGTAGATGAAGCGATCGTCAAGAAAAATGAATGATTACCGTTTTTATTTTCCACTCTATGACAAATAATTAACAAAATTTATGACATATTAATAGTTATAAAGTAAACTTATTTACTTTGGACATATAGTACAAATTATAAAAATTTAGAAAAAATGAAAATTTGAATTTTTTACAATTTTTTTTTTAAATATGGTAGCTTTTCGGAAGTAAAAGATATGATTTTATCATAATGAACAATTACCGGAACATTGCTCATATCTTCATGTAGCTATTGCGTCATATTAAAAATTGTATTGGTACGTTTGGATAATTTAACAAAAATTTAATTTTTTGAGATTTTTTGAAACTTTGGATCCTTTGCGGCGATAAAAGATATTAACCGATCGGTGCAATATTTTACAAATACTTTCTTTATTACAAAACACAAATTTTATGCTCTATTAAATTTCGATTCTAAATATTTTGGGTTTTTTCGACCCATCCTATTATATATTTCTGCTTTTGTGCGTCAGTAAAAATAGCTGTAATTAAGTTTCATCACTTCACACAGTCACAGTTAATATCGTCACTGCAATTTTAAGTTTCGTACACATACGCTAAAAGTATAGTATTGTAGACATAATTAAAAATCGATTATGGAAATATTGCTTCATTTTTACATTTTGAGTTTACCTTTTCGTTATAGCTTTTACAATGATTCCATATGTATGTGTGAGTGTATGCGTTTTAATTAAAATTTCCTCCCCTTTTCAAGTTACCGTAGTTCGCAATTGTAAATTTAGGATGAGAGTTTTTATTTATTGCCATATATTTATTTATTAAATAATAGTATTATGTACGGAAAATCGATTTTAGGCACTGTAGATTTTTTTATGTTTGATATACTTAGTAATTGTTTGTATTGTGTATATATTTTTTAATTTTGGTATGAAATTTGTAATACGTGTATAAACTATTACTTTGGAGACAAACACAAAACATTTTCAGGTATGTTATCATTCTAATTTTTTAATGTCCTTGGTTTTATCGCGCTTTTTAACCCATTTGTGCCTGACGTCCTAATTTTGGGACGCTTCTTAAAAAAATTCCCATTACAAATTGAATTATGATATCCTTTCAAAACTTAGTAAAATATATCCTTAGTATTTGTTTTCAATATTTATCCATAAATGGTAGTGCATTTTTAAGACTAAAAAGGTGAAATAAATGTTTGTTGTAGCGCGAAGTTGGATTTTCTTGAAATAAAATGACGCGTAAGAAAAGGTAAGATATTTCTTTTTTTTTTTTTTATCAATCATTTTATAAGTGATATTATTTATAAGATGAAACATTATTTTAGAATACGTAGTTTTGCATTTTTTCAGATTTCTATTTTTTTGCTTGAATTTGAGCTTTTATATATCGTCCCAATTTTGGGACGCTAGGCACGAATGGGTAGGGGTTTTCTCCGTTACTGTCTATGCATTAAATGTATGTTTTATGCCATTTATTTTGTTACAAAATGGTTACATATCACTCGGATTATTATTTAGTTATAAAATTATTATTCGGATTATTATTTGGCTATTCTTTGTTATATCTATAGGAGGAACAGGGGCTGTGCTCTGTTCAAGAACAAGACACCCACCCCTTCCTAACTTTAGCTATTGGCTTAGTAAAGAATTATATCATACCGTTATGTTTTGTACTTAGTTTATTATTTGACATCCTGAGGTTACTAAAATATATACAGCAGAACCTCGATTATCCGACGTAATTGGGTCCGAACCGACAGCGGACAATCAAATTTCCAGATAATCGAGAATTTATCAATAATCATCTAGTTTAATATGCAACATCGTCATTGAACTGCTATTAGGACAATTTAAACTGCGTAATAAACATCTAAATTTAAATTATAGATGAAAATAATTTTATATGTTTAGAACAGGGACGTGTATACGGGGTGGGGGTGGGGGGTATAATCTTCACGGGAACGCATCTTGCGGGAGCTCAAGCTAATTTCAATGGAATTCGAAGAAAGGGGAACCAAAATGCTTATCTCTACTCGTCGTTTGGAAGGGAACACTTGCATACACAAGGAATGTGAAAGTTAAAAAAAAAAAAAAAAGTTGGAATAATTTCAGGATATCGACATCGGTTTACAGAGAGTTCCGGTTACACGAGGGTCGGATAATCGAAGTTCTACTGTACCATATATACTCGCGTGTAAAATGAGGAATGTTTGACAATTTTCTGCAAGTAAAATGGGGGGTAAACTTCTACGCGAGTCAATTAGGGGAGATGGGGTCACCTTTGAACAATTTTTTAAAAAATTCACATATTTCTTACTTGAATTATATTTATTGAATTATAAGTATTTCGTGAGAGAAAGAATGTAATTCTTCATCACATGAAATTAAAAATTACAGTTTTTAATATAAATTAAATATGCTGTGAGGCTTTAAAATGCTGAAAGTTTTCTGTTCAAACCTGCGCCAGGCAGGGGTACCTTTAAACAAGTTAGCGGCACCTTTAAACAAATAAACAAAATATGAAAATATTGGCAGTTTTTATTAAAAACTGCATATCTTTCCAAAATTTAAAATAATAAGAATAACATTTCACAATTACATTTAACTGAAATTACTAATTTTTTATTATTTAACCAAATTTGTATCCATTAAAGCACATTCTTGAGAGAGAACAGAGGATCTCTCCAATTATGTTTAATTGTGGCAACTTTTTTAAATAATATATTTAAAATCCACCAAATTGATATCTGATGCCTCTGGAAATATATCGTATGTTCTTTTTTACGAAGATACCTGACATTAAGCAATTGAATCTGACCTACATAACGAAGAATTCTTTTTGCATGAAATTGAAATAAAAAGAAATCGTTTTTATTCAAACTGTTATAGAAAAAGGATAAAACACTGTTTTATGAAATCCAGAAATAATGTTTACCATTGTAAATGAAACAGTATAGGGTTTGTTAGACAAATCTGCTAAATAATGAATTATTGTTGTGTGTCCTGAATTTGCCTGTAGTTGAAGCCCTGCATCAGTACAATTTTCATATTAAGTATAAAAACAATTAATCTCTTAATTTTCATATTTAAAAAACTCAACAATAATAATATTTAGATACATCTATAACTCTTTACTTCATAGTTTTAATTGTTCAACGTTGCCCCAACTTTTTCGTTCAATGGTGCCCCATCACATGGAGTTTAGCTTTACAACCATTTACTCAATTAGGTTAGAGAATTCGAATAAAACAAACCTTATAAGTTAAAGCTAACATCTTTATTTAGGTATTAAATAGTAAATTATAATTTTAGGGATACAAGATTATCAACAAAAAGCTTACAACTTTATTTCATTAAGTTTAGATTCAAGAAAGCAAAATATACATATCTTGCTTAGACAGTAGTGTGCATGCAAAATAGTAAAGCTTTGTATTCTTGTTACACTGAAGCAGTAGTACTGTGCTGCCGTATATATTTAAAAAATATAATTTATTCAAAGGAAAATATTTACAGTGTTCAAAGGTGCCCCCCTCTCCCCTACATAAGTAAAAAAAAAAAAAAAAAAAAAAAAAACTTCGAATACTGCAAAAGTCTGATTATTTATGTATATAAATAATAAAATAATATATAAAATATACAAATAATAATAATTTATTATTAAAAAATTTCAATGATTTGTTTTTGTTTACTTACTAATTTTTCGCATTAGTAAGAGAAATCTTTGGTTTGATTTTGTGCGAAATTGAAGTCAAAATTTAGGGGGTCGACATACGCATGTTTTTGCATTCAAAAGTTAATGGGGTCGGCGTATATGCGAGTATACACGTTATATATACTCTATTAGTAATTATTGATTATTATAAATCTTTACTATATAAATTTTTACTATGCCAATGGCTAATGGTGAGGAGGAAGGGGGTCTTGTTCTTCAGCCGACCCCAACCCTCCCCTAACCCCCTTATAGTAATAATAAAGAAAATTTTATAGTCAAATAATAACCCGAATGATATATAACCTTTCTGAAACATATTAAATAGCATAAAACATAGATATAATGCTTAGACAGTAACGGAGAAACCCCCTATCCTTTCGTGCCTAGTTTCCCAAAATTGGGACGTTTGATTTTTATATGTTAAATAAATATTTTTCCAAAGATAATTTTATTTCTTTTTTTTACGTTCATTTTACACAATTTACTATAATTAAGCACAATATTGAGCTTGAAAAAAAAATTCAGGCACTAATGGGTTAATAGTATCCCGGCAGATGCAATATTTCATTGGATCCTTTTATTATTTAATCCGGTTCTTAAATTTTGAGAGGAAATTGAGTCCAACTGCTCATTCAACTGCTTTTACAGAGCAACTAAAAATTAGCTCACTCTATCGCTGATATCTTTATGAATAATTTTCACGATGTTTGACTGGGTTTGTTAATGAGTTGTTACATAGATTTGACTATTAAATTATGTAAAAAAAATATTTGTTATCATTCGTGCCTGCGTAGATAAAGATTATTTCATACAATTGCTCGTATTTCATAAATTATTTAATATATTTATATTACAATTGTACCATGTTGCTTCTACGACACTTTGATAATGTTTCTGAAAGTGGCGGTAAATTTGGTTGAAAATCCATGCATGGTATGGCGAAAAACATGCTAGAACTTTTTATTTATTTATTTATTTATTTTAATCGCTATATCTACAGGAATATACGTGCTATTCTTACACAAATCAATAAACATGTTGTATAGTATCCACATATTTGTATTCTGCAGCACTAGATGATTCTGTGCATTTTAATTATAATATATATATATATTGCCAAATATTATTATTTTCTTTGATTTTTTGTTGGCTCACTAATAGTCTTCCTTATCAAATGGACGTTGGCAAATATGAGGTCAAACATATTCTTTATAATCCTGAATTTACAAAAGAATCCGAAGAGTATATTTTTAAATATTCGACAAAATGTCTAAAATTGTTAATGTCTGGTGATTAATGGTTATACAGTGTATTTTAAATCTACTAAAAAACAACTTTTCAAAAGTAAAAAAAAAGCCAAGCAAAAAAAAAAAAAAAAAAAAAAAAAAAAAGAAAAGAAAAAAGGGGAAAGTTGTGGCTAAAAAATAGTGTGATATCAAATTTCCAAGCTAATATTATGGTACTTATTTAACATTTTTTATTAAAAATTTACCATATGTAAGTCGAATACCTAAGTATGCGTTGATAGAAAGCCTTTTCTCCTTTACTAAATACATCATAAGTGTTTCTGAAAATTAATTTTTTTTAATTATGCATGATGGGCTTGGCGGCCATCTTTCCATATTTTACACAATTTTCTAAGCACACAAGTACATTGTTAAGATCGGAAATTCGAAATTGTTGCTAAAGCAAACATTTTATGCTTTTAATTTATGGAAATGAGTGCCTAGAAATTTGTGTCTTAAAATAAAGTTGAAGTAACTTCAGGTTTCATCTTATGATTCTCTTTTTTCGGAGGGGGTTAATTAATTAGTTAAAGCAGTAAAAATCAATTTGTTTTTTTTCTTCAAAATAAAAGACTTTCTTAATTTATCTGTCTGTAGCCAAAACTAGAAGTTCAAAATTCTTAATAATGCAAACATATTACGAGCTTGTCTGCTTAGAAATTTGTGTAAAATATGGAAAGATGGCCGCCAAGCCCATCATGCATAATTAAAAAAAATTAATTTTCAGAAACACTTATGATGTATTTAGTAAAGGAGAAAAGGCTTTCTATCAACGCATACTTAGGTACTCGACTTACATATGGTAAATTTTTAATAAAAAATGTTAAATAAGTACCATAATATTAGCTTGGAAATTTGATATCACACTATTTTTTAGCCACAACTTCCCCCTTTTTTCTTTTCTTTTCTTTTCTTTTTTTTTTTTTTTTTTTTTTTTTTTTGCTTGGCTTTTTTTTTTACTTCTGAAAAGTTGTTTTTTAGTAGATATCAGTTTTTTTTTTAAACAGATTATATATAATTGAAATAATTCTACTCGCTAAAATTAGTCCTGGTATAGCCTTTATAAGTAGGGAACAAACACAATAGTATACACTTTGTTTACCTATCATTCATTTTTTAGAGTAATTAATAATTTAAAAGTAAGGAAAGTCAATTTCTTCTTTCAAAGTATCAGTCTTTCTCAATTTATATCGCCTTAAAATTTTCTATGAAGGATGAAAATTTAGTAAAAATCAAATAGAGTCAAAATAAAATATATATTTACAGTTAGTCTGTCAGTTAATTGTTTGTTCTAACTTTTTTTTCCTGACGGTTTTGCAAAATAAATTTATCTTTACAAATAGCTACGGAAAATCCGAGAATGAAGCCCCGCAGGCATCCAAAGAATCGAAGATCTGTCTAAAGAAGTAAATCTAGCAATTCTAGACATGATGATGAAACATTTTTGATAAAAAAAATCTAAAAATTTAAAGATATAAACTGTACATATAACTTCATCTTCATTTAGATCGTGTTATAGAGAAGAAAGAATAAATATGTAATTTTACTCAAGTCTGTTTATCCATACCTATTTGCATAAATGTGAGAATATAATTTCGTACAAAAATTCCCGTAAATTGATTATATTTAATAGTCTATTATTAAAGCCGCATAAACATTAGAATAATTTTTTTTTTGCAGTTAAAAATTGCCTGAAATCTATAGTCTTATCATTCGTCAAATTTGTTATATGTTTTTTTTAATACCCAGACACCTTTTCTAAACTCTGACCAAAGATCACAGAAATACTGAAATTATCCAAATACTTATACCTTTCTATCGTATTTCTTTTTTTGAGTGGGGGGAGGGGTGAGGAAGGGCGCTTAAGAACTTCGTTTTGTTCTTAGAATTCTGAATTAATCATTGAAAAGATCTGCCTACGTAAGTCTTGTTGCAGAATTTTCATTAGGTAAGAGTTGCATCAACTTATACATCATGTGAATATCTTAAATTACTTTTGTAAAATACTAGATGGGAGCCATTGATATTTTCAGAGCATTTGCCTACATTTTAAACTTAAATTATTTACAACTATTCATTAATTTTCTATACGAATTAAAGAAGTCGTTGTTTCCATGGCAACTGTACCTTTCACTATTGCTTGTTTGTTTGTTTGTTTTATTGAACACATATATATCAGATCACGTGAGGATCACGGCGGTATTTGAACCCGCCCCCACCTACGTTCTCAAGCGATTAGCGGCGTGGTGTCTTATCCACTCAGCCACGGTGGGCCACTATTGCTTTATCTAATACCCAGATACTCAAATTTAACCAGCTGCGCTTAGAATCATGCTCATAACAGAGTACATTTATATGTAAGAGTGGTGACACATATGCACAAGTCGTGTACTCATATTCAAGTTTTTGTCCAAAGTACAGTAACTCAGTTTTCATTAATAGACGTGGAAGATTTCGATTAAACTAACCAAAAAAGTTTAAAAACATTGGCTTTCTGATTTGATTTTATTCAAAATCGTCTTAACCAACCAGAGTTAATGTCCGGGATCCAGAGTGTTTACTTCAAACATAAAAAAAGTTTTCAAAAATGCAGGCTTTTGATTGATCAATCTCATCGCGCTAATAGCGTGACATCTATCTTGATCCCGGTCTATTCAACGTCCTTTAAATATTCGAGAAAGCCTTGACAAGTCAGGAAAATATCACACAAAGCAGGCAAAACGAAGAAGAAAAATCATTCATTGGCTCGTTCATATCCACGAGTGAATGAATGATTTTGTTCCTTTGCTTTGCCTGCTTTGTGTGATGTTTTTGTGACGCGTGTCAAGACTTTCTCAAATATTTAAGGGGCGTTTGTTTATTTCACCACCATGAAGCTATGAAAGGAGAGGAGCAGGCATGTCAATCTTCCCGTGTGAAAAACTACATAAAGAAAACGAGTTCTTTCCCCCTCTTCTGCCCTTTTCTCTCTTGATTTTGACCGATAGCAGCCCATTTAGCAGTCTCCATAGCAAGATGCAGCTATATATGGCGGACGCAAGGGGGAGGGTGTTAGCGTGACCAATGACATAATAGGCCAGTTTATGACGTTTAAAAGTCACACGGAGTTGGATCATCTTTACACGATGATTAGTACAAAGCGGTGCGCCGATTTTTTTTGTGTCCATTGCCGTGTACAGATAATCAACTCCACACTTAGGAACAGCTTAAAATGACGTCATCTACTTCGAGGCAAACGAAAAAGGACAGGCTACCGCGGCGCTACAGCGTCTAGAATATATAGTGTGGAAATCCAATCAGTCGATCACAGCGATATCTGCAGGATATTTCCCAAAACTCCAAGACAATTTGGTCTAGACGCTGTAACATTTTTTTTAAACGTTTTATTAACTTACATTTGACCTGTGTGCTTGGCGTCAAACCCGCTGTAATAATACGATGTTTACTTTGAAATTTGAAAATATGTAGCAGATGTCGCTGCGATAATCTCCCTGGATTTCAGCGTCAGTGCACATTTAAGGGATACACTTTTTAGCGGTTCTTGGATAGCAAATTTCCACATTATGTATTCAAGACGCTGTAGCGGTGCATTACACATGTCTCTTTCTTCTTTAAAAAATATCCTGCAGATGTCGATGCAAATGACTGTTTGGAATTCGACATCGTTGTACATTTAAGGGATTCAATACTTTCGCGCTTTTTTAAGTATTGCCGGGATAGTCGATTTCTACAACATATAATCTAGACGCTATAACGGAGCTATAGTTTCTAGAAGATATAGTTTAAAAATCGGCTTATTAAAAAAGTGCTAAAAATTGTATCCCATAAATGTTGAACGGGGCTGAACGACGAATGTCGATTACAGCGACATATGGTAATTCCAACATAACTATTTCAAAAGAAAATGTTTCGCTCAGAGAAGATCTAGAAAATGTTGCTCCCATCGACATTTGTCATTCAGTATTTTTCAATATTTATGGGATTCAATTTTTAGCACTTTTTAAAGAATTACTGGAATAGCCGGTTTTCACACTGTGACCGTGATCTAGGTAGATTTTTCTGTGTTATCGTAACGAGATTGACCAATCAGAAGCCAGAATTTTTGCTAACTTTTCACTGTTTTCAAAATTGTACCTGGATACCGGCCTATATTTCTAGACGCTATAACTGAGCTCAGGAATAGTACAGAAAGCAAACTGTGTATTTTGATACATTAAGGCCGGGATCTAATTAGGAACAAGTGTGTCTCTATAACGAAGTAGCGACATACGGCCAATAAGTGTTTATTGGTAAAAGTGATAAAAAAAAATCGTTAAAGTTCTTTACGAGCATGCCATTATCGCCAGGTTAATGCATGCTGAATTATTTCCCTAGTCTAATAGAGATCGTCCATGCGCGTATCTTCTAATGGAGGATATTCCAAATGTGGGTTCGAGGCTGAAAAAGTCACGTGGTACCGGTAATTTACCCAAAGAATTTCTAACTGATAGAAGGGAAACAGGAAACTACACTGTTAAAAATATCGTGAAAAATTACCTCAGTTCTTACAGGTTCTCTATTTTCTGACCAATGAGAACGCTACATAAACGCCTATGAAGCGTTCTCATTGGTCAGAATACAGATAGCCTTTAAAAACAGAGGTAATTTTTCACGATATTTTTAACAGTGTACTACTGCTTTCTCCCATGAACTGTTTCCTTGGCTAGCGGGGATTTACATTACGTAGACGGAGCCTTCCCTTCTTTACGCTAGACGTTCTTGCCTTGACCATGTGATCATAACGTAGATTGAATATCCTCTATTCAAGAAAGCGGATTGCCGTACTTTCGACAAAAGCTTGAAATGAGCATGTCTCCTGTGCATATATCACCACTCTTATGTATAAAGGCTCTCTGTTATGGTGTTGTTTCTGATACAGCGCCTAGAATACCTAGTGTGGAAATATGCTATCCAAACAGTTCTAAAAATTTGTATCCCTTAAATGTGCGACGATACTGCTAAAATTTCAAGTGTCGATCGCAGCGACATCTGTGGGATTTTCGTATTACTATTATTACATTGTATAGACTAGCAATTTTTTGCAGTTGTAGAAAATATCCTGCAGATGCCGCTGCGATCTGCATATTACAGCAGTATCATTGCACATTTAAGGGATACAATATTTTAGCGCTTTTTTAAGTATTACAGGGTTAGCCGATTTCAACACTATATATTCTAGGCGCTATAGTTTCTGAGCGCTGTTGGTTAAATTTCGATATTCGTGTTTTAGAGTGAGCAATAGAGAAAAGTACTAAAACTATTGAAACAACAACTTCTTTAATATTGAAATGTATAGCAAAGGAGTTCAGAATCAATGCCTTAAATAGTTTCGAATACGCACTGTTGTTATGACATCAATACCCTTCCTGGATGTGGAAATGCAAAATTGTGTTCAACATAATTGGCCGCAATCTAGATAGATTTTTCGCTGTTAGCGAAACGCGATTCATTAATCAGAAGCTTGCACTTTTGCGAACTTTTCGCTGTTTGCAGCAATGCAGGCTATTGATTGGTGAATCTCGTTTCGCTAACAGCGAAAAATCCATCTGGATCCCAGCCTAAATTTCTGTAAACATTGCACTTCATCCATGGCACTAAGAAAATGACTCAAAACTTTTATGACATAGGCCGGGATCCAGAAGCAGCAAAAATTCTCAAACATTCTGACTTCTGATTGGTCAAACTCATTTCGCTAACAGCGAAAAATCTATCTGGATCTCGGCCATAGTTTTCTTCGATGAAATCAATGCAAAAGGATAATATAAAAAATTTTAAAAGACTTCTAAAATGATTTGGCGGGTTTATCGCTGTTTGGCATAATTTATAAACTTTAAAATTAATTAACAGTTTTTCGCTAATTAAGAATAGAAAATTTGTGTTTTTAAAGCTGAATTTTACAAAAGCACGTAGATTGAGTAAATATCTGTCCAAAAATGCAATCCTTACTTTTTTATGTCCATTATTTAAGTCTCTACCTTGATTGAACCATAAATTGTGACGAAGAAAATAAATCGATCATTTTCAGTATCTCGACGTTATTTTAAAAAATCTATATCTCTGTTTATAATTAATTTATGAGGATGCATTTGGTCTCAAATTGAAGATATTTTCCATTGGGTCCTTCTGGTTTTGGTTTTATTTTTCTGCGATGATTGGTTCTTTTGATATGGGAAATTTTACGCTGGCATGTTTGGTTGATTTTACATGGAGAAGTTGTCATCAGTATAATAAGCAGTTACGGTGTCTTGCGTTTTATTCTTGGCGTTTGTTTGTTTGGCGAGGTTAGCATTTTTTTTTTCAGCTTGGCTTGGCAGAACGACCGTCCTGCTTGATTATACTTTTGGCATATTATCATATGATTTCATGAAGGAAACTGATTTTACAAATCAGATGACCACATCGGTTTGTGCAATTTGCCAAATTTAGTTTTCTCAGTAAATTTGAAGATAATTTAAAGATCATATTTCCAAAAAGTTAGTTAACCCTCCGACTGTCTTGGAAAAGGGCAAAATTGTAATGTTGTTTTCTCTACATTTTGGGTTAAATGCTAAAAAAAATTATTCTTTGAACATTTTATAAAAAAAATTAATAACGAATATGAATGCAATCCTTGAAAGTATTAATCATTGTTCAATGTATTAAAAATAAATTAAATCAATAGAATTATATTACTTTAAATATTGCTTGTATTGCAGTGAAACCTGGAGCTTAGTAAACGTATTAACACGGGCTTGTCAGTGAGGGGGTTAATTTGACAGAAAATAAATATCAGGATCTATTAAAATATACAGTGAGGAAACTATTCATATAGCATTAAATAATTTTGATGAAATTCCACCGATATTTGTACAAAATAAATCAGATAATTAGAAGCCAGTTAAGTAATATATGCTTTTTTTTTTTTTTTTTTTTTTTTTTTTTTTTTGCCTTTTGATTAAACTGATATAACGACGAAATGCTATCTGAAAATATTTAATTTAATTATTTGAACTTTTAACCTTTTAAAAATATAGATGTCTCGTATATTTATAGTTACGTGACTTTTACGAAAAATCTCAATATGTTAGGAATATTAAAATACATTTTAAGTAAAAAAAGGAAATAAAATTTCTGAGTTATATTTATATTGCATCAAAATGCAAAAATATAAGGTTTTCTTTTAATGTGAAATATGAACTTACAAACATAGAGTTTTCTACTTATGAAACACATTTTCTTAAACTAAAATTTACTTACTTTGTGATTCTAGAAATTAGGATATAAAATGCAGATAGTATAGGTTGTTAATGTTTCTTAAAACACAGATTATAGTATGTTATGTATAGATATTACATCTATACGTAATCTATACCTAATCTATTGTATCTATTGTAATTTTTGAACAATTAAATTATAGGGAAAATTATTCATTATCAGCTGTAAAATTTGTAGTATATTATGTATTATACGGTAAAATTAATTGATCAAGAACGGAGAAAGGATTTCTCATTATGAGCATTAATCATATTTAAATCGCAATAAAGTGCATTCACTTGATATTTTCAACATAAAATGCTTAGCAATGCATTGCTGTCTTGTAGAATTCCTTTAATGTATGTATGTTATTTGATGGATTACGTTTTCCAAAAATAATGTCATCATTCTTAAAGATTTACTAGTTACATTATCTAAAACTGTCGATATTTTCAGAGAAGATGTTAGAAATATGAATAATTATTGTATTCTTTAATGAATGCAAAATAATTTTACTATCTTAGAAAAGTTTAAAGTTATGTCATTAAATTTTAATTAGAATGTTTTGTACGCATTTGTATTAAAATATTTCTTAATGCAAGCGTTGATCATTACTAAATATCTGTAAAGTATTGATAATTTTGTTATGAATTTCTTGATAGTATATCATATTTAACGAATTACTTTTGCAATAATAATGCCAACAATTATGCATTTACGAAGAGCTATTTAAACTACAGATATTTTCAGTCAATTTTCAACATAATACTTATAATAATGTATGAACAAGTTAGAAAAGGCCGAGAAATTCTATATTCACAGAAGAGTTATAGAAAATATCAATAATTTTAATAGACAACAACACATGTCACTGAATGAAATATTATATTTCGCATTCTGGGAAACTGTGTTATATGATTCTACACGGCAAAGAAATCCTGTTGATTTTACCGCATAATACTGGCAGCTGGGCCTAGAGTATTATACAGTAGAATTAACAATAATAACCCGTAAATAAACATTAATATACTGTCTAATAAATAAAAATGTAGTAATATACCACATATTACTACTTAACGGTATATTACACTTTATAACCCGACTGAAAAGAAGGGTTATGTGTTTCACGCGTATCTGTGTATGTGGATTTCTTTATACCCTCGAAACATCCCAACGGCTAGATGAATTTTAATGAATGAGGTCTCTATCGATTCGTCTTAATGGCTCGATAGTTATAGAGTAGGTTTTGCTTTTATAAATTCAAAATGGTGGCCGTAAAATACAAAAAGGTGGTAGAGTCGAAAAACAATTTACGCACCCTTTGGAGTTTCCTATCATTGGACAGGTCTTTCAAAATGAAGACGATGTTTCATTGACTAATTTACAGTCAGAAGCTCCGTTAAAATATTATACAACCTGGAAGTTGTGTATGTAGATTCTCTAACTTTACTGCAACTCAAACCATCATAGATATCTATAGACTTCATCAAAACAGTGTTTATAGATATAAACTAACAATTAAACACAACTTAAAAGTCATCAATACAAGTAAATAAAAAAAATAGTTAAGTAATATAAACAAGTAATATAATAAAAAAAATTAAGTCAATTCCTACTTAGGTCAATAAGAGAATTTTTTTCTCCCATTCTTCTTTAATCTTGAGTGGCGCTTAAAATGCCTTGATCAAGAAGAGGGCTCTCTGGGTCTTAAAATACCTTGATCAAAAAGAGGGCTCTCTCGATTATTGAAAATTAATTAATTAAATTTAATTAATGAATTAATATTTAAAAAACCTGGATTAACATCAAGTGTCATCCACTTCAAGTTAAAAAAAAATATTTGAGCTTGATTGGATGAATAATAAGTATTTTATAAACGATTGAAAATTTGAATAAGATATATCTAGCGAGAGTGGGAGCTAATAGTAGGAATTGAAAAAAATAGTTTCACATTGATGAGAAATAATTAATTCGCTTTTTACACAGTCGGGTCTTTTGATTTTTAAAATTTAATTGTTTATTTTACGGTCTATTATTGTAAGTTTCGCGGTATAATACTCCCCAGCTGTCAGTATTATACAGTAAAATAAACAATCTTTTTTTTTTTTTTTTTTTTTTCTCAGAGTAGAAAAAAAAATGGTTTAAGCTATAATCTATAAAATAAGCGACGATTACAGTATGAATATATAATACGTAATTTATCACACATTCCTAAAAAAGCGTAGAACCAAACAATGTGAAAAATTTACATGAGGACATATTATAGACTTATTGTTGAATTATGTGTTACTTTTGGATCGACCAGAAAACAACTTGCCAGTGTGAAACAACAGAGTCAATTAATGTTGATATTTAATGTACAATACCAGTTTTAGTAATTAGACTGAAAGTGATTAGCAAATAAAGACAAAACAGAACAGAAAAATAGAAGGTTATCTATATCTCCCTCACATATAAGTAGAAAGTCGAATTGCTCTTGCTGTTTTAGTATGTGTATTTTATATAGGTACAAAAGACAAGATTCGTACTGCCGTAACTTTTGAATAATTCTACTTTATAACAGAAAATCTTCTTTTCGCTTGGTTGCGAATTTCTGGTGTTAAACAAGACAATTATTAGTTTTCAAAATTTGAATTCTTCAAATATTTATTGACAGGAAATTCAACGAAGCAGAACAAATGAGTTAAATAGGTTTTTTAAAAAATTGCCAGCTTTTTTTTAACTAACCAATTTGGCAATAAATATCAAAATCAAATAGAATGTATAAAATTTCAATTAATTTTTCAATTAATCATCAGCAGTGAGATTACGCTTGAAATTATGGAATATTTATACGTGATTTATCACATTGCTAACTAAGCGTAGAACCAACATAGTGAAAAATGTCCATGCCGTGAATCAAACCCGGAACCCTCGGAATAGCACTTCAAGTGCTCTACCATTTAATCTACGAAGACGATGCCTAATTTAGCATTTCTCACATTTGTTGGTAAGGCTGCAACTGCAGAACAAGATGAAGAATGCAATTTTAGTAAATTTTGAAAATTTAGTAAAAAATTTAGCAAATGTAGCAAAATTTAGTAAATTTTCAAAAAATTAATTCGTCAATGGCTGTTATATCAGGGGGATAGTATACATTAATGTTACAATCACTTGATGTTTACATCAACAAACCATATAAAGATAGATTGTGAAAATTTTGGATTGGCTTGATGTGATCTCCATATGTGCAGATGTGCAGAAAACAAAAGGTGGCAATTTGATAATAAGCGATAATCGCTGTTATCGCACCTTTGGCTCTTTAGATAACCCATTTATGCCTGAATTTTTCTTTTCTTAAATTTCTTGGTAAAATCACTTTAAAATGTTGCAAAATCAATTGAAAAAATGCTAAAAAAAATTACGCTAAAATATTTTTGTATTTATTTGATAAAACGTAAAGGTACTAAATATATGGATATCGTATGTCGAAAAATGCATAATTAGATGATTTGTCTAAATTTATATAAATTAAGCTTTTAAATTGTGCATTATATACTATAATTAGTATTTTTATGAACTATTAAAAATATATTTAATTATTTATAGAGACAAATAACATTATAAGTATTATTAATAATAAATTAAGAATAATCGTACTTGAAGCAAAAAAAAACAATTATTTCAAAATCATCTTGAAAAGGACTTCATATGAATAACTGTCCCCTAATAGAAACATGTACCCATTTGCGCTTAGCGCCCTATATTTCGTACGTTAGAAACATGTATAAAAAATAGTCTTAAACACATAATTTTGTAATTAAAAAAAAATACGTATTTCAAAGAAGTCTACAAGCTAAGATTATGACTTATTTATTTGGATTCTTGATACAAAAAATACAAATAAACTTCTTTTTACATTTTACTATCTTGAAAAATTAAATACCTATAAACACCGTAAAAAGCCTTTATTTAAGCAAATATAGTAGAACCCCGTTAATCCGAATTTCCGGTTAATCCGAAACGATTTTATTTCGAAAATCTTACTTGACCATATTAACTAAAAAGATTAACTTACGAAATTTTCCTGATTACAAGATGAATGTTGGAAAAAACGCGTAGAAGTAAACAAAAAATGGCAGTAAAGCAAGCTTTTTATTTTTTAAAGAGCTTGAATAGAATAAAAATGATACTTAATACTGTTAAAGTACAACATATGTACATGAATATAAAATTAAAACATACACCCCTTAAAAAAATCTCTAATATTAGTTTTGCCAGTCACGATAACGTTATTTTCTAAAGTGCAAAAAGTATTCAATTTAGATAATAAAAAATTCTTTTTTTATTTCAACAGTTTTAATTTGTAAATTATCTACAGAAATGTGTTTTTTTTCTTCCACCCCAAGTCAACGTGGTGATTGATATATTTAGAGATTCGCGATTTTGAACCGTTCGTAATGGGTTGTTACGTAATTCTTCATTCTGAATTTCCATTGGATTATTATGAACATCAGGAGTGATTACATAAGGAATACTAATTTTTTTTTTTTTCCGAAAGTCGTGTCAGATTATCCAGCCTGCCCTACCTTAGATGCCGGATTAGAGGATATTTACTGTACTATTAAGTGCCTATAACTTACTTTTTTGAGCATGTATCTTTTTATTTTCTATTTTTATAGGAATTTCGGGTAATCCGGATTTCTTAAAATCCGAACAGGCACCTGTCTCAATTAGTTCGGAGTAGCGGGGTTCTACTGTAAATATGAATCTTATGCTGCCATCTATCGGTAACAGATAAAGACATTTATATACAATTACTTCACACTTATTTATTTGGATTCTTGATCCAAAAAATACAAATAAACTTACTTTTTACATTTCGCTTTCTTGAAAAATTAAATACCTATAAACACCGTGAAAGGCCTTCATTTATAGTAGGAGAGCTGTTGAACATTTTTGAGTAGGTATTTGAGGCACCCTGAAAATTTGTGCAACACTTCTTTTGTAATGCCTGAATACAAAATCGAATGTCTGGCTGAAGGATCGTGGCCCAAAACCTGTGCCAGACACGTGTAAAGTGCCATTTTTTTACACTACCCAAAAAAGGTATTTGAGGCACGCTGAGATTGAAACAGAATAATATTTATACTTAGAAAAACATATTTTGAAAATGACAGACACTTTAGTCGGCACAAAAACTGTGCCAGACACGTGTCAAGTGCCATTTTTTGTCTGGCACAGGTTTTGGGCCACGATCCTTCAGCCAGACATTCGAATTTGTATTCAGGCATTACAAAAGAAATGTTGCACAAATTTTCAGGGTGCCTCAAATACCTTCCCTAAAATGTTTAACAGCTCTTGGACTATTAAGCAAATAAATATAAATCTTATGCTGTCATCTCTCGGTAATAAATAAAGACATTTATAGACAATTACGTCACACAATTTGCATGTTGTAAAGAAGAAGAAAATTGTAAAAATTTGTTAAAATTCGAAACGTCCCAAAAATGGGGCGCTAGGCATAAATGGTTTAAAGAGGCGTGGGTGTGAATTCCAAGAAGGATGAATGGGAAATCATTTAAAATTTGCAATGCCATGGATAGCAGTCAGGACAGTTTCATTAAGGAATGTGATTAAAATAATTCATCTGATCCCGACTCCGATTTCTATGACGAGGAAGAACCTGGTTGGGTTGGGTTGATTTTCGACGGCCTATTATCTACTCGAGGGATATAGGCCCTAGGGGGAGTGCCCTCCGTGGGGGGAGGGGGGAAGAACCGGAATGGGACTTTATGGAAATCTTACGTAATTCAGATAGCGATTCCGATTTGAAGGAATAGTTTGGTGTTTCCTAATTTTTTGTATAATTCGTTTTTCTTTTTTAGTATTTCATTAAAAAATTGATTTTTGTCTGAAAACATATTTGAATTTTTTAGAGACGTCTTATACACGGGTAAGGAATTTTACCAATATTTTGTTATTTAAAATAAAGGGTTTGACTTGCACGCAAACGGGCTTGCACGGGAGTATATACACTGTTAAAAATCTGGGACATTTGCTGCATCGTCACTCCATCGCTTTTATAGGAAACTGTAACTTGACTGTATTATGGGGCATTCTCAATGGTCAGAACAGAAACATTCTATAAAAGTGGTGGTGTGAGTATGCAGCAATTGCTGCATATTTTTAACAGTGTAGAGTAATCGATATAATTAGTTATGCCTGGAATTGCCAGTGTGAAGGATGCAAAGTAACTTAAAAAGTACATGTACACTGTTAAAAAGTTTTACGGGAAGAGGCCGGCAGCAGAGATTACAGCCATACCCCGTAAAAAAATGATCCATGCCCATCATTTTGTGTCAACGTGTACACTTTGGTGGAGGAAAATGTATGGGGTCGTACCGTATTTTTGCTAACAGATGGACTAGAACTGTAAGAATATGTGGATTGCCCTTAATTTTCTAAGTACAGTAGAGCCTCTTTTATCCGAAACATTTTTAACCAAAACTCTCGGTTAACCAAAATCCATTTTGAAAGCTTTTTTTTTTTTTTTTTTTTTTTTTTTTTTTTTTTTTTTACTATTATAATCTTTATGTGCAAGCGTTCCTTTCCGAACTACGAGTACATATACTATTTTCGATCCCCTTTCTTAGAGTTCCTTTGAATTTAACATGAACTCCCGTAAGCTGCGGAGTGGAATGAAAAAAACAAACAAATTAGCAGTTGTGAAGATTTTGAATGTTTTGTAAAAGGTTTGGCTTGGCTGGAGCAGCAGAAAGACTGTGGTACTGGTGAACTAATAATATTTAAAAACTCCGTGATAGAGCTTCAAAGCAAAGTCAATCGAAACTGCGACAAACAAAACATTTTTTAAAACCCTTGTGATATATGTAAAAGGTACTTAATTTCAATCTTTTACTTAAATCTACAAGTGCTTAAATCTTTTTTGAAAACACCTAATAATATATATATATATATATATATATATATATATATATATATATATATATTTAATGTGGAGTTTTAATTAAAAAAAAAGAGAGAGAGAGAGTGAGAATAAACTGCAATCATTCGTATTTAAGTATATTTTACTGGTATTCACGATAGTTTGAGAATTTCGAAACGTTAAAACATCTCTAGAAATTACTAATATTTCTGGAAAACAGAGAAACAAAATTTTTCAATTAAAATTGTTGGTATAAGTTCAGAACAAATCTACTTCAAATTTAATTATTTCCATCTCATTTAAAAAGTTGGTGAGATTAAAGAACTCAAAATAAAATTAACTGAAATAAATATTAAAAGAGGGAAATATTATTTTAATTTCGCCATCTCTGAGAAATCATTCGAAGGAATAGCATTGCATGCACAAACAATACTTTAAGCAAACTTTCCAAGTACACTGTTTCAGAAAAGCTAAAATTTCATTTCTTGCCATTTTTAATCAGACTTTCAAAGCATAAAGACAAACTAAATTTAATTATGTATCCAAACGCAAATTAAATATAAAAATATATTTTTTAATTTGATAACGTATACAAAATTTATGCATTTTAATTAAATTTAAAAGGACGTTATTCCATATGTGTTTCCGCAGTCTAAATTTTTTTTCGGAATTTTCGTTTAATTATAATATTTAATCTTTCTAAAAAGTCCCCAAATCAAACTTTTTTATCTGAAAAAAAAGTTATTATAAAATTTCGAATATTTTGAAACGTTTTTAATATTCAGATCATAAAAAAGAACCACATTTATTTTTACAAAAATATATAAACATTAAAATTATGCATAATATATATATTTTGTAAATTATTTATTAACTTAACGGAAAAAATACTTTTTATTAGTTTAATGATAATTATAGAATTATATATCTAAAAGTTTATGCTACATGCACATACACAAAAAGAGAGGAGGAGCCACGAAAATGCCATTCTTTTAATTGTTATTTATTAATTGTTAATTCAAGACAACTTTTGATCTGTAAAACTTGCATTATATGAATCTCATTATGTTTAAGAAATAATTTTTCAAATGAGCTAACTTTGTTTAAATTCTAGTATCAAGTTAACGGTGACAAGTAATGCAGTTATCCTTGTAGGATAGTGTGGTTTGAAAGGAGAAATTGATTCTTTAATCTTCTTTATTCTATTTAATCATATCATCTAAGAATGTTGCTGCACTGTCTCAAACTGAAAAAAAAATCTTTCAACGTATTTAGATAAATAATATGAAAAAGACACAGACAAACTGTCTGGAATAAATAAAAAAACAGGTGACAGCAAAAGCTGTTAAAGATATAGGAAACAAAATGGAGAGAGTAAGTTGCGAAGAAATCGACCTGCAATAAGGCTGCAGCTACAAATCCTCCTCAAAACCCAAAAAATATTAGAAATGTTATATCTTTTGCTAAATTTAGTTAAATAAAATGCAGAGGGAGCCAAAAAACAGTTGTGTTAACATCTTCGCCATATAAAGTAAACCTTGGAATGAAAAAACACAAAAAATCGACTAAAAGGAAGCTATCACAGCATAAAAGCAATTAGAACATCAAGTTTTAAATAATAGGCGTAATGCAATTAGCAAAGAAATGATGGAAAGGAAAAACTACAATCAAAATGTAAAGTAAACTTCTGTTGCAAAAAAAAAGCCTAGTAATTCAGAATCTAAAAATAAAATTCTAGATAGTAATGATTGGTTTTGCCTAATTTGTAAGAAAATAAAACAACAGAAATGATTCAGTGTTCAGATTGCCAAATACGGTTCCATGTTGTGTGCGCTGGAAGAAAAAAATCAATAAACTAAATTCATGTGTAAACTTTGCATCACTCCTTACATAATATTCAAGTAACTGGCAATTAGTTTCATAATTTCTATTCTTAATTACTGGTAAATTTGATATATATTTTCAATGCATTTTGATTTAAAACAATTACTCGTATTTTTAGATATTTGATTTCATTATATTTTATTGCTGTTATTTTGTTTGATTGTTTAAGTAACCGCAAACTTTGCTTTTAATAAAATTAGTTATATTCCCTAGTCATTAAAACGACCTGATTTTATTTGGTCCAATTTAGGAGACTGTTGGTCTAACTTAGGCGACCAGTTGCTGAATTTGGACCACTTTTGACAAATTTTTCAAATTAAAATAAAATTTAAGATTTTCAAAAAGAAAATGATGTAAAGATTTATTTAGTTAGTAAATAAATTTATTGACCCCGTGTAGTAATATTTTGCAGATATTCCAAAAATTAAGTGAGTTACACCTGAAAACAAGTGAAGTGGTCCTAATTCGGCTACTCTCCGCTAACACTGATAAACATTTTTTTTTCTTAAATTTAAAGCTAATATTCCAGTTATATACATTCTTTAGTAACTAAAAATGATATTAGAAATTTTTACTTGGTTCTTTTTTTTTAAACGAAGGATATGTATTTATAAGTTATTACGATATATCTCAATTTATGAGATCGTACAATGCTGCATCATAATAATACATAAATGTTAAATCTACCAGCAATATACTTGTAGACTGTTTATACACATTTCACACATATTTTACACACATTTTATGCATCTGAACAGAATTTGAGTGCATTAATTTGAGTATATTACTACCTATTTTTGCGTTTATATTTTATATTCAGTATCTTCTCTCTTGATGAACGACAGTAATCGGCAAGCATTGCTGCATTCCATTGCGATCGATAACGAGACCCCATAGCAGAAATATGTTGGTAAAATCGTTCACCATGCTCGTCGCTAATTGCTCCAATATTATCTGGGAAAAAGTCAATCTGAGAGTACAAAAAATGAAGCTCTAATGACATGTGATAATTTAGCTTTTTTAAATTGTTTACCATATTTTAAACTATACACTTGTAATTTGTTGCTTTGTTATTCGCTAAGAAATTATGCACAAAGTTCTTGAATGAAAGCCATCTTCAGATTCAGGTATACCTTGATAAATACAGGGGTCTATTATGTTTTGGTATAAATAGCCAAACAAGTGACTCTGCCATGCTGAATTTTTCATGATTTCCGAAAGAACATCTCAAGAACAAATGCACGAATTTTCATCAAACTTCAGTTTCAGTTAGATGTTGATACAAGTTGTTCCTGATAAGGTGTTTGTGTTAATCGCCCAATAGATGGCGCAGCTGTGCGCATTTTCCCCTATTTTCGCAATAGCTCTATCTCAAAAACTAATTTCAAGGATTTTCATCAAACTTCAGATTCAGTGTGACATTAACACAAGTTGTTGCAGATGAGATTTTAGTATAAATCACACAACAGGATGCGCTGCTATGCTGCATTTTGCAGGATTTACACAATTATGCCGTAGTCATATCTCAAGAACTAATGCACGGAATTTGTTATATCTAGATAGTCCAGGCAATAGAGACCGTATAGGGGCTCTACCTAGCAAAATTCATGGTAGTTCTGGAAAAAGGCTTACTATATGTTTTTCGGGTCGCTGAATCCGAATTTTTAACTTCCCACCAAAATTTCCGCCGACAACCTCCCCCCCCCCCCAAATTCTGGTAAAATGCCTCCCAAAAAAGGTTTTTATTAAAAAAATCAATTTTTCTATTGTTTTAGGGGAAAAGTATCCAGAAATTCAGAAAGTAGACAAAATTTGCAACAAATTAGATATATGAAATTATGACGTAAGATGAAGGGGGAGGGGTGATTTGACATTTTGACATTTGAAGTCCACCGAAGTAGATAAAGCTTTGGGGCCTATAGCTACAATGGCTGTCGCCTCGAATGATCCTTATTATACATAGAAACAACAACAAGTCACAACAATTTTTATTTTCCATTACACATATTATATAACTACAATAGGACATTCACAATTACATCCATGTCTTGCCCAGGGACTCGAACCCGGGCCTCCGGGGTGACAGCAGCCTCCGCTTACTGACCACGCCAACGGGCGACAAAGGTCAGGGGGGATCTACCTCGGAACATGCGCGGCGGTGCTGCGTGGACTAAGTTGTGCAATTCCACTTAAGAGGCCACCCTAGTCACGGGTGAAAATAAAATAAGATGGCGCTGGCATTTCAACTGAATTGAAAGGATGGTCCAGATTCAAATGATTGACAAGCGATCTCTTCAAATCAGCAAATGGCCAATTATCTGGCACGATTCTAACCCCCACCCCACTTCGGCTGAGCGCTACATGTGATAATTTCCAGTAGGTTTGAGGTGTAAAGGATTTTTTTTTTCAATTGTCTTCGCTTTACAAGCGTAGATCAAAGCCCTCTGCTTTGTGGAGATTCGATAACGGTAAAAGCCGTAAAAAGAATTTTAATCTGTTTATGATAAAAATGCAAAAAATTAAAACGATTTGGCTTTCAATTTTTTTTTTTTTTAGGTTTATTTTACAGCTTTTACAAACATAAAATTGAAATTAGTGCAGTATAAAAACTATTTTATTTCACATAAGGCAATTACATTTAAAATCAAGGGGGAGATATTGAATGAGGGGGGAAATATATCAGGTACAAATATTCTAAAATAACTATCTTTTGTGCGAATTCTTTTTAGAACATAAAATTTATGAGATTTATAAAAGCTAAATAACATTGAAGGTTAAAAATAAGATGTTCATAAAATTAGGAGAAGAAAAATTAAACAAATAAACTGTATATTTTGTACTGTACATCTGTAGAGGGGGTATAAATCTAAATCCCAGCGTAGTCATTTATAGATATAGTACACAATTTATTGTTGTTAGCACTAAAATATGTGACAGAAAAAATAAAGTTTTCCACATATTAAAAACTTGTGTGATGTTAGCAGAAAGGAGGATGGCAAAAATTTTAGTGAAATTTTCAGGCAGAAGAAAATTTAGATTATGGATTATTTTTACAAGAATGTTATAAAACATAAAGGAGTTTTAACAATTTGAAATTTTAAGTGCACAGGAGTAAATTCAGGTGTGTGTGTGGGGGGGGGGAAATTTCTGAGCACTAAATATTTTTTAAATGATGCGGTCAAATAAGAATGTTTTTTGTAGCGGTTCGTAATCTAAATATCACTAAAATACTTTTATTTTCATTACATTTTTCCATTTTTAACACTTCCCAAGAAAGTTGAAAAGTGTTTATGGATTGGGTTTGTCCGTCCGTCTGTCTGACCGTGCTCTAACTAGCGTAAATGTAGTCGGATTGCCATGTTATTGATATACGATATTCAAAATCATCATGGTATGTTCGGTATTCAAAATGAAGTATGTATCATACATGGTTCATTTACAAATGCACTCAAAAGTATTCCGTTAAATTATGGTCTATGGGAGGGGGGGATCCTTAACGGTGAATTTTAATAGTGTTACACAATCTTAAACATAGTTAGGATCCTTAACGGTGTATTTTAATAGTGTTACACAATCTTAAACATAGTTAAATTTATGTACATTGAGATACACTTTAAAACGGTTACTATAGACTATGTTATGTGTAGCGCTTAAAGTATGAGTATAGGGGACTCAAAAGTAATCCGTTATGTTATACCCCATGAAGAAATATCGTTTGCGGCGTATTTGATTGATATTACTCTGTCACAAAGACAATGAAATTGATATGAATTTCTGAGGTGTCCTAAGCCTACTTTCTGTACAACATGAGCATTTAACAATTATTTACGGGGTCACACAAAAGAGCTTGCTTGTATATGGTCTACGAGGAAATCTCTCCAAAGACATTTTGCTTTGAAAAATACAGTTAAAATGTTTTTTATGCACAATTAAATGTCTACCTATCGCTTTATTGTTAACACTTTCGTACATAGTTGAAAAGATTTAGTTACTACTATAGATAGCAAAGATTTATAATTAGGACCAAAAAAGTATAAATTAAAAAGTTTTAAAGACTTTAAATTAGATTTTTTTAACTTCATGTGTTGAGGGTAAGACAAGGGAAGAAGCAGATTTTTTTTTTTTTTTTTTTGGGGGGGGGGAGTTTAGTAGATGACTGATTATGTAACTTATTAAAGATTTACAAACAGGACAAAAACATTGAAATTAAGAGTTTTAGAGACTTTAAATTTTGTGTGCATGGAAATAATGGTGGAGGAAAGAAAATGTCGATTTTATAGGGGGTGGAAGAAATTATATAATCGATTATTTATTGTTCAATATGAAACAGATAAAGCTGAAAATGTATTAAAATAAGATTTTCAAAGATTTTAAACTTAGATAAGCGAAAGAAGGAAACAAGGGAGGGGGCATTTTATTAGATGACTTATTTATTTAACTTACTAAAGAATAACAAATCGGACAAAAAAAGACTAAATTTTGTGTGCTTGGTAAGGAGAGCGACAGAGCAAACGTCAATTTTGATTGGGGAGGAGTATAGTTATATGACTGATTATTTATGATATCAATAAATTAACAGATAGAGTACAAAATGTTTTAGAAAAATCAATGATTTTTAAGGTTTAAATTTTGTGACCTGTAAGAAAAAAGAGTAATAAGCAGAATTATTCTTTTTTGGTGGGTGGCGGAAGTTTATTGGATGACTTATTATTTATTTACCTTAGAAAATATTTACAAATAAGTTAAAAAAATAATAAACGAAAAAATTTTAAGAACTTTAAATTTCAGATGCTTGGTAAGAGGGATAGGCGAGGGGGAAATACCAATTTCAGTTGGGGGGGGGCGGAGAGAAATTTTTATTATCGTTTGCTTATTGTTAAAATAATGTGGCATATTGAGCAGAAAAGATTTTTAAAAAATGAAAGAGTTTTAAAGGGTTTCTATTTTAAAATATGGGTACTGTGGTGGAAGAAACAAAAGGGAGAAATGACATTTTCAACAGGGGCAATTTACAAGAACTTTTAATGAAATGAATGCGGTGAAATAAATTGATAATGAAATTTATGACTGATTATTTATTGTTACTTTGAAGTAACAAATAAAACAGAAAATTAAAGAAAAAATTAAGGAGTTTTAAAGATTTTAAACCTTGATACTTTAAGGGGGGCAAAAGGGGAAGCAAAATTTCGGAAGAAGGGGAGGCAAAGGGTGATTTACATTATTATTTTTTTAAATCAGAATTTCAAAGAAATTGGGAAGAGTTTTACACTTGATTACAAAACAATACAAGAGCAAAATTAAGAACTTTTAAGGCACTTTTTGCAAATTTTGCATAAAAAAATGTACTTTTATGAACCAAAAATTACTTTTGAAAAATTTAAACATCTTTAAGGACTAACAGGAACCCATTGCAGGGTCACTCAAAAGTATTTTGTTACATATGGTCTATGTGGAAAAACCATTTGGTGGTGTGTTTTAATAGCGTTAAACAAATTTATACATAATGAAATTCATTTACATAATTAAGGTGCACTGGAAGAAGGTTACTACACAAAAGAGTCATACAAAACAGTTCGGTTTTTTAAAGTTCTTCGTAGAAAAGCTGTTCGTAACGTATTTGAATTATGCTACACTACTTCAAACATAATGAAATTTCTGATGGTTTTACTGCAAAATGTTTGGTTAAGAATGTGGTGAACATTGCATTTATCGTTCATTTACAAGGAAACATTAGGGATGATTGCTGAAAGTGAGTTTTAAATTATGATATGTTTTATTTATGATAAGTTATGGTATAAGTTAAGTTAAACTAATTTTCTTGCACTGGCACATAGGTGGTGTATATGAATTGCATAGACGCTACAAAAATGATTTCGTGAGTATTACCGAGAATAATCATGAATTACTTAAAAGTGTTTTTTTAATTTGAGTTATGCATTTTCAAGCTCAACTACATTTAGTATACTAAGAGATGTTTAACCCGTAGCCGGCCGCAGACATTCAGCCGGCAACCAAATAGCCGTGAAGACATTTAGCAGATAGCAGTTAGCTGACACGTGCATTAAGCCGATACGTACATATAGCCGACAACACAATTAGCTGAAATTTACATACAGCATACAGGACAATTGACCGAAACGGACATATAGTAATAATTTTAGCAATACAGACAATTGGCCGACAGGCAACTGGCCGAACGTGGCATTTAGCCGGGAGGACATTTAGCCAAAAAGACGATTAGCCGACAGGACAATTAAAAGACAAGACGATTAGCCGACGGGACATTTAGCCGATAGGATATTTAGCCGCACTTTTCTAACATTTTTCGACCCCCCTCATGAGATATATCGCATTGGAGCCCTTTGATCACCCTTTCATATTATGTACCTCCCGTTCCCTCTCCCTCAAATTGTATCACTGGATGTATTTTTCTGACGTTTCCGACATCCCTCAAGTGATATATCATTAGACTGGGGAGCCCTTTGATCACTTTTTCATATTATGCACCTCCCGTTATGTTACAGTTAATTTGCAGTTTGGTTACAGTTAGGATACAGTTGCGATTAGTTACTCTTGGATTATGGTTAGGTACCTGATAGGTTATAATTAGGTTACGTTTAGGTGATAATTAGATTACGCTTAGCTTACAGCTTGGTCATGGTAAAGTTATGTTACAGTTACATTACAGTTAGCATAAGATTAGCTTATAATTAGGTAAACGTTAGTTACAGTTAAATTACGGCTACGTCCCAGTTAGGTTACATTTAGGCTACAATTAGGTTACTTTTAGGTTTCAGTTACGTTACGGTTACTTTATAATTAGGCTACACTTAGGTTACGGTTACGTTGCACTTAAGTTACATTTAGATTACAGATAGGTTACGTTAAGTTACAGTTACGTTACTGTTAGGTTATGCTTAGGTTACGATTATGTTCCGGATAGGTTACAGTTACGCTAGAGTTAGGTTACTCTTAGGTTATAATTAGGTTAAGGTTAGGTTAGAGTTAAGTTAGAGTTAAGTCACGGTTAAGTTAAGGATAGGCTACAGTTACGTTATGATTATGTTACAGTTAGGTTACGGTTAGGGGATATTTAGATTACGGTTAGGTTACAGATAGGTCATGGTAACGTTACGGCTATGCTACAGTTAAGTTACAGTTAGGTTTGGTTATAATTTGGTTAACGTTAGTTTAGAGTAAGTTTAGAGTTAGGTCAACGTTACGTGACATTTAGATTTCGGTTATGTCACAATTAGGAAACGTTTAGGTTACAATTAGGCCGGTAGCACACTGAGTCGACCCATGGAACATTTTGGTTGACTTCGGAGAAAAACAGCTTTAAAACATGTTTGAAACAGCTTTCTTCTTTGTTTCAATATTTTTTTTCTCCTAAATCGTATTTCATGTTGCTCGTGTTGCGTCAGTGCGCGGCCTACCTTAGGTTACGGTTAGGTTGCAGTTAGGTTACGGTTACGTTACAATTAGGCTACAAATAGGTTACAGTTACGTTACAGTTAGGTTACGGTTAGGTGATAATTTGATTACAGTTATGTTACCGTTAGGTTACTGTTAGGTTATTAACAGTTAGGTTACGGCTTGGATACGTTTAGGTTACGTTTATGGAACAGTTAGGTTACGGTTACGTTAGAATTACTATCACTGTTACTTACTTTGCAGCGCGCGCGCTCGCTATACATATGAGGAGTAACGGCAAAATTTTGAAAATTGTCCCGCCCGGGAGCCAAAGAGGTGGGAGAGACGCGGAAACTGCATAATATGAAATAGTGGTCACAGGGCTTTCTAAACGATATGGCCCATGACGGGTGTCGGCATAATCTAGAAAACTGCCTCCCACTGTGAGGGCAAAAGGGGGGAGCGCTTCAGGGGGTGCATAACATGAATAAGTGATCACAGGCCTTTCCAATGATATGTCATACGAGGGCTGTCGGAAAAATTTAGAAAAGTATCCACCGGGGGCAAAGTGGAGGAGGGGCACGAAATATGCATAATATAAATGGTCACAGGGCTTTGCAACGATAAGTCTCATGAGGCGTGTTGGCTAAATTTAGAAAAGTGCTTCCCATTGGGTGGGAAATTGTGTCTGAGGTGCGGGAGGCGCATAACATGAATAAGAGGTCACAGGTCTTCCAAACTATGATGTCTGGATAGCATTTCTTTAGCCAGTGCTGGAGCCCCTTTGGTTATGTGACTCACGTGACGTGCGAGCGTAGGAGTGAAGGGAAGGAGATTTCCTTTTTAGAGAGTGAAGGGTGGAGGTTTTTAAATCGTGCATGTGTACCGGCGGAGTTTTTGAAAAACCAAAAGTTAGATATAAAATTACACAGGTGCTACGGGCACTGGTATGTAAAAAGTTTGTATTGTAGATGAAGCCAAATGGTGTAATAGCACAAAGTGTATAATTGTGGAATATTGTAGTGTGTTCCACTGGATATAATTCATATACTTCGTATGAGTATTATCGTCTTGTCCTCGCCGAATATCTGTACTGTCCTTCTGCATTTTTATAAATAAACTTAGTTTTGTGTTAAAAAGAACTAGTGATCTATGATCTAGGAGTATACATCTGATATCAAAGAGGGGAACCAGTATTAGACAAATGATATATCATAAGAGTGACGTCAACAAAATTTAGAAAGTGCCGCCCGGAGAAAAGTGCAGAAGACGCACGGAAGATGCATAATATGTATAAGAGGTCACAGGCCTTTCCAAAGATATATCACGTAAGGGGTGTCGGTAAAAGTTAGAAAAGTGGCTCAGGGGAGCAAACTGGGAGGGAGCGGCGCGGAAGGTATATATTATGAAATTTGGGTATCACACTGCCTTTCCAACTATATATCACATGAGGGGTGGCGGCAAAAGATATAAAAGTGCCCCACCTCTTTGAAATTTGTATATAGTATTATAAAAGTATTTTTGTAGGTCTTCGTAAAAAAATCGGATCTAAAATGATGAAAATTCTACGATCTCGAAAAAAATGAAAAATGCCCTCTTGGAGGGGTGGCGAATAGGGGGAGGTGAGAAGAAAGGGTCACAATATGAAAGAGTGGTCCGAGGACTTTCCGATGATATATCACGTCACAGATACGAAACAAGTTTAAAAATTGCCACACCGTGGGTCCTGTTTTTTGTTCCCGGAATTCACGCACCCCTTTCTTTTAAAATCTTATGTTTATTAAATAATATTTATGGAAGGGATCCGTCAAAAAACCGCATTTTAAACGATATTTATTGTAGCAAACGTCATTAAAAAAATTATTGGCTCCTCCTCGAGTTATCGAATTTTTTGTGTATGTTATAAATATAACTGTATTTGTAAAATATAATGGCAGTTTAAGAGAATGACGAGTTATTGAGGTATAATGAATAATTAAAATGAATTATTTCCGTTTTATTTTATAAATTCCTTAATTAATGAGTATAATGAGCTATCGAGAGTCTAAGACTTAAACATAAGTAAACAATATTTATCGGAGGGATCGATCTAAAAACCGCATTTCAAACAATATTTTTTGTATATAATTTTGTTCGAATGAACAAAAGAATATTACGAATGTTAGTTATTGATGTTTAATTGAAAAGCTTTATAGAATAACAGTGATTGAAGAAAAAAATTACTTTATGAGGGTGACGAAATTTCGATGTTTAAGTGTATATCATAAACAAAAACGCTGAAACAATATAAAAGCTGATTTATGATGGTGACGAGTTACTGAGGTTTACTTTGTTGATGTAAGACCGAGTCTTCTAAATTCTTTTTGCAAAATGTAGGTGTCAGCTAAATTTCATGTCGGATAATTCCCTTATCTGGTATTTGCTCGTTGGCTAAATGTCCTGTCGGATGAATGTCCATGTCGAATAATTGTCCTCTGTTGGCTAACTGCCTAGTCGGCTAACTGTCGCTGTCGACTAACTGTCATGTCGGCTAAATATCCTGTCGCCTAATTGCTGTCTGCTAAATATCTTGTCTGCTAAATGACATTGTAGCATATAAGTATATAGGGCTATGGCAAAAAACTAGGTACATGGCCGTTCATGGATAGCAATTCTGAGGCTAATGTCAGACGGACGTCTTTTTGCACGCTTTTTTCCTTACGTATTATCCCTACACAATGCTAGCGGCATTGTGTAAGGATAATACGGAAGGAAAAAAGAGTGCAAAAAGACATCCGTCTGACATTAGCCTTGGAAGTGTGATTTCAGTAATTTTCAGCGTATTTATTTTTGAATTAAATTTCAGCTCAGTATGTGGCGTGTATAAAAATTTATAAGGACCGTACAGGGCTTCACAAAACAATTGAAGTACGTTTCCGTCTATTGTTAGGAATTAATAAATGTGTATTTTCAAACGTGTTATGTTTTTCTAACTAAACTAAAAATGTAGGAAAATGTTCATAATCCATACTAGGCGCATGGTGTATTCCTTTCTTGTTTTATTTATCGTCAATAATTCATCTTCTTATGTTTTTTTATTTCTCAGTTGCAATAATCATGATTTTTAGGGTTCCGTACTTAAAAAGTAAAAACGGAATTGAGTAAAAACGGAATTAAAAACGGAAACATAAGATCACTCCTGTGTCCGTCTGTTACAGCCATTTTACTCGTAAACTATGGAACATGGAAAGTTCAAATTGGGGATGTAATAAAGACTGTTAACCCACATATTTACAGATTATTAAACATTCACATATATATGCGGGAAAAAACGTAGAGGGGCTAATTAGGTTATTTGAAAAAAAAAAGTGTTTCCTTTGTAAATCGTGCGGAATATCCGTTAAAAGATTAGGTAACGCCGAACTCAAAAATATTCCTTTTAATTTTAGGTATTATATTTTCAGAGATATCGTCGGAAATGTAGCGCAAAAATATGTCCCCCCCCCCCCCATATATTTCCAAATCTACTGAAACTAAAATTATGAAAAAAAAATTGGAGGTAGTAGTGGTTAATTTAAGCCTTGCAGGAAAATTATAGCGATTATACTAGGTCGCATAGTTTTTCATAAAAGCGCATTTTTCTGTTACACACAGATTTCTATATGCGGGCATTCAGCAAAGGTATCGAGGAGCACTAAAGGTACCTAACGTATCAAAAGTATGAAAGCATTGTTTATAATCATTTTCGAAAAAAAAATCGTCGGTAATTCGCCGAGATATTAAGACTCCTGTCCCTGCCGGCGAAGACACTCACGAGCTAATGCTAATCCTATGGAAAGGGATTTTTCTAATATCTCGTTTGCATTTCGACATTTATTTTTTTCTTTTTGCATTGGACAGCCGAAGTCTGTCTCTGAAACGCACCTTTTTTACTTTTTCGATTTTGGTCGCAGATATTTTTTATAAAGTTACTTTCACTTTCAAAACCTGTTCTTAAAATAAAAGTGTCATTTAAAAAAATATCTGCAACCAAAATCGAAACAAGTAATATAAAAATTTTGTTTTTAAAGTCAATTCCTACTTAGGCCATCAAAGAAAAATTTAATATAATCAAGCTAATATGAGTTTTTGTTGCATTAAAGTATCTCAATTTGTTGATTTTCTATAAGCAAGTAGGTTTACAATGGAACTCTATGGGAATTTGACGAAATATTACAGATATCGCCAAGTTGGCGTCACTTTTGGTGACTCATTTTGGCCGACAAATTTGGCGATATATCGCCAAGTTGGCGACAAACTTGGCGGTATTTGGCGACAGAACAGGGTCCCCCCTATGGTAACCCTTATTGAAAATACTTTCATTGAAATTCAATAACCAATAGCGGCCATTTTGTTTCCCATGCAAAACTAAAATTAATTAATTAAAATTTAATTAATTAATTAATATTTGAAAAAACTTTATTAACATCAATTGTCATCCAGTACAAGTTAAAAAAAATTATTTCAACCTGATAGGATGAATAATGAGTATTTTATTAACGATTGAAAATTTGTACAAGATAAACATATAAATATATAAATAAATATAGGTAGAGTGTGAGCTAATAGTAGGAATTGAAAAATAAAGAAAGGTGCGATGTATAGACGGATCTCGGCTATCCAATGCCTAAAAAAATATTTAAAAATGTCGAAATGCAAAAGAGACATTAGAAAAATCCTTCCCCATACGATTAACATTAGCTCGTGAGTGCCTTCGCCGGCAGGGGCAGGAGCCTTAACACATAAAGACACGGGTAGTTTGGACATACATAATGGCATAGGTGGCGTACTCTACATGCTATCGGTTTTTAAATACTAGATAACAATTTTTAATGATATATTTGTGTAATGAAATACCCAGTAGCAGCATAAAAGCAGTAAAGGTCAAATTGTTAAAAACAGACCAATTTAATTAGAATTAATCACATAAATACTATGGGATTCGCGACTAGTTTGCGTTGAGTGGATCTCTCAATACACCTCCCGTGTCTTTAAAAGTTAATTAAAAACCTATCTGGAAAAACGCGGCACGGACAAAGTCGAGTTGCATCTTTGCGTCCTCCTTTCGAAGCGCGCTTAGTACAACGCCAAGTTTAAACTTTGAACAAGGATTTTGTTTCAGCTACACTGTAAAAAGAAAAATATTACTATGTTGAATTTAGTTTTATGAAATGCCAAATGAAATTTAAATATGCAGTACTTTTATTGTCAGTACCGAATTAAGTTCATCATATGTAGATTAAGATAAGATTAAAAAAAAGAGTTATACAAAATAGCAATATTTAATTTTATTTGGGCTTCATATCTCTTTGAACTTTTGTGGTATACTCATTCATACTTTTTTAATATATACAGCTATACCCAACTTTACGTTGTATAGGTTTTTATAAAGTTTAATTACTCTTTTAAATAATACAGTTAATAATTCATATATTTATTGTACGGAACCCCGTGAGTGCGAGTAATACTCATACTTGACTGTTTATTTTATATAAAAGTTATATGCATTGGTCTGCTAAGTCGTATCTTGGTGGAAACCATCTGCAGAACCTCAATTTAGTGGTTGATCTGCAGGTTTATCATTGTGTTTTCATGCACCCAAACTTCAATGTTTTCTTACATTTGGGTGCAGGAAAATACAATGATAAACCAATCGATCAAATACTAAACTCCGGCCTGCAGGTGTTTTCTATCAAGATATCACTTGGCAGACCATTTGCATTTTAATATGATTATTAAGCTCTATATAATCCTAAAATTTCAGCCTTTAACTTGATGAGCTGATAGTCTGTGCAATTGCCACCCGTCGAACAAATCCCTTCCTGTGAAATCTTGTATCATTTTTTAGGAATCTGTGGACAGGCACAAAAACATTCTGTGTTTTTATACCTAGATAGTGTATAAAAACATTTTTTAATTCATTAGTCTCAATTTGGAGTTTTTTGTAACAAATACAGCTGTAATTTTTTTTTTTTTTTATAATTGTTTGAGAAAGACTGTTTTTATTTTCTCTGAAAACTGCATGGATTTTTCATAACATTGATATGTAATTCTGATAATGAATTTCTTAAAATTCCATTTCAAAGCAAAATTTCGAACTTCTTCCAATTTTACCAAAGCATTCTTTTTCTTTATCAGAAGTCAGAGGAAATAAATTTATTTTTCTCTCCATCTTTATCTTTAGATTAAGTTATAATTTTATTTTCCCCACATTGCTGATAGAATTTTTTTTTTACCTTGTCAGTTGCAAGCTCACTGTGAGATATCTCCAGAAATTCTCCATCTTCTTCCTCTATTTCCAAGTTAATAATCAGGAAGAGTTGCCGTAATATCCTTTACCAATCTATTTTTTATTTATATTGTAAATGATGTATTATTATATTATTACTTATTATGTATTTATATTACCACTAATTTACCAATCCTATATCGGAATTTGGTAAATTAGCAGTGCTTTTAGTTTATAGTCTCTACTTGAACTTGCCGATCAAGATTGTGTTAAGCTATCATTCGTTGTCGCTCAGAAACTGTTTTTATTAGTTTATAAATTAATTTGGTAAATTAGCAGTGGTTTTAATTTGCAGCCTCTACTTGAACTTGCCGATCAAGACAATGTTAAGCTATCATTCATTGTTTCCCATAAAATGTTTTTATCAGTTTGTTAAAAATGTCCTACTGACATTTTCTATGTAAATAACGCAGTTTTTCAAAGTGACAGACTGGTTGATGACGGTATTATCCTTCTCGTATAATTCTTGAAAAGCTAATGACAAATTTACTAACTGTTGCTTTGTGAGCCTTAATTTCCTCTCTACTCATTTGATAAAACTCTGTCATTGAATAATGAATTTTAGTAAACGAAAGTATGTGCCGTTACAAATACATCATGAAATAAAAATGTTAACGAAGGCAATCTTTAACCAGGATACCAATGTAAATTGAAAGTAAAGATGGAGTGTTATTAAAATTCATAGATAAAGACCAGAGAAGAATCCGTACCCAAATTCAGATTTTTGGGACTGATGTAAAAGTTTGTTGCATATTGTTGATGGAAATTAAAGAAAATGTATTTCGTGAAAATTTCAATTCCTAGTAGTTACATAATTAGAGCTCATCTGGCTAAAGAATCGATGTATTTTCTCAAATGTTCCAAAAAATAAAATACCTTATCCTCAAAATCTTTTTAAGTGATTTAAATAAACGGTCATTCGACGAAGTAAGTTTTGGAGAATGGTACTTGGATTGAAACATTTCATCTCAATTATAATATTTTGTGTCTACAGTGGGCAAAGATACGTGTGGTCTTGTTGGAAAACAATGCCTAATTGTTGATTATTTGAAGCTGCTTCTAGCGGATTGCTTGATTTAATTCACTTAATTATAAACAGTATTTCTGCAAACTAATGCTATAGTTTCCAAGTAACATCTATTAATAAACAATTTTCTTGTCTCACTGAATGCGAAGAAAAATCTTCTGTGGGTAAGAAACTGACTTTTGCTTTGATTAAAAGGCCTCTTCGAAGTAGTCATCAATGTAGTCTAAATAAATATTAATATTGTTATTATTCCTTATATTCCATGAATTACGAATATAATCTGAAAATAAAAACTATGCGTAAATCTGGTTTTTGAACAATGTAGAATAACGTTGTTTTAAAAATATCGACATATTCTGTAGAAATTGAGTCGGGCCAAAGTTTTAGCTTCATAATACATATTTTTTTTGTACTGCTAATTTTACTGTCCGGTTCCGGGAACAAGAAATTTCCGTCCGAGGAGACCTGTACATTCAAATTTTTAGACAACAAAGGCTTAGAAACTGATACAATCAATTATGACTCGTATTCAATCATAGAGCCTCGCTTATAGAAAAAATTTCAGGCCGAAACGTGCTGTATCGAACCGTAGGTTCCGACTTCACGAGGATGAAGTAGGCATACTTCTATTAAAAATTGTTACATTTTTTTATCCTATTTAATAACTTCAGTTAATTAAGACAATAATAACATTTTAAAATAAGTGGTAGAAATTTGCTTGATTTGCCTCAGTTAGAATATTGCTTATAGATCGAATTTGGCAAGCTCAAAAGTGGAGGTTCTATTATGATTTTATGAGATATATAATTTGCAATGAAATGCTGATTTGGGTGGACTTTCTGCAGAAAATTCCTTCGTGAAAACATTTCATTTATTAACATAATCAAATTAAACCTCGTGAGTTTGGTCTCCTTATTCACCACCCCTCCTTTCTTTAGCATTTTTTGAGTTTCTCCATCTTCACTGTTTTTTTTTTTTTTAATGAAGGTAGTGCAGATGGCCTTTAGTAATGTGGACTATGGTGATTTCGAGTTAAGTTAGAAAACTTAAACAATCGGCTGATTTTCGTCAATGTTTTATAACGGTGGATGAAACATGAATTCGCCATTATTCTTCAGTGATGAAAGAGCAATCTAAACAATGTGAAAGAGCAGCTGAAATTGCACCAAAGAAAGTGAAAACGGTTCCACCTGCTGGAAAAGTCATGGATACGGTTTTCAGGAATTCACAAGATGTGGTGATCATAGATCACCGACAAAAAGGCAGAATCGTCACCGGACAGTGTTATTGTTCTCTACAGGACCAATTGAAGAGTGCTTATTCCGACAAAATTTCCATACCTGAGCAAAAAGAAGGTGTCCGTTCACCACAGCATTGTTCTTGCACACATGCCTGTAGTTTTCGCTACGAAAGTCAATCACCTACGCTCTGTAGTGCTTCCACATGCACCGGATTTTGCTCCCAGCGATTATTTCCTCTTCCCAAGCCTGGAGAAATGGCTCGGTAGTCGGAAATTCACTTCAAAATATGGGGTTAAAGCAGACACCACCACTTCATTTCCAAAGATAGATAAGGCTTATTATACTAAAGATAATAAAAAGTCGGAAACTCGTTGGTTTAAATTTTATAAGTTGTAAGGAACTGCGTTAAAAAATGAAATATTGTCAAAATATTTCTATTTTCTTTGTCGGGCTGATAACCTTTCGAAACACACTCGTATCGACATCAAATTTTATTCCCCCCCCCCCAAAAAAAAGGCGGAGTTCATGAAAAATGGTCCTAGTTGTAATTAAAATTCGACCCCCTCATGCTAAAAACATGACTCTATAAAACCTGGTAAGACGGAAACATAAACAATAGATACTAAATACCGTTTTAGATGGGTTATTTGCGTCTTTGCAGATACACTTGCCAGGTATTTTTAGGGAAATAATGAACAAATTCCGGTTAAACCAGGATTCCGTTACAGCTGCATATCAGAAAATAAATTTGTTAGCTAGTAGACTTTCTTCTCTCTTTTTCTCTCATTCTGTCCTTGATTCTCGGCAGTATTGCTGGGAGTTATCGACACCCTCTATCACAGTAGTGTTTCACTACACTTAGACTAACATTTCCTGTTTTTGCTATGATGTGCTATATACCAACTCATCGACAGGCCGTGGATTTGATCTTCAAATAGGCAGCCCATGGAACTGCGCTGCTGTTCTCTGTTCAGACATTTATAAAAAGTAATATTTAACCTTACAGTCTCATTATTTTCAGATTTACATTATTATAGTTAATGATAAATTTTCGCGTTTCCTTACCGTTACAAAAAATGTCTTTCCGTTACCTTTGAGAATATACACTAGTAACGGGGAAAAATGTAAGCGCTAATGTTAAGTCTGTGGGAGCGTTATTTTCAAATATATTGCTTTCTTTATAATATTTTAAAATGAATTTTTTTGCATAGGATTGCTGAGGACGATCTACAACCGGGCTTTGTTTTACTTTTTCGATTTTTGGTTTCAGATATTTAAAAAAAAATTACTTTTACTTTCGGAACCGGTGGAATCGTTTCTGAAATTGAAGCTATCCCAAAGAAAAACTATAACTAAAATCGAAAAAGTAAAACCTAGCCTGGTTCTCGATCGCCCTCAGCTATCCTATGCAAAAAAAAAAAAAAATCATTCAAAAATATTAAAATCAAAGCGAGAAATTTGAAAATAACGCCCCCATAGACTAAAAATTAGCATTTTCATTTCTTCCCGTGTCTGAAGTGTGCTCTTAAATTAAGATGTGTTACACAGGACAAATTTCGCATTTTCTGCGACTTTTAAAGGTGTACTGTCCCCTTAAAAATTACAAATATTAAAAATAATAAATATTAAATTATTTTTTTAAAGTTTCGAACAAATTCATCAATCCTTTTAAAGTTAACAATCTTTAAAACTTACGAATTTTAAGTTCTTGTTAAATCTTAGTAAATTTAAATTGTTCAAATTATGAAAAATTAAAATGATAAAGTCATCAATGAAAGTTCTTAGGCATGTTTTAACGGCATGAAAAATATGCTAAAAATTAATATAATAAGAAAACAAATAATGCAGATGAAAATCAACTTTCAGGAATTTCTACCAATTAACGGAAATATATTTGCATTTTTTTGTACAGCCCTTACATTAGCAACAAGTTTTTATACACGCCACATGTTAAGATAAAATTTATTCCAATATAAACATGCTTAAAACTACTTAAATCGCACTTCCAGAAATTATCATCCATGGCGTGCATGCATTCAATTCTCTGGATAGCCTTGTATATTATTATATTTATATTTTCCAAACATATCGTTCTAAATATAGTTGAACTTGAAAATGTAGGATCTAATTTAAAAAAAAAAGCAATTCACTCTCATTCTCAGCAATTCTTCCTAGTTCTTTTGCGTAGCCCTATACATGATGTATAGAATTTAAATATATAACCTTGTATGCAGAAATTTAGTTAAAAACGTAAATCATAGCTGAAAACTCAATTTCAACAGTCATCCATAATAGACAATAATTCATGTACAGTATTTTATCCAACATCTTTTATGTGCCCCTGTAAATGATATAAAATGTGATCAAAATCATCTTCTAATGTAAGCATGTTGCAATAAACCTCAGTAACATATATGAATTCCATCTTGTTTAAAGTAGTAAAACATAACTAAAACACGCTACAAGCAGTTTTTTCTGCAATGAAACTGAACTCTTTTCTGTGACCCTGTAAATGAATGAAAAATGCTTTGCAACCCCTTCAGGAAGTATGTTTTATTGCACCTCATAAATTCATATCAATTGCATTATGTTCGTAACAAAGAAACATTAAAATACGCCGCAAAGGTTTTTTCTTCATAGTTCATAATATAACGAAATGTACTTTTGAATTCCCCTGTACACGTACCTGTGCACTTCAATAAGGTGCATAAATTTTATGTTTAAACTGTTTTACATCATTAAAATACATCGCAAATGATTTTTTCCACATAGGTCATAATATAAAAGAATACTTTTGAAAGTCCATGTAAGTGAAGTATAAATGATTACGCGCTTTATTATCAGTGCCATGTATCCCATGATAAACTTCAACAACGTATTTCAATTACATCACAATTCAAGTATATGTACGCTAGTTAGACCACGGACAGACGGGCAGTGAAGCCAATTCATAAACATTTTCCAACTATGTTGTAATGTGTTAAAAATCTGAGTACCCGTCCAAACGTTTTGTGTTGCATATACATATAGAAAATATAGAGGTTGTAGAGAAAAACGCGGGACCTGGTAGTAATTGACACTATATAACCTGGTAAGACGGAAACACAAGCAATAGGTGCGAATTACCGTTTCAGATGGGCAGTTTCCGTCTTTGCAGATACAATTACAGTAGAGCGCCGATTATCCGAACTCCAATTAACCGAACTTCCAATTATACGAACAACCTATTTCTCTCAAAAAATTTTTTATCCGAACAACCTATTTCTCTCAAAAAAATTTTTTTTAATGATGATGAGATTGTGGATGAGATTTAAGATGTAAAATAAATTGAAGAAATGAAAACGAATGCCCTGAAAATGACCCAAGTCCATCGCATAACGAAGCCTTTGACTGTTTGGAAACAGCTATGAAATGGCTTGAATGGCAGAAGAACTCTGATCCTATTCAAATAACGTATTTAAGAAGAATTCGAGATATGGCAACATTGGAAAGAATGTCTTATTTGAATCAAGCAACAATCGAAAGCTATTTTGTTTAAATTATAATCTCTGGATTTCAGAAAATGATAAAAAGAGAAAAAGAAAATTTTAACTGATAAAAAAGTAAACAAAAAGACAGTTTTTAAACACGCTAGCACTAACTGGCGCTACCAGTCCTAAGCCTGCATAAAGTGTGAAGGTTTTAGTATAGTGAGAAACACCCCTTAAATTGTCTGTCTATTTATCCGAACTTTCGCTTATCCGAACTAGGTTCGGTCCCGACTTGATAGGATAATCGGCGCTCTACTGTATAAGATATATTAAGGGGAATCAGGGAAATATTCCGCTTAAACCAGGATTCCGTTACAGCTGCGTATTAGAAAATAAATTTGCTAGCTAGCAGATTTTATAAAATGCTATATTTTACCTTACAGTCTTTTTTTAGTTTTACATTATTATAGTTAATGATAAATTTTCGCGTTTTCTTACCGTTACAAAAACTACCTTTACGTTACATTTGAGAACCCACATAAGAAACGGCAAAAAAATGTAAGCACTAATGTTAAGTCTACGGGAGCGTTATTTTCAAATATCTCGCTTACTCTTTAATATTTTAACATGAAATTTTTTTTCATAGGATAGTTGAGGACGATCCATAACCGGGCTAACATATACTTTTTCGATTTTGGTTTCAGATATTTAAAAAAAATTACTTTTTCTTTCGGAACCGGTTGGAATCCGTTCTGAAATTGATACTATCCTAATATTAAAAAAAAATTAAAAACAAAATCGAAAAAGTAAAAACTATTCTGGTTTTCGATCGTCCTCAGCTATCCAATGCAGAAAAAACAAAAAAACAAACAAACAAAATCTATTAAAATAAAGCGAGAAATTTGAAATTAACGCCCCCATAGACTTAAAATTAGCGTTTTTATTTATTCCCGTGTCTGAAGTGGGCTCTTAAAGAAAGATGTGTAATACAGGACAAATTTCGCATTTTCTGCGGCTGTTAAAGGTGTACTTTTTCGTTAAAAATAACAAATATTAAAAGTAATAAATATTAACAATATTCCTTTAAATTTTCAAACAAATTGATCAAAACTTTCAAAGTAAACATTCTTTAATACTTACTAACTTTTTGTTTATCCTTTGTTTATGTTAGTTTGTTTATGTTTGTTGTTGTTGTTTGTTACTTTATGTGTTACATTTGTTTGTATGTTGTTGTGTTTTTGTTTGTTATATTAACTAAGTTTTTGTTAAATCTTAGTAAATTTAAATTGTTCAAATTACTGAAAAATTAAAATGATAAAAACATCAATGGATGTTCTTAGGCTTGTTTTAACGGCATGAAAAATATGATAAAATTTAATATAATAAGAAAACGAATAATGCAGATGAAAGTAAACTTTCAGCAATTTCTACCAATTAACGGCAGTATATTTGCATTATTTTGTACAGCCCTTGCATCCGAACAAGTTTATATACACGCCACATGGTAAGATCAAAATTATTACAGTACAAACATGCTGTAAACAACTGAAATCGTACTTCCAGTAATTATTATTCATAGGCGTGCGCATGCATCCAGTTCTTTGAATAGCCTTGTATATTATTATATTTATATTTTACAAACACATCTTTCTAAATATAGTTGAACGTGAAAAAGTACAATTTAATTAAAAAAAGAGCAATTCACTCTCATTAGCAGCAATTCTTCCTAGTTCTTTTGAGTAGCCCTATACATGCTCTATAGAAATCATATATATAATCTAGGATGCAAAAATTTAGTTAAAAAAGGATATCATAGCTGAAAACTCACTTTTAGCAATCGTCCCTAATAGACAATACTTCGTATACAGTATTGTATCCAGCAACGTTTATGTGCCCCTGTAATTGAGATAAAATGTGATTCACATCATATTCTAATGTAAGCATCTTGTAGTAAACCTCAGTAACGTATACGAATTTCATCCTGTTTAAAATATTGAAACAGAATTAAAACACGCTGCGAGCAGTTTTTTCTGTAATAAAACTGAATTCTTTTCTGTGATCCTGTAAATGAATGATAAATGCTTTGTAACCCCCTTAAAAAGCATGTTTCAGTGCACCTAATAAATTCATATCCATTTCGTTATGTTTGAAGAGAAACATTATTAAAATACGCCGCAAACGTTTTTTCTTCATAGTCCATAATATAATGAAATGTACTTTTGAATTCCCCTGTACACGTATCTGTGCACTTCAATAAGGTGCATAAATTTTATGTTTAAATTGTTTTACATCATTAAAATACACCGCAAATGATTTTTCCCACATAGGCCATAATATAAAAGAATGCTTTTCAATGTCCGTGTAAGTGAAGTATAAATTATTACACGCTTCATTATCAATGTCATTTATGCCATGATAAACATCAACAACGTATTTCTATTACATCACAATCCGAGTATATGTACGCTAGTTAGAGTACTGACAGACGAGCAGTCAAGCCCCACTCATAAACATTTTTCAACTATGTTGGAGAGTGCTAAACATCTGAGTACCCATCCAAACGTTTTGTGCTGGATATACAAATAGAAAATATAGAGGGCTTAGAGAAAAACGCGGCGTCTGGTAATAATTAAAATTCGACCCCCTCAACTAAAAACATGACACTATAAAACCTGCTAAGACGGAAACATAAACAATGTGTACGAAATACCGTTTTAGGTGGGTTGTTTCCGTCTTTACAGTTACAATTGTAAGATATTTTTGGGGGAATCATGAAGATATTCCGTTTAAACCAGGATTCTGTTACAGTTACGCATTGCAAAATAAATTTGCCAGCTGACAGACTTTTATAAATTGCTATATTTTACCTTACAGTCTCATTATTTTTAGATTTACATTCTTATAGTTAATGATAAATTTTCGCGTTTCCTAAACGTTACAAACAGTTCCTTTACGTTACATTTGAGAACCCACACTAGTAACTAGGAAAAAATGAAAGCGCTAATGTTAAGTCTATGGGAGAGTTACTTTCAAATATCTCGCTTCCTTTTTAATATTTTAAAATGAATTTTTTGCATAAGATAGCTGAGAACGCTCGATAAGCCGGGCTAGTTTTTATTTTTTCAATTTTGGTTTCAGATATTTTTTTTAAATTACTTTTACTTTCATAACCGTTTGGAATCCGTTCTGAAATTTAAATTATCCTAACATAAAAAAAACTATAACCAAAATCGAAAAAGTAAAAACTAGGCTGGTTGTCGATCATCCTCAGCAATACTATGAAAAAAAAATCATTCAAATATATTAAAATCAAAGCGAGAAATTTGAAAATGACGCCCCCAAGGGCTTAAAATTAGCGTTTTCATTTCTTCCCGTGTCTGAAATAGGCGTGCATGCATCCAATTCTTTGAACAGACTTGTATATTATTATATTTGAATTTTCCAAACATACCTTTCTAAATATAGTTGAACTTGAAAATAAAATTAATCAATTCACTCTCATTCTCAACAATTCTTCCTAGTTCTTTTGTGTAGCCCTATATATAGTCTATAGATTAATCAAGTATGCAGAAATTTAGTTAAAAATGTATATCATAGCTGAAAACTCACTTTCAGCAATCATCACTAATAGACAATACTCATATACATCATTGTATCCAACATCTTTTATGTGCCCCTATAAATGAAATAAAATGTGATGAACATCATATTTTAATGTAAGCATCTTGTAGTAAACCTCAGTAACGTACATTAGTTCCATCTTGTTTAAAATTGTGAAACATAGCTACAACACATGCTGCAAGCAGTTTTTTCTGTAATAAATATGAACTCTTTTCTGTGACCCTGTAAATGAGTGATAGATGCTTTGCAACCCCTTCAGAAAGCATTTTTTTTTTCAACCTTATAAATTCATATCAATTTCATTATGTTGCAACAGAGAAACGTTATTAAAATACGCCGCAAACGTTTTTTCCTTCATAGTCCATAATGTAACGAAATCCACTTTTGAATTCCCCTGTACACGTACCTGTGCACTTCAATAAGGTGAATAAATTTTATGTTTAAAATTGTTTTACATCATTAAAATACGTCGCAAATGATTTTTCCCACATAGGCCATAATATAAAAGAAAACTTTTGAATGTCCATATAAGTGAAGTATAAATTATTATAAAATAATACGTATTACAAAATAAATTTTCTAGCTAGCAGACTTTTATAAAATGCTATATTTGACCTTACATCTCATTATTAAAGTTAATGATAAATTTTAGCGTTTCCTTGAAGTTACAAAGAATATCTTTATGTTACCTTTGAGAATTCGCACTTGTTACGAGAACAAAATGTAAGCTCTAACGTTAAGTATATGGGAGAGTTATTTTCAAATATTTAACTTCCTTTTTAATATTTTTAAATGATTTTTTTTGCATAGGATGGCTGAGGATGATCTACAACCGGGCTAGTTTTTACCCTTTCGATTTTGGTTTCAGATATAAAAAAAAAATTACCTTTGCTTTCGGAACCGAGGCGAATCTGTTCTGAAATTGAAACTAACCTAATATATATATATATATTAAAAATACTATAACCAAAATCTAAAAAGTAAAAGCTTGCCTGGTTGTAAATCGTCATCAGCTATCCTATGCAAAAAACTTCATTCAATAATTTTAAAATCAAAGCGAGAAATTTTAAAATAACGCCCCCATAGACTTAACATTAACGTTTTACTTTCTTCCCGTTTCTGAAGTGGGCTCTTAAAAAAAGATGTGTTACACAAAACAAATTTCGTTCTGCGATTGTTAAAGGTGTACTGTTCCCTTAAAAATAATAAATATTAAAGTAATGAATATTAAAAATATTTCTTCAAAGTTTTGAACAAGTTGATCTATAATTTTAAAGTTAACAATCATTAAAACTTTCTAACTTTAAATTCTACTGATTTTTAATAAAAAAAAACTTTTTCGAACTTAAAATGTTAAATTGTCGAATATTTTATACATATACAAGAATGGGAGACTTGAAACCGTGTCTCCTGGACAGGCCACAAACATGTTCTATCAAATTATGACTTCGTAACTTTATTATTTGTTAACTATTTTAACTTAAAAAATACTTTAAAAAGAACGCGTCTATTTTTTTACCGTTTTACTTAATGAACTATCTTTATCCCCTGGTAACTTGTAAAAGTTGTACCTCCCACTGTACCGTTCAGAAATTGTATATATACAAACGAAATGCATATTTTCCTTCGTTATTCATAGAAATATAGAATTTGAAACATTTCATTCTTTCAAGAGTATTTTGTTGAAATAAAACAATAATCGTAGAAAAAAATAAATGCAAGGTTTGAAATAGGAGTGATCTATTTTAACACGATACAATAATCCAATCACAATTAAATCGTTTCCATTTGCTAAAGTGTTTGGATACTAGCCAATCATATTTTTAATAGGCGTGGTTTTCATCGTCTTGGTAGAGGTGGAGAGCATAACATTACGAGGCCGTTTTTGACACATTTTTCATCAAAATCTTTACAAATTTTGCTCAGCCTAATTGTAGTAGAACTATTGAAAGCATGTTATTGGAAAGCTTAAAGTCTATATTTTCGTTGTCATTTTTAAAATTTTCCTGAATTTTGCTGATATGAATGTTATAAGACTAAAAAGGACACAACACCTCGAATTTCACTGGATCCTAAATTGACAGGATCCTGAGAATTAAACTACAACAAAAATCGGAAAAGTAAAAAATAGCCCGGAAACAGATAGTCCTCAGCTATACCGTGCAAGAAAAAACATTTAAAAATATTAAAAATCAAGCAAGATATTTGAAAATATTGTTCCCATAGACTTATCATTAGCGTTCGAACTTCAAGCCGTGACTAGTGTGGCCTCTTAACTACTCACATCGTTTACATCGCCCTCCCATCTCCCCTCCGATGTTTCCTTATAAGGTTTACTTTAAGATTTTTGGGTCGCTGAATCCGAATTTTTAACTTCCCCACAAAATTCCACCCCAAACCCCCTCCAAAATAGTTGTTTTTAATTTTTTTTTGTTTTAGGGGAAAACTTTGTAGAAATTCAGAAAGTAGACAAAATTTGCAACAAATAGGATATATGACATTACGACGTAGGATTAATGGGGAGGGAGAGGTCTGCCTTGGAACATACACAGTGGCTCTATGTCCATTAAGTTGTGCAACCCCAGGTAATAGGTTATTTTACCTGGAAATTAATGCTAGTTCTGGATTTCGACTCACTTTATGTTGTTTGGGTCGCTGAATCCGAATTTGCAACTTCCCATCAAAATTTCTCCCGGCAAACCTCCAAAAAATTGCTTTTTTGAAAAATTTGGTTTTTGAGAACAGCGCGCGGAGAATGTTCCGAGGCAGCCCCCTCTCTCCCCGTTTATCTTACGTCACAATGTCATGTATCCTATTTGTTGCATATTTTGTCTACTTTCCGAATTTCTACATAGTTTTCCCTTAAAACAATAAAAAATTTAAAAACAACTATTTTGGGGAGGTTCGGGTGGGGGGATTTTGGGGGTAAGTTAAAAATTCGGATTCAGCGTCCCAAAAAACTTAAAATAAACCTTTTAGGGAAAGTTTGGAGGGGAGATGGGAGGGAGAATGTAAACGATGTGAGTGGTTAAGTGGAATTGCGCAACTTAGTCCACGCGGCACAGTGACGCATGTTCCGAGGAAGATCCTTCCTTCCCCTTCATCCTACGTCACAATATCATATATCTAATTTGTTGCAAATTTTGTTCACTTTCTGAATTTCAAGATACCTTTTCCCTAAAACAATAAAAAAAATTGATTTTTTTAATAAAAAACTTTTTTGGGGGGCATTTTACCAAACTTTGGGGGGTTGCCGGGTGGAAATTTTGGTGGGAAGTTACAAATTCGGATTCAGCGACCCAAAAAACGTAAGCCAATTTACAGAACTACCATTAATTTTGCCAGGTAAAATCCCCTATTGCCTGGACTAAGAATCCTCATGATGAACATAGATTTCCATTTAATGTTGGCACTCTGATAGTGAATTTTGTAGTATTAACAGGTATGAGACAGAAGAAAGTTTTGGGACTGGCACATCCGACTTGTTTTGTCGTCTGCTGTATTTGTTATTAAAAAATTTCCTAAATTTCTACTGCCTCGCGCTGAAATCCTCACCCCCCTTTCCAGCCATTTGAATGTTTAAAACTTCTATTTACAGAAATGAAACCCTTTATTAAATAAGGCAAATTATAATTTATTAGTTTATTTAATTTGCATGACCTTACACCTTTTTTATTTTAGTCCTTGAAAGTCCTTAAATGTCCTTGATTTTTATGTAAAGAAATGTGTACGAATCCATTGCTCCTATCTATATCAATCTATTGGTGCTTTCTCCTTCTCCTGTTAAAAGTATACAAAGTTAAAATAGCCCTTCATATGAATTGGTGCTGATTATGTTCTGGTGTAAAATCGTCCAACAGGTGGCACTGCTGTGCTGCATTTTTTACATGGACGAAACACATCTTATTGGCGCCTAGATGTATTTTAAGTGGCAGATATTTGTTCACTCTCAAGGTAATTAGACTGTAGAAACAAAGTACTTTAAAAGGAAATAAAATATAATTATATATATTTAAACACAGATATCTCTGAAACGGAAAACAACTTACCTCTTTGTGAATATTTCCTAAATTACCAAGGGTGTGATTACTTAAGTCTATTAAAATTTGTCAAGAAAATATTTCTTGTTTATCAGTGAATTGTCGTTATTCCGTTGTACTTTATATGCTTGCGAATCGCAGAGTTAAGTGGAACTCGTGAGCTCGTCGCTGAACAAGCACCCGGTGCTCTACTGAAAATTGCAAAAAAATAACTATCAAAGCGCTCTTTTCAAAGGGAATATCCCCATTTTCAACAGGGTCCTGACGCCCACAGTCAAAAACATATATATGAAGTTTAGTTCAATTCCAAACATAACTTCGTATACTTTCGATGATGTGATAATGAATCCAGAACGAAAATCGCTATTACAGCGCCCCCTTCCGGCTGAATATTCCCACATTTAATTTGGACCTGCTGGCCATACCCAAAACTGACATATGAAATTTGGTTCAATTCTATGTATAACTCCATACACTTTTCGATTATAAAAAGAGGACATACACATACACACATACACGGAAACATGAACACACGGGTGGGCAGACAGACAGGTATTTTATAGAAACATATTTTAAGGGTTCACTGATATTGACCCCTAATCTGATCCCTAAATCCACTGATCCCTAGGACCACTGATCCTAGGACCACTGATCCCTAAATCCGTCGAAAATAATGTAATTACAATACGTTCTGTTTTAAAAAGTATAAAGAGAAAATCATCTTTTCAATTTATTTATTTATTATTTTTTTTATTTGAATTAAGATAAATTGAACATAATAATGAGATCCGTCAAATAATATTTTTAAAAAAACTCTCGACGTTTAAATAATTTATTGAAATTTTATTTAGCAAATAATTTTCAACATACTCTCAACGAGTGGCATTTCAATAATATATATATTTCAGCATCAATATACATTTGTTAATATATTTATAAATATATGTATTTGAAATATTTATTTTTTTGTCTCTAATTTATTTTTCTACTCTATTTTCTATTCTAGAATGAGTTCTATCTGCTTCATATATGGCTTTTATCTTTTAACCCTTAAATGCCGAGTGTTGCTTTTCGGCGGCATACCCAATTTAGGCTTCTAAAATACTATTAGAATAATATTGAAGATATTATGCCTAATGTAGCCAATAAAATACATTCTGAAAATATTATTAAATCGATTTTCAACATGTATATGGCAACACTTGTGCTGCTTAAGAATAAAGAAAGATTTATTTTTTCAATTGTCGCTACATGTTCTTTTTTATTTGTTTGTAAGCTTGCGAAATACCCTATTTTGTTCTGCAGCGAGCAAGTAAAATTTATTTCTTATTATAGTTCCTAAAATTCTCATGTGTTTAATATTATAAAATTTTAGCAAGGTAAATTATTTTTTCCAATTAAAGACCAGTATTGCCGATTAGTAAAAAATTGTTTTTAGCCGTAAACCATACTTAAAACAAAATATGATATTATAAAGTATTTTTCCCATGATTTATTTAATGAAAGCCGAATAACATTATTACAATGATTTTTGAAAAATCGGGCATTTAAGGGTTAAATCATCAAACTCACGAATATTTTAAAACAAGTCTGCAGTGGTTTATTCTTCTTCTAGCTCATTTACTATCTTATGTACAGGAAAAATTCAGGAACAAAATCAATGATATGAATGTATGATATAAAATTCACCAAGGATTCCTCTTTCGAATCCTGCTTGAACATTTTTCGCCCATTTAGAAAATTACAACTGGCATTGTTTATGTACCAATTAGAATAATTGCGTTAAAATTAATCTAGTGTGATTTCGTATTGAGCGTTCACTGGAGTTCTGTTACCTGTGATTTATTATTTTGAGCGGATTCATACACCCAGACCAAATTTTATGATCAAGAAATTTAGCTGGGTGAATTAGTTTCTCCAGATTCGTCTGGGATAGCTCAGTGGGCAATACAATGACGGCTTTAGCAGAGAGATTCCTGGTTTGTACCCTGGCTTGGTCATTTGTCGCCCAGTAAGAAAATTAAAACTCATCTGATTTATTTACTAATTAGAATAATTCAATTCTGTTAAAATTAATCTAGTACAAAATTTATGTTCTCCTTTAATATACTATTGTGTGTTTTAATGTATCTATTTAGAGTATAAGCTTTGCATAAATTCAGCCACGAATCCTTTGACACCTTTGAATAACTTGATATGATTTGTAATTAATTTCTTATACATTTGAATATCTTGAAATTGATTTGAAATTATTTTTTAATATCTTTGAATACTTGAATACATTGTTATAAATACAATGTGTGACTATTAAACAAAGACACTAATGCTGTAAAATATTTTATTTTAAATTTATACGTATTTAGTTAATATCCCCTATACACTCATCCTTTATCCCTACAATGCTCCTTGGGAACAGAGGACAGTTATATGGTGTCAGTTCAAGCAAATAAGGCGGATGACCAACACTGAGATATTATAGTTGGCTAGAAACGTCTTGACAGACAATGGAGTGTTCCGGTGCTTTGCCCTGATGAAGTACCCATGAATTGTTCTTCCACAATTCGGGTCTTTTTTTTTTTTTTTTTTTTTTTTTTTGTATTTTTTTTAAGGAGTTGAGAAGGACCTCTAGGTAGTAATATTGATTAATAGTTTGGCCTTCAAGGACAATATGAAGGCACACAATCCCTTGAATATTAAAAATTTCTCCGTTGTCAACGTGGAAGTGCGACCCGGACGACCACTATCTTCAATGTCTTTTCGACCTTCTTGGAAACGCGTAAACTACTCGGAAACTCGCGCACGTGATGAACATTCATTGCAGTATACTTCTCTTAACAAATGATGAGTTCAGTAGCAGATTTTCCAAGTTTAAAAAGAAATTTCACATTAATTCGATGCTCTTTTAACACACTCAACATTTTCACGGCAAGACACTAAAACAGGGTCCAGAACAAATGAAGATCACGGCCAGGCTAATTGGAATACAGCCAATTTAGAGGCGGTGATCAATACAAAGGGCTTTGCACTACACAACTATTGGCCGTATGAATTTGGCGCATTCGCAGTTCTTCTGTAGAAGCAATAGTCCCTTTATTAAATAGCCACGAATCCCAAATAGTAGCGGATTTGCCAATTTTTCCTTTTGTTCTCAATTTTAAGTTAAAGATTATTTTGTTTTACTATTTATCTAAAATTGTGTGTTTAGTGAGTAATCCTCCAGCCATTTAAATTTAATTTCATAATATTATATATTTTTCTAGTTAGGTGAACGTATCCTCAGTTGACACTTTCCGCTTTGGTTTATAAAAAATATAAATTTCAAATAAAATTCAAAACTGTAACTCAGAAGTACTTAGAAATTAAGCATCACTAAGCTCACGAGCTCAGGACTAATCTTCGGAATTGTGCTATTTAGATCTGACACGGATTGCTCTCACATGACAATTCCATGCAGCGTGTTCTAGAGCCCGCAAACTAGACAATCTCTACATCTGGACAGATAAATGGGAAAACAAAAAATATTGTATACCCACAAGCATTGTGAAAATATATACTATATATATATAATATATATATATATATATATATATATATAACCATTAATTAAACATTACCGGCAATCATCAAAAACCGCAATATTGTGAATGAATTGACAATAAAAATGGATGCCACGAACCTATAATATAGAACTGTATGTATAAAATAAAGTACCTTATACTTAATTACAAGAATTAATATGAAGGAAAACTAGTTGGATGTGCCAATCCCAAAACTTTCTTCTATCTTATACAATGTATAACATCTTAATATTTCAAAACCTAGTTACACATGTTAATACTTCAATATTATTAGTTCAATACTATACCAACTTTGATTTTCATCTTAAATTTCTGCTCAAGTCAATTAAACGGACTAAAAACGAGTTAATCTATATCATGATATTTGTTAAAATTATTAATTTTTCCTTATTCTGTCGTTATCAGCTGTTTGCGAATAGCCGGCATAGCAGGAAGCGAGTTCCCGCCGCTGCATGAGCCGCCGATGCACAATAGAACTACGAAAAATCAAGAAAAGTATACAAAAATCGCTAGCACGGAGCCCCTTTACCGCGCAATATTTCCAAATTCAAGGAGAACCTGTTGACCAAAGCCAAAAACAAGCACAAACATTTTGGTTCAATTGTATGCATAATTTTATACGCTGTTCAATGGTACAATAATGAAAATGGCACAGAGATCGGAATTATAGCGCCCCCTTCTTTCGGAATTTTTTCAAGTTCAGGGAGGACTTGTTTGCCATAGCCAGAAACATGCACAAAAAATTTGGTTCAATTATATGGATAACTTCATACACTTTTCGATGGTACAATAATGAAAATGGTACAGACATCGCAATTATAGTGCCCCTTCCGGCAGAATTTTTCCAAATTCAGGGAGGACCTTCGTGACATGACCAAAAATAAACACATAAAATTTGGTTCAATTCTATGCATAACTTCATACACTTTTCGGCGGTACAATATTCAAAATGGCACAAAAATTGTACAAAAATCGCTATTACAGCGCCCTCTACGAGCGATTTTTTTACAAATTAAGGGAGGACCTCCTTGCCATAGCCAAGAACTTAAATTTTTTTTTTGGTTCAATTCTATGCATAACTTCATACACTTTTCGATGGTGCAATATTCAAAATCGCACAAAAATCGCTATTACAGCGCCCCCTAACGGCGAATTTTTTGCAAATTCATGGAGGACCTGCTTGCCATATCCAAAAACTTAAAATAAAAATTTGGTTTAATTCTATGCATAACTTCATACACTTTTGGACGGTACAATATTAAAAATCGCACAAAAATCTCTATTACAGCGCCCCCTACCGGCGGATTTTCTCCAAATTCAGGGAGGACCTGCTTGCCATAGCCAAAAACTTAAAATAAAAATTTGGTTTAATTCTATGCATAACTTCATACACTTTTCGATGGTAAAATATTCAAAATCGCACAAAAAACGCATTTACAGCGCCCCCTACCGGCGAATTTTTTCCAAATTCAGGGAGGACCTGCTTGTCATATCCAAAAACTTAAACTAAAAATTTGGTTCAATTCTATGCATAACTCCATACACTTTTGGATGGTACAATATTCAAAATCGCACAAAAATTGTTATATCAGCGCCTCCTACCGGCGAATTTTTTCCAAATTCCGGGAGGACCTGCTTGCCATAGCCAAAAACTTATAATAAAATTTTGGTTTAATTCTATACATAACTTCCTACACTTTTTGATGGTACAATGGCGACAGACAGACGGACAGACGGACAGACGGACGGACGGACAGACGGACACACAGACAGACAGACATTTTCTATAAACATGTTTTTTGGAATCTCTGACCACTAAAACATGCAAATCCGTCGAAAACCGGAAGTCGAAAAAAATTTCGATTACAATACTTTCTTCTATTGAAGATAGAAGAAAGTAAAAAGAAGAATATAGATTCCGAAAAAATTGAAAAACTTATATATTGAATTACGTTTTCAATTGTACAGAATTCAATGATATAAGCAAATCGGTTGTTTTCTGTGAGAAAAAAAGCTAAAAGCTGAATTTTTTTTTTCTCCTGTACCAAACAACCAATGTAACCAAAATAATAGTTTCAAGATGAAAACATAACATTATCAAATGGCATGAAATGAAAAAAAAAACACTACAACCCATTAAATATTTAATTTATAGCAATAGAAATTTTACACAACATACCGAATAAATTCCCAGTTGATTTTTGAAATATCTTCCCACACATGGAATCCAAAAGCATGATAAGATTAAGATGAATAAAACAGGTGAGCCACACACTTTAAATCAATATAGTTTTTAATATATTTTAATTGATTACGAGTTTTCTCATGAAACGAATATTCGTGCATCCTAAAGTACATATTGGTATCGTTTTCATCTTGTAATTAATCCTATTCTTGGAGGAGGCTATGGGAAATTCAGTCAGTCCTTAATTAAATGGATACAATAAAGTGCATTGGCAATGCAGGACTCAATCATCCTTATTTTTTACTTAATGAGAAATGAAAAGAAGATAACAAATGAACTGGAACTTCTTACAGCATTTATTAAGCTATTAATTTATTGTACAGTTTTATTAAACAAGTATTAATTAAAATGCGAAATGAACTAATTTTGCATAAAATATATATTTCTTTGTGTATTATAATCGAAGTAGATCTAACGTCCGTGTTCAAATTTAAACAAGAAAAAAAAGAAAATCATGCATCAAGCATAAATTATGAAACATTTTCCAACATATTCAGAATAATGTAACGAAAATGCAGCGTTTAATAAGTTATAATATTTTTTGTCTATTCAACCATATGGAAACGCATAACACGCTAGAAAACCCAATTTCAGGTGTTCCCATCTATAATCGGAAAATTATCCGAATTCTTTGAGCAGCCTTGCATGGAATATATAATTTTGTATCTATTAACTACATGCACGCCAAAATTTATTTCAGTTAAGAAATACTTATACCTCATTTTAAAATTCCCCTTCAGCAATTTCCAATAATAAGGAGAATGGTACGGGAATTACTTTGTGCAGCTCAGTATATGATGTATAGAATATTTATACAACAAGTAACATGAAAAAAATTGGTAAGATTTAGAAGCGCATACCGAAATTTAAAACGCATTTCCAGCAATTATTACTCAAAGACAGAATTAGAACCGACAGTACTGTCTTTTGTGTATCCATGTAAATGAACGACAAATGCTAATGCCCTATTCTAGCCTAATCATATTGTAGTGAAATTCAGTGGTTTATATCAGTTTTAACAGATTTTAAATGGCGTAATCTTATTAGAATACTCTGCAAACGATTTTCCCCCCATATACCACAATGTAATGGAATTCTTTTGAGTGCACCTGTAAATGAACTATTAATGCCACATACTTCATGTACGATACTAAACATGCCTTGGTGGCCCTAAAAAAAGCTTACAAATTGTATGAAAATCTGCCTGTATTTATGGGAGTTGGAGCGTGGACAGACGAACAGACAAACCGAATGCATAAACACTTTTCAACTTTGTTGGACAGTGTTAAAACAGAGTTTATATTATGAATATATTATATAAGGTTCCGCGAATTAAGTATTATAAAAATTATCAATATATACTTGATTCCCAACCCAAAACAAAACGAAAATCGGAAAAATAACTAATTTTTCTAAAAAGGTTTAAAAAATTAAACCCCGTTATGTGAATATCGACAGCAAATTTATAAATTATGTAGTCAATACTGGTCGCAAAGTACTCCATTTTTCACTTAATAACAAAATGGAATAACAAATGAAATCGAAATTCAATATTTCCTCTAAGGATAAGCGATTTTAAGTCATGAAACTTTTAACAGGTACTAACTAAAAACGTCAGATAATTTAATGCAGTGTAAAAGTGATTTCATTATGCTGTACTGTTATATAGCATAAATTCACTTTAAAATGAAAGTCTTCTGTTATCCTGACAATGTTCATAAACACTTATTTACAGTCTATTGCAAATTAAACTTCAGCATGAAATATAAAATTATATTATATAATTTATTTCATCTTTATCATTTATTAAAATGTCTTTGTTTTTAGAACGAAAAAAATCCCTAAAAATACTAAAACAGTTTCACTTGAAAACACAATATATATTCCCTAGTCAATACTGCCTCCATTAATATCTCAATTCATAATCTTCTAAAAATCCTCATTTTTTAGTTACTTAAATTTACAATGATCTGCCCATCTCACAACTTTCTTCTATTTTACTTCAATACATTAATTCACATAGCTCTATTACGCATTAGAAATTGTGAAGCGTAGTATATTTCTTTGAAATTAACTTTGAATTACAGTGGTCAGCAAATGAACTAACACGAGTTTAACATGTCCCAATGTTGGATATTTAAATATGAATTTGGGACAATGTATAAAATTTTAACTGAAAGTTTCAAATATCAAATTTGGTGCTTTTCTATACCATAGAAACTTTGATACATCTACCACTTCCGCTGCAAAAAGTAGTATAAAAGCACCCTTTGTTGAAGGAGCATAACCAAACTTTTATAAGTATTATCAATATAATTTTAAGTACAGTTCTTATGTATTAAATTTAGTGATATTCTTTACCAAACATGTCGAATTATAGCTATCTCGGAAATCGCGAAATACATGGTAGAGTTTTGTGCAATATACAATTAAACCTAATCAGCACCAATTTATGTCAGAGTCTAACTGAACATTCAGTTTAATTAAATTACATACTATAGGTTGCGATATATTTTTTAAAAAATCTTTAAAACACGGAATAGTAGCGCAGGTTGTTGGATAATAAATACCCAAAAACATTCTATTTATTACAATCTACCATATCAACGTCTACCAGAATATGAAGTTTGAGGAAGTTCCGCGCGTTACTTTTGAGATATCCATTTCGCCCACAAAACTTTATCACAGACATGCATGCAAATGAATAGACAATGAGACACTTACCCCAAACAATCAAATCAGGACACACCAAAATGTGCATATTTGTCAAAAAACTGAAGTTAAAAAATTTCCAGTACTTTCTTCGTATGTATAAAGAGGAAATTAAGAATGCGACAAATAAATTAAATTAGAATTCGATAAATTCTCTAGCGACAAATGTCACTGTACGTAGTAGAATATAAAACTGATTTAGTATCTGGGAACGTCCAAAAAAATGTCCTCGTAAAACTGGTTTCACAACGAAGTGTAGTAGAATATATTTTTGTAGGGTATAGTCTGCAAACTAAAGATAATACATGTCTAAAGTGATAAAAGTACTTTTAAAGGCATACAGGGTGTCCCTAAACTCATGGTACATACGCTAGTGGGTGATAGAATACATCAAGACGAGTAATAGTAAATAGGAAACCAAGGGTCCCAAAAGTCTTCTGAAGGAGATAGGCGCCTTTAAAGTTTAGGCCGCAAAATTTCAAATGATTATAAAAAAAGGATAAATTGGTCGATTTGTATGCGGTTTTCACTAAAACCTATCTTTATATCAGTATTTTCTTGAAAATAAATTTTAAAGATACAGTTCAAAAATTGCGATAGAGGGCGCTTTAGACTTTGGAGTAACCAACAACTATTTTTTACCATTATTTTTTGTATCTCATTACATGCTTACAAAAGCTTAGACTTAAACTTAAATTTTGAGCTCAAAATCTGAATCATTGGAAGTGGTTAAGTAGCACAAACTGAACTGTGTTCAGGAGCTAAAATTTCAAATGATTATAAAAAACTGTAAAATTGGTCGATTCGTTTGCGGTTTTCACTAAAACTATTCTTTATGTCAGTATTGTCTTGAAAATAAATTTTAATGATAAAGTTTAAAAAATACCGATAGAGGGCGCTTTAGACTTTGGTGTAACAAACAACTATTTTTTACCGTTATTTTTTGTATCTCATTACATGCTTTCAAAAGCTTAGACTTAAATTTTGAGCTCAAAATCTGAATCGGTGAGAGTGGTTAAGTAGCGCAAACTGAACTGTATTCATGAGTTGAAATTTAAACTCCCCTCCTGAACACAGTTCAGTTTGCGCTACTTAACCACTCCCAACGATTCAGATTTTGAGTTCAAAATTTAAGTTTAAGTCTAAGCTTTTGAAAGCATGCAATGAGATACAAAAAATAACGGTAAAAATTAGTTTTTTGTTACTCCAAAGTCTAAAGCGACCTCTATCGGTATTTTTTTAACTTTATCTTTAAAATTTATTTTCAAGACAATGCTGACATAAATAGTTTTAGTGAAAACCGCAAACGAATCGACCAATTTTTCCGTTTTTTATAATCATTTGAAATTTTAACTCCTGAACACAGTTCAGTTTGCACTACTTAACCACTCCCAACGATTCAGATTTTGAGTTCAAAATTTAAGTTTAAATCTAAGCTTTTGAAAGCATGCAATGAGATACAAAAAATAATGATAAAAAGTAGTTTTTTGTTACTCCAAAGTCTAAAGCGACCTCTATCGGTATTTTTTTAACTTTATCTTTAAAATTTATTTTCAAGACAATACTGACATAAAGAATAGTTTTAGTGAAAACCGCAAACGAATCGTTCAATTTTTTCGTTTTTTATAATCATTTGAAATTTTAACTCCTGAACACAGTTCAGTTTGCGCTACATAACCACTCCTAACGATTCAGATTTTGAGCTCAAAATTTAAGTTTAAGACTAAGCTTTTGAAGGCGTGTAATGAGATACAAAAAATAACAGTAAAAAATAGTTGTTGGCTACTCCAAAGTCTAAAGCGTTCTTTTTGGCATTTTTTGAACTGTATCTTTAAAATTTATTTTCAAGAAAATACTAACATAAAGATAGGTTTTAGTGAAAACCGCAAACAAATCGACCAATTTATCCGTTTTTTATAATCATTTGAAATTTTGCACCCTAAACTTTAAAGGCGCCTATCTCCTTCAGAAGACGTTTGGGACCCTTGGTTTCCCATTTACTATTACTCGTCTTGATGTGTTCTATCACCCCCTAGCGTATGTACCATGAGTTTAGGGACACCCTGTATATATACCTTTTATTCCTATCTACACTCTCAGAAAAAAAGAAAAAAGAAAAAAAAAAACCTGTAAATTTATGAGCGTTTGCGCTTCAATTTTCACAGGCAGCAGCCTTATTTGATGAAAAACGATCTGATCCATTAAAAAAGCGGCCTTAACCCTTAGGAATATAGAAAATTAAGGCAATCCATATATTCTTACAGTTCTAGTCCATCTGTTACTAAAAACACTGTAAGACCCCCTATATTTTCCTTCGATAGGGTGTAACCCTTCATTTTTGTCGTGTTTAGAAAAATAATGTCACTTAACCGCGACCGTAACATCTTTTTAACCCGTCATAAAAGCGATTATGTGATGAATATGTAATGTGCTACGTGCTACGGAACAGTAAGTAAAGTTTCATTGCGCTTTAAAGTGCATTATATCCTAAAAAATTACGGTCTGTACTAAATGATGGGCATGGATTTTTTATTATTTTTTTTTTTATTTTACGGTATAAGACTGAAATATCTGCTGCCGGCCTCTGCTCGCAATTTAACAATGAAGGTATTTCATCAAACAAACGGCAATTTTATCAAGATCTATGTTTAAAATATTTTTAAACTTTTTTTTTTGTTGTTGTTGTTGTTGTTGTTTTTTTAATTAACTGGATTTTTTTTATGGACTGAATTTTTTTTTAATCTAGTTTTATTTAAAAAAAATAAAATAAAAGTAAAAATATACAACTTATTTTAAAAAAAAAAGCGCTACTAGTAATTTAAATAGTCCATACGTTATTGAGACAGGCTCGAGAGACATTAGAAAACAGCCTGGTGTGTTATGCAAACGACTTAAATACCATAACATTAGAGTATGTTATGTCATTCGCATAACATGCATTAGACGTGACGCAGTACGTTATGCGAACGACTTTGTTGGCATAAAAAAAGTATGTTATGCGACCGGCTTAGCTGGTATCACATTAAAGTACATTATGCGAACGGCTTAGTTGACTTAAGTTTAAAGTATGTTTTGCGAACGACTTAGTTGGCATCACATTAAAGTATGTTACGCAAACATCATAAATGGAATATCATTAAAGTATGTTATGCGAACGGCTTAAATGGCAAAACATTAAACTATGTTACGCGAACGGCTTAGCTGACATCACATTAAAGTACATCGATTTAGTTGGTACAATATTAAAGTATGTTATACAAACGACTTAAATAGCATAACATTAAAGTATGTTATGTAAAAGGCTTAGTTGGCATAGCGAACGGAGTTCAGAGTAGTTACAAGAAACGTGCACGTGTATGTCAAAATGATGTTTTTCACGGAGGAATTTTGTTACAGTTTCAAGCAATAATTCATTCAAGGGAGTGAGATGAGTGTTTTATGAAATGCCAAGTGAAAAGTGTTCGTAATCCGACTTAAACATATAAAACAACGATTTTGTAATGATCATACAATGACTTATCACTGTAAAACGGGTCTTCTTTAACTTGATTAAGCATGTAGATGTATGTCTGTTACTTAAAGAAGATCAATTTGAACATCTATTGTAGTGTACACAAATAAATAGTGTTTGGGATTTCTCTGATTTTTTTTTCTGTAGCGATTTTTTTTTTTTGGAACCTCAATGCAGTTAAAAAAATTTTATTCATTAATCTGATTATGCATAGAAATTTGAAAACAATTATAAGAATACTGAATGCATATTTTCATGTATATAGTGAACTCTGGATTAAAAATCTACATTTGACACCGAAAAACTATAAAAACTTTCTTCGAGGAAAAGTTAATTCGATAAATTCTTTAAATATACCATTAAAATTTTATGAACTATGTACTAAGAACATCACATTAATTCAACATTAAAGTCACTGCATTATGAAGAAAATTACAATATAATTGTCGAATTCATTTAATTCAAAATAAAATAGGTTTATGGAATTAATGAAATCATTAACTTCATCGTAATAAAATAGAAAAGATTATAATAATTATGTTTTTACCAAATCATTAAGGAATATTTGCATCACCATAGTATATCGCCATAATATATTTACCTAATGCAAACTTTTTAGCGCAATCACAAATGCACTTTTGTACATAAATATGAGAAAGCTATAGACATACTTTTTAAGGGCCTAAGTATCAAAACACATTTTCCATTTTTACAAAAAAATACACGTACGTCTCATAAATGTAAAGGCACTGATATTTTCGAAATAATTTTTAATAATTCAGTATTCAAAATTATATTTGTGCATATAACAAAAAGCATGTGCCAAGAAAACGTTTTACAGTGAATTAAATTAGAATTAAATGATTTCAACTCGAAAATTGATAAATATAAATAAATTTGCTGTTTGATAAATATAAAGACATTTTACATGCTTTTGAATTACCATCCAATAAAAGATCCATTTCTATTAATGAAAGAAAGTATTCTAGCTAGTATACTCTGTTTATCAAGTCGTATAACTATTTGGCTTTATATCGAACCACATTCGTTCGCATTCTTTTTACAACTCAAGGATGTTTGAAAATTGTCTTCCAGATACATATACGCTGCGGACGAGAAAGCCGTAAAGATTCTTAACTGGATTTAAATCAGGGATACGTGCTGGCCACACCGTGAGAAGAACATTGTTAACGGCAAACCATTTTTTTGTGAGTCTTAATGTGTGAATCGACTCATTATCCTGATGGTACAAATAATTGCGACCACCAAGAATTTCAGCAATTGGCAACAACTTACTATCAAGCAGTTCTACATACTCTTTAGATATCTGCTTAACTTCCAGAAAATCAATATCTGTAGTTCCATTAAGAGAGAAGGAACCCCAAATCATAACAGAACCTCCCCTTTCTGCCTACTGAAGATGTTTCGAGATTCAAGTCTTAAATCGTGCGAGTAGGAATTCCAACCATCTGGGCCATCCAAGTTAAATCACTTTTCATCTGAAAAAATGTGTTGCATCCATTCATCCTTCCAGTGCATATCCTCTTTAGCCCAGATTAACATCTGTTCTTTGTGTTCTTTTTTCAGTAAAGTAAATCTGCACATATGCCGGCATACAATGTTTTTTCTTTCTTTTATACGACGATTTACTGTATCCTTTGGGATTATACGATAAACTCGTTGAGAAACGTATCGTAGGGACATTTTTGCGACGAAACAAGTCGAATGATCTTGCGATCAAGTCTATCACTTGTCTTTCTCGGTCTGCCAGATCGTTATATCGAATGTAAATTGTAAATTTTTGATAAAATTTTATAAAGTGCTGCTCTGCTTCTCCCAGTTTTTTTACATATTTGACAAACTGTTAAGCAATTAGCTTTAAATTCACGTGTTTTACAAATTCCATCTTTAGAAATTTCAATGTTCACTGCATCTTTGCAACTGAAACAATTCAAACAACTTTGCTCGTTTGGGAAACTTAAAGTGTATTTCTGCGCGTGGGCATTAATTCTGTACACGCGCATTCGAAAAAAAAATTGCATATGAAGTATTTTCAAGTTTGTCTTGTGAGAGCGTAATTTATTATTTTTTTTATTATTTGAGTCGAAATTATTTTATTTAAATTAAAACCCCTATAAGAGATTCATTTCAATGTTCTTACTATGAGGTATAAAATTTCTTGTAACTGAATTAATAATATGTAATTTCAAAAACATCTGTGTCTTTATATTTATGAGACGCACTGTAGATATCATGTCAATTTATCCAATAGGAATTTCATATTGGATAGTTTGACATGGTACCGACGACATTTTGAATTATAACCGATTACTCTCTTTTGACGATATTTCAAATATTCTCATATTTCAAAATTCGGTTAAAAATGTCTAAATTCAAGCACTTTTTAATTTTGATTTTATAAGAAAAAAGAATATACTATTCGAGTGTTTGTTTCTAAATAAAACTTCACGGTTTATGCATTTCATGCAAATAAAAATGTTTTAGAAGAATATATTAGAAAGTTTCTAGTTCGGATTTGAGGACAACAACAGAATAAGAACAACCTTTGCGTAAAATGATAAAAATGTTTCAGATAAGAAAAATTAGCCTAAATAACCAGAATAACAGTATTTTCCACTGTCCGTTAACCCTGTACCAGTATCAAAACTTCTGTCTTTTGTTTTAAGACATCTTGTTACAGAAATTGTTGCAGAGATAAATTTAGAAGCATTAAAATGTGTCTTGGAATACCTGCCAAATATTCTCAGTGATTTATACATCTAATTAAACAATTGTAACATTTGCTGCATTGCAAAGTGTGCTGCACCGCTGTACGAACTGCTGACTCAATATCCAACTTTTATATTGCAAAGGTAAGTATACTTGTAATACAATACAGCTATTTAAAAATACACAGTCAGTTATAAGGCAACTCGACACATCATAAAATTTAGATAACAAATTCTCATAAAGTAAAAGAAACAGAATTTTTATTTGAATTGGCTCTACGCCCTTTTACAATTTACGTTAAAGGGTTACCTCCAATCACACATTTGGGGGAAATCGATTTTCGGCAAACGTAACCTAGCGAAAATATACCCAGTATAGTATTCAATTTCAAATTTTTAAATCAATCTGATAATCAGAACTTAATTTTTTCCACCCACCGAAGCGGACACTGCATCCACGCTGCGCGGGGACAGTAAGCGGCATGCCAGCTGCTCCTTTTCTCTTTTTACTCATGCATGCAATCCGGATTATTCTAAATGTGAAACACAATTTATATAGCATCGTTTTTTATGAATGTTATATGCATTTTACTTGATTTCAAAACTTTAAAGTCCTTTTCTTGAAAACGGTTTTTTTAAGTCGGTACACATGATTAGAAATAAAGTTTTTAACGGATTCCAGTGAAACTTTGTGAAATTGTATCAACTAGGATTATCTCGATTTTGAGATAATAGCTTAAATTTCTGATCAAAATTAATATTTTTTAAACACGTTGGAATAACCAAACTTAAGGCGAAAAAATAGCTTTCTTCTTCAATCGGCTACCATTTTGTTTACAATCACCATAAATTAAATTCATATATTCAAAGTCAAGTTAATTGAATATTTTATCAAAATCCAGTTGACGCATGATTGTCTCGAATTTGAGATTTGATCTTACATAAATAGTTTTGCGTTTTAATATTTGATACCTTACTTTTTCAAAGAAGCAGCAACTACATGCTAGTTTCCCAATCTTCATGTGTACCTATTGGCAATTCATAAGACGGATATAACTTTTAGCCTAAAATCACTGTGTTTATCTTCTGTATGTACTAATATGACCAAAACAATATGCCACTCTCGAAATAAACCGTATATCTAACTCTTAATATCGACACAGTAAATTTTTGAATTGCTAATAATGCTGAAAGAGTCAAATAATATTAACTTTGTGAAAGAAAGAAAAGCTAGTTTACAGTTAGATCGAATAGCAGACAAACATAAAACAATTTCCACCTGTGATGTAATAGTGTGATGTAAATGATGTAGTGATGTAACTGAGCGAGCATCTCTGCACATGTGCAGCGCGTCACTCCAAAGGCAGACATGTACTTGTAAACTGCGCATACGGAACTGTAGAATTTTAATTTAAAATTACGGCTAATTATTAAAATATTTGAACAAACGAATGTACGATAACAAATCTGTAGTCAAATATCTTTCATTTAAAAAGATTGGTGTAATTTGATGCAGTAGTTTCTTCTCACGGACTGTCGAAAGAAAACGCTTAGCATTTTAAATATATAGATAACAAATCAGCGTAATCTTTTTTGTTAGTTATTCATAGTAATAATCGAGTTCATAATAAATACAGTTTGTGCTTATCAAGGATTATTTTTATGTTGTGAGTACTATTCATATGTCAAGCAAACTAAATTCATGGAGAATAGGTTAAATTAACCCTCTTTAATTATTTCTTGTTTTTATAGAAGTTTGATGAAGATTCAGAATTTTTTTTTTTCATACTTTTATAGTTTATATACGAGTAAATACTATAATATTGTTGCATGATGATTTATTTATGAAATAATACGGTGTAAATAATATATATATATATATATATATATACACACACGCATATATATATATATATATATATATATTATATATATATTTATAGTATTTATTATATATATATATATAATAAATACTGCAGTTTGTTACAAATTTTTACTTAGGCATCTAACAAATTCGACTTACGTAAAATTAAAGTTACGTAAAACTTTACGGAACGCATTACTTACGTAAGTCGGGGGATGTCTGTAAGTGATATCGCGATTTTATTTACCAGTTTCATTGTAAATGTTTTGCGAAGATATTTATATCAACATAGATCTTGAGAATTTCACCGTCTAAGCGATGAAACATGTAGATCTGAATAAAGATATTTATATGTCTTTTCAATGTATATTTATCTCTGTTAGCATGTATTAGCATAGTTCGATGATTCTAAGTGATTTTCATGTGTAATTTTATAAGAATCTTCATAGCGCATTTTAAACGAACTCTACTCTTTTTATTAATAAACACAATACTGACAGGACGCTCTATTTTTTTCTATTTATTTTACCTTCAGATTCAAAACGGGAAGACATTCATTCAACTAGCTCAGTAATTTTGAAGGTTTAGAGTTTGGAACTCGAAAAGTTAAAAAGGAATTTATTTCTTTTCAGTCGTTGGAAAATCAGACTCCAACGAGAATAATGTTTAAAGCATAACTTAAAAAGTACTTTTTGCAGTGAGCTGTAATTTTGAATTCATGTAAATATTAGACGTTTCTAGGAATTATTCCTGATTAATCAAATTACATGTTTTTATTTATAACTTTTTAGGAAATTTCATTTCGCAAAGTTAAATTTTTTGAAAGTTACTTTAGAACAAAATATGAATTGTAACCTGTAAATATTTTAAAATAAATCTGTTTTTCAAGCTTCAAATACAAGATTCCAAAAATAGAAATTATTTTTAGAAGTAGCTTTTGAATTACCCTTTAAAATTACTGCGTTGCTATCTGTTTCCTTACTATTAAAAAGCAGTTTAATATTAAGAGTTCCAAACTCTAAAACTTCCTAATCCCGAATTAGTTACATCAATAAATTCGCGTTTTGTTTCTAAAAATACACTGTACCGAAAAATTCAAACATGCTGTGTAAATTAATTGTTCCTATTGAAAATTTGATAGTTTTGTACATTTTCTGTACGTAGCTGTCCGGGTCAATCCATTTCAAGTGGTCCAGAAAATCATTAATTCGTTGCTCGACCATTTTTAAAAAATCTGAAATTTTTTGTACAACAACCCTAACATGATGGAAGTTCAAAATGACTATTATTTTAATTTTATTAATTTTTGTTTGTGAATGGCGGATATTTCTGTTTCATCGTCTGCAGCAATTTTCTCGCAGGAAGGGTTTACGGAATTGTAAATAATTCATCGTTTGTTTCTTCAATTCAAGTGCGGTTTACAGCAATTTGTACAGAATACATTGGGCTAATAATTATATTAGACAGTCAATTCAGAACAGCCATTGAAAGATAAAATGTAATTTTGATAATCATTTATATACAGCCAGGGTTCGTTGATATATATCAATGGATATATATCAAATATTTATTTTCAAAATATCAAGATCTTTGATATTTTCATATTAATTGATATTTATTTTCAAAATATCAAGATCTTTGATATTTTCATATTAATTGATATTTATTTTCAAAATATCAAGATCTTTGATATTTTCATATTACTTGATATTTATTTTCAATATATCAAGATGTTTCATATTTTCTGCATTTGATATTTATTTTCAAAATATGAATGTGCAGAAGATATTTTTGATATTTTCAGTCATAATTTGTAATATTTCAGTGTAAATTAAGTAAATTTTCAACTGTTGTTCACTGTGAATCTGTAGATAAAGAAGTCTCTTCTGGATGTGTCTTTTTTAGCCAAAAAAGAGAACAAATATATTTTTCAAACTTTAGATTTGAAGTATTTTTTTTTTTTAATGTTGAACTAATAATTATGTGGAACATAATTCAGACCAACCGTTGAAAGATAAACTGACTAATTTAAATAAGCAATTATATATACAGCTTCATTAGAAAAAAATCTTTTTTTAAGTTTTGGTTCAGTTGAGTTTGAACTATACAGAATGTTAGGAAATATGAAATAAAACATTTTATACTTACCGTATTTTCGGGTGTACAGCCCGCACCTCTAAATCGAGCAGTACCATAAAAAAGTTCGTGTATAAGCTGCGGAGCTGCATCGTTGTATAGCCCGCGGGCTATACACCGTCTACGAATGTATATTTCGACCAGGGTTTACACCGCATGTGAAATTTCCGCGGTGATCGCGAATGACGTGCTAAACAGAAACACATTAATAAGAAGAATTAAGAAATCATAAAAATGAAATTATTAATTGGAAATAAATAATTTAAATGTAAAATTCGAAATTATTAATATGATTTAAATAATATAAATACGAAAAACTACACTAAAATAGCGTGAAATTTGCAGCTTAAATTCCGGCATATGGCGCGGATGATAAATTGCATTATTACCTTTACCTTGGTATATCGCGAATGATTTTGCAAGAAAAAAAATTAATTAAACTGAATTTTAAAAACCACAAGCGCCGAAATACAGGGCTCCCACTAGGTCCGTTTTTGGGGAACTGTCCTGTGGCTTCAAGTCCGTATTGGTCTGTTTTTTCATTATTAGGTCTGTAAAGTCCGTTTTTTTGACACTTTTAACTGACTTTTATTTAAAATTTTACCGATGTTTGGCATTTAGCCGAGCATCGCGGAAAAATCTCGCTTTTCGCAAATATGTTCCAAAAAATAACATTAAATTTCGTTAATTGATCACAAAAAAAATCGCCAATTTTGTCAAAGGATTGCGAAAAAAAGCAATTTTTTTCAAAAGATCGTGAATTTCGGTAAAAGATCGAAAAAAACGCGGTCAAAAGATAGAAAGAAAAAACGCGGTCAAAAGATCGCGAAAAAGACTAATTTCCTCAAAAGGTTGCGAAAAAAACACAAGTTTTGTCAAAGAATAGCCGAAAACGCGTTTTTCGTCAAAAGGTCACTGTTGAATTTCCTGTCTGCCTGGAAATTTCTTGAGCACTGCACTCCCCATGTGCAGCAACTGCCAATATGGATTGCACCGTCTGCTCCACTGTTGTGGCAACAGCAGCAGCTAGGGACATCCACTTCTTTGACGTGACGCCAAAGAACCTGTCGTTTCAAATTTCTTCATCATTTTCTTCAATGCAGAAGATGTTATTGGTCCTTTGCTATCTTGCACACCCTTCATGTATCGATATGCTCGAATTGCCGAAATGGCACTTACCGAATTCTTATAACACAGTTTAACTAAGAGGGCTTTCTCAACTATGGACAGCATTTCGATGCATACAAGCTTTGACTACCATTACCTGCTGCAATTGCTCCTTTTTTATATCGTTTGTTGCTTTCCATAATCCTACATCAGAAATTCGACAGCACCATCTGTTGGTCGCGAACAGAACTATTTTTGTCGTCAATATTTCTAACGATAGACTGATGAATTTCATGATTTTTTTCCCGTAAGAGACTGGCAAATTTCGCAATATTTTAAAGCAACCAACTGAAGTATTTCTCAATTTTTTTCTGAGGATCGACTGGCAAATCTCGCGATTTTTTCTGACCAGTAGATGAAAATTTTCGCTTTTTTTTTTTTTTTTTTCAACCAATTGATGAATTTCACAATATTTTATCTATACCAGTTGACAAATTTTGTGGGTTTTTTATTTCTTTATGACCGATTGGTGAAATTCGCAGGTTTTTTTTTTAAATTTTGCACAAGTTTGCAGATCTTTTTTGCGTCTAATCCACAAATTTCATGATTTTCTTTTACATGAACAGTTGTGGTGAATTTCTGAATTTTTCCCTTTGACTTACTGGCAAAACTATCAAGGTTTTTTTTTATGCGATAGATCGATGGATGAGTATCTTGATTTTTTTTCATGCATCTGATATATTTTACGTTACTTCCCTGCAACCAAATAATTAAATTAATATTTCTTATAATCAATAGATATAAAATAATTAAAATGAGCCACTAGGTGCATAAAGGGCTGCCGACTCCTGCCAAATTGGCCTGGAGTCAACACTATCTTTACATTACTGAGTAGACTATGTTATTTTATAGTACAATGCACATAAAACATTGGTTGTGGAAAGCACATTTATCAGGTGCTAATTTCTTTTGTGAACAAGACAATTGATCTATGCTTGATTCTCGATCAGAGAAGAAAACAAATTAATCTAATGTTGTTATTTTTTATGTGTGTGTGCATGAGTTAAAGTAATCACAATATTTGCAAAATTCATGCATTTTAAAATTGCTTTAAAATAACATTATACTGGATCCACTCATTTTTTTCCTTCTTTTTCACCCAGTAGATACAAGCTTCTTGTCTTTGGAAAAACAACTGTTTTGTGGATATATATCATTATTGATTGAATAAAAGGTGGATTCAGCAGGACTCAACTCTTTTCAAGCAGGATTTAACTTTGAATAAGGTAAATTTTCAAGTTAAAGTCCATAAATGCTGTTATTAAATAAATTTTCAATTTATATGTCTGTGGGTATTTGATTTTACAATTGTCAGCTTGCATAAAAAATTAATAATGTGGTACTTTTATGTTAGCCAGGTGCAAATTATGTTAACAGAATTTGTTTTTTTTTTGCCAGTAGCAACTTTTTTTTCCACATAGTAAATATTAGAAACAACGATTAGAAATTGAAATAAAATGTTTTGGTTTGTGTTATTGTTTCTTATTAAACCTTTGTACTTCAACTGCAATGATGAGTGAAAAAAAAAAATCTTTTATTTTATTTTATTTATTATTTACAACTCAGTTTAAATATTTTTTTTTATATATCCTTAATCTCTTTTCTTATATTCTGTTACTATATAACACCATCTGTGTGTGAATGTGTCTATCTATCTACTATAAATTCTAATGTGATATTATGTTTAAATTTTTTGATTGAGATACTTAAAGAATTAAATTCAAATTATTCAATTTTGTGGCGGGCAGCATCACCCGCTTACAGCACAGTGTATAATCTCAGTTTCGGAAAACATATATTTATAACTCATAAAAATTTCTGTTTGAAGAATAAACAGTATATTTTTTAAGGTTAAATTGAAATATATTGGAAGTTAGTATGTATATAAAAAAAATGCAAGCATTTCCATTTTTATATAATATTTTAATGCCAATATTTTATGTAGTCCTTGGATACGTAAATTTAAAAACATAAAACAATTTTACATGCCTGGGGGTTGGGATTTCAGCAGGTGTCGCATGCCTGAATTTTAAGGCTTAGCCCACAAACTAATAAAAATGTTGATATTAAAAATAATTGTTTAAAATTGTGAGAGTGAATAGTTAAATGTAATGCAATTATAAATAATGAATAGTTCAGGGATGGCAAACCTTTTCACATTCGCATGCCAAAGGCTTCCAAAAATATATTTTATGTAACTGTAATGTACCAACGACCCCTCCCCCCCTGCCTTATAAAAAAATAATCAATAAACAGTAATGAATCAAAATTACTTGTAATTAGGGATGGGACAACTAGTGATGTGGCCAAATAACCGAATACTGAATATTGGGCAGCCTAATACCAAGTTTCTTTTCCAACAAAGAAAATAACTTTTGATTATATATACATACATATTTTTAAATTTTAAAATGGAAAAAATAATTAAAAACAAATTTATGTTCTATTAATAATCTGTTTAAATTTCTTTATTACTTGATTTAGGGTGAAACCCCCAGTAACTGACACATTAAAAATTATTCTTCAAATCACTATTACAAAATTTTAAATCCATTCTACCTTTTTTTTTTTTTTTTTTTTTTTTTTTTTTTGAATGGATGGTAGATTTAATTTATTAACAGATTTAAAAATTACTGTTGACAAAATTTTGAAAAATTATATATTGTATTATTAAAAATAAATGTTTTTCATAAATATGGTGAATAACTTCAGTAACTGACACAACCCCATTTTGAAAAACCAATAACTGACACAAAATGAGCCAGTGTTTGACACTTTACTTGCAACGAAAAAAAAAATTAAGAAAAATTATGCTTTAAAAATACTTTAATATTTATTATAAAAACAAATTAATTAAACTTTATTTATATATGATATCATACTACAGATGTGTCTCTCTTTTCATGTTTTAAATTATTAGTAATGCAATTATTCAATAACTGACATTTATGCACCTGTAAACTGACAAATGGTGTTAGGCTCTGATAGGACAACTTAAAATGTAATGGTGTTGATTACAAGATAAATTTATTATGTTTTGTTTTTGTTTTGTTTTTTAAGCAGTTCAAAAAGATTTCAACTTTCTTTAATATTACCAATAATTAACTCCTCTGTCCGAGACTGGTGAAAAGAAATTGATTCACTCACCGGCCTTCCCAGTTCAGAGGTGAAATGTTTCAATGCTGCAGAATTGCCGTTCATAGTAGCATAAATAACCAGCAAACACGAAACATAATTTACTTTTGCATTCATAGACCACTACCAGTGGAAAATTGGATAATTAAATTTAAGTAAATTGGAATTTTTTGTTTTTATTATGGATTTTAGTTACATCACAAATTGTGATGCAATACCCTATATATCAAACCCTAATTATAACACCCTCTATTAATTTTGTAATAAGTTCCTCTGAATTGCAGTAGTTATAAAACTTGATATATTAAAAAAATAATAATTTGCAGAAAAAAAAAAAAAAAAAAAAAAAAAAAAAAACGTTTATTTCATGCATTGTATAGTCCCAAGAAGGGATAGATATTAGAATTTTTCTTCAGCTGCTTCTACAGTAAATGTTAAAGTTTTGCCACAAATATGTTTAAACCAATTGAACTTAAAGAAATAAAAATAAAATTCGAACAATATGATACTTAAATTAATCTAAAAACTTACATTCCATTCGAATGAAATGGAAATAAAGCTGAGACTTTTTTAAAGGTTTGCATTTTCCATGTATCTTTGTAATTTAAGTTTTTAGGGTAGTTTAAGTATCCTATTGTTCGAATTTTATTTTTTAAAATTCATTTGGTTTAAACATATTTTTTGCAAGACTTTAACATTAACTGTAGAAGCAGCTGAAGAAAAATTATAATACAGGACTCCCTCAAATCTGCAACCGCCTAAAATCCGCACATCATCTCAGATGTAAACAATGAAAATTTCAGTTAAGCTGTAGAGGCAAAGTAACAGGATTTTTTAGTTTTATATAATTTCGTATGTATTTTAATATGTAATTCTCGATAATATGATGAGACTAAACTCGTTGTTTTTCATGAAGGAAATATAAATTTATTATTGAAAAAAAAAAAAAGAAGGGTATTGCTGATATCGCTGCTAGTCAGCCTTTTAACCAAATATATATATGTATTAATTTTTTTTATAGTTATTATAACACTGGCAAACATGAAATAAAACTTCCTTACTTTTTGATTTTGATGTGAATTAATAGGGTTACCTTTATGAGGAAAGTGTCATTGAATGATTCAAGGAAAATGTATCTCATTTTTATTATGCATATTTAATTATACATTATTAATTATTTATTTGACCTTTACCTTTAATAATTTAATCATTTTTTAAGTTATATTACTTTTTATCATTTTAGTTTATTACTTTACTTAATTATTTTAATATTTTGCTTTAATTCAAACATTCATTATACATTTGATTGCATTATTACATTCAAATTATTGTCTAAAAAATGTTAACAAACCAGAAATCCACAAAGTTCTAAAATCTGCACAACCTCTGGTCCCAAGCTGCGCGGATTTGAGCGAATCTACTGTATCTATCCCTTCTCGAGCATAAACAATGTGTAAAATAATTTTTTTTTTTTTTTTTGTTCTGCAAATTATGTTTTTGTTTAAAGATATATATGACTGATGTATGATATAAATATTTACTTATATGGCTCATATATGAGCATTTGGCATATACATATTGTGCATGATGTTTGTATGATGCATATATAAGCTTGGTGATGATCTTTAGCAAGTTTGAAACTGCTACCTTGACATAATTGTAATTGAGGAGGCTGCTATAACGAGAAAGCACCAAATTTTATTTGATTTTTCTTTTTTTATCCTTACTTTATATAAATATGGATCTTTAAATACTCAAAATAAAGGACACAGTTGAACATTATATATAAAGTACTTGACTTTTATGTATTTTGTAAACATTGCATCAGTAGTTGTTTATTTAAAAAAAAATAAAAATTTGATAAATAAATTAAATTAAACACTGGCTAGTAATTTTTAAAAATACAGAAATGTTTTTTTTTTTTTTATATATCATTCAAAGCTGGATGAAAAAACTTCATTTTATTATGAAATAATACAAGATGTCTGATGATGCTACCTGTAAGCAAAAATTAAAACTAAAATTAAATTATTTTTAATTTGCATCTAACGTTATGAATTATTGATATGTGCTATTAAAAATACAATCCATCTTTTCATTTTAATGAATTATTATTATTTTTATTTATAGGCTTTGAAGCTGCTGTCTGTTAAATATAATGAAAATAAGTCTGAGAAGCATTAACGTAGAACAGATTTTTCCCCAAACAGTTTCCTCAGGATCATCCTGCCTACTTTATAGTAATGAAATATAGCACCCTTTTTGTATTTCAATGAAAAATATATTTTATATATGAATTGTAAAAAGAAAATATTGTTGTCAACAAGAGCCAGATTGGAAAATAAATAAATAAAACTTCATTTTTGAAAGTATTTCTTGCATCTTTATTGTATATTCCTTTATAACAATGATAATATATGTACTCTGTTCACTAAAGATTTTGAATAATTTAAAAGTTTGTACATAATTTTTAACAATATTTTATGCATGAAAATATTTGATAAATTTCATTTTTAATGCTTAAGCAAAGTTTAAATAAACTTTGATTTCAAAACATTACTTAAATACACTGAATGTATTGTTTTTGTTATTTTATAATATACTACAAATAATCAGGTTAATCTGAAATACATTTGATAATTTACATATTTAATTGTACAAAATGTAAATTCATTTATAAATGATTATTCAATATTTAATTGAATATATGATATTTAATTAAGAGCACAGATTAATTTTTTAAGACTTAGTTTGGTGATAACATAAATAAAAATCAGTATTTAAATGAATAAGTTTTGGTGATATACTAAATTTTGTACTAGTACTCTTATCTTTGCTTTACAATGATATATAGTGTATAACAATATGCAATAATATTTTTAATTTACCCCCCCCCCCCCTCTCTTCATGGCTTTTCAAAAGAATTTTCCTTTTAGTGAGTCTTGTAAACACTAACTCCCTAACACTATTTCACAAAGTCAGCTTAAACTGATTGATGTACTTAAAAAAATATTTTTTGAAAGATATTTATCATGTATATGAAACCATTTTACTGATATTGTATTCTGGCATGTAACACATATGTATACTGTTAGATTTAATTTTTGTATTTTTTATTATAATCGCCATATGTTGTGCAGATTGTTGTTTGATTGTTTGCAAAAACTTTCATGAGATACATAGTGAAAAATAAGATGTGAATTATTTTAAAGTACAATACTATTATTTTTCATGTACTCTAATCGCAACATTTTTTAAATATAAATCGCATGTTGATTAAATCAAAAGTCTTAGTTCTTATGATCATATTTTTTATAATTTATTTTTAAAATTGATGCATAATGTGCACCTATAAATTTTGATAATTTTTCTTCTATCAAAAGTTATTGTTACATACCAGAATATACAGTATGTATTTTTACATTAATCAGTGAAAAGTCAATTACTAAAATAAATGAAATGGAACTTTTTAATAATCCATGCATGAGTAATGGAAGGTTAATCTTGCAGTCCAGGGATTTTTTTTTTTTACATAAGGGCGTAGGTCTGCATATGAAAAACAAAGTTCACTCTCATATTACATTTTAAATTTCTTTAATGATATTTCAAAATATTGTTTGTTATTATTATTAAAAATGTAAAATAATTTTTTTGCACACCTGGCAACAAATGCAAATTTCAGTGTGTAAAATTTTATTCACAATACATAAAAGTTGTTAGGGAATATCGCATTTTCTTCCATGAATTAGCAGCATTTGAAAAACTCAAAATTTTCAATTTCTTTGATACATTCTATTCTTAAGGGTAACCATCCTTAAAAGGAAAATTATATTCCCTGTTAGAGCTATTTTAATTCAAGTGAAAAAAAAAAAGTGGAGTAGTTGAATTTACAAAGAATTTAAAAGAAAAAATCCATTGTTCACAAAATGTAAAACTTTGCAGTTGACGATATTGTATGCTAATGAATAATATAATAAAATTTCTAAATACAACGGCAAAATTCTACAAGTTCTAGCCATCACTAATTTGATTTTAAAATCTTCATCTGATTGAATTACAGATCTATGTTATTAAGTAAAGCGAAGATTTCCATTAAAAATTAGTGCTAGCTAAAAATTGTAGCAGCTGACAGCTATGCAAATATAGGACCTTTTTAGAAGCATTATCATCACCAATGATAATATAAACGAAAACCAAGATATATATATATATTATCCAGGAGAAATAGTATATAAAATAAAAATGTGAAGAATAGCAGAAGTGCACAGATTTCTAGAATCTAGAAATGCACAAAACATAAAAGTCAGTGTGCTGGTAGGTATCTTACATTTTTCATTTCCTTATTATCCACAGAAAGTTTCTGATAATGAAATAAGATTGTAAACATTAAAATGTGTCATTTCCTTTTACTAAAATAAATGTTCTAAAATTAGTAAACTATTTTTATGGCATATATATAAGCCATAAAAACTGTTTACTATAGGAAACCGGTTTTTGCTCAAATTTAAATGCTTTCATTCGGCCCAAACAAAACAAGTCCCTGGAACAGGGACCAAATTCATTAACATCACCTGTGCATTTTTTCTCTAAATGAAAGTGATCGGCTTATGTTTAAGCATTCTGAAGTAGCATTTCATTGTATTATGAATTAAAAACTGTGTTACTAAAATTTTTCTTCTTTTTTCGTGAAAGAACGTAGTTGTGTTTGGGCCGAATGTAGCGGATTAAAGTCTGGTATAGCCTCTGTTTTTCAAATCATGCTATAGCATATACTTTAGGAATTAATATATTTTCTTTAAAGATCTTAGAAAATTAAAAGTATCATAAAAAAAGTTTATTAGCAATATGTATAAAATATATATGCTTTTACTGATTTATATGAATGAGTCCTGGCAAAGGAATTAATTTAAAATATTTAAGTATTTAATATGATTTTGGGGGAAAAAAATCTAGGTACATTTCTATCAAAATTATTTATATTAAAAACTTTTGTTATTTCAGTTTTTTAATATAACGTCATCCTTGCCTAGGGGAGATAACAGATTCGTCTCATTTTGGTCCAAACTACGTATTTTGGATCAATAAACACATTCAGATTAAGGCTGAAAGGGGTCTATATTTCGTCCAAATGTGGGTGATGTTTTCGGATGTAATATGGACAAATTTTGGACGCCTATATTACAGCCAAAATTCGTGTGTATTTCGTCCGGATTTAGGTATTTTTTGGACGTAATATGGACAAATTTTGGCTCATCCGAATTTTGTTCATTTTATGTTCATTTTATGTTCATTTTACGCTCATTTCATGGCCCAAAAGACGTACTTCTTACGTAAAGGAGGGTGACATTTGGACGTAATTTGACGAAATTTAGTTGAAGTCCGGAGGACTTTTAGACTTCAACTGGACACGTCCATTCATCCAAATTACGTACTTTAGGCGAAAACTGGACGAATCTGTGTTGTGTGGGAATAAGCATTTAGTTTCTGGAACTACTCTATTACCAAATTTTTAGCCCAATGTATTCTGTACAAATTGCTGTAAACCGCACTTGAATTGGAGAAATAAACGATGAATTATTTACAATTCCGTAAACCCTTCCTGCGAGAAAATTGCTGCAGACGATGAAACAAAGATGGCCGCCATGCACAAACAAAAATTAATAAAATTAAAATAATAGTCATTTTGAACTTCCATCATGTTAGGGTTGTTGTACAAAAAAATTCAGATTTTTTAAAAATGGTCGAGCAACCAGTGCTGCACCACTTGAAATGGATTGACCCGTCCTCTTTTGCTTACATTTTGAACATCAATTGATGGAAGGTATAATTCCTATATGAATGTATCCTTTTGATTTCCTCTGTGACAATTTGGCAAATGAATATCATGACGTATTATACATATACTAGATTCGAAATACATACAGTGGGGTGCAAAATGATAAGAACGATACAAAAACAAAAAAATTAAATGCATGATATTCAAATTAATATTAAATTAATCATTTACATGTGGAAGTAGGGTAATGCCTATCAGCGGGTAATGCCGCTCACTCAGATATCTCTAAATAGAATAGAATTGAAAACGTGCGATCGGTACTGGCACTTAGCAGACTTTATCGTAAGTTCCTACTAAGGATATAGTAACCGTTGTAATTTGTGTCCTCACGTTATTAGTTTGCAGTTGTTTTATTATAAAATTCTACAACATCTAACTTGAAGATAAGCGTACATTCTTAATTTCAAATGTTCACTTATTCAAATCACTTATTATGTCTACAAAAAATATATATTTAGCTCTACGTTGTTCATCCTTTTATTTATTTTTGTAGTTCGCTGTTACGCCAAATGTAATGCATTAAAATCAAACAGGATGAGGGGGAATGGCGTTCTACGTGAAATTCCAGAAGCAGTTTTTTCCACTGTGCTACTTTTTTTTAAAATTCAAATTCCTTGATTGACACCACTTTTTTAAAATTATAATTTTTTCCTTGTTTTTGCCCTAATTAATATGTCATTAAACAAGGCAAATTTTGCGATTTCAAAAAGTGGTGACGATTAAAAAAAACCTGAATTAAAAAAAAGTAGCCCACTGGCAACACTGTCCAGAAGTGCTACAGGATGAAAACCACAAACATATTCTTAGCTCTTCAACACTTTCTGGAATGGTGGATCGTGGTTCCGCTGCACAATACGTGGAAAGTGGTCGCATAAAATCTGTGGTGTGAATAGCCCACACAACTACATATGTGACTTTTCTCGTACTTAAATCTTGTATTGAAATTTTGTGCGCCATTACCCTATCATGTCGGGCGTTACCGCTCAATTGATGGTTAATTAAATAAAACGATAAAAAATAAATAAAACTTTTATGTAAATTAGTTGATTGCAAAATGTTTGTTATACTTTAGACTTATACTACATTAATAACATATTGATTTTTTGTGTAAATTTGACTAGCTATTCATGTTTTCTCTTAAATGAGCGGCATTGCCGTACTTTCCTCTATATGTATTTTAATCTGTTTTAAAATATGTATCTTGCTAAATTTACAATGCAGCAAATTGATAAGAAAGCAGCAAATATTTCGAAAATCGTAGAATGTCATAGGAGGATATCTCCGCATTTCATTTAAAACCGCATTTAAAAGAAATTATTAGCACATTCGTTTAGTTCGTAAAACATTTGGATTAGAGGGTGAGGCAAAATGCTTTGTGACTTCAAAAGAGGGCAAGTTCTAGCTTATAACAACATCGAAATGTCACGTCAAAGAGCTGCTAGTAAAATAAAACTTTCATAGACTGTCATTTTTCATTTGTTGCAAAATCCAACTTTTTTTTGTTACTAAAAAATATACAGGGAGTAAGGAAATTCTTTCGAAACGATCCGAAAGTTTCATGGTTCTCACGTTTGCAAGTAACAGGATAGACAGCAAAAGAAATTGGATAATAGATAAAGACGCAAATTTCAGTATTGACTGTACGAAAAACAATAAAAATGTCACGAGTTCTTAAAAATGTAACACCACGTCGGTGTTCGCGTTTAACATCTGGCAATAAGAAAGCCCGGATTCCGTTTGCATAGAAACACCTGAAGCAACAAAAGTATTGATCTAAAATTATCTTCAGTGCTAAAAAAATTGATTTCGATATTCTGGATAGTATTCATTCATACTGACATGACCTTCAAAAGGAAAAGGGTGTATTTTTAACGCGTCAATTAGGTGGAGGCTCCCTAATTATTTGGGCTGCTTTTCTCTGAACGTAAGCTTAGAATTGCCTTCAATACGGATATACAAAATACGCATACTCATATTCGCACGTTAAAATACCATTTCTTAAACATGAGTGAATAAATTACCAGCTTTAACGAAATTTTCAAGAAGACCTAATGCATAAATTCACTCTGAAAAAGACACAAAGAAGTGGTTTGAAGATAAATAAGACTCTCAATCTTGATTGGCCAGACAATAGTCAAACTTAAATACCATGCACACCGTTTGGGGTATTATAAAGTGCAATATATAACGAGAAATGGTAAAATCGTGCCGTATAACTCAAAAGCAGAATTAAAATCTGAAATTTCGAACCTATGACGTGTTGTTACCTCATCAAATTCGAAACTATGTAAACTATATGCTAAAATGTTGAACTGAAATTTTTAACACAAAAGAAGCCTAATTGACATATAATATTTTTAAAAATTCTGCTCCGTTCTTAACATTTTGCTCGCAGTGCATATCGAGTATAAATGCAGAGTATTATATTTATAACAGTTATTTTAGAATGTTTTGTTTATGTTTGTCTTGGCTATTTAGTTTAATAAATTAAATTTATATAGTTTATATGTGGATTAATAAAATTATATATTTTATTTAGACAATTACATGACAGTTTCTATCATTTTGCACGCCAATGTATATATGATAACCGCATTTTTAAGTTTTATTTTTTAAGTTACTTTAACATCAACAAGTATATTGAGATTACTATAAAATATTTTTTTTTTTTTTTTTTTTTTTTTTTTGAAATCGGAAAACACCTTTACGTTCGTGCAGTATACAAAAAAAAAATTATTAACATCTATTTCCATGTACATTTTAGAGAAATATACAAATGCCTGTTAGGTTGAATGAATAAGAATAATAGGTACTTTTCGGTTAGCCGGGCGCCAGTGTTTTATATACATACATATATACATATATATACACATATATTTACATATATATATATACATATGTATGTATCTATATATGTGTGTGTATGTACATATATATATGTAAATATATGTGTGTATATATGTATATATGCATGTATATAAAACACTGGCGCCCGGCTAACCGAAAAGTACCGAATAATATAATATCCCGGCACACATGCATGCTGTATATAAAAAGTAAAAATATTTTTATCTCTAGTGCCAAAAATATTCAATTTTCGCATTCATATTTTAAAATTTCATTCATGGTAAATGTTATGTTTAATTTTCATGTCAACAACAATTTCATGGTTTCCTTTTGCATTAAATGTGTTAAGTATTTTTATTCTCAAATGAAGAAGCAAATCTTGAAATGGCAAATAGCATCCTTGGAAAAATGTTTACTGAACGTGACAAAAATATCTTAAGAAAAATTATGGTAAGAGATTTCCCAACTTAAATTAAAAATGTTTTTTTTTTTCGTAAATAACATAAATATTTAAGCACTTGTTTTTGTGTAACATTTTTCAGATTTCTTTTGGTAATTTTTCGTTAAAAATTGAAATTAAATATTAAGTTTGTAAAGGAAGTTTTTTTTTTTTTTTTTTTTTTTTTTTTTTTTTTTTTTTTTTTTTTTACTTTTATCTTCAATAGAAGAAAGTATTGTAATCGAAATTTTTTTCGACTTCCGGTTTTCGACGGATTTACACGTTTTAGGTGTCAGAGATCACAAAAACATGTTTATACAAAATGTCTGTCCGTCCGTGTGTCGCCATTGTACCATCGAAAAGTGTATGAAGTTATGCATAGAATTGAACCAAATTTTTTGTGTATGTTTTTGGCCACGGCAAGAAGGTCCTCCCTGAATTTGGAAAAATTCCGCCGGTAAGGGGAATGTAATAGCAATTTTTGTGCAATTTTCAATATTGTACCATTTAAAAGTGTATGAAGTTATGTATAATTCTAATGAAAATATTAACCAAATTAATAAAAAAGGAATTATTGGTATTTGTAACAACATTTAAAAAAATAATATACATGAGATAGAAGAAAGTTTGGGGATTGGCACATCCAACTAGTTTTTGTCTGTAGCGCTGTGTAATCGAAATCCTTATTCTTGTTTTACTCAAAAGACATTTTGGTAATTTTTCGTAAACAATTGAAATTAAATATTAATATGGTAAGGAAAAGGTTTTTTTTTTGTTGTTTTTTTTTTCTTTTTGTAGTGTTGTGTAATTGAAACCCTTATTCTTGTTTTACTCAAAACAAAGTGAATTGCCAAATACATGTGTAATACAGTCAAATAACTTTAAAAAAAAAAAAAAAAAAAAAAAAAAAAAAAAAGAAAAAAGAAAAAAACAATAATTTGGCCAAACTATATATTTTATACCTTTTTTTATTAATAGAATACACATTTATATATTTAAGAAGAAACACTTTTAAAATAAGATATTAATTAACTTACATTATATTTTTAATATCGCTGATCTTGTTAAAAATCTGCCCAATGGATTTTCTTCTTTATAAATTATACATATAATTATTAAGCATAACATGATAACTACTAGTAGTTTTTATTATACAGCTACAGTCCAGACCACAGTATTAAAAAAACCGCTATGCTCAAAGATATAAAACGCATAACTGAATACAAGTGGAGTTTGTTCTGGATTTCATATACTACTACTTCCGAATAGTAATCAAAGTCCTGTTTAATTGCAGAATATACAGAGTAAAGATTTCTATTCAGATATAATGGCATTCAAACTCCTACTACCTGCTTAAGAAATATACTTATTTTTTAACAATAAAATTAGAAGTGTGCCGATCCATTTTTTTCTGACATCACTGAGACTGATTGGAATTAAAATTTATAACGTGTAATATTTAATATATTAGGAGGTATTTAAAAATAAATCAAAAACAGTTTTTTAAAGAATGTATTTTTCAAGAGAGAGCTATAATGATCCCACAGTCGTATGTCGTATTATGCTTCTTCTCACACAAACCCGACAGTGAACAGTAGAACAGCATTGACGGGTTACCTAGCTGTTATCAGCTTAACACTTAGTTCGAAGATTTAATGTCCTGCTAATTAATCAGCCATTGGGAAAAACTAAAGTTGTAGTTGTTAAAAACTACATAATAATGAAGAAAAATTATTAAGGATAGAATCTAAAATTAAGAACTTATTTTTAAGAGATAAAAAATTAAAGTTAAGTCTATAAACATAGAAAAAGATATAAGAATTACATTAAATGTAAGTATAATTGTAGATGCAAGAAACACTATAAAAAAGATTTACAAAATATGTGAAAAAGAATTAAAGTTAGTACTTGTACAGAAGTAGCACCCCATATATTGAAATATATATAGATAAATTATTTTTTTAAAAATTTGAAGTAAAAAAGATTATAAATATGTAAAATATAGACAGAAAGCAATCTTGATGGGTGAACAAAAATGTCACCAGGAGTCCATAATAAGTGAATATTTAGTTTGCTTGCGACGGTGGGGCTCGAAGGCGTCGTAGTCTGGTAGCTCTGCTACGAAACTGTTAGGAGATCATATAAAGTACTGTAGAAATTTATAGCAAGATCTTTGACACGTTTTCTTAGGTGATGGTATTAAAGTCCCGACGGACGGTATTCTTGCGCAGGTAGCGGGAAGCTTGCGAACAATGCGAAGATGCTTGTTATGCTGGCGACTAAGATTATGGAGGACTTGCAGGTGAAGCCCCAGACCGGGCTGGCATAAGGTATGATAGGGAGCATATAAGAATTATAAAGAAGAAGTTTGTTTAGACTGAAATAGTTTTACTATTGAATAGAGATTTTAGAGAGGTAGAAGCCCCAGCGACTTTCCCCCTCATTGAAAGAATATGCTTGTTCCGTGTGAGTCTACAATCAAGGATAACCAGTGGTACTTGGCATATTCAGATCATGGAATAGTAGTATTATTAATAGTTAGTCTTTGAGTATAAATAAATTTACGTGAGAAATAAACAGTTGAAGTTTTAATTTCGTTGATAAGGACGCGCCACCAGGTATACCAGTCCGGGAAGTCGTCTAAGTGAGTTTGTAGGTACCTGTACAGACTATACGGGTGGTGAGCTGAGGCGTAGATACATGTAACGTCCGCATTGAGAGCTAGGTAAGTGCGTAAAGAGCGTGGAATGTCATTAAATAGCATGTTAAATAACAACCCAACACGCTCCCCTGAAGGATGCTCGCTAGGATGAGGAATGTGGCTGAATGAATGTTATTAATGCGGACGCGAAAAATACAGCGTGAAGTTACAGAAATCTGTAGCTTTACAAAGTGTAGTTTTGTAGATTTTCATCTTTTTTTTGTATAGTGTACAGATAAAATTTTAATAAGTACACGGATTTCTGTAATTTTACATCTATAGAATTACAGATTTTTTTTTCTACAGCGCATTACACTGCATACAAATGTGATTAGATGTTAATTAAAAACGTAAAGTTAACTAAATCCACGAGCCAATGAATTCATTATGAACTTTAGCTAACGGTAGTTGTGAAGTGTATATTTAATTTGTTAAATTACACTTTCATTTGTAATATTTTAACGTTTTTAGGGTTCCATACTTAAAAATTAAAAACGGAATCATTATAAGATCATACGAAATGAGCATTTCCAACTCAGCGAAAAAATGCCCAGTCTGGGAATCGAACCCAGATCCCTGGCTTGCAAAGTCAAAGTTTGACAGGGTAAGATAACTGGGCTGACAACCAGCTAGCATATTTCACTTAAATAACCTTATTGGTAGTAACATGTGGTGACATGTCGGCCCAGTTAGCTTAAACGGTAAAGCATTGGCCTTGTAAGCCGTGGATCTGGGTTCGATTCCCAGCCTGGGCATTTTTTTCTGAGTTCGAAATATTCAATTTGCATGATAACTTTACCAATCCGTTTGGTTGTGTTAAAATAATAGTTCATTTTAAGATCATTCCTGTATTTGTCTGTCCGTCTGTCACAGCCTCGTAACTTATGGAGCCTATTTTACTAGTAAACTATGGAACGTAGAAAGTTCAAATTAGGGAAAGTAAAAAAGAATATTGACCCACATATTTACAGATTGTTAAACATTCACAAATATATTTAGGAAAAATGTAGACGGGATAAATATGCTACTTGAAAAAAAAATCTTTTCTTTGTATATCGTGTAGGGTACCTTGTGAAAGCTTTCGCGACGCTGAACTCAAACATACATTTCTTTTAATTTTGGATATTATATTTTTAGAGATATCGTCGAAAATTTACTACAAAAATAAGTTCACCCCATCTATTTCCGAATCTACTCAAACTGAAATTATAAAAAAATTAGAAATAGTAGACGTTAACTTAAAACTTGCAGGAAAATTATAGCGATTACCCTATGTCACATTGTTTTTGAGAAAAGCGCATTTTTACGTTAAACACAAATTTCGATTTGCGGACATTCAGCAAAAGTGTTGAGGAGCGCTGATAGTACCTTTCATAGCAGAAGTATAAAAAAGAAGCGGTTTGGACATACATAATAACAGGGTGGTGTACTCTATGTATTATCGGCTTTTAAACCGTAGATAAAAACTTTTACTGATACATTTGTGCAATGGTATGCCCAGTAGCAGTATAAAAGCAATAAACGTCAAATTGTTAAAAGCAGACTAAATTAATCAGAATTAATCACATAAATAATATCAGATCCGCCACAAGTTCGCATTGGGTAGATTTCTCAATACGCCTCCCGTGTCTTTAAAAGTTAACTAAAAACCTATCTAGAAAAACGCGGCACGGACCAAGGCGTAGTTGCATGATTGCGACCTCCTTTCGAAGCGCGTTTAGCACAATGCCAAGTTTAAACTTTTAACAAGGCTTTTGTTTTAGATACGCTGTAAAAAGAGAAGATTATTACTGCGCTGAATTTAGTTTTATGAAATGTGAAATGAAGTTTAAATATGTACTTCTTTTATTGTCAGTACCGAATTAAGTTCATCATAAACAAATTAGGATAAGATTATAAAAAGAGTTATGCAGAATAGCAATATTTGATTTTATTTAGGCTTGATGTCTCTTTGAACATTTATGGTAAGCACATTCATATTTTTCTAGTATATACACCTATACCCAATCCTACATTGTAGAGGTTTTTAGAAAATCATATTATTCTTTTAGTAACGATTTTTTTAAATAATACATTTAATAATTCACATATTTATTGTATGGAACCCTCAGAGCGCGAGTGATACTCGCACTTGACCGTTTATCATGTACTGCATTATAAAATGTATTATTTATCATTATATCTTAGCTTTCCACAACTTAATTACCAAAAACCTAAACGCTTTAAACTGATTGCATTAGAAGTGCATACAAATTTCTCATCCGTATGAAAATATCGGCAGCAAATTTATATATTTCCTAATCAATATTATTTTTTAATTCTCCCTTCATCATTTAGTCACTGAAAATTAGTGACAAACGGAAATTGGAATTCGATAATTTCTTTGAAAATAAATCGTACTACAAATCATAAAAGTTTCAAAGAACTTAACTAAAAACGACAAAATAAAAAAAAAAAAAAAGATTAAAAAACAATACAAATCCCAATAGGTGTATAGATTAAATTATTATAAAAAATAAACACGTGTGTAATATGATTAAAAGGGATGAAATTCATACATACTGAAAATGAAAAATACAAATATATTCGTGTAAGTATATATCATGGACTCAGCTCTTTGCAAAGAGTACAGAATGATTGGAAAGATGCACGCTAATTGGAGAATCCCCTACCTTTTCCCAGTCAGCATGATATTTTACAGGTTTATTGAAAATAACCTAGTGACCTTTAAGCTAGCTAAAATACGACCATTTCTTTCTCTATCAGCCTGATAGTTTTAAGATTTATTGCACAGCGAGATGAAAATGCAGTTAAAATAAAGACAATTTGACTCAGCATAACAAAATATTTCTCTTTTACTAATAAAAATGTAGCATCAAGGTCTATGTAGTATTAAAGATATTTTTTGAACGATTTAAAGTCGGATATGTTAAGATACAGTCGATAAAGTAAACTTATCTATACATTTTAATTTTTATGACCATGCTTTTTATATTATCAATTACAACCTCCGAACAGGCGATTTTAGAATATATATGATACTTCAGCGAAAAATGAATACATTATATGCTTTCATTTTATCGGAAATCTTTTTTTCAATAATTAGTGAAGATCTTCAGGCTCTTGAATAGCGTTATAGATGCATATTTTAAGAGAAAAATACAGAACACTTAAACAACATTGAAGTGAACTATTTATATTATTTTGAAATAACGATTTCAATCCATCGTGCATGCCTCTTATTTATTTAAAGAATGTAAAACAACAATAATTAAAGTTTTTTTTTTCTTAGAAAACATTTAAAATGTAAGAAACAGAATTTACTATATCTCAACCGAAATACTTTTGCATATTAAATATCTTAATGTAACATTAAATTTCCGTTACCTTATTGGTCGACGAATGATTGAATCTCGATAAAGCTTAATATGAAATTTGTAATTTTGCAACTGGGTGAAAAAGCATTCAGCCAGGTTTCAAAACAAGGATCTTTACTCTGAATTTGAAAATTGAGCTGCCCTGAAAATATCTGTCGGACACCCATATCATCCAGAAACTTTGTCGATCACGACATATCGCTCACCCGCCAGAAAAGTGACACATCTCGCAAAAATTCATTTTGCATTTTATTCTACTAAAAGGTTTGTCATAGGTGCGTCTTGCTGCACAAACTGTTTCATAAGTGTAGTTACACTGAAAATCACGTTATTACGCTATATGTCCATTTGTGACCAAAGAAGTGGAGTGGATTATGTAGGGAGGTAAAATTATCCAACCGTCCAAACCACATCCTACGTTTTCATTCTTAAATGTTTTACACTTTTATGCACTTTTTAGGTGCGTTCGTAATTATATAAATACGTAGCACCTATACTCGTCGTTCAGTCTGTCTGTCCGTCCGCATATAACAGACCAAAAACTACCCAACAGAATGGTCTGAAATTTTAAATGTATGATTGTTGCAAAATAGTGTCGTGCCATTTCAAATTTTATGAAATTCGGATGTATAGTTTAATTACAGGGACAGTCAAAAGTTTTTCTTTACATTACGGCCAATGGGAAAAATTATTGCAAGTGCATTTTAATGATGTTACAGCCTTCCGAATGGTCTGAAATTTTAAATATATAATTGCTGCAAAATTTTGTCGAGCTATTTCCAATTTTATGAAAATCGGATATATAGTTTAAATACAACGACAGTCAAATTTTTTTCCGTTACATGACGGCCAATGGGAAAAAAATATTGCAATTGCATTTTAATGATGTTACAGCCTTCTGAATGGTCTGAAATTTTAAATATGTAATTGCTGCAAAATTTTATCGAGCCATTTCAAAGTTTATGAAAATCGGATGTATAGTTTAATTACAGGGACAGTGGAAATTTTTCCGTTAAATTTCGGGGAACGGGAAAAAAATATTGCAAGTGCATTTTAATGATGTTACAGACTATGCACTTATAAAGTGCAAAAAAATATACATTCAGTACAATATGGGGTGCAAAAAATAATTATAAAACTAGTTATAGTACGAACGCACCTCATTTGCCTCATTTGACGAGCAATTTCCAACTTGTTTATTCTTGCATGCAAAGCTAAATTCTATAATTTCATATAGCAGTAAAATCATGCACATTTTCTCTTGCCTCTCGTATGAAATTTGCTTTTGTAGAGATGTGTCACTTTTCTTGCAGGTGCGCGATATGGTCTGATAATCACACGTCATGTGATATATTTACCAATTAGAATAATTGGGTCATTTTCAAAATATGCATACATATGCTGTCCCACAGTTTAAAAAAAAATTGTACTCATAATATATTATTTAAAACTGACTATAAATATTATATTTATTTAATTACACTACACAACATATTTCTAAAACATAAAAATAATCACTTGCATATTATTTTCGTAAAGATGCAGATTTTTGCATCTAGTAGAAGAAAAAAATAGCTGACCCTCTTCTGTATTTTATAATTCTGTAATATTTTTTTCACTTCATTTTTCACTTTAAAAGGAAAGTAATTGGGACATTCAATGAGATAAATCATCATTATTTTCAATTTCTGACATTATTTCAGCAAAAAAAAAAAAAAAAATAAAAAAAAAAAAAAATAAAGAAAATCTACAAAACATTTTGTCCCTCATATTTTGTCAAATCTGTTACCAAGCTACAATTTCATGAAATAAAGGTTGACAATTTCACCAAGAGACGGCAGCACATTTGCAATAAAAACACTTATACTAGTTAAATATTTACTTGTAGCCATTTTCTTTTGCAGTTGAAAAACAATAGTGTAGCGGAGTAAAGAATTTTTTATAAAGGTGAGTATTTTTATTCAATGTCAAGTCTGTTACCTAATTTTTTATGTTAAAAATATATGTTTAGTACTTTCTTTTGCTTGAATATTATTATCTAGTTAATATATTAAAGATTTTGTTTTGTTTCGTAGTGTTAATAATTAGCATGTAGGTTTTGGAAGATATTTTGCTGTTAATGTCAAGTCTGTTACCAGTCAAGTCTGTTACCATGTTACTATTAAATAGTGTATAAAATATAATAAAATAGTGTACAAAAATTATACCAAAAGCTAAAGTGCTTAATTAATTATATTTACAGACACATCTAACTTATACATTATCACTTATTTCATTTTTAATGTGAAATTTAAAAGTAATTTTTTTTAATGTTTTTCTGAATTGTATGCATTTATTGAAAATGACCCAATTATGTTAAAATCAATCAAGTGTAAATGCGTACCCAAAGTTTTTTGGAGTTTCCTAACTCACGTTTTATTCTGTTGAGCTGATTCAGGTATTAGACCAGATATCTTGATCAATAATATTTCTGGGTGAATTGTATGCCCGTAAGATTTGTTCAGGATAGCTCATATGGAAGAGTATTTGCAGATTAAAACAACAAAAGTCTTTGGTTCGAATAATTGCCTGGACACTTTTTCAACAAGTTGGAAAATCAAAAGTCGTTGATTTATTTATCAATTTGAAAAATTCTTTTAAAATTAATCTAGTTTAACTGTCTTTTACATATTTTTAACGAAAAACAAAGTAATGTGGTGGTAAAGAAAATAAACACACACTACTAAATCTGCAACAAATGATTGTAAAAGAAAGTTACTGGTACCAAACGATTGAAAAAAAAAGGCTACTTTTAAATGATATGCATAAAATTATCTTAGGGGGCCGCCGCATATTAAAAGAAACCCAAACTTCGTTTTTTTTTTTTGTTTTTTTTTGTTTTTTTTTTTGTTTTTTTTTTTGTTTTTTTTTTTTTTTACAGCAATACATATGTTTGACACCATAAATAAATTCTACATCACTCAATTAGACTAAAAACAAATTTCCGTGGAATTCGTACGATTAGTTTCAGAGAAATTACGTGTTTTAAAATGAGCCTGTTTTAGGGGCTGTGTCCAAATTGAAGTTCGGTACACGATTGTTGAAATGCTACAGAATGACTATGTCACTTCTATTAATGTACTATTTTTTGCCAATACGACCATTTCAACTATTACCAGCACAAATGTTTCAATAAAATGAGTAAAATATAATTTTCCTCATATTATGCTTTTCTATTCATCATAGAAGGTCCCTTAAATAATCATTTTAACGTTTTTTAATCATAATTCTAAAACTACTTTGAAGAAAATTTTGAAATTGCGAATTTGCATAAAGCAAGATACAATAAATATGTATTTATCAAAAAAAATTTGTAGGTTGCGATTCATATTTTTTTTAATATTAATTTCATAATTCATATTTTAAAAGTTTATAAATTAGAAATTCGATGCATTTATGTTTGAGTTTTTAGTATTATAGTCCACACAACGCATTGTCATATTAGGATTATAAGTTTAGACAATAATAATAAAATCACGAAAATGTAATTTAACGTTAGAAGACCTAATGTTTGAATGCTTACAATTCAAAAACATATCAAACAAATGACTTGAAATTTCGTTTCTATGCATAATTTGATCCTAAGATTTAAAATATGCTGTTAAAATTGGTGGTTACTATTGAAAAAAAAATAAAGTTTGGTCTAGTTCTGATTCGTAGAAATCCCCCAAGGCAAATTTTTTGTACAGAATTTAAACGTAGACTTTACTTCCAATTGTTTGGTGTACCAGTAAAATTTTTCTATTACAATTAGTAACAGAGTTAGTAAAGGGTGTTTCCTTTTTTTCCCCCACGATTGATCATAATTTCTAGTTTAATGACACTTCGTTGCGTTTGGAATTCGATAAAAACATATTATTAAGGCATAATTTGGACACCTTTTATCAACTCTTTTTTTTAACTGTAATTGTGCTATTTGCAATAGTATATATACATAGTGAATGCATATATGTCATTTTTGTGGCCGTTAACCCTTAGCGGGCAGTGTCCACAAAAATGGACACCTAATTTTAATACAAAAACTGACAAACGGCACCAAGAATATTTTAATAAAACTATCATCTTATAAAGAACAGGAAAATAAGCAAGTTTTTATTTTCTAATAAATTCGTTTATAAATTCTAGTGTCAGTTCATCATTTCACCAATTTATAAACAGACTTTCCCCACTCCGGAAAGTGTTAAAATACACCTTTGCTTTAAAAAAAAGAATAAAGTTTACTATGAAAATAATTGTGTTTTCACAATCTGTAAAAAGTTATATCTAACAAGTAAAAATTAAATTTAAAAAAATCAAAAACCCTATTAATTATTTAGTACTAATTAATTATTTTTCATCAATGTTAAACTATTTTTTTATATTACTTACCTGTTTTTTTATTTACTTGTATTGATGACTTTTAAGTTGTGTTTAATTGTTAGTTAACTTTTATAAACATTGTTTTGATGAGGCCTATAGATGTTTATGATGGTCGGAGTTGCAGTAAAGCTATTTACACAATTTTGAGATTGTGTAATATTTAAACGGAGCTTCTGACTGTAAAATAGTCAATGTAACATCGTCTTCATTTTGAAAGACCTATCCGGTAATATGCCACTCAATAGGGTGCGTATTTTTTATTTTCGGGTCTACCGCCATTTTGTATTTTACGGCCGCCATTTTGAATTTATAAAAACAAACTGGCCTATAACAGGCGGACGGTTAAGACGATTCGATAGAGACCTCATTCATTAAAATCCATCCAGCTGTTGGGATGTTTCAAGGGTATGAAGAAATCCACATACCCAGATACGCGTGAAACACATAACCCTTCTTGGCAGTCGGGTAAAAAGTCGTATAAAGATAACAAATTTATAATTAAATGATTAGCTTTAGAATGTAGGATTCATTAAATTTTAAAATTCTGAATTTTATTTCTAAAATAAATGTCGAAATCAGAAAAATATATTACTTATTTTCAATTCCCATGCTGCTGCTATACTTTTTTTAATAGTTTTATTTTTTTGACTTATCATCATATATGACATTTTGTTTTGCTCAACAATAATAACGTGGGTGTCACGAACATTTGCCTCTTTAAAAAATATATTGAATCTATTTGAAGAAAATGCTTATAAACTGTTTAGTTTGCTTCGGTTAAGTGAAGAATATTTGTTATACTTTGTCATCTATACTGACAACAGCCTTGTTAGAATTCTGTAAGCATTTTTTTCATTTTCTATATCTATCTATATATATATATATATTCGAGCATATCAGCTGAAAAAACCACGACAAAGTAAAGCTTTCCAGAAAATATTTTCAAGTTTAGAATATCATCATTTTTTCTTACTTTTAAAGGGGATTCAATGTACTTTCAGTTAATTTTCCTTTCAAGATTTGGAAAAAAACTTATTGAATATAAGAATAGGCTAAAATGAAAAAAGTAAGACCTAAATGAATTTTATTTATGTAAACATGACATGCAAATGCAAAAAAATATTCCCCTTTTAACATGTTACTTTTTTATAGGGGTGCAATGTTAAAATATTATAATGTGCAACTCAATTAGTTTCTGTAATTTATATGTATTACTTCTAAGGTAAATTTCTATAATTTAGCTACATTATTTCTAAGGTAAGTTACTATAATTTTGGTACAGTAAGCCTATTAACTAAAACTTTTTTATAGGAATGCAATGTTAAAATATTATAATGTGCAACAAAATTAGCTTCTGTATTTTATATGTATTACTTCTAAGGTAAATTTCTATAATTTAGCCCTATTATTTCTAAGGTAAGTTACAATAATTTTGGTACAGTAAGCCTATTAACTAAAACTAACAAAAATGGAAAATACATCAAGTTTTGTTCTTTGCTTCGGCATCTACTCGCAATATACCGGGTGTCCTAATAAGGACTGACTGATTTTAAAATTCAATAACTTGCAAACGGTAACAGATATTTAAAAAATTCTTGCAGGAGGGTTATGCATAAGGTCAAAAGTTTTTTTTTACACTGATTTTCGATTTTAGTTCGCATTACAAACAATAGATGGTGCCGTAAGCAATAGCCTCTAAATACAGGCTCGATTTTTTGGCCTTTCTCTTCTTCCATGCGGAAAACGAGATTAAAATGTATTGAGTGGGTCCCGAAGTACCAAAAATCAAGCCTGAATTTAGCATCTATTGATCGCAGCGCCATCTATTGTTTGTAATTCGCAATAACACTGCTGAAAGAATTTTTAAATATCTGTCACCGTTTGCAAGTTATTGAATTTTAAAATCACTCAGTCCTTTTTAGGACACCAGGTACTTGTTATTGTTTATTTATTTATTTTTTTTTTTTTACTATAATATTTGTTCCAAATACTATAAAAGGTGATTTATAACTAATGATACCTTACACATAACAGATAAAAAAACTAAAATAATATTTTTTAGAGAAAATTTTTAATACTACATTTCATTTTATTTACGCTTTCAAGCACATACCGTACAACAAAATTATTTATTTGTTGTATGGATTTGTTGCTAAATTATTAGCTTTTTTAAGATAGACATTTAATTTTTAGTGAAAGTTTTTATATTTTTCTTTTATTGTTCGAAAATACTAGGTAATGCAAAATAGAGTTCATAGTCATTAAGGGTCAGTTTACCTTAAATTTTATACAAAATCCACTTTGCTTTTTAATATTAAATGACAGCCTTTTTAATTGTGAATACTTTGACACCTCATTTTTACCCATACGGTAATTATATCGCGAGGTATTGTAAATTTTGTTAATACACTCAGCTCAATAACCTACACAAATTAAAAATTTAAGTGGCTTTTTCTCCATGCTCAGTTCATATTTTCTTCGCTTTCATGTTTTAAAAATGCTAAGGCCTTTTCTTTGAATGAGAGATAGTGATTTAGACTTTTGTGTTCTTTATTATATATGTGATAAATCTGTGCATTGAATTAGCTTTCAGGATTTGTGTTATTAAAAATATATATATATAAAGATGTGTTAGATTTCATCGTTTTACAATATCTTATACTATAATGCGAGCAAAAATTGTGTGTGTATGTATGTGTGTGTGCGTGTGTGTATGTAAATTTTATCTTAAAAACGGCTCTAACGATTTTGACGAAATTTTGTATTTTACCATTTTCGGGCACGATAAGACTATTGGGGTAGGTCACGTGTTCGAGAAAATTCGATTAGTGGGTCATTTTGGGTCATAATGGATCAAGGTCAAGCTAACTATATCTAAAAAACGGCTCAATCGATTTTGACTAAATTTTATATCTAACCGTTTTTCGGCACGAGAAAACTATTAGGCTAGGTCACATGTACGAGAAATTTCGATTAGTGGGTCATTTTTGGGTCACTATGGGTCAAGCTAATTTTACCTAAAAATCGGCTCAAACGATTTTGACTAAATTTTGTATTTTGTTGTTTTCGATTACGAGAAGACCAATGGGATAGGTCCCATATTGGAGAAAATTGGATTAGTGGGTCATTTTTGGGTCTCTGTGGGTCAAGCAAAGTTTATCTAGAAAACGGCTCTAACGATTTTGACGAAATTTTGTATTTTACCATTTTCGCGCACTATAAGACCATTGGAGTAGGTCACGTGTTCGAGAAAATTCGATTAGTGGGTCATTATGGGTCATAATGGGTCAAGGTCAAGCTAATTATATCTAAAAAAACGGCTCAATCGATTTTGACTAAATTTTATATCCAACCGTTTTTCGGCACGAGAAATTTATTGGGCTAGGTCACATGTTCGAGAAATTTCGATTAGTGAGTCATTTTTGGGACACTATGAGTCAAGCCAATTTTATTTAAAAAACGGCTTTAACGAAATTGATTAAATTTTGTATTTTGTCGTTTTCGATTACGAGAAGACCAATGGGATAAGTCACATATTAGAGAAAATTCGATTAGTGGATAATTTTTGGGTCACTGTGAGTCAAGCAAAGTTTATCTAGAAAACGATTTTGACGAAATCTTGTATTCTATCGTTTTCGGGTACGAGAATATCATTGGGCTTGATCGCATGTTCAAGCAAATTCGATTAGTGGGTCTTTTGGGTCACAATAGGTCAAGGTCAAGCTAACTGAATCCAAAAAAAGGCCTAAAACATTTCGACAAAATTTTGTAATATACTGTTTCTGGGCATGAGATGACCATTGGACTAAGACACATGTACGAGAAAAATCGATTAGTGGGTAATTTTTGGGTCAAATGGGTAAAGGTTAGGCTAATTATATCTAAAAAACGGCTCAATCGATTTTGACTAAATTTTATATCCAACCGTTTTTCGGCACGAAAGAACTATTGGACTAGGTCACATGTTCGAGAAATTTCGATTAGTGGGTCATGTTTGGATACCTAAGGGTCAAGCCAATTTTATCTAAAAAACGGCTCTAACGATTTTGATTAAATTTTGTATTCTGTCGTTTTAGAATACGAGAAGACCAATGGAATAAGTGACATATTAGAGAAAATTCAATTAGTGGGTAATTTTTGGGTCACTGTGGGTCAAGCAAAGTATTTCTAGAAAACGGCTCTAACGATTTTGATGAAATTTTGTATTTTATCGTTTTCGGACGCAAGAATACCATTGGGCTTGGTCGCATGTTCAAGAAAATTTGATTAGTGTGTCATTTTGGGTGACAATGTTTCAGGGTCAAGCTAATTTAATTTTAAAAAAGCCTAAAACATTTTGACAAAATTCTGTAATAAACCGTTTCCATGCATGAAATGACCATTGGGCCAAGTCACACGTTCGAGAAAAATCGATTAGTGGGTCACTTTTGGGTCACTGTGGGCTAAGCTATTTGTATCTTAAAAAACGACTCAAACGATTTTGTCAATATTTTGTATTATACAGTTTCTGGACATGAGAAGACCATTGGGCTAAGTCACATGTTTGAAAAACTTCAATTAGTGGCAATTTTGGGGTCACTGTGGGTCAAGCTAAGTGTATCTAAAATAACGGCTCAAAACATTATGGCGACTCAAACGATTTTGACAATTTTTTTTATTATACTGTTTCCGGGCACGAGAAGATCATTGGGTTAGGTCACATGTTCGAGAAAATTCGATTAATGGGTCATTTTTGGGCCACTGTGGATCAGGTTAATTTTATCAAGAAAACTGCTTTAATGATTTTGATTAAATTTTGTTTTCTATCGTTTTTGGGCTCGAGAAGAGCATTGGTTAGGTCGTGTGTTCGAAAAATTTAGGTTAGTGGGTCCCTACGGCTTAGGATCATGCCAATTTTATCTAAACAGCAAGAATTACACAGTGAGAATGAAATATCGAATTAAACACAAGGCTTATTTTGACCGAGCTAAGCTCGGTCATCCCCGCTAGTATATATATATGTGTATATCAGTAAAAAAATGTATTAGATGAAATATTAGATGTATCTAAAAATGCATGTGCAGTCTTGTGTAATATACATTTGAAAATCTTATAAAAAATTGGGCAAAAAATATAACTTTTTAAAAAAGTAGTAGGAAATTTAAAAATTCGAATTTTTATAAACTTTTCTGAAACTTTATTTAAGTATGCAGTTAACATTTTTTTTTTCAAAATGTACTTTTAGTTGAACATTGAAATGCAGTGAGTTCTCCTTTGAACTATATATATTTTTTCAATAAATGAAATTTTTGAATAGGTAAATTGTCCTCTTAACTCTTAAACTGCTTATAATATAAACATACCACCGACATCAAAAAATACATAAATAAAGTACAGCTTTCAGGTATGTAATTTCTGTTGAAAGGTGATGTGACCATATTAAAATACGAAATGAATTTTTGTATATGGCTTATTTTGATATTGTCGATATTTGGAAAAATGATATCTTCTTTCAATACGTCTTGTGTACATGAATCCCCCAACCATTTGCGATTACCACGAAAATTTACCGTGGTGTAATACTAAAACGTGGTTTTTTTTTTTTTTTTTTTTTTTTTTTTTTTTTTTTTTTCAGTTACGAAGAACGAAATGATGCGTTTTTAATTCCCCAAATAACTATAGGGCAGTCCTACAACAAATAATGTTAAAGAGACGCTAAATATTGTATTTATCATAAGGATTTTAGACAGCCATTTTCGGTAAATCTATTTGTATAATAAGATACCTGTACATATTCAATCCCAACTATTGTTATGCATTTGAAATTTCAATTGAATAAAATTCATGAAAATTAATGTAAAAAGTGAAAAGTCTATTAACAAAGTCTTAACCCTCTCACTGCGCAACCCGAGATATGCTCGGGCATGCATTTTTCCGTCTAATTAATACTATTTGGTTATTCTCACCAGTTATTTTTTAGCGAAAACTTTGTCTGATTTAATCAGGACATTTTCCCCGGTTACGATAGTATAAAATTTCTGCTTTAAAAAACCAGTGATAAGTGATGGTAAAAGAATTAATTCAGTCTGTATAAAAAGAGACCTTTTCGAGACCTGCATATTATAAATATTAACCAGGTGGATGATAAAAAGAAAAATCAAAACTATAGAAAAGACACAATGAAGCATTCTTGTTAACAAAATTGCATTACTTTCGTTTAGATACACTGTAAAAAAAAAAAAAAATCTCCCTAATTGGCAGAAAAAAAACTTAAGTTTGGTGCCAGTAGGAAACTGTTTAATTTACAGAAAATATCTATACATCTAATGTATATCTAAAATATCTACGATAGCAAAAATGAGCCGGTGCCACAACTTTCTCGATTTCCTATAACAAATAATAATAAAACAGAAAATAAATACCAGGAAAATCATTACTACACTAGTATTTAGTAATTACATTATAAAGAAGATAAAAACGATGGATAATTACACAGACGAAAAGTAAATAGGAAGTTTCTCTCCAACACCCAGTGTACTGGCGGTACTTATAAGTGATGAGTTACTACTGAGTAATTCAACTGTTAAGTCAAATACATACACCGTTCACCTAAATTGGCTAGCCAAATTGTATTCTAAGATCATAATGAACACGTGGAAAAAATCCAACACATATCTTATATTTTTTTACTGTGTTTGCAACACTAAAAAGACGAGCATTAAGGTTTATACAACATGTCGGCACAAAACATATCGACTGTTTCAAAGACAGCCTCCCATCCTCGCTAAAATAACAAACCTAGAACTACTCTTTCCATGTATCCTGATAAAGTGGAGTTATAAGAGTGTTTTTGAATACCATTAGAATACTAGTAAGATTCACTATGAGATGAAAGTTTAAAGTGAGTGGTACTCATAAGTACCGTCAGTAGTAAAGGGTTAAAAGGTTATCGGGATATTGTTAAAGAATTTTGCGTGGAGATCAGAAAAATACTTAAATATTCAAACAATCAATGCTTTGTTTTCAAAATAAAGTTCTATTTGAAAAACTCCATTTAAAGTATTGTCTTTTTTTTTTTTTTTTTTTTTTTTTTTTACTTTACTATAAGAGAAACAAGGAGCTTTATATATTCCGTTTCAAGCAGACTTATTTAAATCCAAAATAGACATGGTATTATGCATTCTCTCCGCTATAAAATATTCTAACAAGGCCTGCGACTATTTCTATGGAACTACGTATAGGGCGATTTTTGAATAGTGTACTTGAAAAATGCATACATAAATTCTTCTAAAAGGAATTTTTCATACTATGTAGCGTATTTAAATAAGCCAAAGTAGTCCCAATTGAGATATTTTACTATAAAGTTTAAAGCAAAAACAAGGCTTTATATGTATTTTTTCTGATTTTATTTTTATTTTTCGGGTCAGACACAGAACGAAAAATACTTTAATCCTAAAACAACCTTTTGAACAATATTATATTGAAATATACATTCTTTCAGTATTGATATCTTAATGATATCGTAAATGTGAAAGTCAGTGTGAATGTTTAAGTCAAATAAACAACAAAACAGAGGTCTTTGCATCTTTCCATATTGATGGATTATAACCGAGAAATGAACATAGGCTATTTTTTATTTAAATATTTTTCTTAATAATTCAGAATTTTACTATATTCATAGAGAATCAATTAACATTTTTCTTATAAAATTTAACAATCATTCTTTATCGTTTCTAAAAATTCAATATTTAATTAATATTAAAATTCAATATCAGCATCAAATATTTTATGCACAGCAATAAATTTTCGATTGAAAGATTAAAACGTATTCAGTTGTTTTCTAAAAGTTGCCGTGTAACAGACATATATATTTAAACATTATTTCGATAGGTGGAATCACTAACCGGCATTCTCCTCATTCCTGTTATTAGGCGCTCTCCATAGTTTTGTGCGTCAGTCGAGTCTTACCATTGCACTTGAAAGGTAGACGTTGAAAATACGTGCTATCCTTTTCCCGCGCCGAATAATCTTTACACGAAAAGGATTTCTTCTATTATTAATCTAATTATAAATATATCATTTTATGTAAATAGTGTAGATAACAATGTATCGTACTTTATGTACTCCACTTAAATATATTGAAGGTTTTCCAACTAACTTCCATTGTGAAATTTTATGTTGAAGAAATATGTCAAAATCTAAATTTCTAAATTGTGGTGTTTACTTTCAAAAGATGGTACTGCAGCTGGATGATAAGAGATTTTTCATAAAATTTCATTATATATATATTTTTTTTTAATTTATTTTATTTATGACAGGATAAAAATTCCTTGAACAGAATTTTTTTTTTTTTTTGTGGTTCCATATAAAACTGTGTGCAACAGACGGAATGTGTGATTTTTACTATTTTTATAACATTTTATCTTTTTGGCCATTGACATTATGTTTTCAATAACTTACTAATTGACATCTGGGGTTTTTCTTTTACACCCATCCAATCGATCTTTCATTTTTTTAGATAGGGGAGACCGGGGCTAGTTGGCTACAGGGGTAAGTAGGCGCAGGCCTCATAAATCGCCTGTTTGTGGATAGATTGCGCAACCAGTCACAGAGTACCTTTCTTCTTGCTTTTTACAATCCTCATTGTAGTTTTGCAGCGTTACCTACGTCCAGTAGACATTTAGTACGATTTTTCTGTTTTTTGCACTCATAAGTAATATTTTGTTGTTAAATTCTTTTTCTAATTTCTAATACTTATCTTAATAATTGCGATTTAACTTGTGCAGTTTTTCTTAGTGTATGATTAACTGTACCTACCCCACATGTGATTTACTTGGAATATTTATGCTTAGATGGTTACGTGTCCCTTTTGTGATGAAATTTATTATGGGGCTAGTAGGCGCATTGAACACGGGGCAAGTTGGCTCGGTGTTTGGTGTATGCTGGTAGCTTGAAAAACAGCAAACCCCGAGAAAAGCGGTTGCAATGCAAAAATTTTGGACACACGAGTCTTGCCCAAACGGAGGCACTCGATTTTTTATTTGTGACAAGTGTAACTCTGATGATGATATTGAGTAGGATAGAAGTTACTCAATGTTAATGTTTTATTCATTATTTTTATGTCTGTATAAGTTAGAATTTACATTGTACGGTAAAAACGCCTTTGTTTAAACTTACTGGTAATAATGAAATTGATTTCTCTTAACTGCGTGTCTTATTTGAGTTTCATTTAAATTTTTATAAAGCGTGTGCCAACTTACCCCATAGGTATAGGCAACTTGCCCCGTGACGGGGTAGGTTTGCGCACAACTTTTCTTTTACTTTAGGCTTCCGCGAAACATAAACTACAAAAGCTACAAATTCAAAACTCCGGGTATTTATAGCCCAATACCTGTTCTTTAAAAGTGCAGTTAAAGTTTCATAAAAAAACTTAAGCAAAAAATTAATAAAAATCAATAAATATAAACTGCGTCTACTCTCTCCTACACTGTAAAAAAAATAATGTCCGTTTTCCGGTAGGAATCGGAAAAATAGTTGCCCTTATCGTACCGGAATAATTTCCAAACCAGCTCGGAATAAAATCCATAAAATACCGTTTTACTGACTATTTCCTTATTTTTACGGATTTTATTCCGAGCTGGGTCGGAAATTATTCCGGTGCGATAAGGGCAACTATTTTTCCGTTTCCTACCGTAAAACTGGCAGTATTTTTTTTTACAGTATACGTCATTTAATAGTTCTACCTTATTTAGCTGTTTTTTTTTTATCTTTTGTTTGTAACTGGTTATTGCATCAATTTTGGTCAATTTTCATGTTTTTAAATGGTTTAATTGTACAGAAAGTTTATATACCGTGTAAGTCAAAATGAATATAGCGATTACAAACGGCTATAACTGCTTGATGAAAAAGAATTTATCGATAAGATTAACACAGATGAAGACGGAACTTCAAAATTTTGTATACATACGTCATAGATGCTCTATGTTACATCCATTGGTCACACGGACAACGTCTGGGCAGTAGTCCATTTCACGCCATATATTCTGAGGCATTTGTTCAGTCAGCGATGCAAGCGCATTACAAAGCGTACTTTAAGTTCTTTAATTGTTTTGGGCATGGAAGGCACCCTGTCTTTCACATAAATCCATACAAAAAAAAATCGGCCATTATTACCTTCATAATAGGCCATTTTTACTAATGAGACAGCTGCAATGAACAGGTTTATTGACGTTTCAAATTTTCAAATTGCGCATGCGTAGGCTTCCGCTTCACTGCACTTGCGCCTTACATAAAGACATTTTGAAGTTCCGTCTACATTCTGTGTGAATCTTATTGATATATTATTTTCCATTAAATAGTTATAGCCGCTTGTAATCGCTATATTCATTTTGACATACCCTGCATATATATGCATACTTATTATAAATGGTCTACTTGATTGTTAAGATCAATTGTTAAGATTGTTAAGATTGTTAAGATATTTTTCAAGCTTTGACTTTTTGGAAATGTTTGAGATTTTAAGGCTGCTACCCAAGGAACACTTTCACATTGTGTGAATCACCTCCGGAATGATGTTGATCTCGCTCGCTTCTCTGCTTTTCGAATTTTGGTGGGGGGTTTTTTTACGACTATTTTGCGGTTTTAGAAAAATTTGAATTCTTGCTCTTCTTCATTTCTTTTTTCTTTTGATCTGTTCTTTATATGATGAAGTTTTTAGTACAGGTATACACAGATGCATATATATGCATTTAGTGTTAAAATTTTCATTTTAATTCATATTGACAAAAAGTTTTATTTAGCATGACCTAATTAATAAAAATTAACATTTATCTGTGAATCTACGAAAAGTTCCCCTTCCCGAAAATATCATTTTTAACAATTGACCGACTCTTTCTAATTGATTTGAAAGAAAAGTGTAAAAATTTTCTAACTAGTTATGAAAATATTGGCATTATATTTATATGTGAGCTAATCAATACTGACCCCCCAAAGCCCATTTGTCATTTAATATCTAAAAAGGGGTCACCAATGAAATGGAAAATCAATAAACTCTTTAGAAATAAATGACTTTATAAATCATAGAAAATTTTATGAAAATTAACGGAAAATGTCAACTACATTAATTTGGAGCAAAAATGAATTTATATATGTGTGAGGGTTCGTTGATATAAATCAACTTGATTTAAATCGTGATTAAAATCCTGATTTAAATCCATTGATTTAAAAAATCATTGATTTAAATCAGCTCTTTAAAAATTATTTAAAAATAAATTCAAGATCTGAATAAACATATTAATGTACTTTAATATATTTCAGTTTCATATAATACAGATAATCAATCAGTTTTAAGAAAGATAAAGCATAATCTCTGTCAAAAAATAAAGTACAATGTAAAGTTTAGAAAAACTGGTTTCAAATTTCATTTGAGTCATTGTAAAATAAATTTGCAACAGTAAGGAAATCTAAGCAGGAATATATTAAATATAAGAAAATTTCCTTGCTTATTACTTAGTATTTAGAAAAACTTCTAGAAATTTAAGTAAAATAAAAGTGCTTGACTTTGCTTGTTACAAATAAGCTTTTATCTCAAAACATTTATTATCCTATCTTTTGAATCCCCATTATGCAGAAGAAAAATTAACAAGCTCTGATAAAACATTAGCGTTATATTGTTTTCTAAAGAGAAATTCTCTACTTTGGTGATGCCTATTATATTAAAGTTTGAAGTAAAATCTGAACCATTTAGTAAATTTTTGTCTCAGTCTAATATAGTGAAAGAACTCCGTCCTTTATAATAATGAAAGTGCCATGTTACAGTTATTTAAAAGGATAATACTAAAAAACTTAAAGAATTCATAATCAATCAGCTTTTTACTGCAAAAGTTTCCTCTGCTACAGCAGAACGATTGCTTTCTGTTCAGTACATTCGAAAATTAAGAAATCTTAACTTGCTTCCAAAATTATTTTTGAAAAATTATGTGCGGCATTTACTTTAACTAAAATATGTAAGGTGGGATTGACTTTTGACATCTGATTTTTAGTTTTTCATGCATTTTATATATTAAATATTCTGATATCCTAAAATGTGTTAATTTTAATCATTTATGTAAATTGTGGTATAATATTAATATGTATCGGTAAAACTTATATAGCATGCATTTATATGTGTGTATAATTTTTATTTTATAAATTAAAAGCCTTATAAAATATAATATTTTGGTGGTATTTTTTTAAAAAACAAACAAATCTGATTTAAATAACAAAAAATGGTTTAAATAAAAAAAAAATCTGATTAATTTAATTTTTTTAATCAAAAATATCCCAAACCCAATGCAGTATATCTTAAATTAAAACAAAGTATTTCTATATTTTGATAATGAAGCATTATATTAATCCATTACGAAAGTTACAAACAAAAAACAAATAAGTTTAAAACAAACATATTTCATAAATATGTTCGTATACATTTGATTTGCATTATATAATAGGGACATTAAAATTAGAAAATTAAAATAGAGTTATAGATTAACAAAATTCGTAATGAAATGTATGAATTGAAGATTGTTTGATTTCTGTAGCATAAAAAAATCAGCTCCAAAAGTCACATACAGAGGAAGATAACATAGATAATAATAATATTTAAACAAACCAAAATTTCAAAATAAAACAATCAATATAAAAAAATAACCAGGATAAGGCTGAATATTATATATTTAGTCGAGCAAGCAAGTGATCAATTTGAACTCAACCACATAGTAGGGAATAACTAAGACCGGCTGGGTGTGGCAGTCCAATTAGTACGTCTGTATGGATTCCACATATGAGTTTCTATAGTACCTTTGAATTCCGCCAAGGTGGAAGAGAAAAAACTGTGTACACTGTAAACTGAAATGTCTGAAATTCAGACACATAAGTGACTGAAACTGGAGTGTTCGATTTTCAGACGTTTTAAAGTGTCTTAAAATTTTTAGACACTTCTTGCGTCTGAATTTCAGACATTTCAAGTGTCTTAATTGTGGCCATCTTTGAGCCCTTTTTTTTGCCAATATGAAGCCATCTATGACCACTTTTCTTTCTAAGTCATATACGCAGCCATATTTGACCACATTGAATCATCTATTATATATATATAATCCAAACGGAAATTTCGTTCCGAACGCCGAGATTTCGAGTTCTACCGCATGGATTTTTACGGAACTTATACCGTTAGATAGGTATCGTTCCAGGGAAGGTTTTAAGCTATAACACATCATTCTACCTAGATTAGTTATAGAATTATTACGGAAAATTCTATTATTTTGGACTTTGTTACTTCATATTTCCTTAAATATCTGGGCTCCTATTGGTCGTAGAGCTTAGATCTCGCGCCAAAAGTAGCTCCGAGGCACCCAAGCAAACTTTTCCCCGCGATTATTTTGCCGTCTTCCGATTTCCTCTAACTCTATTAGGGGCCCGCGTAGAGCCCCTTTAAAATATTTTTCGTAGTAATTTCAGCAATTATCTTAAATTATTGGTTAAGACCGCCACCCTCCCGATTCATGTATCTACGGAAAGGTTGCATGAAGGAGTTTCGTTCAGATACCCTTTCGTTAAGAATAGAGTGCGCTCCCTGGTGGTGGAATGTGGAACTAACATAACGCGATATTGTTAAAATTAGGAAATCTAACAATGCGATCTGTTTTAAAACTTTGAGATAGTTCATAACACATAATCTATTATCTATTCTATTATCTATTATCTATTATATATATAAAATCCAAACGGAAATTTCGTTCCGAACGCCTAGATTTCGAGTTCTACCGCATGGATTTTGACGGAACTTATACCGATAGATAGGTATTGTTTCAGGGAAGGTTTTAAGCTATAACACATCGTTCTACGTAGATTAGTTATAGAATTATGACGAAAAGTTCTGTTATTTTGGACGATAAGGTTACCATTTTATTTCTTGGCGAAGTTTTTTGTTGTTGAAAAAATTTAAACGGCTATTACACCTAGAAAAATAAAAGACAAAAAACTGTTACTAATTTTATTTGAAATCTTTAAAAAAGAAAAAAAAATCCATTTTAATGAGTGATAATATTAAAAAACGAAAATATTTAATTTAAACATGAAAGAGAATGTTCGTAATACTTAAAAAAATATTCAGTTGAAATATTGCAATTCAAATAATATTTAGCGATTTATCTTTTGCATCAGGTTAAGAAAAATGCATCTGAAAAATTGATAAAATGATATCAAGGAAGTTCCCCATAAGCGCATGCTCAGAAATATTTGAAAAAAATTATAGAATATTCTTCTCTTAGATATATATACCCATAAAAAAATCGTCAGAACCCCTGTTTAGCATTCCTAAAAAAATAATGAAAATTTCATTTTTTGCGATTTAGTGCTGGTTGGCGACACGATAAAATTTTGAATAATACCATGATAAATATTCTTGAAGAAAAACTTTTTCAACTCTCGATACAAAGTTAGTTATGTAAGTTTAACTTAAATAAATACATATTTATAACTGCAGTTTTGTCGTATACATTTATATATGCAATAATGAAATTTAACAATCGTATTTATGCCGTTTACAACGAAATTTAAATGGATTAAAAGTGTTTCAAACTCAAATTAAGGTCCGATTCTGAGGATTGGCAATTTGACTTCGATATTGTTAGTGTCAGAGACAACAAGAGAGTTTTATTGCCATGGAAACAGCAACTTAATATCGAAATGTTTAATGATAGCATTCTTAATTAAAATACCCTTAAAACTTATCCAGCCGGTGACACCGTATAAAATTAAATAGCTCAATACAAATAACACGCAATTTGCATATATTATATACGCTTACAGCAAAAATAGTAAACTAATCCACAGTTTAAGTTTAAATTCATTGAGCATTAGGCATTTAATTACTTATTTAACAAGGAATTTATAAATGCATTTCAATCTCTTGCATTTGGCGAGAAAACGTATTGGTTCGCCAAAGAGCGTGGAGCGTTCGTCTTTTCACGCCAAATACTCGAAAAAATATTTTTTTCCAGATTTTCTACTGGAATTCTACCGCAATATTTTTACCGATCTTTTTTACATACATGAGTCATTTTATTAGCATTTCCTTTTTCAAAATATTTTGAGTATGCGTTTCAAGGAGACCTTTCTTGTGAGTAACATTTATTATTATTATTATTATTATTATTATTATTATGTATCTCTAGCAGATGTAATTATAAAAATGACAATATTATATAAATAGCAGTTAATATTTTAAAAGTGGAGTCAAATATTTAAATTTTAATGCGAACGTTTGTCCCCCCCCCCCCACACACACATAGTATAAATAATTTAATTTCAGATATTTAAAATATTTTTCGCGTACTTTACTAACGGAAACATGCTACTTTGTTTTTCCCCAAACTTATGACTTTTATAACCTCGAACTCAGATCAACGAATATTGTCCACTCTTTTTAGGTGCGTTCGTAATTATATAAATACGTAGCACCTATAGTCGTCGTTCAGTCCGTCCGTCCGTCTGTCCGTCCGTCTGTCCGTCTGTCCGTCCGTCTGTCCGTCCGTCTGTCCGTCCGTCCGTCTGTCCGCATGTAACAGAGCAAAAACTACCCTACCGAATGGTCTGAAATTTCAAATATATGATTGTTGCAAAATTTTGTCGAGCCATTTCAAATTTTATGAAAATCGAATGTATAGTTTAATTACAGGGACAGTCAAAAGTTTTTCTTTACATTACGGCCAATGGGAAAAATTATTGAAAGTGCATTTTAATGATATTAGAGCCTTCCGAATGATCTGAAATTTTAAAGATATAACTGTTGCAAAATTTTGTCGAGCCATTTCAAATTTTAGGAAAATCGGATGTATAGTTTAATTACAGGGACAGTCAAAAGTTTTTCTTTACATTACGGCCAATGGGAAAAATTATTGCAAGTGCATTTTAATGATATTACAGCCTTCCGAATGATCTGAAATTTTAAAGATATAACTGTTGCAAAATTTTGTCGAGCCATTTCAAATTTTAGGAAAATCGGATGTATAGTTCAATTACAGGGACAGTCAAAAGTTTTTCTTTACATTACGGCCAATGGGAAAAATTATTGCAAGTGCATTTTAATGATATTAGAGCCTTCCGAATGATCTGAAATTTCAAAGATATAACTGTTGCAAAATTTTGTCGAGCCATTTCAAATTTTAGGAAAATCGGATGCATAGTTTAATTACAGGGACACTCAAAAGTTTTTCTTTACATTACGGCCAATGGGAAAAATTATTGCAAGTGCATTTTAATGATATTACAGCCTTCCGAATGGTCTGAAATTTTAAAGATATAATTGTTGCAAAGTTGTGTTGAGCTATTTCAAATTTTAGGAAAATCGGATGTATAGTTTAATTACAGGGACAGTCGAAAGTGTTCCGTTACATTACGGGGAATGGGAAAAATTATTGCAAGTGCATTTTAATGATATTACAGCCTTCCGAATGGTCTGAAATTTTAAAGATATAATTGTTGCAAAGTTTTGTTGAGCTATTTCAAATTTTAGGAAAATCGGATGTATAGTTTAATTACAGGGACAGTCAAAAGTGTTACGTTACACTACGGGGAATGGGAAAAAATTATTGGAAGTTCATTTTAATGATGTATCAGACTATGCGCTTTATGAAGTGCAAAAAAGTATACATTCAGTACAATATGGGGTGCAAAAAATAATTATAAAACTAGTTATAATACGAACGCACCTCATTTGCCACGTTTGACGAGCAATTTCCAACTTGTTTTAGGTGCGTTCGTAATTATATAAATACGTAGCACCTATAGTCGTCGTTCAGTCCGTCCGTCCGTCCGTCTGTCCGCATGTAACAGAGCAAAAACTACCCAACCGAATGGTCTGAAATTTCAAATATATGATTGTTGCAAAATTTTGTCGAGCCATTTCAAATTTTATGAAAATCGGGTGTATAGTTTAATTACAGGGACAGTCAAAAGTTTTTCTTTACATTACGGCCAATGGGAAAAATTATTGAAAGTGTATTTTAATGATATTAGAGCCTTTCGAATGATCTGAAATTTTAAAGATATAACTGTTGCAAAATTTTGTCGAGCCATTTCAAATTTTAGGAAAATCGGATGTATAGTTTAATTACAGGGACAGTCAAAAGTTTTTCTTTACATTACGGCCAATGGGAAAAATTATTGCAAGTGCATTTTAATGATATTACAGCCTTCCGAATGATCTGAAATTTTAAAGATATAACTGTTGCAAAATTTTTGTCGAGCCATTTCAAATTTAGGAAAATCGGATGTATAGTTTAATTACAGGGACAGTCAAAAGTTTTTCTTTACATTACGGCCAATGGGAAAAATTATTGAAAGTGCATTTTAATGATATTACAGCCTTCCGAATGATCTGAAATTTTAAAGATATAACTGTTGCAAAATTTTGTCGAGCCATTTCAAATTTTAGGAAAATCGGATGGATAGTTTAATTACAGGGACAGTCAAAAGTTTTTCTTTACATTACGGCCAATGGGAAAAATTATTGCAAGTGCATTTTAATGATATTACAGCCTTCCGAATGATCTGAAATTTTAAAGATATAACTGTTGCAAAATTTTGTCGAGCCATTTCAAATTTTAGGAAAATCGGATGTATAGTTTAATTACAGGGACAGTCAAAAGTTTTTCTTTACATTACGGCCAATGGGAAAAATTATTGCAAGTGCATTTTAATGATATTAGAGCCTTCCGAATGATCTGAAATTTTAAAGATATAACTGTTGCAAAATTTTGTCGAGCCATTTCAAATTTTAGGAAAATCGGATGCATAGTTTAATTACAGGGACAGTCAAAAGTGTTCCGTTACATTACGGCCAATGGGAAAAATTATTGCAAGTGCATTTTAATGATATTACAGCCTTCCGAATGGTCTGAAATTTTAAAGATATAATTGTTGCAAAGTTTTGTTGAGCTATTTCAAATTTTAGGAAAATCGGATGTATAGTTTAATTACAGGGACAGTCGAAAGTGTTCCGTTACATTACGGGGAATGGGAAAAATTATTGCAAGTGCATTTTAATGATATTACAGCCTTCCGAATGGTCTGAAATTTTAAAGATATAATTGTTGCAAAGTTTCGTTGAGCTATTTCAAATTTTAGGAAAATCGGATGTATAGTTTAATTGCAGGGACAGTCAAAAGTGTTCCGTTACATTACGGGGAATGGGAAAAAATTATTGGAAGTGCATTTTAATGATGTATCAGACTATGCGCTTTATGAAGTGCAAAAAAGTATACATTCAGTACAATATGGGGTGCAAAAAATAATTATAAAACTAGTTATAGTACGAACGCACCTCATTTGCCACGTTTGACGAGCAATTTCCAACTTGTTTTTACATATATCTCCAATTTCCCTTTTAGAAACGTCTGCTGTTTCAAATGTTAAGTACTAAAGATTATTCTTAAGAAAATTTATGCAATTTTGCGTTATTAATACCACAAAAGAAAATATTTTACAATAAAAATTGCTTACTGAAATAAATTTTCGATGATCTTTTTAATTCGTCATCCCTTTTTCCGTTTTTTTTTTTTTTTTTTTTTTTTTTTTTTTTTTTTTTTTTTTTTTTTTTTTAAAGGTTTTTGATATTGGATTAATCTTCCGTAATCAGGTTACCCGCTAATTGGTGTATTTACTGAACTATTTAGATGTTTCTTTTACATTTGAAAGAGTCTCTGGACAGTGATCGCGATTGCAGAAGATTACATGAAATTTGTACTTAGCGATTAGTAAATTTATGATTTTTCATTATGAAGCACACGGAGAACAGAATATTTAGTGTTATATATTTTTTATTTGTAGTTATTTTACTATCACTAAAAAATAAATACTTGTAAAAAAATTTAAAATTCCAATGGTGGCTGGTGGAACAATATTTGTTGATTTATCATTTTAGCCTAGACAACACATTTTAGTTTAGAAAAAAAGCACCTGAAATGCAGATAAAATTGAAAATAGAAATCATTATGAAGCAAGTTCTGACGCACAATCCTATTCGCTAAACTGAGGAAAAAAATTAACGATTTTAGGTTTATTTAGGCAGCAGACTGAAGAATAATGTAATTTTGAAAATAAAAAGTGTATTTATTTCTCCGTGTTATTGTACTCTTTAGAGAAATGAAAAAAGGTCTTCGGTGCATCAAAATGATTATTTCGTTATATTATAGCGTGTTAGGTTATTAAGTTTTGTATAACTGACTTTATTTGTCATTTACAAAGAGTACTTTTGGCGAAAGATCTATAATTCAGCCGACAGCAATTTGACTTTATTTAATGGAATGTAGTTTGGCGCATAATTACGTATGTTAACTCTGGTAACTTTGTAACGATATAGTTTGCAAACACTTCTAATGTTTGCCGTAAAACTTAGCTGTGCACCCGATTATGGAAGATTGGGAAGATTTTGATTGGTTTAAAACAAGAGGTTTAGTTTTCTATCATAATCGGTTATCGAGGGGTTTTTTTTCAGGTTAAAAGTTACATAATTACAAGTGGTATACATATAAAAAGGAAATGGTAATGAAAATGACATTATTTCAATTTTATTCAAACACTTTATTTTTAAAAATCCACTTTTATGTGATTCACATTTCTTTTAATGAAAGTTAAAGACTTTTTGCGTGCAAACAATTTATTACATTTTTTTTTTTTTTTTTTTTTTTTTTTTACCGTATTTACTCTGCTGTAATCCGAAGATAGAAAACTGCAGTAGACCTGTTAGAAGACGTATATTACAAAATATAATGCAACGTAGAGAGAAATTGTATTTGAGCTACCAGAACCGTACACAGCACCAAGCTGAGAAGCCCGGAGTTCAAGAACTATCAAACGAAAGTGAATAATCCGAACATATTTAATGTTCAGTGGTCACTCTCTACAATCATTGTAATTATCTCTCATTTTTGTAGTGTGGTGACTAGAGAACATTTTAACATTTCTGATTATCATAACGGCCGTATTGTCTTCCCAACCTCTACTTTAAATATATACTGTAAAAAGAGTTTCTTCTGAATAGCCCGAATTTTGCGTAACCCATAAGATAATATAATAGCTAAATAGCGTTCGCATAGTATTCAACAAATGCGAAAAGATTTTCCCGGTGAAGGTCCATATTAATTTAAAATACAAGGTCAAATTCATAATTTTGTTTCATCAAGGATCATTTGTAAAATGGACCAGCGAAGCGGGTGTAGCCTGCTAGTTTTTTATAAATGAGAATAATTTGTTACCATAAAGCAAAGCTAATTGCAGCGTGGTAAAACTAGGATGCTTCTCTGCCCCCTCATTTTAGGATACCCCAAATTGAGTACACAATTTTTATAAAGCTGATATTTTATATCAGTTTTGACTTTATTATGATCGTAATCAGTATTTTGTAGTTTTAGAATAGGATAATATATATAAATATATTCACCTAAATATGTATTTATGCGATTTCATATATGCCCTACGGTATCAAAAATGTTTATTAAATTAATTCCAGTCCAAAGACTAGTATTTATCCCCCCCCCACCACCACCACCACCACCACCACCGCGACCTTCATATATTGCTACAAAAAAAAAAAAAAATTAAGACTGCTCGATGCCATCAAATACATATTTGGATAAATATATCCTTTTCTTTAACCTAATCATATTCTAAAAGTACAAAATATTTATTAAAATAAGTATAAGATCAAAACAAATTTAAAATATCAGCTTTATGGAAATTTCATACCAAATTTGTGGGCCCGTAAAGCTAACGTCCCATAGAAAAAGCCCAGTTTGTCCATGCTGCAATCAGCTCTGCTTTATGGTAACAAATTATTCCCATTTATAAAAAATGATTCACTTCTTCGGAAAGAATTCCATCCCTGCTTTGTTGCGCAATTTTTTTCTATTTAAATTAGATATTCCCAGTCAATTAGTTTAAGCATTTTTTGGATTTTTATTTATGTGTTAAATAAAATCTAGCACTAGATTTCACAAAATTATCAGCATATGAGATCCGAACATTAAAAAAAATTTCAGCACGAAACACTTACTTTTCTTTATCCTCCTTCGTTTTTATTATTATACTATTTATCATTACCAAGAAATGCTTAAACATTTGACAACCGCACATCGGCGCCTGAGACAAGTAGTAGTTATAAGGTTCTGGATGGACTTCATGTTTATTTGGCTCTTTTCAAACGATAAATAATATAGTAAATATCAATGGACACAGAAATCCTTCATTATGATATGAGTACCCTTCATTTCTGCTCCCCACGTTGCTTGCGATCACACAAGCAGTATCAGTCGCAAAAGCGATTTCTTATCCACATGATTGGAACAGTCGTCGAAAAAAAATATAAAAACCTCCTACTAACTCTGCAACTAGAAGACAACAATAATAGAAGAAAGTTACTGGTATCAATCGCCTGGAAATAAAGTCTACTTTTAAATGATGTATTTAAAATTTGCATAGGGGCCATCTACAAATTAAAATTAGACCAAACTTTGTTTTTTTTCCAATGGATGCACCCAATTTTGACACTATATTTTAAATCTTCGGTTCAAACTATGCCTAGGAACGAAATTTCTAGTCATTTGAATGATAAGTTTTTGAATTATAAGCATTCAAAATTTAGAGCTTCTAATGTTAAATTGCATTTTCATATTTTTATTAATATCTCCTGAAATTATAATCCTAATATGATAATTTTGTATATGGTTATAATACTAAAAAACCTAAACATATATAAAAACATTGAATTCGTAAAATTGCATACCAAATTTGGGGCCACAAAAATCGATGGGAAGGTGAGGGGGCAGGGCCGCGGATTAGTTTCCATGTTTTAATCAGGTCCTGCTTCTAGAAGAAACACTACCCCGCTTTATATTTTTCTAAATAGAGCTATCCGCTATTCGGGAGTGACCGGTTATAGAAGTTTTACTGTATGCTTCAGTAATAACGGACATTCTCGAATAGCAGACACCTATATAGCGATCACTTTTTTCAATCCACAACATTTGTGGATTGAAAAGCAGATTAATAATATATTGAAGCATATTTTGTGTAATTTGTACTCGGTATGCTGGGTATTTGTACACTCTGGACTTTTTTTACATATGAAAATAAAACCTCTAAATAGCTGGCAAATTCTACGGTCCTAGGGTGTCTGCTATTGAGAGGTCTTATTGTATAAATATATTATAAAAAAGTTAGAAAATGTTTTTTTTTTCTTTTTTTTTTGACAGTATAGGAAATGTGGTTCTAATAACTTCCAGTACCAGCGGCTTACATTCATTACCCCCCCCCCCTTTCCCCTACTCCATATACAGCAACAAAAATTTAAACACATTGATGACTTAATATATATATATATATATATATATATATATGAACATGTAAATATGTGTTTGGATAAATATATCCTTTGTCATTAACTTCATTCTAATCTAAAAGTATGCAATATGATATATAATAAGTACAATAAATTGCTTTGCGCAAATGGATGCATTCTCCGATGATAATAAAAAATAATCCTATAAAAAATCAGAATAATTTTGACGTTGAAAGTTGTCAGAAAATTTCTGTCTTAAAATTTAAATATGTTATACAGATGAAACACAGGAAATATATATAAATGTAGTTATTTTACTTTGAACAAGTTTCCAGTCTAAAAAAAATTCTTTCACCGTGCAATTAAATACTGTAGAAATTTCGAACTTTTTAATAAAGCGTTAAAGGAACAATTTAAAATGTATTTATAAAACATTAAAAATTTCACGATAACTCGATTCTGATGCTTTTATAATTATTTTTCAAGTTTTATGCCCACCACTTGAAGCAAAAATGTTCATAGCATTTCCTATACATAAATTTAATTTTGTTACATGAAAACATTAATTTCGAAAATGAAAAAGTATTAAATGATCTGTCATTAAACATAAAAATTCATATAAGAAATCATGTTAATATTATCTGTAGCTAGAAATTACAACGGAAGGGTTTATTAATAACAATATCATTTAATAACTTGATCTTTTTAATTATATTTTGCCATGTAGGCAATTTATTTTACATATAGCATATGGTAATCACCAGAGCTACTAAGCTATCTTTAAAAAGTTAAACATATATATTTTTTAATAACATGCAAGAGAAATAACATCTAATTTCAAAACTTATTTTGCATTAAAAATATATATTTAATTGTTATTTCTGTATCTTTTATAAAAATGAACAAACGTTGAAAAAAAATCCCCCCAATTTTATGTGAAAAATGCAGTAAAATATGAAAATAAAGTCTTTTTTCCGTTCTAAATCTGTAATTTCTTTTTAACAATCAATAAATCAATATTAATAAATTTTTCAATATCTGAAGTTGTACAAAACTTAAATATAATTTTAAGCAATTAAACAAAGTAAATAATGATTTATTTCCTTACTTATTTTATTGTAAATCATTATATAGCTATTATAGAAAAATATTTTTAATAAAATTAACTATTAAAAAAATGGCATTATATTAAATGGCTAATATTTACTGACATTTTTATAGTCAGATTAATAGCTTGTATCCACAACAAAAACTATATAGTGCTGCAACTGCTTTTTTTTTTTTTTTTTTCCTTTTTTTGGACAAAAATATAATACTAAAAATGTTGACAAATTTGGGTGTCAATGTACACAAGCAATAACTTTTAATGCTTAAGCAATGATTTAAGCAATGATGATATTATTTTATATGAAAAACATTTATTTATAAATCGAATACTTTAAGAATTATCAAGAAAGCTGGTTAATTAATCCTGAAAATGAAATAAATTTAGTCGAAAATAATAAAAAACACTGTAATACTGAAAAATATTTATTCTATATAGAAAGATACAAATATGATAAACACATGTATTCTTTAAAAAGCGATTTAAATAATTAATATTACATAATTAATATTGTTCAAGGAAAATTTCTATTTCCAAATAAAAATTATATTTTTGTAAATAATCACATTCTTACCTTTTTAGTATTTCCTTAAATGTAATAAAGTAAATCCATGTAATATAAACAGAAACACAAAAATATAGACACTTTCTTCTTACATATTTCACTAAATATTCAGATGAATGCTGATAATTGAAAAACATATAACGAAGACATTTTTTTTTTCATTATTCAACATATTTTTTTCATAATGATATAATTTAATATAATGCAGAATTTAATTCAATTCGCTTTTTCGAATCACATTTCATTCGCACTTTCTTTTTCTCCAATCTCTCAAGTACAATTATTGAAATTCCAAAAATGCACTTTATAAGCTGTGTATTAGTAAGCTGCATATACGTCTATGTGGATGGCACAATTACATTACTCAACGTATCATTCTTATAATAATCGCATATATTATTCCATAAATGAATTATTCCAAAAAACTGTTCCAGCTATGTATATGTCACAGTCACAGAATATAAATAATGTTACACATAAAAAAATTGCGGGCAACTTTGTTAAACAGGGAACTACCTCATTAAAAGCATAGAAAGAACCGTTTTAACGCGCCAGTTGCCAACGGACGTATTTGAACAAAGAGAAATAGGCGAAATCAGCATTTTAATTACCACTGCAGTCGCTGATCTCAGCCTACTATTTATAAACCGTTATAAAGGGCTTGATGAGCTCATTTGAACTTTTTATCAGCGAGAAATATATCATTGAATAAGAAGAAATAAGAAAAGTTTTATTCTCTTTATTAGGTGTTTTTCTTAATGTGTTACATTTATTTGAGTATAGTTTTTGCAGTTTTTTTTATTTTTAGACATATAGAAAACATACTTTAAATAAAGATTTTATTGTAAAACTAGAAAATAACATATCGAATTTTCGGTGGTCATGAAGAGCAATTGTCCATCCCTGAAATTTAATTAATTATATTTTCTATACGTTTGATTATTTAAAAAATACTTTTTTCTCTTCCAAATAGCAATATATTAAGTAAACGCTAAGAGAAAATGCTGCTAAGAATTTTTCTCCAGAAGACCCCCCCCCCCCCTTAACTTCTCGTAGAAGACGATTTTAATTCTGTTCTTCTGTTAGTGTTCATATATATCAAATTTATCTTAAATGAGGAGGGGCAGTTCAAAAAAAAAATAAAAAAAAAAAGACAGAGAGATGAGAGAGAAAAAGAAATCAGTTCTCCATTGTGAAAAATATCGTTAGAAACTTATTTTTAAACGATTAATATTTCTTAATTTTTAAATTTCTTAAAAATTGTCTTACACGAGGAGTTCTGGCATAAATTCTTAGTTTAGCCTACTTCATGTTTATATTCTGCATTTTACAAAAGCGGACTGGGCTGTGGACCCCAGGCATATACAGTGAAATCTCTCTGTGCGACCACCTCCATTAAGCGACCACCTCTCTGAACGACCATTTTTTTCATGGAACGAAATTTATTCCCACAGGCTCAATACTAATTTTACCTCCATTCAGAGAAAATCCCAGTTGAACTCCCTCCATGAGCGACCCATTTCTTTGAAGAAAATGAAACAAATCCCGTTTCTTCCTTTTCGCTTGAAGAAGATTTTATTAGAAAAATAGTTCCGGAGTGCGCATTATTCATCAAACTTCTAAACTAAGTTTATATATATATATTTTATTCCGGTAACTTTTAAATATTTAAACCCCTTTGTGCCTTTTTAGGTAATAAATTGAACTCTGGTGATAAATTAAGAATGACGGTCGATAAACTCCCCTGCCCTATTTTGTCGAGAAACTCTCAAAGAAATACATAATTTAATCAAATCGTCTTTATTTGCTCCCGTCAAAAAAGAAAAAAAAAAAAAAAAAAAAAAAAAAAAAAAAAACGCATTTATTGACTGGACTTTGAAAAGACTTGGAAACAAATGTTATAAAATATAAAACCGTAAAATCAAAGCAAACGTCAATGTATTCATTTTTTAAACTCTGCAGTAATTAATTTATATAATTAACTTTTGTTTTGATACTTAAATTTTTATAGTTTCTTTTACTAACGTGAAAAATAAATTTTAGTAACGTCAATTGTAACCTTTTTTCAAAAATTAAAATCTAGATTTAAACATGACCTCCATTAAGAGACCACCTCTCGGAGCGATCACTTTTCATTGGAACGAACGTGGCCGCTTTAGGGAAGTTTTACTGTATGTTCTAAAATCTTGCTCCTCAGTACGTTTCTTTCTCCATCTACTCATAACTCTTAGTATTTAGGTGAGCGATTCTCCCTGTATACGATCATGATAACAAGTAATTTTTGGAAAACTTTATATTTTGTGAAAAGCAATTATTTAATTATTTATTGCGCCAAAAATAACTTAGCTCCAAACCTTAGTAAGCGAACTTTTCTAATTTTCTCAGATGCCTCATGATTTCTTCATTTATAAATAAATACTAAATTAAATGGATGAAAGAGTATTTTAAATATCTTTCATCCATTCGGAAATATTTTCTGATAGCGCTGATATACATATTGCAATACAATTATACGTACAGTCATCACTCATATGATACAATTGTATCGCATTCAGACACTTAAGTGTCTGAATTTCTAAATGTCTTAATTTCAGACATGTCACTATTATTCAGACATTTTTCTCCGTTCATTTATAACATGATCATAGTAAGACACTTATGTGTCTTAAATTTAGACATATATGATGTCTGAAATTTCACATTTAGACACTTAAATGTCTGAATTACTTTTTCAGTCACATATGTGTCTGAATTTAAGACGCCTCCATTTGCAGTGTATAAGTTGAATAATATAGCAGTTTCAGAAAGCAGAGAGAATATTTAACTCTGTTAAAATCTGCTCAAGTCTGATTCTGGAAAATAATGTTGATATTACCTTATAGACACAGCAATTGGTTTTCAACAAAAGTATACAAAAGGAGTGTTTTCACTGTAAATGTAATATATAAAGTGATTCAAAACTTATAGTTCAAATATCGTGGGGAGGTAGGATATGGGCCATTCTCACAATCTTTTGACTTTTGGGGAAAAAATTGACAAAATTAAACTTGCTAAAATAACATTTTAATCTGGTAGACGAATGCCTTACTGATACAAAAAAAAAAAAAAAAAAAAAAAAAAAAAAGGGTCAGCAGCGATTTTTTTTTTATTTAACTGAGGTAAGTTAAACATGCGAGTTTAATTTTCCTTACCATTTTACCCTATAACTTTTTATTTTCCTCTAAATGTTTACTTATAATGAATTTGCATAATACCCACAGGCATTCAAATAAGAAATAATAACAATGTAGTACTTTTAATACAGAATGTTTGTATAACATTGTCTTAAACGGGTGTTAAAATATGGACGGTAAGGTAAAAAAAGTGGATGGTATTGGAAAAAAGGGACTAAGGATGGAACGATAAGGAAAATTACCACCTATTTTTAGGAAAATCATGTTAAGGCTAAGTGATAGCCACAATGTTCATTGATTTTTAGAAACAGTTGTTAACATTGGATTAAATTAAATTCTTTTTTAAATTTACCTCGAAAAGTGCAGGAATAAATCTTGGGGACGGTGAGACTACCAATAAAGGCACGATGCTTGAAATTGATATTTAAATGCTGATTTAAATTCTACAGTAAATTTCCTGCCAAAGAATTTTAGACATTATTTCTATAGCATACGTCTGCATGAGAAAAAACTTGAAAAAAATTCTGTGGCTGCATCTGAAATGATTTTCTGTATAATTTTAGAAGAGGGATGGTAAGGAATCTAAAACCCAGGGACAGAGTTTAAAAAATAATAATAACCCTAAAAATGTGTGCACGTTAATTTTTAGCTACATATTTATGTAAAACAATAGTTCCAGTTTCAGAAAAAATTACATTGAATCATTTTTATTGAAACAATTTTATCCAGACAGCTCCAAACTTAAAAATCAGTATCAGGGACACGGGACAGTATAGGAGTTTCCCAGGTGTTTGGACCATCAACATCGCTCTAAACTTATTTATCTTGATAACATTGTTGTGCAATCATGCAATGGGATGTTCCCCAGTATATGAAATTTAAAAAAAAACACAAAAAAGTGTATTAAAATAAAAGTTTTTATCCAAGAACATGAAAGTCAAAAGATTGTGAAAATGACTGATATATGTCAGGAATCCTATTTTTCTTAGGAAAATATGTCCGCAAATGTACACAGAGCGTTGTGTGCACCAAACATTCTATTGCGTCCCAATCATTGTTTCGACTTTCCTTAAGCTAGTGTTATTACTTTTCCTATTTCCATTTCTCATTTGGACTTCCACCAAGGCTTTTGCGTCATGCAAAACTCTAAATATTTCATTAATGACATTTATTCAACGCCTTCATTATCTGACGACTGGAAACTTCTCGTTTAATTTTGTTTTTCTCAGTTATTTTAAACTTTTTTTTTTTTTTAAATTGGTTTGTTTTTTACTTTTTCTTTTCAGTTATATTTTATTTATTTATTGTTAGTTTATTTTATTCTTTGTTTTTAACTTTCTTTGTTCATGAATTTTTTTATTTTGGTTTCACACCAGAATTCTTAAACGTCATTAAGGAGATTTTTGAAGTTTTTAAAGATGTAAAAGGTTTCGGTGAATTAAAATGAGAAGTGGAAATAGGAAAATAAATTATACTAGGTTTAGGAAAGTCAAAACAATGATTGGGACGCAATGGAACATTGGGTACACACAGCGCCATCTACATACGCATGCGTGCATTTGTGAATATACTCCCCTATGTAAAATCGGTTTCCTGACATATTCTCTACCTCCCTACGAAATTTTAACGATAAGTTGTGAATCACCCTGTATAGCGGAGTACTATCCTGCACGAAGTTTTCTGCAGAGAACATATGTATTTTCTGCAATATGGACACAATGGGTATTCACGAGGTAGTGTGGGATATAATTAGTAGTCGTGATGCATGTTTTCCAGCCAGATACCACACTCTTCTAAGTATAAAGGGAAATGAAAGAAGCATTCAACTACAACAAATTTTTAGTGAAGAGCATGCAGTGACTTCGAGTGACAATTGCACTCTTAAAAATAAATGTGTAAATTTGTCACTTTTACATACGTATGTGTGTAAATTTGTCACTTTTACATACGTGTGTGTGTAGATTTGTAAAATTACACCTTTGTCATAAAATGTACAATTAAAGCAACCTTTACCTGTAGTAATGTGTGTTTATTGGCTTAATGGAAGTGTGTAATTTATTATCCTTTCAAAAAACATAAACAAGTGTGTAAATGGCAGAAATTGTTATAGATTTACCCGAATTGGTGTGTAATACAAATTTTGCATATTACACACATATCTGTGAATTTTGCATATTACATATAATTATAAATCACATTATAAATTACATATTATTTGCATTATTTTGCAAATAAGTGTAAGAATAGTAATACGTACGAACATAATATTACACAGAAATATGTGCATTGATTTTACACAGCTATATGTGTAAGATCAGAATATTATACAGGATTATGTGTAACAGTATTAAGCATAAATATGTGTAGGAATAGAATATTACACAGATATATGTGTAATTATATGAACATAATAAATAGCGATACTTTCAAACTTGGATTGAGTAATATTAGATGGATGGTCAAGTTAATGACTTAGAAAGTCGCAGATCGTAAGTTTAAATCCCGTTTCGATAGCTATTGCGTGTTTACTGTAGACTGAATTAAATAAAGAATTTCTCCTCTTGATACAGGTGTATCTTTCAAAACTTGTGATAGAAATTGGTAGAAAAAAAATCCGACAAAATACGGAAATAATACCAGCGTCACTTTCCGTATTTTTCAAAATTTTATTTTACAGTGTATTTATTCAGATTACACAAATTCTATTCATACATATTCTGACTATACTATTTAATGGTTTCGAAAAAACTTTAACAGAGAATGCTATACAGTAAATATCATTTTAAACGATCCTTTTTTTTTGTAAACTAAGGCTATTTTGTGGTCTAAAAGGAAAGGGTCTACTGGAAAGAGAACAAACACACCAAGCATACATGTTTGTTCTTCATATAAGATTGTTTTGCGACCATAACAATATTTAGCTCAAATTTCACATCCCAAGCTTTAAGGTTATTTACTATGTACACAAAATCCATCGTTTTTGTTTATTACACAGATATATGTGTACGGCTGAATCCATATCATCTCAGGCAGGGGGGTTACCTTCATAGTCTCAGAAGTTTTTGAATTGAACATATGTTAAAATTTAAGAAAAAGTAAGATACTTGTATATTTTCATTTTGCCCAAAAAAATTCCTGACCCAAGATACAGGCCGCCAAAGATGACATCCCCGGCATCATTTCTCATTCGCGATTTTCGATAAAAATTTTAAAGTGCTCTATCTCTAGAACGGTGCAAGATATTTTGTTGCGGTTTATTTTATTTTAAAGATAATATTCTTCTGTTTAAAATGATATACCCAATTTTGAAAAATGTATTCAACTTTTCTTGTGGCAGCCTTTTGAAAAAGAAAAATGTTTTTCAAAAAAAAATTTTTTTTTTTTTTGGAAATGCCAATCTTAAAAATTTTGATTTTTTTGCTGTTGATCAATACCATTGGGAACTACCTTCACTGTAAAGGAGGACTTCCACTTTTGAGTTTAACAAATTTTAGAAACATTTAAAAAAGTCAGAGAAGTTTACAGGAACTGTATATATACAGTTCCAGTAAAAGTCACTGAATTTTTGCTTATTTGTATCATATTTGTAAGGATAAGCCTACTATATATCCTAAACAAGTTAGAAATTGCAATATCAAATGTGGCAAATGAGGTGCGTGCATACTATAACTAGTTTTATAAATATTCAGATCTTGGTGCAATAAGTTACACTCTTGGGCAAAAAGAATACAAAATTTATTATGATTCTACATATTAAATTCAGTAATACGGAAGTAATATGAATTCATCTTAAAAGGACTTAATCGCCATGGCAACCTAGAATCATTACCTACCATGGTATATCATTGAATCAATTATGTATTATAGGATTTTTAAATAGAATGAAGAAAACTTTTATTAATGTCTTTTATGTTTTAATTTGATTTTCATAGCATTTGAAGTGATACATACTTTATTTTCAATACCAAACATAGTAAAACAATCTCAATAACATATATCAATTACACAGCAATACAAATTATATTAATACAAGTTAGCGTTCAGACAGATGGGCAGACAAATCGAATCCATATAGACTTTCAACTATGTTCGAAATTGTTAAAAACACATAAATAGGTCAGAATTTGACTTTTAGAAATTTATGTCAATAGACGGAAGCATACTTGAATACTTTCATACAACCCTGTATTTTACCTACTATCTTTATATACATGCCACTATTTAGCTAATATTTAATTAAGATTAAAACATCCTTAAAACCAGTGAAATCATACTTCCAGAGATTATCATCCATAGACGGCCATGTATTTAATTCTTTGTGTGGACCTGTATATCATTTTATCTATATTCTCCAAACATATCTTAGTATACTAAATGTAGTTCAGTGTAAAGATGCATAACTCATTTAAAAATCACCTTTAAGCTACTTTCATTCATACTCAGTAAACCCTTAAGATTTCTTTTGTGTAGCCCTGTATACGATCTACAGCATTTATGCACACAACGTAATATGGAAAAATTTAGTTAAACTTAAAAACTCAAACACAACTAAAAATGCACTTCCAGCAATACCCTTATGATTTCTTTTGTGTAGCCCTGTATATGATCTACAGCCTTTATACACACAACGTAATATGGAAATATTTAATTAAACTTAAAAACTCATATCGCAACTAAAAATGCACCTAGCAATCATCGCTAATGTACAGTATTTCCAATAAGGTAAAGTATCCATAATCTTTTATGTGTCCCTGTAAACACTATGCACTTTCTATGACACAAGAAGTAATTTTTTGTACAACTCTGAGATAAAGTATGTATCACTTCAAATGCTATGAAAATCAAATTAAAACATAAAAGACATTAATAAAAGTTTTCTTCATTCTATTTAAAAATCCTATAATACATAATTGATTCCATGATATGCAATGATTCTAGGTTGCCATGGTGATTAAGACCTTTTAAGATGGATTCATATTACTTCTGTATTACTGAATTTAATATATGGAATTATAATAAATTTTGTATTCATGCCTTTTTGCCCAAGAGTGTAACACTTATTGCACCAAGACCTGAATATTTATAAAACTAGTTAATACTATGCACGCACCTCATTTGCCACATTTGATATTGCAATTTCTAACTTGTTTAGGATATATAGTAGGCTTATCCTTACAAATATGATACAAATAAGCAAAAATTCAGTGACTTTTACTGGAACTGTATATATACAGTTCCTGTAAAATTCTCTGAATTTTTTAAATGTTTCTAAAATTTGTTAAACTCAAAAGTGGAAGTTCTCCTTTACAGTGAAGATAGTTCCCAATGGTATTGATCAACAGCAAAAAAATCAAAATTTTTAAGACTGGCATTTTCGAAAAAAAAATTTTTTTTGAAAAAAAATTTTTTTTTCAAAAGGTTGCCACAAGAAAAGTTGAATACCTTTTTCAAAATTGGGTAAATCATTTTAAATAGAAGAATATTATCTTTAAAATAATAAAAACTGCAACAAAATATCTTGCACTGTTCTAGAGATAGAGCACTTTAAAATTTTTATCGAAAATGGCGAATTGGAAATGGTGCCCGGGATGCCATCTTTGGCGGCCTGTATCTCGGGCCAGGAATTTTTTTAGGCAAAACCAAAATATACAAGTATCTTATTTTTTATTGAATTTTAACATATGTTCAATTCAAAAACTTCTCAGACTATGAAGGTAAGATTTTTTCTTTGGCTGCCTGAATTGACATGGATCATACCGTACTCATGTTCAATTTATACGAAAAACTGTGTATTTCCGAGTTATCTGATAACATTTTACATACATAAGCCGCTTAATGTGCTAAAAAACACAGGAAAATGTGTATTTTGAAATTGAAACACCAGGGCGTGTATTTGGCAATTTAAACGCCACTTTACACATATAAGCAAATAGCTCTTGTATTATCAGTACACTTGTTTTAATATATAAAATAAAGCAATTATTTACTACAGTGTGGGAGGTGTTGGGAATATGAGTTTTGGCTGTGTTGGCATCCCCCTGAGGTACAAAAAGGAATTCGACTAAACACGTCTAAAACACATTGAACAAAATCTGTGGTTCCATTAGCTTCAGAGTTCGTAGACTTGACACTGTTTTGTTTTATTTTATTGGCACCTATCGGTAATAACTGACAATTATTACAATTAATCAGACACAAAGGAAATTTCTTTCTAAAAGAAGGTTTATTCAGGTTTTTATAAGGTTTCCAATTACAAATTGTTACTCACTATGGATGACAGGGCTTTCAGATCTGGAGATTTCAGGTTCACTGTCACAAAAAGCGAATCATACGCATACAATAAAAAAAAGCGGGATTCTGCTTCAAAATGGTGACATAAAATATAACAAATTCTGTGAAACATAATCTGTCTATAATGAAATCTTGTCTGAAACATAACAAATTCATGCTTCCCACGGAAGGAAATCCATAAAAATATTCCTTCTAAAGCGGAAACCTACCTAAAACGGAAGTCTTCTCCGGTCATTCGGTTCCGTCTTAGTAAGTTTTACTCTACTAAATATACATAATAATCTTATAAAGTAAAATCTGTGAAAACAGTATCGCCAGACACCGAAATCGAAACGAAAGTCTGTGTTCTAGAGATTTCCGATAGAGCAATAATGTACAGTATCTTCAATAGAGACATGATTTTTTTTTTTTTTTAGATAGAAATTACATTACAAACATATTCCGTTTTCTCATGTATTAGCTTAATAAAACCTACAAAAACAGAACTGCCTAGAACAGGAAAAATATTTGGCGCTAGACCGTTTCCATCTAAATAGGTAGATTTTTACTTTTTACGTATTTCTTTCGGTTGGAATATAAACGTTTTTAGTCATAGATTTTTGCATGTTTTATTACATTATGGTGCATTCGATGCTGATTTAAGGATAGCATGGTACATGGTTTAAAAGAGTGCATGCATCATGAAAATCGGGATCGCCCAGCGATGTCGTTCTGCGGGACAAATAATGGAAAATTTGGACGTCCCTGAAAAATCGGGATATCTAGCAACACTAGTCACATACTCTACACTGTAAAAAAAAATCTGTGAAGTTACTAAAGTTTTTCTAGGAAACTGGGATTCCTAGAACTTTTCATGTAACGGCAACAACAAAATTTCATGTAACAGACACACTTTTGCGCCGAAAATCAAAAAATCTGTAAGGTTACTAAGAATTTTTTTGGAAACTGGGATTCCGAGAACTTTTCATGTAACTCCAGCCAGGACTACAAATAAAAGTTTAGTAAGATTACTGAAATTTTAGCAGATTCATTTGTAAAGTTACAGATTTTTGTAGCTTTACAAAAACTAGTTTTGTAGATTTGCAGCTTTTTTCGTACAGTTACAGGTGAAAGTTTAGTAAGCATGTAACTTTACATCTGTAGAACAACAGATTTTTTTTTACAGTGTATGGCGCATTACACTGCAGTGAATCAATCACACCTTTGGCAAAGAGGGACTTTCCCTTCTGGGTATTTATTCAAAAAGGCTTTTCGGTCAATAATAGCTGATCATAAATGTCACATTCATTTGACGTTAAACACGTTACACGTGTTTGTTACGTCATCAAGTGATTTTTAATTCGACATTTTACTTGTCTTTTTATTAATGTTTTACTAATTTATTTGCTCTTTCATTATATAAGAAAAAATATATAAATTTTTAGAATTCGGCGAGTAGTTTGGCGATTTATATAATTTGGGAAATTGGTCGACGGGATAATCAAGTAGTACCGGCTTTTCTTTAAAACATTCGACAAGCATTATAATCCCTTTGTAGGAAAAGAGCCTTGGTTTTACTTTCGCGTTCTTTCGAGGTTCTTCATTGCAATACAAAAGCTTAAGAAACAAAAGTTGACAACGACTGCATATTCTAAGCATTTTAACTGTATCTTTGAGCCTTTGACGATAGAAACATAAGTCGAATTACAAAAAGCTTTTATTTTACAAGGGTCTATATACATGCTTAAATAAGAAATTGAACTTTTTTACAATCTCTTTTTCTGTACCTTACATTTAAAAAATGTGCCCTTCGTTAAAAATTGGCCTTACATAATCTCTTAATTTTATGAACAAATCATGCTGAGTTATGAGAATTTAAAGTTCGTAAATTTGCCGATATTAACGGTATTAAAAACGGGACTCTTCGTTTTTACTGAAATATAATTACCTAACATATCGCAAAATCTTTCTTTCGCGTTTTTCTTCCATAAATCAGAGAATGTAATATACAAATGGTAAAGTAGTAATGAAATTAAATCTATTCTTTATGTTACATTTCATTACTAAAACCAATCATCAAAATATACATCAAGATCAATGCCAAAGGCATTTAATTTTTTTTTTTTTTTTTTTAATTCTAAAAACCCAGTGAATACTAATAAAAAAAGGAGTAATCCTTATAAGCGCTTTCAAATATTTTTTTTAAAGTAAAATTAGATATACAAGTTAAATTGAATCAGAAAAATTTTACATAATTAAAATAAATAAAAATTGCTATGAAGAAATGTTTCGTGCTTTAGTGGCAAAAATATTTCTTCTTTTTAGAGAGTTATATTTAAAAAAAATTCATGGTAAATATTACGCTAAATTTGCGTGTAAGCAACTAGATTATCATTTGCTTGAATATTAAAAGTGTTGAAAAAATTTATTTTCAAACGAAAAGTAAAATCCGAAAAAGGCAAAAAGCACCACTCGAGAAAATGTTTACAGAACGTGACGAAAATATGCTGTGAAAATGCAAATCTAAAAAATTAAAGAAATAAATAAAAGCATTTTTGAAGAAATAATATAAATTTTTAATCACTTACTTTTTATTAACATTATTTCAGATTTTTTTGTTTTCAAGAGCGTTGGTAATTAAGTATTATTCATATCTAGAAAAATAATTTAATTTTTATGTATGTAGAAATTTGTAGCAGACAACAGTTTATTCTTGTTACAATCACAACAAAGAAAATGTAGACAGGCATGGAAAAATTAGTCGCGTGACTTTTAAGAGATCAAAAAGGTCGCATTTAAGCTTAATTAGAAATTTTTGTTTCTTTTTTTTTGTACTGTAATGTACACTGTGATATGTAAAAAATCTTTGTTAACTTTTACATTGTAACAATGTTGAATTTAAAAAAGAGTAGTTGAATAAACCAAGGAAGTTGTTAAAAAAATATTTATAAATAAACTTTTTTTTGTTCTTTTTTAAAATATATATACAAAGATTTATGCTGATCTCGTTTTATACGTGGGGTTCTGAAATCGTATTTTTTTATATACATACTGTTCATTGTGTATGTCCCTATTTTTTCATGCGTTTTTTGTTGTTATTGTATGTGAGATAGCCAAAATATTGCGTCTTGTAAGTTTATTATAACTCGTAAAAGAATGAAAACGTACATTTTTTGTGCAATCAATGTTAATTTAAACTAATATTATGAGGTTTTTACAATTTTGTAAATCTATCGATATTTACTTTTTCGGGTATTTTTTATAACATTATGAGTTTCACATTTCATTATTGATATTATTATTATTATTACTTTTCATATTTGTATATGATGAATTATGTGTCGTCTAGATTATAATAATACATATAACAAGTTTCACCCGCGCGATGTCGGTTTCTCCAAACGAACCTGTATCAAACAAAATACAATAGAGCGCCGATTATCGCAACTCCATTTAACCGAACTTCCAATTATCGGGATAGCCTATTTTTCTCAAAAAATGTTTTTAACCCAACTTTCAATTATCCGAACAGCCTATTTATCTCATTTTTCTTTCAACCGAACTTCAGTTATCCGAACACCCTATTCCTCACGCTTTTTCCCCTTCAGATGCACCATGCGATATCGAATCCCCGATTAGTGTATAGTGGATGAATGTTCTGAAAATGACCCAGTTCCATCACATAAAAAAAGCATTTAAACTTTAAAAACAGCTATAAAATGGCTCGAACGGCGGAAGAAGGCAGATTCTATTCAACTAACGTTTTTAAGAAGAATTCGAAATATGGCAGCATTGAAAAGAATAACGTTCTTTGAAGCAAGCAACACTCCAAAACTTTTTTGCTTAAATTATAATCTCTGGAATTCAGAAAATGGTAATAAGAGAAAAAGAAAATTTTAAATGATAAAAAATTAACAAAACAAAAATAAAATACTGCTGGTGTTTCCTGTCCTAAGCCTGGATAAAGTATGAAGGTTTTAGTATTGTCAAGGACATCTCTAAATTGCATGTCAATTTATCTGAAATTTTGCTTATACGAACGAGAGTCGGTTTCGGCTTGTTCTGACAATCTGCACTCAACTGCATATCGCTGAAATTGACCTCTAGTTTTCAAACAATAGTGGCTTTTACCTGAAATGCCCTTCCGCATTACTAAGAAGCGATACAAACATCATTGCGCTATTATATTTTCTAATGTGTCAGACAAAATTTGGAGACGTGAAGGATCCGCAATTTTAATTATTAATTTACAGAATTTAAAAAGAAACGATAGAACAGTATAGAATATACTTAAACCATCTTTGAAATCTTACGTAATTATCAATGCAATGAATTTTTGCAGTGATACAGTAGAAGTTTGAAAAAGGCTAATATTTTCTAACCGGATTCACGAGACTACAAAACTTCCCCTTTTAGTTCTATAACTATGTAAGCAATGTAGAAAATTTCCAATAATCTAAAACATTTCTGAAAACTTATCTAAATAACAGCGCAAGTCTCATTAAGTTCCGTTTAGTTGAACTTTTTTAAACAAGCAAACTTTCTTAATCGAGTTCAGATGATGTTGGAGCTTACACCCAATTTCTTTAATTGTATAACTATGCAATGCAGAACAATATGTTACGTACGAAAATCTTCCCTTGAAAATTATGTAACTAACAGGGCAGTTGCAGCAAAATCGATCAATCCGAATCCAAATAATAAACAGCCGGAAAAAATTACCATTTGCATTTTATATATACTAGTGGATCCAACCAGGATCTCCCGCATTACAGAAAATAATTGAAAACACTTTTTAAAATATTAATATGTTTATTTAGATTATCCACTAAAACACAAAACAGCATTTTTTATTTCAAAAGTAAAAATTTTGTAAAAAATTACTAATGATTTCGTTACTTAAGAAACGTTACTTACGATTTCGTTCGTTTCGTCCTTTGGAATTCAGATCATTTCAGCTGTTTAAGAATATAGTGTGATTACGTTTCTGTTAAATTTCTGTTTAAGTTATATTATTTAATTCTATTGATAAACTTCTTTGTGGAACATCAGCCGTAAACAAATGCTGAAATATTTATATTAACTCAAGATCAAATGGATTTATCTTTCATTATTGTCTGCAAGCGATAGAGATAGGTTTATAAAATATGATGTTAGAAAATTATTTTAAAAACCATAAAATTGAGTAAATTGTGATACAGTTTTCAAATAAATTGCAATACAGTTTTGAAACAAATTGCAGTTGTAAGTATTTTTTTTTCTCTATTCAACGGTGTAAAAATTGTGAGATGTTTAGAAGATTAAAAAATTGCAGCAAAAGCGAAATTTAATTATCTGCTTTTGCTAACATCAAAATGACGCCAGCATTTCGGACGAAACACGTTTGTTTTTTTATAATATAGAAATATAGGTTGTGAATTCCCGTTAGTACGGACTAATAAGGGAAGTCATTCTCCATGCTCATTAAACTATACAAACAACTGACTGTTATAAAAATAATCCATTCCATTGAATTAATTGCATACAGTTTTTAATGAAATTAAATAGGTTAAAAAATGTTCGAAAAGAAACAATATTCTTTTTATTTAATATTTATTGCAAAAATTTAAAATTAATGTCAATATTTTAATAGGAAAGAACTAATTACCCACGACAAACAAAATATGAAAAAAAATAACACACTTATATAATTTGAATATACTTAAATTGTTAAATAATTTTTTATTGCGATATTTCTTTTGCACTGTTTTCTGATTTTTGCAATGTATTCAAAAATTTGTTCTGTTACATGAGATTTTGATTGTTAATATCGGTGAACACCCGGCAGTATTGTTTAATTTTTTACCATGTCAGTTGAGAAATGTTATCTTTTTCTTCATCATTGTCACTAACGATTTCTTGAAAAATTCTTCTGATGCATGCGATTTTGAATATTAATATCGATGAATAGCTAGCAACACATGAAATGATATCTTTTATTCACCAGTGTCACTAACAATTTCTTGAAAATTTGTTCCGTTATATAAGATTTTGATTCTTAATATGGATGCACAACCAACAGCATAGTTTAAATTATTTACATTGCCAGTTGTGAAACATTATCTTTTTTTCATCAGTGTCACTAACAATTTCTTGAAATTATGTTCTGTTACATGAGATTATGATTGTTAATATCGATGAACAGCCAGAAGCATTGCTTACCTTACTTACATAGTCAGTTCTGAAATGGTATCTCTTTCTTCACCAGTGTCACAAACAATTTCTTGAAAATTTGTTCCGTTACATGAGATTTTGATTCTTAATATGGATGAGCAGCCAACAGCATAGCTTAAATTACTTATATTGTCAGTTGTGAAACGTCATCTTTTCTTCATCAGTGTCACTAACAATTTCTTGAAAATGTGTTCAGTTACATGAGATTATGACTGTTAATGTCGGGGAAATATCGGCAGCATTGTTTAAATTTGTTACATTGGCAGTTGTGAAATGTAACTTCTTCATCAGTGTCACTAACATTTTCTTGAAAATTTGTTCTGTTGTATTAGATTCTGATTATTAATATCTATGAACAGCAAGGAGCATTGTTTACCTTAGTCACATTGCCAATTATGAAATTTTATTTCTTTCTTCATCAGCATTACTAACGAAAATTTATTCTGATACATGAGATTTTGATTGTTAATATCGATGAACAGCTAGCAGCATTTTATAAATTACAAATGCCAGTACATTGCCAGTCGTGAAATATTATGTTTGTTCATCAGTGACACTAACAATTTCTGGAAAATTTGTTCTCTTACATGAGATTTTGAGTGTTAATATCGGGGAACAGTTGGCAGCATTATATAAATTTCTTATATTGTCAGATAGGAAATGTTATCTCTTTCTTCGTCATTGTTACTAACAATTTCTTGATTTTTTTCTGATACGTGAGATTTTGAATGTAATATCGGGGAACAGTCGGCAGATTGTTTAAATTTGTTACATTGTCCGTTATGAAATGTTAGTTTCTTCATCAGTCTAACTTCTTCTGTGCTTCTGTGTGTAACTGTGTTTAAAATAACTTTCTATAGCGACTGTATAAAATTGCTTACTTAGCCATTTAATAAAAGCAAATTTTGAATTGCTCGTTTGATTTTACTTAATCAATCGTAAAAACAGTTGTTAGATGTCCCGAAGCAATCCATTCGGCCTTAAAATACCTTAGACAAAGGAAAATGAATGGAACCTCGTTTACAGGGTATAGGCACTAGTCGTTTAATTAAGATTTAATCTTTCGTAATCTTTTCAAAGCAGAACAAATTAGCGTGATTTTAGAGTCTGCGATGCCTGCACGGAGATTGGCGACAGTAGGTTATAGGTGGCAGAGACACGTAGTTTTCTAAACATATATTATACACTACCGATATTTACATTAATTTAAAGTATTTATAACTACATATAACATCCACTTTTAAACAATGATTAAAATTAATAATTATTAAACAATTACTTATAAGGCAATACAGATTGTTTGTAAGTTAAAATACATAGAAACCTTCCAAATTATGTTCATCTTAGATTTTCATATTCTCTAAAAAATGCCAGAGTTATTTATCCGGCGTTTAATATATGATTTATATAGGCAAATAAAATAGTCACGTAAAAGATTTTAGACACTTACCAGTAGTGTTCAGACGAAATAGCAATAAAAGAGCATCACTTAAATTTTTTAAAAAGAACGCAAATTGAAGTTAAAGAATCAGTAGGGAAGCCCCTCCCTTACAACTGAGCTGCGTTTCCCAACAGCGTCTGCGTATATGAAAACAAACAAAACCACACAAGCACATCCCGTGTAATGTCTTAAGCCAACTGGTTATAAACACATCACCACTTACTCTGCAATACTCAACACTTTTTCAAATTAGTATAAATAAACTGAGTGCAGTTTAAATTAACTTTATAACTTATCCCTATTCTTTATGTAACTTTTAAAATTTTTCTCTCATTATTCCTTAATTATATCATACAATATTTGATATTACTTATCAAGGCCGAAAACAGCTTACAGCAATCTCGACAGTGGTGGATGCGGTGATGCAAACAAAAAAAAAATCCCTCTCAAGAGGAAATCCAAGGCAACCCAATTACAGAATATTGCCACTGTTCGTGATGTTATCATCCAATCTTCGGTAACAAGATAATATTTTAAAACTGAGTAAATTAGCGTGTATTTAAAATCTGAGAAGCCTGGCTTGCGAGAATAGCTCATAAGGAAAAGAGCCACCTAGTTTTAAAAAATATTCTTCTTGCGTTTAATAAAAAAAAACATATACTGTTTATATATATGCGACATTTTGCTATGGACTTTCAGACATTCCGGCGACACTAGTACATCTCGAAATAAAACGTAGTAGAGCAATCAAGACCAACCATCCGTTATCATGAAAATATCGGATTGCAGTCAGGGTGGCGATAAACATTGAGAATTTTCCATCACATAATGAATAGAGTCATCGTAACTTTAAATTTGTTTATTTGACAAAACATATCGAACATTCCCAATAGCTGTTTCATCAACTCTCAATAATCGATCATTCACTTCATAAACTTTAGATGTTACAAGATTAGGATCTACACATTAGAATCGTTCACTCCAAGCGACGTAGCTTAATTAAACAATCACAAAAACGTAAATTCTCTCGCTCCTCGCCGATGTAACGATATATGTACTACTAGCAACAGAACGCGGACGGATACAGAAAACTGGAGAACCAATGCCAGAAGAGAGATGGGGAGGAATGGGACAAAAGACAAGCTGCGATTCGATGGGAAGTGAATGACGTCGATAATGAACTCTTTAAACGGCGTCAGAACTAAATCGCCATTAAATGCTGGCTGGCGCATGGAATTGTGGGTATAGAACCTGCTAGAACAAATGCTATTAAAAAACATTCGAAAGAAAAAGAATTTAGTTTTAGAAGAAAATGAAAAAGTAATTTAATGGGTTTTATAAGATTAGACGAATGGATTAAGGTTTTTAGAATAATAAAATAATACACAAATTTAAATGCATGAAATAAAAGACAAAAGATATTAAGGTATTATTAAAGATAGGTAAAAAAGGAAAAATATTAAGTATTTGGAATAGTTTTACTAAGGAGAAAAAAGCGAAAACTTTTATTATTACATATCCCCCCACTCAAAAAGAATGGATGAACTGGTAGGTCCTAAGACCTGCAAGTTCATAGAAAGGAAACGTTACATACACTTGGATTACAATTTCGTCACTTGGAGTAAACCCTAAAGAATTAACTTTTTTTTAAATATCTAAATGCTATATTAAATTTAAAATTTAGAACGCGAACTACTGAATTGTTAATTAAATACAATAACAATATATTAATCTTATTTACAAATTACAAAGATTTAAAATAAAAAGTTACTATAAATATTGAGAATAATTATTTAACATAGTCTTTTATTTACATAATAAATTTATGGCCATTCATGGCTCATATTCATGTGCAAAGCATTCTTGAACTCAGTTGTAAAGACTTGAAAGTAGCATTTTATAATATAATCGTGCTAATGGAATTGTTGAAAATGTCTTCAAAATATAAGTTGCAAATTATATTCGTAAATATAATGTTCATTTGAATCTACTTATCCTTACATTATCAACTCAGTTTCTCGAATCTACGTTCATTTTTAGTTCAATAAATGAAATTAATATATTACAAAAAATAAATAGTAATAAAGTTCATAATATGAAAATTAACAATAATAATAACAAAATTTTTAAATAAACCTATTTACAGGAACTTTGAAGTGTGTTGACATGCATACACTGATGGACCATCTCTTTGTGGGTACATTTTTACTATTTGTTATTATTTACCATTTACCACGTGGTATTTACCTATTACAGTCATAATAGGCTTTTCAGAAACTTTTTTGGAATTACTCTAAGTTGAAAAAATTTTAATAATCTGAAATTTCTAAACTCTGAAATTTCTAACTCATAAATTAATTACTCATAATTAATAAACTCTCTAACTCATAACAATTAAAACCATTTAAATCTGATATTCTCATAAACTAACAAAAATTCTTAAAATCTGAAACTTCATAAGATTTTTTTTTTTTTTTAATCTCGTGTTCTGTCCATTAGTTAGCTACACGGTAATTATTTTCCAGTTACGTAATAATAAACATATTATGTCTAATAATATCAATTTCTAGGACTAACTTACAATGAATAATTGAAATTCATACTAATCGGGTTATCACAACTCATAGCATAAATACTCTCTCACGTAATATCCCATGCTAAGTTTTATACATCTAATTTGTTACAGTAATCAATATTTATTATGATATTTTCCTCTCAGTATCAAATAATGCATAGTATAATAAATAATAATAACAACTACATTCAACAACACAGTCAGTAATATTTAAAAGTATTAAGCAAATTTCTTTAACTAATCCTTAAAGTATCTAACTGATATCTCATCCATATAACAGCGATTGAGGTATGACAACATACTCAATATTAGGCATAACATAAAGTAACAAAAAATAAAATAGAAATGTTGTGAAACATCTATCAATTCAGCATGATTATGCAATGATCTTGTTTTCAATCAAACAAGAAACTGTAGTTGCTGAAGGAAAATGAAACTTTGTAGCATACTTAAGAAAGGTTGATAAAAGATACAGATTATTGAATTATAATAATTAACTTTAATCCTAGATTCAAATTCAATTTAATTCTAATCGAGTTAATTTTATTTATTTAGTTAATTTAGTTTAAGTTATTAATTCAATTAATTTCAATACAAGAAATTCTCAACTTAAATCAACCAATTTACGCCATTATAAACAGTTAATTCAAATAAATAATCTCAGCAGTCAAATTCCTGTCCGGATTCGAGAACACACTGTTGTATAGAAAAGAATTGCTTATTAACTTATAAATGTAATTATTTAATTTAGTTAAATTACTTATTATTATAATATTAAGACGCGTCTATGAATTTAACATTAGTCTGCTGGGGTTTTTCATGAGATAACTTTAATTGATCTGGAGCATAATATTTTCGTAATTTGGCTACATGGACAATCTCCGTATTTCGGTTTTGAATTTTCCTATCTATCTCAAAGTTAACATCAGATATTTTATTAAGGATTCGATATGGGCCACTAAAAACTTGTGATAGCTTTCTAGTATTTGGGTATTGGAATTCCTCATGAATTACAAGATCTCCTATTTCAAATTTAGGTTCTACATAGCTTCGATCATAATATTTTTTATTTCACCAATAAAATTCATCTGTGCATTTTTTAGCAATTTTGCGGGCTTCGGGAACTGAAGGGTAATAATCTTGTTGAAGGGGGGGGGGGGGAATCATAGGGTAACTGGCCAATAAGTAATTAAGCAGGGGGGGATTTGGTTATGGAATGGGGGGTATTGTTATGCTCATTAACTACTTCGGTCAGAAGTTTTGTCCAAGAAAATTTAGAATTGGTAGAATTAACCTTAAACTTTAATCTAGGAACTATTGTTTGATTCAATCTTTCACATTTCCCATTCGTTTGAGGATGGTGTGCTGAGGTTAAACGTTGGTTTATATTATGATTCCGAAGAAATTTTTTAAATGTAGATGAAGTAAAAGCAGCATTTCTATCACTGAGCACCTTTTGGGGAACCTGTACATTAAAAATTTTATTGAGACTGAACAATTGTTGGGGAGTTTGAATATTAAATACTTGATTTAGACAGTTTGTATAAGTTTCTGCGGTAACACTTTTGGAGGGGAAAGCAAAAACATATCTTGTAGAATGGTCTATTAATATATGCAAATATTTTTTGGTGGAGTTATAGTAATTAACTCCTCCCACAGTATCAATAGAAAGACATTCAAAAGGTTGACCTGTGGTTGACATAGCTTGTAATAAGCCAATTTTTTTCTTTCTGGGTTTTTTATTTTTCTGACAAATATCACAATGCTTTACAAATTTATTTATATCTTGAGTCATATCAGGCCACTAATAATTAGGGGATATTAAATTTAACATTTTTTGGATACCAGTGTGACCAAATATCTCATGAGCAACATTTAGTAATTTTCTTCTAAAGGACATGGCTATTTTTCTGAAACCTTTCTTTTTCACTATCATAAGTCCATTTTCCTTTACATAATTTTTTCCACAAACATTATCCTAATCCTGCATCTCTATAACTTCTCTAACATCCACAAGGAAAGTAGCTGGTTGATTAAAATACGTAGTAGGATTTCTAGACAACATGTCAGCTTCGACATTTGTTGAACCCTTTCCATAGACAATATCATACAGGGTGTCCAGCGAATAAGACTCTGATTTCAAAATTAAATATTTCAAAAACAAAGATCAATAGAATATTGCGGTAAACGGTTTGTTTATTAGCTAAGCTGTAAAAATATTGTACAGAAGTTTTAAAATTTAGTTGCAAAAACCGTTAACAGATGGCGATGTAATCGCAATACTTGTAAACTGCTTCGAAGTCCAGAGCACTAGCGTCTCATTCCTAGATGGCTCCCTACGTAAAAACGAATATTGGGAAAGTCTGTTTTTTCATTGTGGTGATGTGCAGAAGTGGAGACATCTGGTCACAGAAGTATTGCATCAACTTTAATTTTAGAAAATTTCAATTAATAGAATGCTCAATGAAAAATTTAGAAATCATTATAAGAATTTTTTAAATATTTTATTAAATTCAATCTGTAATGCCATATAATTTTTTAAATCAAAATGCATATATTTAGAAAAATAATTTTGTATTTTTTATTTATTTTTTATATTTTTAAATCACGGCATAATATTTTGGTATTATTGTTTATACCTGAATTATTATAAATAAAAAAGTAATTTTTCACTTTTAATTTATTTTTAAATCACGGCATAATACTTTGGTTTTAGCACAACACGTATATTTGAGGACGTGAATTTCAAAACTCGCCTTATCCAAAATTTAAAAAATCGAGTTTTCTCTACCAATCTATTCTATTGGTAAACCTGCACAGAAAAAACACTATAATCTGTAAAAAAAAAAAAAAAAATATTTTTATCCTTTATTTTTGGGTTCTTAAAATATTGGTTTGGTTTCAAAACTCGCCTTATTCACTAGGGAGTTGGCAACAAAACCAGCTTTATCCTTGGGCATGCGTAAGACCAACGAACGGCTAGCTTATCAGCTACTATTACAGTAATTTTCCTTCATTTCTCTGTGACCTGTTGCTATTTTCGTTTAAAGATTTTACCTGTTCTATTAATACAAACTAATTAAATAAGTTTTACAGCATGTCTTATGTGTAATTGGCAGTGAATAAACTCTTGCATTTTGCAGTTGAAGGGTGAAGAATAGAAAAATAAATACGAACACATGGGCTAGTAAAGAATACACGCAAAAGAAGATTAAAATGTAAGTTAAAAATGGGGAATCGCTTTCTATATTTCTTACTGTCAGAAGATGTTAAAAGATTTAATTTTTATTCTCAGGCATAAACCTAAAGCATTTCCGGGCCTTTCAAAGGTATTACGATAAGGTACTATATAAAGACTAAGAACCATGGCCATCTTCAAATTGGTTTGAAGTGTATTTCGGAAGATTCTTGGAATATCAAAATTCAGAGTGTAAAAGTTTTGCTAAAGGCATCTAAAACTAAACTTTCTTCTTAAAAAGAAAGGAGAGGGAGTCCCCATGAAGCAAGAGAAACTTAAGGATGTTCACAGATTGTTAAAAAAACATTTTGATGAAAATTGGTCAGAAATGGAAGTGCTTACTTTCTATAAAAATATTATTTCTAAGGAACCAGAACAGAAGGAGATGGTGTATATATATAATATTATATGTTATATAGATTATATTATATTAAATTATTTTTATAAAAAAGTTATTTAAATTATAAGCTATTTATGATAAGTTTTATTTGATTATTGATAAGTATGCTTTTTTATAATAAAACGTATTACTAAATTTTAATCAAACTTATTGCTCCCGTAAGGTTTATTTTTTAATCCAAAATATTATCATCTGATGACCAAAAATAGAAACTATTAATTTCTTTCAGCAAGTATGATTGGCAACAAAATTCTTCTTATCCATAGGTTGGCAACAAAACTCTTCTTATCCGAAACTTTTTTCAATTTATTAATTACATGAATTAAAGTAGATTTTCCAACTTAACACGATGATATCACAGAGCAACTTGCTATATGTATACAAAAAATTGGAGGTATTCTATGCACGGGGTCGCAGTTACAGGTTTTTCGCGATTTCCCAAAATTTGATTTTTTTGGATAAGGCGAGTTTTGAAACTCACGTCCTCATTTCTTTTCTTTGTAAACAAAGTTTTAGAGATAGAAATTATGCATTAAATTATTTCTCTTTTAAAAGGAATTGATGATAAGTCATATCATCAACGTCAAAGCAAAAGTATTTTGGATGCTGCATTCCTTTCGAATACTTCGGATCCTATCGCTAGAAGCTGCACCATATTTCTATGTTCAATGATAAAAAAAATGAAAACGAGTTTTTAAAATTAAAATTATTTTTTTAACTTAATTAAGTTTTAAAAAATAGAAACTTTGTATTTTTTCTTTCAAACTATTCTCTACAATTAAAAAAATGATTTATGAACCATTATTATAAATGCTCAATGATTTTTTAAAAAGGGGTTTCTTTTAGCTTAATTAAATTTTAAAACTAGAGAATTTGGATTTTTTTATTCAAACTTTTTTCACAGTTTAAATAAATATTAAAAAGTAAAGATTTCCATTTTTTTTTTCAAATCCTCCTCTACTTGGATTCGATTCCACGATCTACCAATTAGGAGAGAAAAGACATACCACAGAGATATTGGTGTCCGGACCGAAGTAGCTTATAACAAAATTTGAAACAAATCTCAATTCTGTCAACACATGGCTCCGCTTCTGCACATTACCAAAATAAAATATTTTTTAAAGTTCTTATATAATGATTGATAAACTTTTTATGGAAAATTCTATTAATTCAAATTCTCTAAAATTGAAGCTGATGCAATAATTCTGTGACCAGATGCCCCACTTCTGCACATCACTTCAACGAAAAAGAGGCCTTTCCCAATTTTCGTTCTTCCATAGGAAGCCATCTAGGAATGAAACGCTAGGGCTCTCGATTTCAAAACACAATTTATAGGCATTGCGATTACAGCGACATCTGTTAGCGGTATTTGCAACTAATTTTTGCAACTTCTGTAAAACATTTTTACAGCTTAGCTAATAAACAAACCGTTTACCGCATAATTATATTGATCTTTATTTTTGAGATATTTAATTTTGAAATCAGGGTCTTATTCGCTGGACACCCTGTATTCAAACATAGATAGTTTTAATGACCATCTGAATAATCTTCCCTTTAGATGTTTGACATTTTTTAACCATACAAGAGATGCATGGTCGGTGTGTATAGTAAACTTAACACCATGAAAGTAGTGATAATATTTATCTAATGTTTCAATGATGGTAAGACACTCTAATTCGGTAATAAAATAATTCTTTTCATAACTTCTTAATCCCTTTGAATAGTATGCAATTGGATGTAAAAAAAAATATTACTATCTGGCTGTTTAAGGACTGAACCTACTGCCACCTGTGAGGTATCAACAAACATATGGAGGGGTAATTTAGGGTCGTAAATTTTCAAAACAGTTTAGCAATTAGGGCGTCTTTTAGATTTTGGAAGGAAATTGGACAATCTGAATCCCATTCCCATACGGTATTTTTCTTAAGAAACTTATTGAGGGTTGTCTGATTTCTGCATATTTATCAATAAATTTATGATAGACATTAATGGATCCTAGGAATCATTGGAGTTCTTTAACATTTGAGGGGGGTTTTAAATTTTTGATAGCTTCTATATTATTATTAGCTGGAGTTAAGGTACCATTTCTTATTTCATAACATAAGAAATTAATTTTATTTTGGGAAAGGTTACATTTAGATAATTTAAGTTTGATATTTTCCAATCTGCATAATTCAAAAATTTTGGTAAGATGTTGTAGATGTTCTTCCAAAGCTGAAGAGAAAATAATTATGTCATCAAAATAATAGCAGGCAAAGTCGATTTTATACTTAGTTAGGATTCTTCTAATGGTTCTATTGAAAATTGGGGGCCCAGCTTTGACACAGAATGAAAGAACATTCCATTCAAGAAGTCCAGAGTTGGTAGTAAAAGCCAATTTTTCAGTGTCTGCTGGGTGTATAGGTACGTGCCAGTAGCCAGAGACTAAGTCCAGGGTGGAAAAATACTGAGCACTACTCAATTTATCTAAAATTCTGTCAATACGGGGTAATGGTTCAGCATCATTTTTCATTATTAAATTTAATTTTCTATAGTCTACACATAACGTAGTTTTGTTACCTTCATCGCGTTTTTCTACCAAACTAATAGGGGAGGAGTAAGGGCTGTAACTTTCTTTAATTAATCCCGCAGCTAATAATGATTGAATCTGTTCTGAAATTTCCTTTTCTTCGACTATTGAAGTGCGGTATGGTCTCATAGATGTAGGTAGGTCAGAATTGAGGAAAATGCGCTGTGGGTCAATATTAATTTTTCCTACATAATATATATTTTTTGAAAAAATATCCAAATAATCCTTCAAAATATCCCTTAAAGTTTTGTTTTTTACAGAATTTATTTCCTCAATAAAATTATAATCAATAATATTAGGCTGCGCGAAGGATTGAGGAGACACTAACTTTCCATAATCAGGGTGCATTTCATCATACTGGTTATTCATATTAAAATGAAGAGATCGTAGTACATTTCTGGATATGCATTGGTTTACTATAGTCCTTCTTGCATAATTTTACAATTTACACTTTTTGGAGTAGTAAACTTTAAACACAACACAACATAACAATATCTCTAAAAAAACATTCAAGAAATCCAAGCTTGTTTATAAATCAAGAACATTTTTACATATGTATCATCAGATATAATCAATCATTAAGGAATGTTATTAAACTTGAATAGGTGCAATAGATCTTAGCATTAGAAATTTTATCAAAACATGGTGTAAACAAGGTCAACTTTACTATATTTATTCAAAACAACTTTTTTTTTAACTATATTTTAATTGTCAAAATCCCAGTAAAACTTTCACTCAATCCCATCTTTTCTCACTGATTAAATTATAAGAAACTGGGATAAACTAACCTTAACCAGAAATTCTATTCAATAAAAACATAGATACTTAAATATCATAGTTATAATTTTTTAAAGTTGAACTAATTCTTTCATAATTCATAAAGGAAGAGATGTCATAAATTATTAGTAGAAGATTGTTGTTGATTAGTAGGAGCATGTGTGGTACAGGGGTATCATTAAATAGACATTCTCTTTCCCAGTGATATGCGTAAGTAATCCCTTGTTAAGACAAATCCTGCAAGGCCTAGTGGGGTATCGTTGTTAGAAATGAGTATTTTGCATTCTAGGAGTTCTAAATCGAGGATTATTTACATTTAAATTAGGACTCTCCTGACGAATCCAATGTCTGGGTGCATTGTAATGAGGCTGAAAAGGCCAACATTTTGTGAATTATTCCTAACAGCATTTACAGAAGAAGTTGGAATTATTACTAGTTGTTTTGCCATCCGATACAAGTCAGTGGTATTATTTAGAGGATTTACTATCAAAAAATTCTTGTATTCGGGCTTTAGCCCATCTGTGAGTCCATGCACAATTATTGTTTCCCATAATTATAACTTTCTACCCACTTCAACCTTTTTTTATGAAAATATTGTACAAATTCATTTAAGTCATTTAACTTTAAAGCTGCAAATTCAGAAAATCTTGGAACATAAACACTAATAAATTTTTCAGTGAGAAGCTCAGAATTTTTTTCAAAACTAGTGCACTCCAGATAATCATGTATATAAACCTTCAATGCTTCTCCTTACAAATATTTAGAAATATTATTTAATTTCCAATTTTCACCTTTTTTCTCGGTAATGCAAGATTTCTCAAAATGCATTAACCAAGGTTGTATTTTCATACCGGACTCTGGGTCAAAGGGGTCAATATTAATTTCACTCATGGTGTTACTCGATTTTTTAACAATTCTAGATCGTAATTATATAAAGGAGGGATAACTCATTTATATAGAAATGCAATAGTATAAACATAATTAAAAATATATAACTTTAAATTAAACACACAATTAAAATATATTTTTTCTCAATAAATAATAACAACAACTAAAGTATAATTCATTTTCTAACAATAATAATAATAATAATAACAATATTGTAAATAAATAAAAATCTACTAAAATACTATAATAAATAATATATTAATTCTCACCCACAGAAAGGCATTTTTCTAGACATGATTTCTGGACGGAGCGCTAGAATTTATTTAAAAAGAAAATTCGTGCATTAAAATTAATGTGAGACCTAATTCCGCCACTTGGAGCTATCAGGGATTTTTAATCTATGTATTGAGTAGTTGAAAAACTGAGTGACATTCCATTGTCAGAGTTTTACTGACATTCGTTCATGAAAAACATCACTCTTCATAATCATACTTATTGATAGTCGATGACATTAAATCACAGAGCATAGTCAGACCATTTCTGACATTCTGAAGCTTCGATGAGTTTCTCTATTTATCATTACTTAACAAGTGATGAGATCCTGTCGACTCTTGCGACATTTTGCTATCGACTTTCAGACATTTCGGCGACACTAGTACATCTCGAAATAAAACGTAGTAGAGCAATCAAGGCCAACCATCCGTTATCATGAAAATATCGGATTGCAGTCAGGGTGGCGAGTAAGACAGACTTAATAAACATTGAGAATATCCCATCACATAATGAATAGAGTCATCGTAACTTTAAACTGGTTTATTTCACAAAAACATATCGAACATTCCCAGTAGCTGTTTCATCAACTCTCAATAATCGATCATTTACGTCATAAACTTTAGATGTTACAAGATTAGGACCTACACATTAGAATCGTTCACTCCAAGCGACGCAGCTTAATTAAACAACCGGAATAACGTAAATTCTCTCGCTCCTCTCAGATGTAACGATATATGTACTACAAGCAACAGAACGCGGACCGATACAGAAAACTGGAGAACCAATGCCAGCAGAGAGATGGGGAGGAATGGGACAAAAAACAAGGTACGATTCGATGGGAAGGGAATGGCGTCGATAATGAACTATTTAATTAAAGCGCCATTAAATGCTGGCTGGCGCATGGAATTATGGGTATAGAACCTGCTAGAATAAATGTTATTAAAAACATTCGAAAGAAAAAGAATTTAATTTTAGAAGAAAAGGAAAAAATAATTTAATGAGTTTTATAAGATTAGACGAATGGATTAAGGTTTGTAGACTAATAAAAGAATACGCAAATTTAAATGCATGAAATAAAAGACAAAATATATTAAGATATTATTAAAGATAGATAAAAAAGGAAAAATATTAAGAATTTAAAATAGTTTTTTTTTACTAAAAAAAAAAAGGCGAAAATTTTTATTATGCATACATATTCTAAAATTCAAGGGAAATCAAACAATTTGTAAATACTGATTCGTTTTAAAAAGCATTAGAGATCAATTTCACTAAAATTTGTCAATGGCTTTTGAACTTTGTAAGTTCAAACATTTCACTATTTATAAATTTTAAATGATTTTGATTATATTTTATCCTTTCTTCTTGAAAGGCATTTATGCAGCAGAGAAAGATTTCCAAAGATTTCCATCAATACATAAACTATTAACAAATATTTTCAGAGAAAAGCCGTTGAGCGCTCAAATAGAATTTAAGTAATTTATTTCTATTGCTATATAATAACAATAATAATAATATTAATAAATGATTAGTGAAATAAAAAATATATGTGTGTTTTAAGTGTTTTAAATGAGACTTTTCTTTAATCTCTCCATTCATATTAAAATGCAAGAGTTTTATAATAAGATTAACAATATAGTGTACCATTTAGTAATATGTGTGACACAATTTTCTACTAAATTTATAAAAATGAATGATGGTTAGTTAAATATATGATATAAGCATAGTGTACAATCGATTATACAGCAAAGCACCTATTATACGTCTTTCAGGGTACCGTTATAAAACCACGTATAACTCACAAAGTCGTACAAACGAAAATGTAGAAGCCTGAGGTGAAAATTCTTAGCCTGTAGAAATATAATGCTGAAGCGATACAAATTTATTTTTGCTGCCATTTCGGTTGTAAAATTGAAATAAAGTTAAAACATAAAAAAAAATAATCATTTTTAAATTGAAAAATACAAAGTGAAAATTATCAACCCTCATAATTCTGACTATCATAATCATTGCACGGCTTGAAACATACCTTTTTTTATTCCATTAGTGAATGCACAACCATATTGTAATTGAACTAGTCTTTCGTCGTCGTCTAAAGTGGTTATTTACTTGGGGTAAAAGGAAAGCAATATGTAAGAAGTTAAATTCCTGGAAAATTTCCTCTCCACAGGTTCTACGAACTTGAAATAACCCCCGTAGAAGTTGCACATGTTCTTTGTTTTTCAAATTTCCTAAATATTGCTAGCAGAAAAGAAAAAAGGACGTCACTGGAAGAAAAATTTTTCCGAAAATCGATTACGGCATGAAAGAAACGACGTATAACTGACGTTATGCGTCGTATAATCGAAACATTACGACTTTAAAAGACATAGGGGTGAATGTGAATCGGAACCGCACTGAAAAGATGTATAAATGTAAAAGACGTATAAATGAGAAACATATATAAGCTGCTGTACTGTATATGTCTACACGTGAACATTCATGTCAACACAGACATACACAATGACACATTCATACGCTATATGACTTTGCATGCATTTAATTTACTTAACGAATTCATTAAGCTATTGAAAATGTAACACACACAACTGAAAACTTTTTCTCATCTACCTGCCTTACAGTCAAAGCAAATCTTTTTGACTAAATTACTGCTCGACCATTCAGTCTCGCCACTCATTTCCAATGTCATCCATTTGTTCAGTCTCGAACAATCGTAACTTTTTCCCCTACACATTTCAAAAATAAAAACAGTTTCAGAATTTCAAATTTACTGACAAATTTTGACGAGATAAAATAGGTATTATTAAAAACACACCAATATATTTTTAGGTAATACTTGTATCATTTATTGCTACTTCTGCTTTAAGATGAAAAATAACTTCTTAGAAACACCATAAAATTATAGAAATGGGAATTTCTGTAAGTTTATGGTGTTTTTATGAAATTCGTTTTGACCTTATAGTATCAGAACAGTTTATATCAATATTAAATACCCGTACTTCGGCTTTTTTTGTAATGTTATTATTCTGAGAGCAACACTTTACTTGAAAAAATAACTTCTTAGAAACACCTTTAAATTACAGAAGTGGGAATTTCTGTAAGTTTATGGTGTTTTTATGAAGTTCAATTTGACCTTGTAGTATCAAAACAGTTTATATCAATATAAAATATGTACTTCTGCCTTTTTTTAATGTCAATATTCTGAGAGCAACACTTTACTTGAAATAAATCTATTTATGTTAAATTGTAGTTTCTCTTCAATTAACCCTTTGCTTGCTGACGGTACTTATAAGTACCATTAAAATAACTTGTTATAAAATTCATTTAATTCATCTATTAATAGTAATACAGTTTAGAATGAGTTATAGATGCATTATTTTATCTTGTTCCAAAAGCATTATTGGTTACACAAAACAAAAATATTTTTAAAAAGATGATTTCTTTTGCCTTTGCATCTTTTAAGCTTTCTTGACGTTGGGGGGGGGGGTCAATTCTGAAACATTCCAATTGTAAGAACATTATGTTTGTACATTTCCTAATTCTACAAAATACTAAGAAAAAGATTTAAAATAACAGATTTGAGTGGGGTTATAAATATTGCAAAAAATCCCTATAAATTCAAGTTTAATTAATTCTTTTAAATCCTTCAATCCTTCTAAAATGCTTCTAAAATTTATTAAATGATTATGTAAATCTTCCAATGTAGTTTCAAAAAGTCACAAAAAATGCTTTAGAAGATAAAATTTTCATTAATTCATACTTCAGTACATAAAGGGTTAAATATTAAAAAGTATTTACAAAATAAATGCTTTTTAATTTTTTAATAGTATAATACACAAATATTTGCGCAAATAAATTCAAGAATAAAGGAATAACTTTAAAATGTAGAGTCACCTATAAATAATAAAATGCTAGATAATCATTCTTTAAATAAAAGTTAGATAAATAAATATATATATAGTACAATACTTACATATCTGCATTTGTCAGATGTAAGTTTTCGCTTAACTCAGATTTTCTAGAAATGCGCTTTTCGTATTACGTTTTAACTTAATATGTCAATCTGATTTTCAAAAAAGACTGCAGATTTGTAGCTTAATGGTTTGGATATTTTTTGACATATCAGCATATATGTCATATAATTTTTTGAAGGAGTAACAAAGTCGATATCAAGAACATTTCTCTTTTAAAAAGAAAATAAATCAGTTTGAAAAAACTTTCTTTAAAATGTTTATTTTGCTACTAAAAAGTTAAACATATTGTTTATACTTTGTCAGCTATAGTGGCTACAACTTTGTTAGAAATTGATAATCATTTCCTTCTATTTTCTATATGTATGCTTTAGAACATGAGCTGACTTACCTTGAAAAATTCTAACTTTCCTGGATGAAATTTCCAACATAATTAGAAATTGGTAAGCATTTCCTTGGATCTTCTATATTTATGTTTTTGAACACGACCTACCCCAACTCGAAAAAATAAAACTTCCTATTCATGTTAAAAATATGAGAATTTTTTATTATTTTAAAGGGTCTCAGGACTCTTAAAGCTTCAGAATTTTTGAAATTTTTTTTTTTTTTTTTATGTTAATCTCCCATCTTTCTGAACATTTTGATATAATCATTTCCTTGAAAGTCCCATTAGAACAGAAGTTATGTCTTTTAAATTTATACCCGTGCAATAGCTGAAGTGACATTTCTGAAATTTTGAAGTCATTTTTCTCCAAATCGCTTTTTGGGGCATAACGCGCATTATATCTGAAAAACTTCCTAATATTTTTTCATGAAATTTTCAAAACCTATGTTTCCTGTTAGTCGTATAAATTTAACCTAAAATGTCTTTTTTATTGTTCAAAAAAATATTTTTTTTAGGTGATTATATTGCTGAAATTTTCAAAATTTACTTTAAATTTAACATTTTACTTTAAAAATAATTTAAATGCAAATTTATTTAGGTTCAGGATAATTATTACAATCTGAAGCATGATTTGGCACACAGATTTTCATTCTAGTTGCAAAATGTATTTTGTAATCCTACGCGTAATCTGTCATACCAATTTTCGGATCGTCAAATGTCTGAACGTTTGGAGCCACGTATAAATACTAATTCTGCATCTTTCAGTTTTTTTAAATACACTACTACTTCTGACGGTTTTCCGAGGAGCCTGGGGCCACTGCCCCACATCCCCGACAGTAACACAATGGAAGCCTAACAGGAACTGAATCTTGGCAGTAAGTGAAATGAAAGACTTTACTTGTATATTTCATCCCAATAATAATTGTGGTTATAATCTTATATATTTTAAGATATAAAATGTTGAAAATGTCCCCTTTTTATATTTTCCAATTTTAAGAGTCCTGAGACCTTTTAATATATATTCCGTTTGTATTTTATCCATTTTCTTTTCAATCTTTGGAATGAAGCTACGGAATAAAAACATTCTGAAACAGATAAAGAAAGCTCTAAATAACTTCTATTCAATTAAATATCCCATGCAATAAAAAATATACCCTTTTAGAAAGCTGCACTTTCATTTAAAAACAATCCTATGTTCAATTATCATAATCCTCATTACAAAAAAAAAAAAAAAAAAAAAAAAAAAAATCACAGTTTTTTCATAGATAAAAAGACTCAATGATTTCATTTAATTCTTTAAGACGTGACCTATACAATTGTGCATGTCAGCCTAAAGAAAAAGAAGAAAAAACATTTTCCTCTTTTTGTGCTATTTTTTCGAGCCTGCAGCCACAGAATTGCTTGGGTCCTCCCGTGGTCTTTTTTTTTTTCAATCAAAAATGATCCTATTAATTAGGGGAAACTATCGAAACTTTTCATTTCCATCAAAAAACTTCCGGTCTTAAAGGGTTAACAATCAAGTGAAAATATTTATGTAGGATAGCTTATATAATGTAGTCAAAGTAATATATTTTAAACAATATAAAACTTTTACTAATACTAATAAAAGAAACTTTTCTTCTATTTTTCTATGTGTGTGTGCGTGTATCAGATGCTGATGATTAGGAAAATGTATCTCGCACAGAGGCCTGGAAATTTGCATTAGGATTGTCCAAGGCAGATCCTGATGCAGCTGAGGACCAGATTATTATTATTTTTAATAATTAGCCGTTATATAATTAAAACTCATCATAAACTATATTTTATTGAAAAATAAATGGAGGCGTGCGTACACATGCTCAGTCCTTGCTTTCCGGATCGCGCAACATGGAAGAGCAGAATGCTGTATATATATATATATATATATATATATATTTGGGGGGGGGGGGGGAGGAAGTTGCTGTTGGTTGTTTGAGTTAACGCGTATAGGCCTAAAAAACAGCCTCTTTTCAGGATACTGAAAACGAAGATAATGTGACCGCACCAGTAGTTGATCAAATTTTTTTAAATATTGCCCCATTTCCGGCGGAAATGAGTTTTACATGTGCAACTAGTCATAATATTTTTCTTTCAATGTTGGAGCACCTGTTTTCACATTGTTGTCAGCTGCCTGCTGTAAGAGAAACCATTTTGTGATTTTTTTTTTTTTTTTTTTTTTTTTTTTTTTTTTTTTTTTTTAATGGAATATGTAAACATTTAGTTTTTGATGAGTTGGAGACTATTACGGTAAGTTAAAATAATCCACTTCCATCTTGCTCATTTCAAATAATAATTTATATGAATTATTGTTAATCACAGCTTAAGCATGATATTTTAAAGATTAATTTTACAATTTTCGAATTATTTTTCGATTGATCAACTACAGGGAAAATGGCAATTAAAGTAACTGCTTATAATTTTGTTGATATTCAATTTCAACAGATTTAATTTTTACCCATAGTAGGACATTCAATAACGGTTGTAACAAACATGTTAGTTTACTTCTAAAACATAAAAAGAAGGAAATATAATAAAGAACCCGTAGCACCGACCTTATTTGATCAACTACAGCCTCGGTCACCCCATACTCTTAAATTTTGTAATTTTCCGTCTTTAATGCTGCAACTATTTCTAAAAAAATATTGTCGTTAGCTCCATCAAAAAGAAATCCAAAAATTGCCATTTTCGCGATTGACATTTTCTCTTTTTTTTTTTTTTTTTTTTTTTTTTGATGTTCTACTGTGGCCCAATTTCCAAGGTAACGGTTGGGTTGTGTTGGGTTGATTTTTGACGGCCAATTATCTACTTGAGGGATATAGACCCATGGGGGAAGTGCCCTTCATGGGGGTCTTTCTAAGGGAACCTAACCCGTATTTACGCATGGAAATCCATGGTTCGAAGAAAACCACGAAAACTCCGAACGATTAGACCGACGGGCACGATTTGGTCCGAAACCAGCACCTCCCATCTACCAGCTTCGACAGCAGAACCTCTCGACCACTGGTTCCAAGGTAATGACTGAGAAATGAATACCCAATTAAAACTGAGAACCTCTCCGCTTCCATGGTGTAATCGGTTTTGAAAAATACATTATTCAACTCTTTCGAAAAAAGTCGCAACTGCAGGTCACTACGTGTCCCCACGCACAATCTTTTTTTCTTGAATAAAAGTAATTAAACTGCGGTATTTCGGTGCAATCTTTTTAGAGCAATTCGACACTCTGGATTTGCATCACCTCCAAAATTTTCGAAACGTTCAAACGAAGGAAAGTATTTAAAAAAAACAATAAAAACTGTGAAATTTTCAATGAAAACGCTAAAACGTGACTGCTTCGCTGCGTCTTCAATTCACGTGTTGCTATTAAATTTGCATATTTTGTGACGAAACTTTAAAGAGGGCTTTCTTAAAGTTATATTTTTAAATGTATATCATTTCAGAGCGTTCGAATGATAAGAACTATTTATTTTGTTATATTAAAGGACCGGACTGTAAAACAAAGGGAACTGAAAAAAGAGGGGTGCAAGCGAAAACATATTTATTTTGCAACTAGATATCAATATCTTTTCACGAAATATACCTACGGTCTGAAAATCCGCTACATATATATATATATATATATATATATATATATATACATACATATGTAATAATAAAAATTTTCCCCCTTTTTATCTTAGTAAAATTATTCAAAATTCTTAATATTTTTTTCCTTTTTTACCTATATTCAATAATAACTTAATATCTTTTGTCTTTTATTTCACGCATTTAAATCTGCGCATTCTTTTATTATTATAAAAACCTTAATCCATTCGTCTAATCTTAAAAGCCATTAAATTACTTTTTTCATTTTATTCTAAAACTATTTTTTTTTTCGAATGTTTTGCATTTGTTCGATGATGTTCTTTTTTCCACAATTCCTTGCAAGCTCCCGACAGCATTTAATCTGACGCCGAGTATAAAGAGTTCATTATCGACGTCACTCGTTCGTCACCTTTCCCATCGAATCATGGCCTGTCTCCTGTCCCGTTCCTCCCCCTCTCTCTGCTGGAGTTAGTTCTCCACTAATGATGTATCCGTCCGCGCTCTGTTTCTTTGAGTACTTATACTGTTACATCGGCGAAGAGCGAGAGATTTTACGTTTTTCCGGTTGTTTAATAAATCTACGTCACTTAGAACGAATGACTTTAATGCGTAGATACTAATACTTTTATCATCTTAAGTTTTATGAAGTGGATCATCGATTATTCGAGAGTTGACGAACAAGCTACTGGAATGTTACGATATGTTTTTGTCAAATAAACAACGTTTAAAGTTACGATGACTGTATTAATTATGCCATGGAAAATTTTTCAATGTTTATGGAGCTTGTCTTCTACTCGCCACCCTGACTGCACTCTGATAGTCTCATGAAAACGGAGGTTTGGCCTTGATTACTATACTACATTTACTTCGAGATATACGAGTGTCGCCGGAATGTCACAAAAGTGGATAGCAAAATGCAACACACACACACACACACACACACACACATATATATATATATATATATATATATATATATATATATATATATATATATATATATATATATATATATATATATATATATGTTGCATTCTATCATTTCCATTTCTTTTTCTGACCCCTAAATTCCATAAAGTACCTACTAAATATAGATCTATTTGCAGTAATGTCAACAGCATATACAATAATTTTAATAGGAAATTTGAAGCTTTACTTAAAAAAGTTTTGAACATGTTAAAATACAAGTATAAAGACAATAATTGTTTTTGGATTATTTCATATAGTTTCGAGATTGCTGAAAAATTAAAAAGAAATTGTATTCATTCTATACAAACATATGATTTTGAAAATTTATTTACTACTATTCCTATTAATAGTTTAAAAGAGGCACTTTTAAAGACAGCGGAATTGGTTTTAGATGTTACAGATTTCAACTCTAACTTGTTTGATAAATTATGTCGTTTCTGCCTTTACAACAATTATGTTTATACAGGTTCTAAAATATACTTACAAATCAATGGAATTGGTATGGGTACTAGCTACGCATCTACAGCTGCTAATTTATTTTTATTTTTTTATGAGTTTCAGTACAATATTAATAAAGATGATGTTCAATTCCTGACTTACAGATATTAGACGACTTGATCATGTTAAACTTCAATAGTGATTTTAATGAAATTTCTCAAGAAATTTATCCTGATTCCCAGACACTACAGAAAAAAAAAATAATGGTTTGGAGGCTGATTATTTTGATTTAAAAATAATTTTAGTAGGTAACAAAGTACATATTTCAATCTACAATAAACATAATAGTTTTCAATTTCAGGTTAATCCACTTGTTCACTGGTCCTCCAATATTTGCAAACGTATATATATTAATATAATTATTAGTCAAATATTTCGCTTTTTTAGAATTTTTACAGATAAACATCTGTTTAAGAAGGAATTGTTTCATTTTAAAAGTAATCTATATTACAAAAACAATATTCCATTAAATTTTATAAAAAAATATTCAGATTTTGCAGATTTTCTTCGTTACTGATCGATTGCTTTTCGACGTCAGGGAATGATTCATATTTCCTAATGCCTGTTCAAGGACGGTTTTATGATGATGTGCTGTGTCGATTGGCAACAGACCTGGAATGAATCTGGATTGGTTGATTGGACGTTGGATTCTGCCTTGTTTAGTTTGTTTTATGTTTTATATTTGGTGTTTTGGTAACGTGGGTAAGTTGGTTGAGTGTGGTTTTTTTCAACGAGCATATTTTTGGCATCTTTTACTGTGTTCCAGGTGAGGCATTCATTTCATGTTGATGTAGGGTCCGGTGGGGGAGCATGTGTTAATAGCCATCGAATGTTTAACATTTGATTTTGCTATCACAGTTCTGGCCGAAACCCACCTCCACTAATGCATATTTTATTTACATTTTTTTGAATGCTCGGCTGCTTTTGAATTATAACCCACTGCCGATGAGACCGCAGCCTATCTTTTCCTAGTTTTTGTTAGAATTTTAACTTTTTGCATACAGTTATTTTTTTCTTGTTCTTCTTGTTCTGTGAGGGGGGGGGGGGGTGCGCTGGTTCAGGCTAAATATAATCTTATACTGGTTTATATATATATATATATATGCATAGCGGATAACAATTTCAAAGAACTCGCACAACAAGATTTAAAAAAAAGAATAAGAAGAAAATGTCGTCTTAGGATCTTTTACCATAAATGTCAATATTGTTTCGCAAATTTTCCATTTAAAAATATATATTCATACAAAATCTCGTTAAAACTATAAAATCACAAAAATTTTGATTTACGTAATGTTATTATTATTTGCACGTAAAACGCCAGGCGGATGACCTAGTAAATAATATAATTCTCTGCAATAAATTTGTCATATCAAAATTTCTACTGATTTAGATTTTTTCGAATTGTTCTTTCTGTGTTAAACTTTAAACATTATTTGTTGGCAATTGTCAAAATAGCATATCTTTTTTCTTCAAATTTCGTTTCAATATAGAGCTTATACCTTAATATCTCGATCCATCTTTAACCTTTTCATGCCACGGTAATCTCTTAAGAGATTGTATATAAAGAAATAAAAACTGGACAAATGCATATATTTTCTTTTGTTTTAGATCCATATAAACATTATATTCATCTGTATAAAGTTTTCGGAATACGGCAATGGATATCAGAGATTTCGAATACGCAGTTAGAAATCCGTGTTTGACAATTTTATTTCCTGTTCTACATACGAATATAGAGAGAATATATTCTCAAAGGATTTCCACTGTTGGATTTAAACAAAAATGGGACATTTCTTTGTTTTACATTCTATTTTGTAGTAAGGTATACAAAGATGGAATTATCGCAAAAATATTAATTTAATAGCTAATACTAATATATTTTTGTGATTTTAAACTTTATATTCTGGTTGTTTTCTAATTTTGCACTGAATGTGAGAATTTAAAAAATCAACAATGTGTGTTCTTATCAATCATTTTTAAATCTATTTCAAAAGTTAAATATGTTTTTGAAATATTTAAATATAATTCATACATAAGAAAATTAACAAAGACATCGGATTTTATATTTTTATACATTTAAAAGCATCAGCATATTATGTAATTTCGTTTCACACAATAATCACAATACACAATAATCGCAATGTCGTTGTTAAAATAAAGACAGTAGCTATATTATTATTTTTTTCATTTAAAAATAGTTTGACGCATCACAATATATCTCATTTTATTTCGCACATAAAAAAACAAGTATTTTCATTTTTTAATAAATTTAAACACCTTTTGATAAATCAGCATTTACGTTATTTTATTTCGCACATGAACGGTAATCTTGTGGATAAAACAAAGATATCAGTTTTTAAGTTACAGTAAATCTAAAAATGTGTTTATTTATGAAAATATATGTCAATTTATTTCGCTGAAGAATGACTAGTCTTTCTTAAAATTTCTTTGCGTCTAAGAAATTTAAAAATATTTTGATGCATCGTCATATATGTAATTTTATTTCGCTCAAAAATGGTAATGTCTTTATTAATAGACAGATATCAGTTCTTATTTTATAATAAACTTAAAAACTTCGTGATGCATCAGGATATGCGTATGTAATTTCATTTCACATAATAATCGTAATGACGTCTAAAAAGCAAAGAAAAATTTTTTAATTTTTTTAGTAAATTTAAAAATATTTTGGCGCACCAGCATATGTGTCATTTTATTTAGGTCTAGAATGGTAATGTCCTTGTTAAAAGACAGACATCAGTTTTTACTTTATAATAAATTTTAAAACGTCTTGATTTATCAGGGCCATTTTGGGTCATTTTCAAAATCTGTCCACGTTTTGGGATGCAAAATCAAATTTTTAGAAATAATCAGAAAGTTTTAGTTTTTGTAAATAATTACCTTATCTCATACAAGCATCAGTAGAGACTAAATTACTAATTTAATATTTTAAAACTAATTTTTAAATTTTAATGAATTTGGTAATGAACATAAGTGAGCCAGTAATGACATCTACGGTAATGACAAATTAAGCAATATATTTTTATTTTTTCCCAGCCATATATGGCAGACATTATATCTTCTGGCCCATACAATGATTTTCTGTTTCTTATATAATAAAAGCAGATTAAGAAATAAAAGTTCATTTAATTATCAATTAGAAGTGGGCACGGTAATGACGAATAAAAATATACTCACCAAAACATTCAAAGTCGTTGCTTGTTTTATTGAAACCATAAAACTATTTACTCTGTTCACCTAAACCTGATAACAAATTGACTTTTGAGAAGTATTTTTGCCTTGATAAAAAGGCATGTGCTGCCCTCTAAAAAATTCCAGATGAACTTTTTACTAGAAGCCTTTCAATAACACTCTTTCTTAGAACACGGTTTAAAATAATTAATAAGAATTATAGATAAGTTTAATTAATGAAAATAAATATTTTTTAACTAGTAAAATTTTAATAATTAAAAAATGTATTAAAAAATTATAACCATCTGTTTTAAATAGAACTTAGTCAAGTCTTTACCCCCAATAAATTGCTTGTTGGGACAACCTACGGTAATGACATTTTGACTACAAAAGAATATATTTCTTATTTTTAATTTTTTATAAATAATAATATATCTACAAATTATCATTAAAAATATGATAGTTAAAATGCAATAATTAAAATTATGATATTTAACTATTTTTCTCTGCAAATGTGAAAGGACAGTAAAGCACGACACTTTTTGAAAATCACCCATATACAATATGTAACTTCATTTCACATAATATCCGTTGTGGGGTTTAAAAAATAAAGAATGAAATTTAATTTTAGTTTTTTTATTACATTTTGAAACATTTTGATGCATCAGCATATATGTCATTTTATTTCGCTCAAGAATAGTAATGTCTTTGTTAAAAGGCAGAGATCAGGTTTTATTTTCTAATAAATTTAAAAACATCTTGATGGATCAGGGTATATATATGGTACTTCATTTCACATAATGATAAGAATGGCGTTTGAAAAATAAAGAAATAAGTTTTAGTTTTTATAATAAATTTAAAAACATATTTTTGAAGCATCAGCATATTCAGGAGTCGCATTCTATAGGAAAAATTTTATTGTTCCTATCACTATTTTGAAAATAATATCTTCATCGTATAGCATATTTTAAATAAAATGATAATGAAGATTACTGATAAAGGGTTTTGGTAGGAACAGTAAAATTTTCCCTATACTATGCGACCCCTGCATATATGTCATTTTATTTCACTCAAGAATGATAATGTATTTCTTAAAAAAAAATACATCAGTTTTTATTTTATAATAAATTTAAAAACATTTTGATGCACCAGTATATATATATCATTATATTTTGCTCAAGAATGGAAATGTCTTGGTTAAAAGACAAACATCAGTTTTTTATTTTATTTTAAATTTAAAATCATCTTTATGGATCAGAGTTTATATATGTAACTTCGTTTTACATAATGATCATAATGGGCTTTAATACACAAAGAAATAAATTTTAGTTTTTTAATAAATTTCATTTCGATGCATCAGCATACATGTCATTTTATTTCGCTCAATATTGGTAATGTTTTTGTTAAAAGACAGACATCAGTTTTTGTTTTATAATAAATTTAAAAACATCTTGATGTATATTAATATGTAACTTCGTTTCACATAATGATCATAATAACCTTTAAAAAACAAAGAAGACAATTTTTGTTTTTGTTTTTTTAAAGAAATTTAAAAACATTTTGATGCATCGTCATATATGTCATTTTATTTGACTCCAGAATGGTAATGTCTTTGTTAATAAACATACATCAGTTTTTTTTTTATATAAATTTTAAAAGATCTTCATGGACCAGGTTATATATATATATATATTACTTCCTTTCACATAATAATCATAATAGCTTTTAAAAAACAAAGAAATACATTTTAGTTTTTTTAATAAATTTAAAACCTTTTTGAAGCATCAGGATATATGTCATTATATTTCGCTCAAGAATGGTAATGTCTTTGTTAACAGACGGACATTAGTTTTTATTTTATTATAAATTAAAAAACATCTTGATTGATCAGGGTATATATATATATGTTACTTCATTTCACATAGTAATCATAATGGCTTTTAAAAAACAAAGAAATAAATTTTAGTTTTTCAATAAATTTAAAACATTTTCATGTATCGGCATATTTGTCCTTTTATTTCGCTCAAGAACTGTAATGCCTTCGTTAAAAGACAGACATTATTTTTTATTTTATAATAAATTTAAAAACATCTTGATACATCTGGATATATATAATAAAGATGAAATCCCAAATATATGAACAGATGGTAAAATTCTAAAAGATGAACAAAATATGAACATAGGAAACCAGTATGTAAAATAAAAAACTATGAATAATCCAGAGAATCATCAGAGGTGCTTGTTGGTTAATTCATAGTGAAGTTATACTGCACAAAACAATTAGGGGAGCACATGGTTTTAACGAAATTACGCAAATATTTACACAGATAAGTAACGTAAAATAAAACATCAATAATTTAAAGTTTGTAGAAAACAGATAAGGAAAACTTCACATGTAAATTAAAGTTTATGATATCAAAAACTGGAAAAAGGTGATAAGTGCAGAAATCGGGATTTTGCAGAAACGTCTGTATCACTGCCTTAGTTGTAAAATTCAATTGCTCAGCTTGTGTTTTGAGAAAAGATGGCTTGCAAATGTCACAACAACATGATTTACCGCAATCGATGACTTGGCGTGTTATCGGGACAGTTGAATTTGGGGAAACACAACGAAGTGATGTTGGAGTCGCAAGACGGATGCTGTTGGAGTCGCAAGAAGTGTCCATGAAAGGCTGTGGAATCGATTCCAAGACACATGGAATGGTAGTCATCGACAAGTGCAAGGTCGAAAATGGGCTAACACAGAAACTGATGACCGATATATCCTGTTAACAGCCCGTCGAGACGGAAAGGGCAATGCTACTCAGCTGCAAACACAGTTGTTCTTGGCTAAAGGGCGAAGGGTGTCCAGCCAAACAGTCCGAAATAGGCTTCATCAGTGCGGTCTCTATGAATGTAAGCCAATGGACTGTATTCCGTTGACCTCAAACCACTGTGCGGCCCAAAGAAGGTTGGGAACTGAACATCGAGTTTGGAGGCAACGTTGTTGGAGTGAAATTCTGTTTATAGATGAGTCCCGATTCAGTCTGGATGTGATATCTGATGTGTTTTGGCATGGAGAGAAAGAGGCACTCAAAATGATCCCACACTCTTTCGTGAAAGATCACATTACAGACGGAGTGGGTTGATGCTCTTGGCTGGAATTAGCATAGGTGGACGTACGGGCCTGCATATCATTCGGAATGGCACTTTGACGATCCGGAGTAATACAGACGAGATACCGAGACCTTATGTCGTATTTTATGTTGCAGTAATTAGTGATTTCTTTTTTTCCATGCATAATAATGCCAGACTTTATACAATTCGTCTTGTGAAAAACATGCTTGAAGCTAAATCAATACAGCGTATGGAATGACCAGCATGCTCTCCTGACTTAAATCCGATTGAGCATGTTTGGGACATACTCAGATGACGCATTGCTGCGAGACCGAGGCCTCCTTTTACTGTCCGGGACATGGAGATTGCAATTCTTGAGCAGTGGAACAGTATTCCCCAAGTCTTAATCGATTACCTCATCGCATCTATGGAAAACCGGTGTGCAGCAGTCTTAGCTGTTCGAGGAGACTACACGCCATATTAAAAATCTTGCATCATTTCTAAACAATACTTTTTTTATGATTTACATGAAACCAAGTTGTTGCCCTAATCCATCTTTTCATGGTCTTTTCATGTTTTAAAAAAAATAAAAGTTCCCTTACCATTTTTTGCGTCCTTTTTTATGTATTGTGCATTGCTGCAGGTGTACTATCTATTTTATACTCATACATTGCTGTTTTGCACTGTTCTCTTCATTTTTTTGCTTGCTCCCCTAATTTTTTTGAGCAGTGTATATATATATATATATATAACTTTATTTCATATATAGTCGTTGTGGCTTTTAAAAAATAAAGAAATAAATTTTAGTTTTATAATAAATTAAAAACCATTTTGATGCATCAGCATATATGTCATTTTATTTCGTTGTAATGTTAAAAGAAATACATGTGTTTTTATTGTTAATTTTTAAAATTTCTTCATGCGTTAACATCAACATGTAATTTTATTTTGGAAAAGAATGGTAATGTTTTCATTAAAACAAATGCACCAGTTTTTATCTTTTTTTAATTAAAAGGTCTTGAAACATCAGCAGACATGTAATTTCATTTCCCACAAGATTGTTAGTGGTGCTTTTGTTTAACATTAGACATAAATTTTAATGCCTTAGGATGAGTACACATACTGCATTTTACTTCGCAGCCTAATCACATTGTCGTTGTTAAAACGTTATTTCAGGCTTCAGTTTTTATTCTTTATAAACAGTATAAACATTTTGATGAATCCGGATATATGTCCTATTTTTCGGACAAGAATATTAATGTTGACGTTAATGAAAAATCAGCTTTTATTTTTAGTAAAATTCAGACATTTGGATTAGTATACGTACCATTTTATTTCGTTCCAGAATGGCAATGTCTTTGAGAAAAGAAAGATAACTGTTTTTATGTTATCATAAATTAAAAAAAGTCTTGATGCATTAGCATATATGTTATTGCACTTCCCACAAAAATGATTAAGTCGTTTTAAATGTTAGACATCAGTTATAATTTTTAGTAAATTAAAAATATTTTGATGCATCACATATATGCCATTTTTTTCAAACGAGTTTGGTAATATATTTGTTAAGAACAATGAACGTTGAACATTATATTCTAATGAACAGAATCGATTTTATATGTTTGAACATTCTTAAAAAATTATAATATCAGTACCAAAATATTTCTACAACGTATTTAGTTGCTTTTTGTTGGTCAAATATGTAAGTAATTATGAGAAAAAGTAACTAAAAAGTTTGAAGTTATAAGTTTATGTTTTCTATATGTTTTAAAATACCGTATGCAAGAGATCCATCAATAGTCCAGTGAAATTACGTTTTTTTCTGGACATAATTCCGAAAGTTTTGAAACTTGGTAATATTTTATGGGAAGGTCTACTAATGAACATATTAAAGTCATGATGAAAGGGGGGAGGGGGGGGGGAGCGCGAAGGTGGAGGGCAAAAAAATGAACTTTTTTTCGGTATTTTTTTAATATCTCGTAATCTATAAGTCCTATGGAGAAATTGCTAAAACAAAAAATAAAGACAATTAAATTCTCTGCAAAAAAGGTTATAAACATTTTTCTCTAGAGGCCATAGTTAACGAGATAATCGCATTCAAAAATCTAGAAATTTGCCAAAAGCTATGCCAGCGCCAGAAAGCAGGTCAACGACATTTACATTGAACCTATTTAACTTAAATTTAAACGAGCGTTGTTAAATGTTGTGGTAAGGTGAATGGAAGCCTGAACAATAACTTCAACAAATGTAATTTTTCTTAACTATAGATTATGTTATATAGATTATATGTTTCGTAATCGGGTTTTCAGTCACTTTAAAAAGCATGGCTTAACGCCAATTTAATTTCTTTCTGTAACATTTTTGGTGTACTTTTTCACATAGATTATAGACATGTTAAGCCTTCAATCCATCATGATTAAAGAGGAATACTACAAGTTTGTTCGACGGAGCTATTTCACGATTCGACGCAGCGACAATTTTTGGACGGGAGTTTGGTCGGAAATAACCACTGAGCAAACATTAACGGGATCTATGAAATGCTCTGGAGGGCTCACGCACGGGCGAGGAATAAGTGGATTCTTGGCGCCACAGCTACCTTTCATATTTGTACGACCCTGGAAGAATTCTTTGTTTAACTCTTTCTTCTGGTGAACAATATAAAGATTTTCGTGATGCTCGGATGAATAGAGATGCTGTGGATATCTTCAAGCTTTCAATTTGGTTTGAAAATCACCCGCCCTTTCCTCAGATAGATATAATTATATCAATATCTTCTGGGGTTATTGGAAATGAAACTTTCCCCTGCTTCAAAGCTTTGGAAATCGCGAGTAAAAAGATGATTCAGGTGTCTGGCAAATGCTACTAAGATGTGAAACCAACTCGGAAAGGTATAGCACAATCACTCTACCGTATGCAAATTTCAATATAATTTCATGGTACAACTATAACTGTGGATCCTCTAGTTATATTCCAAGGGATTTCCTTGGCAAGCGTAGTAATGATGACTTAGTAAATTTTCTACAGTATGGATTGGCTCCTTATCCTCTCTCTCTTTTCAATGATTGCGGAATGCACAAGACAAAGAACAGTGCTTTGTATAAAATATTTGAACAATCAGATGAGATTATAGACCTCCAACAACAAACAATAATTTGGATGGTGGCTTCGTGTTACATAAGGTGGTGTGGAAAAACTGGTGTGGCAACACCTACGTAACGAAAGGTAAGAAACACTATTGTGGAAAGAGCTGCAGAATTGTTTTCGATAGACACACTGACCTTGTAAACAGTACCAAAGTAGCTGAATAAAATAGAAGGTGCTCAGTGAAAACGTCAGTTGACATACATTTTGAAGAACATACTGCCATCAGTGTGCCTCAAAATCAGTTTTTCTCAAATAAGAACAGTAAGACAATGTTGATTCCCATTCTATCCTCTAATTTAAATAACAAAGATGTCTCATGTCAGAAAAATCCTATTGATGCCGAAACTCTGACTGTTCAGTTTGCTATTGATGCACTGGGTGAAAGAGATAACGTTACTATTGTGAGGCAAGATGTGGATAAACTTGTTCTTCTCACAGCCTTAACCCCTTCAGATAAAAATATATACTTACAATTGCAGTTGTGACAGGGAAATGAACTGTCTCCTGAGATTTGAGGTTGGAAACGCAATCTCGTTCATACGTTAGAGCCGATCACAACCACCGGTCTGTACCCCTGAGGCAATACTAAACCTCATCCAGTGTATAATTGGTTGAGGCAAAAATATGGATGTAGAAGAATATGTAATCAAATGCACTGCCGTCTGCCACAACTGCCTTGGACACTGCTCAAACAGTCCACCACCTGTTGAGGAGGATGTCCTAATGGAAATGGAACACAAATCAACGCCTTTTGAAATTTCCCATTGAATCTGCCTTGTACAAAATGATCACGGACTTGAGTATATTATTTATTCCTATATCATTATATTTTACGCATTTTTCATTTTTGAATGGTTTATGCTAACAAAAAATTACATTTGTTGAAGTTATTGTTCAGGCTTCTATTGTACTCACCACAATATTTATTAATGTCCGTTTAAGGAAGCTCATGTTAAGTTGGTGCAATGTAAGTGCCGTTAGCCCACTCTCTGGCGCTGGTGTTTCTGTTCGGAAATTTCTTTATTTTTGAATGCGATTACCTCGTTAACTATGAATTCTAGAGAAAAATGCATAGTAGCTATATTGTAGACGATTTAATTATTTTTATTTTTTGTATTAACAATATTTCCGCAGGACTTATAGATCACGAGATATTAACAAAAACCGAAAAATGCTACCTTCTTTTACTCCCCTCTCCCCTTGCGCTCACATCACATTCCTCACGACTCTTAGTATGTTCATTAGTAGACTCTCTCAAACAATATTACCAAGTTTAAAGACTTTCTGAATTATGTCCCAAAATCTGTCTAATTTGACTGCACTACAAGGAATATTTATTATTTAACTATTTCCCAGCTTAAAAGTCAACATAGTTTCATTATTTTGCATACATGTAACGTTTTGATTTGAAAAAGGCTAAATAAAATAAATTAAGTAAGATAGATTTAAATACATTTTAAAATAAAATTTACAAAAAAGTTAAAAAACTGCTAAAAACTTTAAAAGAACATTTAGTACACGTTTCTGTATACGTGTGTGCGATGTTTAGAAATTTAAAAATTTGCAGTAGCGAAAAGTGCAAAAACAAAATTTTATATCAAATTTCAAAGTGTTGCCATTCGCAAAAGGACGTATGCATTACGCATAGCTATGTTTTTTCTTTATAATATAGATAGTCTACTATTTTTTACTATTTTCCATTTACTTTCAATATAAATGGAGTACTTTAGTTGCCACTAAAGTACATTTAGTACACGTTTCACCAAGTTACCGCAAGGCCTCATCAGTACAATTTAACCATTGTAAGACAAACAAGACAAATCAAGTATAGTTAAAGTTAAAGTTATTTTTTCAGAAAAATTATATTAATCAGGATATATAGCTGATGGCATAAACAACACCAGATAGTATCGTATATGCCATTCTCTGTAAAAATTGCGATAGCGCTTACATTATTGAAATGGGTAGATCGATGGAAATTTGCGAAGTAATATATAGGTGCTTTGAAAATAGGAAATCTAAATTCAAAAATAGTCCAGCATTCTCTTAAAACGGATCACATCGTCCTGTTTGCGAACCCTTGTATTTTGAAATCAGGTTTTAACAGTTATCATTTTAGATTGTATATAGAAGGCTGGTTTACTCATATATATATATATATATATATATATGTATATTTCATCTTTCTTTCCTCATGGGTACAAGTTGCCCCATAAAAATGGGGAAAGTGACCCAGAAGGGTCTATGCTCCACATGCGTTTTTTTTTTTTTTTTTTTTTTTTTTTTAAATATTCAGTATCAGATCCTGTTTGAAAAAGTGTAAACAATTAAAAAATATTTAAACAAGGCAGATCATGTATATTATATATCAACTAAAGGGCGTTGTAAGGGGAAACCTTCACTGTCAATGTGTAAAAAAAAATGAAAACATTAGACTTATTTATACAAAAAGCATAAAAATTAATTACAAAGTGCCCATCAATTAACCAAAAATTTGAAACTTCAATAAGTGTTTATTGGGACGTCATTGTTACGTAACATTTGGTGACGCAACACGACGTGCTTTACAATTTACGAAACCAGAACAAACAAACCCTAGTAGACAACACCATTTAAAGGACACAATAGGACAGGGGATTGATTGACCTGCCTATTCTCCTGATTTGAATCCCCTAGACTATTTTTTGTGGGGCTACTTGAAGGGCAATGTGTTGAAAAATCCACCACAATGATAAGATGTGCTCCGACAAGCCATTTCTGCAGAAATTTCGGGCGTCACACTGCCAACTATACGTTCAACTTTGGACAAATTTCATCTTAGTCTTCGCCATATTGTTGCAATTTATGGGAAGCACTTCGAAAATAAAATTCGATGTAAATATTTTTCTTTTATCTCTTCTCAAACACGTTTACTAAACAATTCAAAATTTTGGTTAATTACTGGGCACCCTGTAAGTACTTGTGTAGTTTAGTATAGGTAATAAGTATTTAAATTACATGTGTATTTTAAGGAAAAAATAACAAGATAAATCTGTGAACAAATGGGTACATAACTATTTAAGTATCGCATTCTCTTTTTTATTTATGACAATGGGAGTTCGATATGTCCAATAAACCTGTTAAGAATGTAACCATATTTTTATATCGAACACAACTATTCTTTATTCGTTTGGATAATTTCCTAATAATATCACTTTGCTTTATGTACGTCTTTTCATCTGTATCGTAAAATTTTGAGCTATAGCTAAGACATTTAAGAAATTTGGTTTGATACCACCAACACGCTTTTTAAAAATTGTATTATGTAATTTTAATAAGGTTTTATGTAATTTTCTTTATCGCAAGCGAAAAAAGAATGGAGAAATTAATTCTCCGTAGTAAGAGAAACTAAAAAAGATATTTATAACTGTTGGGGTAACTGGATCCCATTTGGTCCAGTTATCCCTGATACCTGTCCCAGTTACCCCATTACTGGTACATGTCCCCATTCTTGAAAAATTTACCATTCAGTTACCATGTCAGTTACTCCATTCTTGAAAAATGTATGGGGTAACTGGAACACAGGCCTTACATTTGAAATATGAAGTAAATATTTATAGATACCTAATAATATTATTGTATTTATGTGTCTAATCTTTAAATAAAAAGATTCTTTAATAAAAGTGCTTGCCCTATTTTAACCCGAGTTTGCTCGCGCTGGGTATGTCACACCCAGTGCTGCTTTTTTGAAGTTTTCCTCTCTACCGTTTCTTCAGAAATGGATGAGTCTTCGTGTAGCTGCCTCGAAGGTCATAATCTTAGAGGGGAAAAGCGGTTAAATAATTCAAAATATAGATCTATCGTGATCGCCACATATGGTATCTCACATCTAGCGCGAGCATTTCTGTAACAGCTCTGAGTACAGATAGACGCAGGAAATTTTGAGAATCATTGTAAATAACATTTTTAATATATCTTTAAAACTGTATTATCCCTTCCTTTTTCGTAGTGTTTATGTTTTATGCAGTTTTTAAGGTAAAAATATTGGAAGAAACTGCCATGGGTATGACATGCCGAGAGCGAGTAAAACCAACAGTTTTTCTCGAGCGTGCATTCAATATAGATAGATGCAGCGAATGTACAAAATAAATGTAAGTAACATGTTTAATATCTGTTTAAAACTGTATTATCACTTCTTTTTTCCTAGTGTTTTATGTTTTATATAGATTTTATGATAAAAAATTGGAAGAAACCGCCATGAGTTTGACATCCCCAGCGCGAGTAATCCCGTGCAATGTTGACAAAAGCTAAAATTTAAAAAACGTCAATTTTCGGTAGATTTCGTATGAAATACTACCTATTGGGATCGTTGCTATGTTGGAATTTCTGAAAAATTTTTGCAGATCTACACCGATCATGACCCCTAGAACCCAAAACCACCCTCAGTAAAAAACTTTATTTATCTATCTATCTATCTATCTATCTATCTATCTATATCACTTTCTTCTGGACACGATAATTTTCGTAATTCTGCACCAATCTCTTCCAAACTGATAGATAAAATCAATGGGCATAAAATCACGGTCAAGTTCGTTAATGGGCAAAATCGGACCAAGGGGATGGAAATAGGGAGGGGTTTGTGAAAACAGAAAACCCCCCATAACTTCTTCATTTTTGTACATATCAAATCAGTTTAAAGTTTTTATTACTTCTAAAAATAGGGCCAAAAATTTATGTATCACAGATTTTTGATAAAGTTAAAAATAGGCTCAAGGGGCGCAAAAAATATGGTTTTTGGGAAAAAAAAATTCATAACTTCGTCAACTCTCAAGATATTAAATCCAATTAATTTTATTATAAATCTCCTTAACATTATCTACAACTTTTATATTCACAAGTTTTTGATAGGAACAATTCGTACCGCAAAAAAAAAAAAAAAAAAAAAAAAAAAAAAAAAAAAAAAAAAAAAAATTAAAAACGAAAACAAAAAGGGGGTTTGAAGAAGAAAAAAATCCATAACTCCGTCAATTCAAAAGATATAAAATCCCCATGAATTTATCATATATCTTCTTAATATTGTCTACAACATCTATATAGACAAGTTTTGGAGAAGACCAATTCTTACAGCAAAAACAAATTAAAAATACATAGCTGTTGAAAAAAAAATCATCTTAGTAAGGGTGTATTCAAATCCAAACTGCTTATTTTCTGACTCATTTTACAATTCATTTTTGCTCTCAAAGGCTTCCAATTGGTACGTTTTCTTACTCAGAAACTACACTGCTCAAAACAATTAAAGGATATTTGAAGTTTTATATAAAATAAAGATATAAACGAATTTTTTTTGCCGAAAATAGAAGAAGAGAATCACAAATGCAAATTTTTCTGGTTTTCAAACTGTGGAGTATGCAAATTTTGAGTTCGACGTCAAAAACGTCGCTTCAGCGGCAGCGAATGAAATTTGACTTTCAACTGGATAAAAGAGAATGAAGACAAGGATGATCGGAATTCAGTGATTGCTTTGTTTCAATGAGTACGATGTCTCAGAGAAGTCATTTGACAGATTCAGAAGCTTTGAGAATTGTTGGTAGGTTAGAAGGGGGCCAAACTCAAGCCGAAGTAGCGCAAGCCATTGGAGTGTCACAAAGTGTCATTTCCAGGATCTGGAACCGTTTTTTGGAGAGTGGATGTGCAGGCCGAAGACCAGGGCAAGGTCGTAGACGGGCAACAACGCCCAATGAAGATCGGTATTTAGCGTTAACAGCTCGGAGACACCGAACCATGAGCGCTACTCTTCTCCAACAACACCTTCTCTCGGCTACAGGCACCACGATTTCAACTCAGACTGTCCGAAACCGGCTCCATGCTGTAGGTCTGTATGCTCGCCGACCGATGGTATGTCTTAGATTAACATCAAGGCATCGTCGCGACCGCAGGGAGTGGGCAACCGAGCATGTCAACTGGAGGGGAAATGAATGGAGCAATATTCTGTTTTCTGACGAGTCCCGTTTTTCTGTGCATCCGGATAATAGGCGTATTTTCATCTGGAGGGACCGTGGCAGTAGGAATAATCCTGCGTTCGTGCACGAAAGTGTCAGATTTGGCGGTGGAGGAGTGCTGGTGTATGGTGGCATCTCCATTGACGGGCGCACTGAACTCTACATCATTCGAGATGGAGCTCTGACTGGTCGCCGATATAGGGATGAGATCCTCAGACCTATTGTAGTCCCTTACGCTGCAGCAATCGGAGATAACTTCATTTTAATGGACGATAACTGCAGGCCATATCGTGCAAACCTGGTAGAGGATTTCCTTTTCGAGGAAGGAATCGTTCGAATGGAATGACCAGCGTCTTCTCCAGACATGAATCCAATCGAGCACGTTTGGGACGCTCTAGGAAGACGAGTTTCTGGCCGCCAACAACCCCTACAAACTCTCCAAGAACTGGAAAGAGCTCTTCTGGAAGAGTGGGCAGAATACCCCAACTCGTCATTAATAGCCTCATTGAGTCCATGCCTCTAAGGTGTTCAATGTTGCTGGCCGCCCGTGGAAACCATACCCCCTACTGAAAATGATTTTCTTTGAAGAAAACACCTTTTCTTATTCTTTTTTTCTCATATGCACAATTGTGTTTTTTTCCTTTAGTACACAAATGCGCAATAAAATGCATTTTCTTCTGCCAAACATGTGTAATTTATTCTCATATAACCTACTATGTCTGTCGACCATGTATCAATCAGCTAAACAGTTTACCAGATACAAAATCCACCTAAAACTGCAATATCCTTTAATTGTTTTGAGCAGTGTATATAATGTACCATAATTGTCGATTTTTTGATAGAGGCAGAATAAATTTTTAAAAATGCTGTTAAAAAGGGCATTTTGAACCGAATTTATCGAAGCGGATTGTGTTGGAAAAATCATTGTATTAAGGATGCACTCAAATCCAAACTGCTTATTTTCTGACTCATTTTTAAATTGATTTTTGCTCTCAAACGCATTTAATTGGTATATTCGCTTATTCAGAAACTATATAATGTACCGTAATGATCATTGTTTTGATAGAGGCAGAATATATTTCAAAAAAGGATGTTAAAGTGGACATTCTGAACAGAATTTCCCGAAGCGATTGTGTTAGAAACGAAAAATATTGTCCTTCTGAGAAAATAATTGTTTATATATCAAGTTTTAATTAATTGAACAAAAAATAAAAACACAGGTCGCTTATAAATCTCTTCAAAAATCACGTCAGCAAGTTTCATATTTTTTTTTAAATTAAAAATGAATCTGGAATTATGCCAGAAAATTTCGAATTGTTGAGCATGGAAAAGTATTTTTTTGAATACCGCCCTAACATGATTCTGATAAAACCAGGTATTATATAAAAATGAAATAAAAACTCTTCAAAAGCGTCCAGATAAAATTGTTAAAGTGGATTTATTTCTAATCATGATTTAGTTTTTGTTTGTGAAACTAGTATATGTGACTTCGAAATCTACCTCTGCCTCTGGGCAGGGCCGGCAGGGATTTTTTTTTTTTAAATGTAAAATAGCCTATGGCACAGTTACCTCGTACGTCCAGTTATCCCAGCTTACCTTACTAAATGTATTTTTAATGTTTCTAGTATTTCATTAATTTTTTTTTATAAATTTTATTTTTAAATGTCTGTCTTACTACACTTAGTTTATTTAGACTTTTAGTTTCATTATCTTCGAAATTTGATTTTTTCTAAGACTTATTTTTTTTTACCTTCGAATATTTAGCAAGAAGGTTTTGGAAATATTAAAATATTCTAATGCAAAATTTGAAAGTTTTAAATTTTTTACCCATTTGTGAATACGCATTCATATTAGTTACATTAAGTAGTGTCATAATAAAGACAAAGTAAAGTCTTTTCATAATATGATTTTCCGTATGTGATTTGTCAGACATTTTTGCTTAACAGAGATTTTCTGGAAATGCATTTTCTACATTAAGCTTTTAATCTAAGAGTCAGATTTTTAAGAAAGGCAGCAGTTTTATACGTCTTAATGGCTCTAAAAATATTTTGATGTGCCAGCATATGTGCCATATTATTTTCTGCAAGAGATATAATGTCGATGTCAAGAGCAAATGAATGTTCCAATTTTTTTTTTTTTTTAAATATGGCTTTCTCATTCTTGTATGAAATAAAATGACATAAATGGTGATGCATTAAATGTATTTATATATATATATATATTTAAATAAAAACGTGAGTCTTTGTTAACCTTTTCATTCATGGAATATATTGAAATGCATGAAAAAAATATATTTTTATCACTTAAATTTGATTTCGAATGGAAGAAATAATGTTCACAAAAAAAGTCACGTTTAATACAAAAAGATCTTCATCACGTTTACCAGCACTATAAATAATTATTAAGAAATATTAATAGTGTTCTGTTATAATTTAAAATATTGACACCTTAATGGACGAGTTCACTTTATACCGCTCGATATTGCTTGAATTTGACACAAGTTTAAAATGTTTTGGGGAGTTGTAAATAGTATTTCAAACTAAACATTTTTTAAGATTAAATTGTACAAATCTTTGTTTATTTACGCATTCCTTTAAAAACTTTTTATGAAACATGATTAGAATTTGGTTTAATTGACACATACTAATTAAGGATTTTCAAAAAGTAGATTTCTCATACATGTGTTGCACATAGTTTAAAAAATATATTCAATATATCTTCTTAATAGTACCTACATATATTCTTAAATATTGCACATTAATTTCAATCTAAAATAATAATCACGTTTACTGGGGAAAATATTTTTTTCTGGAAATTAAACCGTAAAACTCAAATCTGTGATAAATTTCAATGAAAATAAAATAAATAAATAAATATATTACAGGTACTTACTTAAAAGTAGGTACAGGTTATAAAGATATATAAACTACAATATAATAAAAAAATTCAAGTTTCTCATGTTTCTGTGTTACTTAGTTTTGGAAATATTATGCGCGCGATGTCAAAAATTTCTCTTTTAAGGCAATTAAGTTCAAATTTACTTTGATTTCGATAGGTATCGCTCCACATATTTTATCATAAAAGAGGTTCTAATTGGAAAATCATCATATATATTTTTTTATGTCCGATAACATGTTATACTTTCATAATAAACAAAATCTTCTTTTTTACTTTTTAGGGTTCCTTAATTAAAAAGTAACAAGTTGGAAATTGGACGTCAAACGTGGCAAATGAGGTGCGTTCGTACTATAACTAGTTTTATAAATATTTTTTGCACTGTATATTGTACTGAATGTATATTTTAGTGCACTCCATATGTGCATATCAATTTCATTGTGTTCGAAATGTTGTAACATCATTAAAATGCACTTGAAATATTTTTTTCCCATTGGCGTAATGTAACGGGAAACATTTGACTGTCCCTGTAATTAAACTATACATCCGATTTTCATAAAATTTGAAATGACTCGACAAAATTATGCAACAATTATATATTTTAAATTTCAAGCGATTGGATTGGGTAGATTTTGCTCTGTTATATGCGGACGGACGGACGGATGCACAGACGGACAGACGGGCTGAACGACGACTATAGCTGCTACGTATTTATATAATTACGAACGCACCTGAAAATAGAACAATTATAAGATCACTCCTGTCCCTGTTTTCCATCTGTCACAGCCATTTTACACGTAAACTATGGAACGTGGAAAGTTCAAATTGGGGGTAGTAATAAAAACTATTGTACCACATATTTATAGGTTATTAAACACTCACAAATATATTTAGTGTGTAACAGTGTGGAAAATGTAAAAGGGTTAATAAATCTATCTGAAAAAAAATCTTTTCTTTGTATATCGTGAGGTGTATTTTGTAAAAGCTTTCGCAACGCTGAACTCAAAAATACATTTCTTTTAATTTTAGGTATTATAGTTGCAGAGATATTGGCGAAAATGTAGTGCAATAATATGTCCTCCCCCTTCTATTTCCGAATCTACTGAACCTAATATTATGAAAAAAAGTAGATGTAGTAGACGTTAACTTAAACCCATCAAGAAAGTTATAGGGATTACCCTCGGTCACATAGTTTTTGAGAAAAGCGCATTTTTCCGTTACACACTAATTTCGATTCGCGGGCATTCGGCAAAGGTGTTGAGGAGGGCTGTAGGTACCTATCGTAGTAGAAGTATAAAATCATTGTTGATAATCATTTTTGAAAAGAATTGTCGTTAACCCTTAAAAACACTGACGGTTTGGACGTGTATAATGACAACGGCGGCGTACTCTGTATGTACCATCGGCTTTTAAAGCTTATATAAAAACGTTTAATGATATGCAATGAGTAATGCAATGACCAGTCGTAGCAGTATAAAATAAATAGTCAAATTGGTAAAAACAGACTAATTTAAATAGAATTAGTCACATAGATACTATGGGAGTCTCGACTAGATTGCATTGAGTGGATCTCTCAATACGCCTCCTGTGTCTTTAAAAGTCGATTAATAATGCATCTGGAAAAACGCAGCACGGATCTAGGCGCCGTTACAACTTTGCGATATCTTTTCGAAGCGCGCTTAGCACAATGCCAAGAAAGTTCAAAAAAATTTGAACAAGGGTTTTGTTTCAGATACACTGTAAAAAGAAAAGATTATTACTACGTTGTATTTAGTTTTATGAAATGCCAAATGACGTTTAATTATGCACTACTTTTATTGTCAGTACTGAAGTTCATCATAAATAGATTAGGATAAGATTTTAAAAAGTGTTATACAGAATATCAATATTTGAGATTATTTGGGCTTCATATCTCTTTGAACTTTTATGGTACACAAATCCATACTTTTCTGGTATATACAGATATGCCCAATCCTACGTTGTATAGTTTTTTACGAAGTCTTATTATTCATTTAGCAACGAATATTTTAATAGTACAGTTAATAGTTCACATATTTATTGTACGAAACACCTAGAGCGCGAGTAATACTCGCACTTGACCGTTTATTTAAAGTTTTAAGGTGATCGTCCCCCTTAAGACGAAGTCGAATGTGAAAAAACAAATTGGCTTTTATTTATTTTTATTTATTTATTTATTTATTTATTTATTTATTTTTTTTTTTTTTTTGTAGCAGCAGCAGAAGTTTTTTGAGAATATATTCTGTCGTAGTTGAAACAGAAAAAACAATTAAGACAATTTTCCAACTACATATTCGAAATAGAAATCTTTCTGATGATACTTCGCTAATATTATTCAACTAATATTATGTTCATATGAGGTATCTTTGGCTCAATAATATAAAATAAAATAAACACAGTTCTCCTGATTTTTTTTCTCCACGATGTATCCCTAGTAAAAAAGATTTTATCTAGTTTAATTATATTGAAAAGAAATATGATGAAAGCATTGCTGCATTCATTATTGCTGATAAGCTAAATTAAGTTAAAAAGTTTAATATAGAAAGTTCTTCTTCAGAAAAGTCTTCAAAAATTTTCTACACATTATTTTGTTTGTTTTGTTTTAAGTTAAGATTTTGTATTATATTTTATCAGCAAGTGTTAGAACTTCATAATTAGAATTTAGCAATTTAATTTAGTTTCATTTCTTTTCTATAAGTTTTAAAACATCGCGGGCTAAATATTGTAAGATAATCTTCCAAAATAAATCATTTTCATATTTAGAATATCAATTTGTATTATTTTAGAAAAGCTTTTTAATTAATGCTTTCGATAAGTTTTTCTTTAAAATTTTAAAAAGAACAGTAATTCGAACTATTATAGGAAGGTGTTTTAGAGACTATAGAAAGAATTTAAAATGTTTTTACATGTTCTACATACAGGAAGCCTATTTATTTAAACTAATTACATTTTAGTATACAACAAGTTTATTTTTAATTTTGGTATTTATTCACGAAATTCTCGTTCATTTTCTTCCTTCGTTTTCAACTTAAAAATAAATAAAAAATAACAAATATAAATCACAACAATTGCTTGATAATGTGATTTTTACTTTTTATAGCTTTTATATAAAGTAAAAAATATAACACACAAGATTTTTTTAGGGGAATATTTTTATAATGTTAAAAAAATAATAATAATTGACGCTTTCGTGCACAGTTAACACAGCAGGATCATTCTTGCAACCAGTAATTTACTTATAATTGACATTTAACTTCGTGTTTAAAATGTTGTTTATCATGCTTATTTATATTTCGAATACCGTATGTCTCAAAATAGAAGTTATAGTGATTAACACTTAACCCATTGATGATATAAATATACTGTTAATCACAAATAGAGTTGAACTCATTTAATATAAGCGCTGTTAATACGACACGAACGAGCAATTTGCACCTTGGGAAAAGTTCATCATTTAAAATATATTAAGATTTTCGCAGTTATTAAGAGCTAAAAAATTAGGAACATGATTAATATGAAGAAAACATCCTTCATTTCAATTTGAATTTTGGCTAAAAGTATTGTGGAATTGATAAAGGAATGTATCCCGTCACGTGTTTGTAAGATTCACAGCGTGCAAAATGGTTTGTTAAATTTCCGTTTCACAATTTATCGTTATTGTTTTTCATGGCAAGAGAGAAAACAAAAAGTTGCTATGAAATGAATAATCGCCTCATAAGACGATTTTTTGCATAATCATGTTTACATCATTTTATTCTCTTTTGAACAATGGAATTTACCTTATAAACTGCACAATTTCTGCTTTATTATCACAGTATAGTTGCTTTCGTTCACGTCCTACTAGACTGTGTATTTCTTGTAAAGTTGTAACAAATAAGTTTTAGCATTTACATATTTAGAGCAATTAATTTTAATTTTTTTAATCTTCCCGGGTATTGCGAGTAAATACGTTTAATACGAGGACTTCCTAAGGCCCTTGCTTCTCTTGTTAACCGAGTTTGAAGTACAAAGAAATCACGTACAGTTTTAAACAAGGAATGTTTTTCAACGGTGGCTATATCCATATAAAGATATGAAATTTAATTTTTTATACAACCCTTTTTTCATATAAATTATAATCGAGAAAATGCTGTCCGGCATGTATTTTACCAAAAATAATTACCAACATATCATTGAAAAACTTGGTGTGATTCAATAAAGGCAAAACAAAACTCCTTAAAAATACCATAAAATTAAAAGGTACGATAGGCGTTTTGAAAGAACTTTGTCTTTCTTCTTTCTTGAGCTTTTCTCCTGCCTTCCGAGTGGTAGCACGTCTTCTTATCGCCTGTAAAAAGATAAAGTTGTTTTTAAAAGCCAAGTACATAAATTTTTAGCGTTATTCAGAAGTTTTCTTTTGTCTTGCGGATTTACCAAGTTATAATACTTTCTTTTTTTCCTTTTCTTTTTTTTTTTTTTTTTTTTTTTTGAATTTTTAGTAATTTATTTCAGAAAAATAGCAAAACGCCTTTTTAATTTTTTAAGTACTATAGAACAGAAAATACTATTAAATAATAAATACTACGGTTGTCAAAATGATATTAATCAGGCATTTTCGATCAAACCGAATTCGCGATTTTTTGCATTTTCAATGAAGAATTTTTGAATAGTTTTCGATTAAACTTTATACTTATATGTAATGTAATAGGACGAGGTCTGTTTAATATTTTGTATAAAATCGGCGTGAAGGTTGCTCTGTGAGAGCGAATTTTTCAGGACGGTCATGTTAGCTGTTGAAAACATATAATTCTAAGTCACCCAATTGTCTCATCTAGGTTTAATTTGAATATTTGTAACAAGCAAAATGTTTCACGTTTTTTATATATTGCCCGTTCATTTGACTTCATTACGAATTTTTTACCTTCTCCTCCCCTTATGGTTTTGAAACATTTATTGTTAAAAATACTTGACAAAACCGATTAATTATCCCTTGCTGTGTAATCGATTTTTAACTCAGGATAAAACTATAAAAATAGTATTGAAAATCTTTCAGAGATACAGAAAAAAATGAACATCAATTTCAGCTGTTTCACGTGTGATTTTTGTTGTTGTTGTCATTGATTGCAAAATCCAGTAATTAGAGCATTTGTGTTTTCTTTCCTTGTCAACTATCAATTTATATTTTATCTCCTTACATGGCTATAAAAATAGTACTGAAAATCCTTCGGAAATCTCGAAAAAAAATGTGCATCAATGTCAACTGTTTCATATGTGATTTTCTTTTGCTGTCTTTTATGAAATTGTGCAATTATTATATATTTATTTTTTTTCCTTGGTAGAATCAATTTATAGTTTGTATCTTGAAAATCTATAAAAATAGAAATCCGGAAACAAATGTATATTCATTATCAGCTGTTTTTAATTTAATTTTTTTTTTTTTAACTGCGTTATTTTACAAATAAGTGTGTGACATCTTAAATGCGTACATATATCTTATATATATTGCATACATTTAAAAATACATTAACAAATACATGCTTGAACAATTAAAGGAACAAGGATAAAAACACATGTAACTTGAGCGAATTTCGCAGTTGAAAACTAGGAACCTGCACAAGAATTTTATTATATTTCCTTATCCATATTTCTTTACTTCCTAATATAATCTTCAAAAGATAGAATACCCTAACACTGCAGAAAATACACTAATTTAAAAACGGAAGAAATGTGATATAAAGTAGGATTGAATAAAATTTGCGTTACATTTTACAACTTTTTACAGACACGTAGAAAACTTTTGTAAAGTGTCTAACCACACCTAACAGACATCTATGCCATACAGGTTTACAGGTTAAATGTCCTTCTGAATAGGTCAAATATCCTGTCAATGACCTGTTTCAATTCACCTGTTGTCCACAAGCGAACATTTTATCGAATTTTGATTATTCTGCGTAATGAAGAAAAATACCCTTGGACAATGTAATAACTTTGAATTTGAGCGAACAACTTAATGTCTTTTATTAATAGAATCAACATAAAGTACCATTTTACAAACGTTCCATTTATTTTTCGCGTCAGTATATTATTACACACAATATAATGTAATAAAACGCAGTGTGACAATTCCGGTGCGAACACATCCATCTTACCCGTCCACGATAAGATTGCGTCTTAATTTCGATTTGAGATGAGTATGAAAAAACTTATCGGCTTAAATACACATCTCGACCACCTCAAATCACCTCAGGTCTGCATATTAGGTAGCTTTCATTACAAAAAGCTACCTATTGCAGCCGTTCGGAGGAAAGCGATTTCAAAAAAATTTGGTATATTTTCATCGATCATGACCCCCAGACCCCAAAACTACCCTCCGTTCAAAAGTTGATATATATATATATATATATATATATATATATATATATATATATATATAGCTGATCTTTGTCATACTGTAACTCTCTTATTTATGAACCGATTTCGATGAAACTCGGTGTGTACATAGTACAAACAAATGTCTCGACTGAGTTCGTTGGCCAGCTTCATCCGCCATCTTGTTTAAAAATGGCGGCCATTTAAATTTTTTCAAAAAAATTCAAATTTGAAATGTGGTACCAAAAAATAAAAAAATGAAAAATGTTTTTTTCTCATGTATTTGACCTTGATACAAAGATTACGGAGCAGTTTTTGTTTTGTCTATATCTTAAAAAATGGCTGAGTTATAGCACTTTCAATTTCTAGCGTGGCTGACATTTTGAAACGATCTGATATTTGTCAAGCGATAACAGGCGTATTTATAAACCGATTTAAATTAAACTCGGTGTGTACATAGTACATACCAAAGTCTTGACCGAGTTCGTTGGCCAGCTTCATCCGCCATCTTGTTTCAAATTGGCGGCCATTTAAATTTTAAAAAAAATTAAAATTTGAAATGTGATACCAAAAAATTGAAAATTGAAAAAGATTATTTTCTTATGTGTTTGACCTTGATACAAAGATTCCGAAACAGTTTTTGTTTTGTGTATATCTTAAAAAAGGGCTGAGTTACAGCATTTTGAATTTGTATTGTGGCTGACATTTTAAAACGACCTGATATTTGTCACGCGATAACAGGCGTATTTATGAACCGATTTATATGAAACTCGGTGTGTATATAGTACATACCAATGTCTCGACCGAGTTCGTTGGCCAGCTTCATCCGCTATCTTGTTTCAAAATGGCGGCCATTTACATTTTTTAAAATTTAAAATTTGAAATGTGATACCAAAAAATTGAAAATTGAAAAATATTTTTTTTTCTTATGTGTTTGACCTTGATACAAAGATTCCGGAGCAGTTTTTTTCGTCTATATCTTAAAAAATGGCTGAATTATAGCACTTTGAATTTCTAGCGTGGCTGACATTTTGAAACGTCCCGATTTTTGTCACCCGATAACAGGCGTATTTATGAACCAATATGGATGTACCTTGGTGTGTACAAAGTACATACCAATGTCTTGACCGAGTTCGTTGGCCAGCTTCATCCGCCACCTTGTTTCAAAATGGCGGCCATTTAAAAAAATTTAAAAAAATTAAAATGAGGTATCAAAAAAATTGAAAAATATTTTTCCCTTATGTGTTTTACCTTAATATAAAGATTCCGGAACAGTTTTTGTTTCGTCTATATCTAGAAAAATGGCTGAGTTATAGCGTTTTTAATTTCTATTGTGGCTGACATTTTGAAACGACCTGATTTTTGTCACGTGATAACAGGCGTATTTATGAACCGATTTAGATGTAACATGGTGTGTACATAGTGCATACCAATGTCTCGACCGAGGCTACCTTCATTCGCCATTTTTTTTTTTTTTCAAAAGGGAACATTAAAAAAAAAATTACTTAAAATTTAAAATGAGGTATGAAAAAATTGGAAAATGATAAAGGATTTTTTTTATGTGTTTGACCTTGATACAATGATTTCAGGGCAGTTTTTTTTTCCGTCTACATCTTAAAAAAAGGTTGAGTTATAGCACTTTGAAATTTCTAGCATGGCTGACATTTTGAAACGATCTGATATTTGTCACGTGGTAACACACATATTTATTGACCTATTTGGGCATTTGGATAGTATATAGTAATGTCTCGACTAAGTTCACTGGCCAGCTTCATCCGCCATCTTGAATCAAAATGGCTGCCATTAAAATAAAAAAAAATTATATTTAAAGTGAGGTGCAAAAAATTTAGAAATTGAAAAAGGTTTCTTTCTTAAGTATTTGACTTTGATATAAGGATTCCGGAGCATTTTTTGTTTTGTCTTTATCTTAAAAAATGGCTCAGATACAGCAGTTTGAATTTCATTATGTGGGTGACATTTTGAAAAATCTGATTTTTTGCCTGCGACAGCACTTGTATGTATCAACCGATTCCGATGTGAGTGAGCATGTGCATAGGAATTACTAAGGTCTCGACCAAGTTCACTGGTTAGCCTCATCCACCATGTTGTTTTAAAAGGGCAGGCACTTCAAGATATCGCCGAAATTGCAAACTAAATATAGCTTTAAATAAAATCAGCTCGTATAAAGCTGACTAATTTCGCGAAATTCTCATTCATAAGGATTTAGCATTGATAAAAATTAGTACTGAATCTTCTATAATCGGTTTCCACTAAATTGAGCTTCGTGTGTTTGAATAACATAAACTAGCTTTTTAAAAATAAGGAATTTGAAAGCTACCTGTTCCTCCCGGCACTGGCCGGAAGGACTTTTTTTTTACAAAACAATCAAAACTTTAAAAAGTTTAATGACTTGCGCAATCGGCAACCCATTTTAGAAATTTTGTTTAATTTTGCTAATGTAAACAATGATCTCCGTAGTGATTATTTTTAGATTCATTGATACAAATTTAAAAGAAAACTTTCGTGCATTGGATATTTTATTTCCTGTATTATTAATACAAACATTTTGTGTATTTTAATAGTTCGTATCGAAAACATCGTGTGTTAAATTTGCTAATGTAAATTTAAATATTGTTATAAAAAACCTTCTATGCAAATCACCTACGAACAAAGGAAATTAGTTTTTGTTTTAGAAATAAAAATCTGGACAGCTCAACGTGAAATTTTTCGTGTTAATTTCTAAAATTAAATTCTAAAAATAAGGTATAGTATATGAATATTCTAATCATTTATTTAAAATATTAAGTGAAAACCACGATTTCTTTCCACCTTCCTGGACGGGCATTTGCATTAGTATAGCATATAATGCTGATACAAAAAATACATATAATTAATAAAATAATGTTTTTAACAAAGGAAAGTAATAACTACCATCATATTCAACATTCAATTAGACATTTTTTTATAATCCTGAAAAAATATGCATTTTAATTGAGGCACATTTCCCTTAAGGGCACATGGAACAAAAAATGGTACAAATTTTTGAGTTTTAAATGATCGGCCTAAAAAATAGAGTCAAAGATTATGGTGCTGGGAGTTTTTTAAATAATACAGGTTGGGGCAAATAGAAGTGGCCCGGGCGAGTGGATACGATTGGACGTGAATGATTGACGCGCACACCACTTGATCGAAACTGGTTCAGATCTCACTGCAGGCTGTATCAGCGTAAGTGTGATCAGTGAACAGGTGAAGATCAGGGTGGCTAGTGGTCAGGGAAAAATAAAGTCAACAAAATTGATAAACAGAAGTATGTTCTTATCTAAAATTCATTTTGATTATTTGATCGATTAAAAAGTTAATTTTTTTTTTAAGTCAAAGTTGTTTTCCCTGACCACTCGCCAGCCTGAAGATGGTCTCACCGTGCAACAGAGGGTGTTTGTCATGGAAAGTTACGTTAAAACAAATTCGTGGTAAGTGTGCGGTCGGTTGCTTAATCGTAAATTTAATGGTGCCAATGTGCCAGCAAAGAGTGCCATGCACCGATTAGTCTGCTCTAGGCTGGTTAGCGAACTAATATTTCCTTTCCTTTGCTGTGTTTCTTTGTAACCTGGAACTTTGTTCTCCAGGCCACTTTTATTTGCCCCACCTTGTATATTTTATGCACTGTGGATGTGTATATAGTTTTTGGCGTTTTCTCGAAATGTGTTTTTTAATGTTTTGGAACATTTTTCTGAAATTCTATTTTAGGAAAAAAGTTTAAACTTTCCAGAATTCTGTAACTAACTTGTTTATTTAAAAATATCTAACAGAGGTCTGAAAAAAATTTAAATTATGAATAAAATGTTCTTAAAATTTTTAGGATTTTCAAAGTTTTTTAGTAAAATATTTTTAATTTTATTAATTTTAAGCCAAAATTAAAATTGCTTCTTATTATTCTTAAATAGTATGTTTTCTGATTAACCATTTTCTGATTACCATAACAAATTTTAAGGTGATATATTCAAAAAGATTTTAGAAAAGTGTACCGAAGAGGCATATTGTTCAAAGAATTTCATAGAGATATGCAAAAAGTGAACTAGTTCTTGTAAACTAATTTAAGCATAAAATTAATTTCTTTTAATTTATATATAGGCTATAATGTGTATATTTACTGTTAAAAATTTTTTTTTCTATCTCTATTTTTAAGTTAAATGCATGATGTTAAATATTTTATTATTATAATATTTTAAATATTTTTTATATGTTTTTAAATATTAAATTTGTTCTACTTGCCCTTAACTATATTCTCGAAATCTTCTATTATTTTTAAAAAACATTTAACTTAAGAAAAAAATACTAATAATCAGTTAAATAACAATAATGTATGAATCTTTGTGTCATGTAGCAGCGTATTTTCATAAACTAATTTTATCATATTTAATTTTTTTAAATTCATTAAAGCTATTTGGATTTTTTTTTTTTTTACATTTTTTTAAACTTTTGTTTTATAGAATAAGTTCGCTTATACGTATTCCTTTTCATATGTATTTAGTCGAATCCAAAACAGGCATAGTATTATATACCCATCCGCTATAAAACTTTCTAACAATGCCTACGAGACCCTTATTTTTATGGAAATAGGACTATTTTTGAACAGATCATATGAAAAATGCATGCATAAATTCTTCTAAAAGGAATTTTCTACAATATATAATGCCAATTTTTAAAGTTTTATTTAATATTTTTAAAAATGGATTCTAGAAAATAAATTCCTTTACCTTATTGTAAAATATTTTTTAGTTTTTCTGTTTAGACATTGAATAAGTGTTTTAATCTTTGAAACAAACTTCTAAAAAATACATACTGAAAACAGATATTGAACATCAATTTTTTTTTTAATAAAGTACCCTCTTCAATCATCGCGTTGTGTTTTTTAACTTTTAATGATTGATTTTTATGTATTTTGCAGCACTAATTCCAAAAATGATCTTCACTTTTAACCAACCCTTTAGTATTTTTCGCAGATCATAAATTTTGAAGGAAAAAAGTAAAAAAAAATGTGAAAGTCTGATACTAAAAAATAGAAAAGATGATTGTCTTTTTAACTTTTGATAATTTATTTTTATGTATTTTTTATCGCTGAATCCAAAAATCACCTTAATTTATAACCTTCACACCAGAATTTTTCGCAAATCGTAAATTTCAAATTAAAAGAGGAAAAAAATAGCGAAAATATGCTACAATAAAATAAATTTAAAACTTTTCTTATTCAATTTAATTTTATTTAATTCATTAATTTATTAAATTTTTAGGCTTATACCGGGAATTCTTATAGCTAAATAGCTCAGAAGTCTAATGAAGAGGTGGTCATTTTGAACTATGAAATTTACGATTTTCGAAAAATCCTCACGTAGCGGTTAAAAATAAAGGTCACTTTCGCATTCGGTGTTAAAATACAGAAAAATAATTATCAAAAGTTAAAAAACACAACTATGACATCTATTTTATAATATCAGTTTTTCACTTTTTAACTTTGAAATCCTTAACTTTGCAAAAAATCCTTACTGGATGGTAAAAAGATGATGGTTATTTACAGATTCAGCGCTACAAAATGCAAAAAAATCAACTATAAAAAGTTAAAAAACATGACACAACCCGAATTTTCCTGTCTATTGTTATCAGTATACTATTACAAATTTAAAGTAGAATAGTATGATTGCAAATAGATGTATATATTTGGGCAATGCGGATAATTTGTGTTTAAAGTTCATTATACTCCCAGGCATCGTAATTAACAAAAAAGAAATACTTTGACCGAAAAATAATACAAGGTGGCCATTATTAAACTGACAGTACTTAGAATGTTCTGTAGCGCGATCTAATTGAAAGAATGACGCCAAATTTTGAATGAAGATTAAAGAAAACGGGGTACGAAGGATTCCGCGGAAAATACTTAGTTCCAAAAGTCACCGCTAGGGGAATATGTGGCACTGTATAACAGAAAAAAAGAGTTTTAAAAATGCAGAATCAATACTAAAATCGTTAAATCTGCTAAATAAAAGGTAATTTTATTTCAGTATTGAATCTGCATTTCTAAAAACTCTCTTTTCAGTTACACAGCTCCACATATTCCCCTAGATTTAAAAAATGCAGAATCAATACTAAAATAAAATTACCTTTTATTTAGCATATTTAACGATTTTCGCATTGATTCTGCACTTATAAAACTATCTTTTCTGCTACACAGCGCCACATATTCCCCTAGCGGTGACTCTTGGAACTAAATTTTATTTTCGCGGAATCATTCATCACGTGTTTTGTTTAATTTTCTTATAAAATTTGGCGTCATTCTCTCAATTAAATAGCGCTACAGAGCACTCCAAGTATTGTCAGTTTAATTATGACCACCTTGTATATGACTAAAAATACCAAGTGAAGTCTTATCATACATTTCGTTTATTGAAAAAAGACATATATTGCATTTATCACGAAATATAGCGAATAAAATTAGGAAGTATACTAAATCATGAATATTTACTTAATAAGCATGAAAACACAAAAGATATGTCACCTAAAATACATAGGGTGACGCTCCCAGTTCTTGAGATATAACCAGTTACTGACACTTCAGCAAAAATCTCACTCAAATGGACGCTTTCTTGTAAATTTCTTGAAAGTAATATCATCTAGTGGAACATAGATACTTCTTTTAATTTTGGAGTCAACTTATACCCCACTTGTAGATGAAGAACTTATTCAAGAAGGAAGGAACCTTGAGAACAAAAAAGAGGCGTTTTCAGGCAACCATCTTCTAACTAAATTGAAGATAGCGTTTTTTAAATCTACTTGTAATACAACCATCCTAAAATGTTTCTTAAAGTTATACTTTTACTTTTACTTTTACTGCCCGAGAGAGACTGCTCAGACTAGGAAGTGAGTCTGTAGAACATAGATTGTCCCTCCCGGTCCCATTTATTGAGGTCTAAAAAAAAAAAAAAAATGTTACAAATTTCAGCCGAGGCTGAGCCCGCCAATACGCGCGACAGAGGGCGGAGTGGTATATATAAGATATAAAAAAAATGTTACAAATAAAGTTATACTTGCAGAAATTAGTTAAAATATACCTATGATACATTAGGACCATGATTTATAGTTTATAGTTATTTAATTTAGTTTAATATCGGTTGCCATTTATTGGATTTAGAACTATTATTTGACGAGTCTCCGACAGATGTGTCAGTTATTGGTCATATTAAAGGAAGTTGAAATATATTATTCTAGCTGTTTAAAAAAAATAATAATAATAAATTAAATTTATCTTACAGTAACAACATTAACATTTAATTTGATCTATCAATGTCTGGCACCATTTATCAGTTATTGGTTGATAAATGTCAGTTATTGTGTATTTGCATTACTAATAATTAAAAGCATGAAACAAGGACACATGCATATGTAGTATGACACATACATATATAATTTTTAAGTATTTTGTTATCACAATAGTGATTAAGGTATTATTAAAGCCTCAGTTCCTTGAAATATAAAATAACTTTTTCTTTAGATCTTTGCAAACAAAGTGTCAGTTATTGGTTTTGCGATATCATGTTGGTATCAGTTACTGAAGTTATTGTCCATACATTAAGTGATTACAAAAGGTTATGCCTGATGCTCCATACATCGAGTTTCGAAGCGTACCCAAGTTGTTTTAATTGGCAAAATGCGAGTCGAATTGTCAACATTTAGTCTCTCAGCAAACTATTCAATAGTAACCCGTGGATTATTATGCCCTAAATCACGGATTGAGTCCTAGTTAAGAGCGAAATTTTTCTTTTAGATTGAAATCACTATTTTGAAATCGCGGAAACCACTTTTTAACTGTCCTAAGAGCGAGAGTAGGATTCAAATAAACGTCTTGAATATTATTGTAGCCCGCCCAACACTCAATTTCTTTATAAACTCTTATAACTAACATCAAGAAGAATAACTTTTTATTTTCCATTTTTAATATTAAACCTGCGCACTAATTAATTCGGTAAACTTTTAACATTATGTTTACTCACGTCACATGCATGTAAATAATATGGCTAGAAAAAAAATTAGCACACTCAAAATTGCACGTTTCAACCACCTATGAAATAGGACACAAACTTTTGAAATCACCCCCCCCCCCCTAAAAAAATTAATAATACAATGTATAATTTTTCAAATTTTTATCAACAATATTTTTTAATGCATCTCTGCTATCCTTTCTTAGAGAAAGATGAGAATAAAATAGATTTCTGTAAACCGTTAAATATGCCTGCATGTTAACATGTGCCTGCCTACGTACGGAGCAATTTTTTCCAAAAAAGCTATTTAATTATTTTTTAAACTTATTTTTACTAAGATTAGGACTAGAAAATGTGAGAAAAAGTAAAAAATATTTCATTTATTGATAAAATTTTGGTAAATGGGGGGATTTAAAGTAAAATTTAGTAAAATTTGGCACGAAACACAAAACGCTCTAAAGGAAATTCTACTGTATATATCTTAATTTCCTTTTTACTCTTCATATTTATGACATTGGTGAAGGCAATGAACTAAAATCTAACAGATTCTTTAAGTATTTCAAAACTTATAGCATATCGCACCTGTTTACATGTTAATTTTCATAAAATTCATCGATGTCATTCCACAAAAACATCCATAAAACAAAAAATATTTATTCTAAATTTAAATTTTTAGTTCATTGCCTTCACAATAGTGTAAATAACATATATTTTAAATTTCATAGTGATATTTCAATAACTTTTTGAGAAATCATGTTTTGCGTATGGACTTTTCACTGAAAATTACATTTTCCAAAAAATGCATTTAAAGTTTAGATTTATGTTTTACTACAATAATTTACAGTAATATACATCTAATTTTCATGAAGCATATTATTTACATTTCTTATTATTAAACAAATGCATCCAAAATCGCGAAATATCTCCGAACATACGACCCTTTAAAAGCAATTTAAAAATTAAAAAATTTTAAATTTTAAAGCCCTTTAATCAGCACTTCTAGTTTGAGTGACAGCTGTTGAGTAGTTTCAAAACCGCTATAACTCCGGATCTATTTATCATTTTCCAAAAAATGCATTTAAAGTTTAGATTTATGTTTTACTACAATAATTTACAGTAATATACATCTAATTTTCATGAAGCATATTATTTACATTTCTTATTATTAAACAAATGCATCCAAAATCGCGAAATATCTCCGAACATACGACCCTTTAAAAGCAATTTAAAAATTTTAAATTTTAAAGCCCTTTAATCAGCACTTCTAGTTTGAGTGACAGCTGTTGAGTAGTTTCAAAACCGCTATAACTCCGGATCTATTTATCTTACAATAAAAACAAATACAGTTTTGGAAAGGTAAAAAGTTTGCCTTTAATAAAATAAAATAAAATAAATTTGACAATTTTGGTCGAAAATTGCATTTTCAACGTAGTCAGATACCTTAGAATTTTGTAAAAATGATTTGAAAAAAAAAATAATAATCCTTAAGGTTGCTGGTTAACCTTAAACAGTTACTGGGAGTTTAACCCTATTTATATCTCTTTGATATTATTTAATATATTTTCTACAAAGCTCAAGCAACCGTTTATGTGAAGTAACTACAAGTTTTTCTTAATAATTTCCATCAACTGCCACAGAAGATGACTTTGAAGATAACTTTGAAACGCACCTATATTTTTATATGTGTTTTTAAGGTTTTTATATCAATTTTCGTCAAGTATACGCTGGTTAGCCACTTATAATTATTTTAGTACAATATTTTAGTATAAATAATTTTATTGCCAGTATCTATGCAATATTTGTATGCAGCATTAACAACTGCAAAATATATATAACATTTACTCTTTTGAAACCACGGTTTCTCTTTTGGTTTCTAATTATTTCGTTAAACTTCAATACATATTACTGTATTGATATTATTATAAAACTCAAAACACTTTATTACTTATGAAAATAGGTCTAGATACGTATAAGCTCAGAAAAAAATGTCTTACTATGACACTTGGGTTTCTTTCAGTAAACAAAAATTGGCTAGGAAATGAAAGTTGAATAAATGTGATTCGGCATAAACACACAAGATGTGCTTTGAATAAAACAGATGTAAAACAATTTTTCATCCCTACTACATACAGTATTATTTCTGCTGAATCATTTTTGAAATTTTGTTCATGGTATATATTACGTTCATTTTGAGTGTCAAGAAAAAGATAATAGTTTTCATGCATGTTGTATGCACTTGAAAATTTTATCTTGTAATGGAAAATGAAGCCTAGAAAATTCTTCTCTAGAGTAAAATATTTTCTGAACGTGAGAAGAATTTGTTAGAGGGATGTCTGACGTCAAATAAAAAATTAAAAATACATTTAAATTTTATGAATGAAATGTGATGCGAACGAAATCAATATTTTTTGTCGATATATAAATGACAGTGTTATTCAATTCCTACTATTAGTTCACACTCTCCCTATATTTATTTATATATATATATTTATATTATATATCTTGTTAAAATTTTCAATCGTTAATAAAATACGCATTATTCATCCTATCAAGTTGAAATATTTTTTTAGACTTGTATTGGATTACAATTGATGTTAATACAGTTTTTTCAAATATTACTTAATTAATTAAATTTGAATTAATTAATTGTAGTTTTGCATGGGAACAAAATGGCGGCCATTGGTTATTGAAAATCAATGAAAGTATTTTCAATAAGGGGTTACCATAGGGGGGCCCTGTTCTGTCGCCAAATACCGCCAAGTTTGTCGCCAACTTGGCGATATATTGCCAAATTTGGCGGCCAAAATGAGTCGCCAGAAGTGACGCCAACTTTGCAATATCTCTAATATTTCGCCAAATTCCCATAGAGTTCCATTGTAAACCTAAGTAGGAATTGACTTTAAAAACGAATTTTTATATTACTTGTTTTTCATTTCAATTACTATAGTACCACATCATTACATTCTCACTTTCCCATTCAGAATACATTAAGTCAGAATGATATAATAAATAATTTAATAAACTTTCTTGACTTAAAAATATGCTTAATAATAGAAATAATTTAACATTTGACTGTTATGATAAACGTTCTTATTTTCTTTTCAGTGCAAATAATTTCCATGCTTGCATAAAACTGATATAAAAATATTTTACCTTATTATCAAAGCCGAATAAAATATTTATGCTCAGACAAGTATTTAAAAAAATGAATAATCAAGCAAAATTTAAATAGATATCCTAATTACATGTTAAACCCAATAATTAACTCCTTTCAATAATACTTTGGTGCTTATTTACGTATATCTAATTTTGTGTTTAATAGTAAAAAAGAAAAAAAACCATACTTTCAGATACATTTTGTTTTTTCTCACACCAACCAGTCTGTTTTATAAGTTATCTCATCGGGACGGCTTTGGTTTGCATATTTTCATCTTGAAATACAAAAGAAAAAGTTCATGAATCAGTTCGACTCTGAAAAATAGGCTTTTAAAAATTTAAACTGCTGAAATGATATTGCTATTTCAGTTTTTTTTTTTATCCCGTTGATCCCCCCACTTTGATGTAAGCACTCGAATAGTGTTTACAACTTCTTGTAAATGCATAACATCTTTAATTATAATGATACTTTCATAATATTTCATACACATATTTTTCTCTTAAAATATAGCAAATGCTACTTAATTCTATGTTTCGAATTTTACAATTAAAAAGTAACGTGGAATTCATCTGGATGTCATACAGCACAAACGAATCGCGCAATATGATGAATGTTAACTAATAAGAACATAAGGATTACAAGCCAAACTTTTAGATTATATATATGAAAAAATATTTAACAAAAAATATAATCCTGCTCCACGTTTTAGTAAATAATAGTTTTCAATATGTACGAGATGATAAAAAAAGTAGAATAATTGTTTTTGTTTACCAATCCGGATCAAAAATGGTTTAAACTCCAAACTTTATTTTACACCCCCCTATTTCTCTATCTCTCCCTGATGTATCCAAATCCATGCGTCCCTCAACAGGAATGAAAGTTTCAGGCATAAACTATCTCTCTTCAGTCGATGGGGGAAAATTCCGAGAATGAACTTTATCCCAAGTTGAAACATATTCAGAAATTTGACTAATGGAAAAAGTTAAGGGATGACTTTGAGCACTTTTTTTAAGACTGTGTCTCTCTCTTTGTTCTTTTACTTACGGTAACAGAGGTCGTCACCTCTTTGTTTCCTTTAGACACAGTATAAAAGATTATTACTATGCTAAATTTAGTTTTATGAAAGGCCAAATGCAGTTTAAATATGCACTATTGTTATTGTCAGTATCGAATTAAGTTCATCATAAACAGATTAGGATAAGATTATAAAAATGATTCATACGGAATCGCAATATTTGTTATTATTTAGGCTTCAACCCTTTGAAATTTTATGGTATACCCATTCATACTTTTCTAGTATATGCAGCTATACCCTACCCTACGTCGTATAGTTTTTTACAAAGTCTTACTATCCTTTTAGCAAGAATTTTTTTTAATAATACAGTTAATAATTTATATATTTATTGTACGGAAAAAGCCCCCTCTAAGTAGGTACCCTCTCAGAAGGTACCTTCTGAGCGCGAGTAATACTCGCACTTGACCGTTTACTTTTATTTAATTTGACTGCCCAATTATGAAATCATGGCTAAGCAAAATATAATTAAAGAAAACCATGAATCGCAGTCCTAAAGTCTATATAATTAAATAAAAATCTAAATAAATAAATTTTTTCATGTAATTTTCTTTAATACACAGAATAACTGTGCCCTAAGGTCTAGTCCGGAAATGCCTAATCTTTTAATCTAAATAACTTTATAAAATATAAATGTTAAACTTATCATAATTATTTTAACACTGAGAATAGTCGTAAACTGATTTAACTACTGAAAATATGAAGGTTTAAATTTTGAAACCAGAATTTTTCTGCAAATATTTAGTTATTTTCTTATTATAAAATTTCATTATACAGAGTGTACATAAAACAATGTCCCAGGTTCAAGGGTGTATTACAACAGTTTAATTTAGATTGTTTAAAAGGAATCATACATCAAATCGAAAGTAAACTAACATAGTTTTTACCCTACTGAAAAGAAGGGTTATGTGTTTCACGCGTATCTGTGTATGTGGATTCCTTTATACCCTCGAAACATCCCAACGTCTGGATGGATTTTAATGAATGAGGTCTCTATCGATTCGTCTTAACGGCCCGATGGTTATAGGCTAGGTTTTGTTTTTATAAATTCAAAATGGCGGCCGTGAAATACAAAATGGCGGTAGAGACGAAAAAAATGTACGCACTCTATTGAGTGGCATGTTATTGGATTGGTCTTTCAAAATGAAGACGATATTTCATTGACTATTTTACAGTCAGAAGCTCCGTTAAAATATTATACAACCTGGAAGTTGTGTCGGTAGGATCTGTAGCTTTCCTGCAACTCTCACCATCATAGACATCTATAGACCTCATCAAATAGTGTTTATAGATAGGAACTAACTATTAAACACAACTTAAACGTCATCAATACAAGTAAATAAAAAAATAGGTAAATAATATAAGCAAGTAATATAAAAAAATTAAATTAATTCCTACTTAGGTCAATGAGAGAATTTTTTTCTCCCATTCGTCTTTCCTTTTGAGTGGCGCTTAAAATGCCTTGATCAAGCAGAGGGCTCTCTCGGTCTTATAAAACCTTGATCAAGAAGAGGGTTCTCTCGATTATTGAAAATTAATTAATTTAATTTAATTAATTAATTAATATTTGAAAAATAAACTGGATTAATATCAAGAGTCATCCACTACATGTTAAAAAAAATATTTGAGCTTGATTGGATGAATAATAAGTATTTTATTAAGGATTAAAAATTTGAACAAGATATATATAGCGATAGTGTGAGCTAATAGTAGGAATCAAAAAGATGGTTTCATATTGATGAGAAATAATTAATTTGTTCGCTTTTTACGCAGTCGGGTTTTTTTATTTTTTTTAATTTAATTGTTTATTCTTAGAAATGTTCAACATGCGCACCATTCTTTATACGAGACACATCCAACCTAATGTCCACTTCTTACACCACTTCGGTTAACAAGTCCGAAGTAATGGTAGGAATAGTCTCTTCAATTCTGAGTATCAACTTTGACAAATCCTTAGGTAGTAATGGAACATAGACACGATCGTTTATAAAGTTCCAAAAGAAAAAAAAAATGCATTGCTTTAACAACTTTTAAATATTCAGTCCAGCAATAAATGTTTACGTTCAGCAGTCGCTATTTTGTATATGTGGCAGAGAGTCTCAACTTTGGCAAATCATTAGGTAGTAACGGAACGTAGATACGATCTTTTATAAACTCCTAAAAGAAAAAGAAATGCATGGCTATAACAATTTTTAAATCTTCAATCCAGCAATAACGGTTTACAGTCTGGAGTCGCCATTTTGCGTATGTGGCACTGTAAACGAGTAAATGACAAAGCAGTACTTGTGCATGCACTTATCTATTTATTTAAGTTACTCTTTATTTGTGACCTTGAACCAACGCTTTACATCGCTTACAGTTGATACTATTAAATTTCTTAACTCGGACATTATGTAATGGGCACCCTGTATAATCTAGCATATTTGTATTGTAAAAGTTTTTATGAAAAAAATACCAGTATTAATATAACAAAGAACTAGTATGTTGTGGTGGCCATCACAAAACTTTCTTCTGTGTAAATCACGTCAATTAAATCATTTAAATAGTACAAGAAATTACATCAATTTAGCACCATTCATATCAAAGTATATCTGAATTTGAAGTTTGATGAAAATTCATGCATTAGTTATCGTATAGAGCTATAGCGAAAATTCTGAAAAATGTAGTATAGCAGCGCCACCTGTTCAGCGATTTACACCAAAACATAAACAGCACTAATTGATATCAGGGTTATACCCGAGTCTGAAGTTTGATGAAAATTCGTGCATTAGTTATTGAGATAGAGCTGTGGTGGAAATTCTAAAAAATGCAGCAAAGCAGCGCCACGTGTTGAGCGATTTGCACCAAAATCTTTAAAATGTCACTTCATGCCAAGGACTAGCTCAATCTGAAGTTTGATGAAAGTCGTGCATTAGTTCCGGAGATTGAGCTATGGTGGAAATCGTGAAAAATGCTGCATAGCAGCGCCACCTGTTGAGCGATTTGCACCAGAATGTACAAAACATCAAGTCATCTCAAGGACTAAATGAATCTGAAGTTTGATAAAAATCCGTGCTTTAGTTCTGGAGATTGAGCTATTGTGGAAATCGTGAAAAATGTTGCATAGCAGCGCTACCTATAGAGCGATTTACAGCAAAAACTAATCAGCACCAATTTATATCAGGGACTAATAGAATATAAACTTTTATTAAATTCCGTACTTTAGTTCTTGAGATAGTGCGCCCACAAAATTTGTGTCACATATAGGCAGACAGACAAACTGACAGACAGAAAAACTGACAGACAGACAAACTGACAGACAGACAGACAGACTCACAGACAGGCATTTTGTAAAAACATGTTTTTCGTAATCTCTGGCCCCTAAAACGTGTGAATCCGTCGAAAACCGAAAATCGAAAATTTTCATGAATCCAATACTTTCTTCTTGTAAAGATAGAAGAAAGTAAAAACTTGTTAACATATATGATAGAGTTTTCTTAGGAAATAAACATTGGATGGAAAAATTCCAGATCAAGTAAAGGCAATACACAGTATGTGCTTTGAATAAAATATATGTAAAACAATTTTTTAGCCTATTTTACATATGGTATTCACGTTTCGAGAGTCATATTTGAAATTTCATCTATAGTAAATATTATGTCCAATAGAAGCGTCAAGAGAAAAAGATAATAGATTTCCTACATCTTAAACGTATTTGTAAATTTTATTTTAAAATGAAAAATAAATTCAAGGAAATGCTAAATTCAATGGTGGGGAAAACAATGTTTTGTGATGAACGTGACAAAAGTGTGTTTCGAATATCTTGCAAATACTAAAATAAAGTTAATATGTAATTTTAGAAAGTAACACATATTTTCAAGGAGTTATAGTTTTTTGCTAAGTCTTTCGGGGTAGTTGTATTTTGTTAATATCGCTAAAAAATGTTTAATTATTATGTATACCGATATGAATAACTTAATCTTTTGCTTCGATACCTATTATTGTCTTGATTTCGCATTACATTAGAGCGCAGAACAGATACGAGCACATTTTCATTGCATAAGCAATTATTATCAAGTATTATATAGTTTTAACCCGTAACTGGAGACATGAATTTTCTTACGCGATCAGAGACATACAGTCAAAAAGACTCCAATATTATTATTATTATTATTATTTTTTTTTTGTAAACAACATTGGGATTTATTTTGGAAATGCAATATATTCTGGAAATCATGGAATGATAAAAGAACTACTTGACGGTACTGAGGAAATGATTTTATATAATCAGAGCCAAAGAACAACACGGAGTCATTTTGATACCCATCTCCAGTTATGGCTTAAAGGTATAACGTTTTTTCAAACTGTTAAGGTTAGAAAAAATAAAATGAATGCTATAACATAATATCCGCTAAGAATGATTTTAAAAGTATGTAATTTAAAAAGTTGAAATGAGTGGAATGCGTTTCCAAATTATGATAAAACTAAAACTAATGAATATTTCAAATGAAAATCAAATTTCAAAGTAATTGCTTAAAAGGCGCAAAGGCCAACATAGTGAAAAAGATTCCAAGCCGGGACTCGAACCCGGGCCATCAGTATAGAGCACTGACGTTCTACCGACTAAACCACTTGGAACGATGCACAGCTCGGAAAATTTCTCACTATTATATGTTGGCAAGGCTACAAACGCAGCACAAGATGGAATATTTATCGTGAGCCACCGACCTGGGGCTAACACGAAACATAATTAAATCCAGCATCGATAGAAACTATATTAATACATGGAAATTATTCCAGAGATTGTATCCAAGGCGAATGTTTATCTCTGGAATAATTTCCATGTATTAATATAGTTTCTATCGATGCTGGATTTAATTATGTTTCGTGTTAGCCCCAGGTCGGTGGCTCACGATAAATATTCCATCTTGTGCTGCGTTTGTAGCCTTGCCAACATATAATAGTGAGAAATTTTCCGAGCTGTGCATCGTTCCAAGTGGTTTAGTCGGTAGAACGTCAGTGCGCTATACTGATGGCCCGGGTTCGAGTCCCGGCTTGGAATCTTTTTCACTATGTTGGCCTTTGCGCCTTTTAAGCAATTACTGTGAAATTTGATTTTCATTTGAAATATTGTATCCAAGGCGAATGTTTCTCTCTGGAATAATTTCCATGTATTAATAAAACTAATGAACTTTCTCAAAAATTCTTTCGGTATTACGGTGATGAGTATCTTTTCTTAAATATAGTCTACTTTTTCTATCGTGATCCGCTTCCCCAATTGAGTGCGAGAGAGAAAAATATTCTGACCTGCCCGGTGTTGCCCGGGCATGTGATAATATTCTTAAATAAACCATAAATTTGTATTTTTTAATCTGCCGCACATGCGCTATAAACTCTGTTAGTTCCAATGTCCACCGTTATGTGACGTAATGTATCCTAAATAAAACTATATCCCAACGAAACTCCGTTATTCATATTTTCCGTAGCTATATTACTCGAGGGGAGTGGCGGTATCAAATAAGAATTTTAATAAATTTGTTGAAAATCCTTTAGTTCCACCGTCCACCGTCAGAGGGCGCAATATGCTTAATATGAACATCCGAAACCATCAAATTATGCTGTCTTAATTCTTCTCTTAATACACTGCTATTTACTAAGACTAGATAAATGCAGATAATACTCCCAACAAAAGTTTACGTATTACATTATCGCACGAAAAATTCATTATCTGAATTCATATTATTTTGCGATAATTGTACTTTAATTAAAATTATTAATTATTAACATAGAAAGAGATTACTCTTCGGAGACATTAATCACAATTAAATCACAATACAGTGATTCTACCCTGTAACATGCTTGACAGTGCATTCCTGTCTTGCAGACATCTCTTAATCTTTAAGATATCATTTGATGGATTATACCTTTCTCAATAATAGTCTCATCGCGCTTAAATCTTTACGAGTCGAGTTTACTAAAATATTGATATTTTCGATAGAGATGTAACAAAATATAGATAATAAATGATAATTAACTAATTTAAAAGGATTTCACGATCTTCGGTAGTATCATTAAAATTTCATTAGCAAGCTATGTTTGCAAGTGAATGGAACATTTATTATCTCTATTTTCTAATAGCTTAGATTTGTATGACAGCATGCAACTATTATATTATTTCCAAATAAGTAGGGTAACATAGTAACATCTTAAATAAACTTTATCTTTTTTTAAATCTTCAATGTAGCGAATTGGCAGGAAAGGTTTCTGTATTTCTCAAAATAAGCTATACATGGTGAGTCTAAATTGTTTTTCGAAATAAGATGAGTAATAGTACCCATCCAGACGGGCAATAATTACCATGGAACATAGTGTCGCAAACTACCCATTTAATCAAAAATACAGGTTCTGCATTACTGTGTTTAAAACACTAAACTTCTTAGAAATATATTTCAAATAACTCCATTAATTTTTTGTATCCTCAATATAGTATATATAATAAAACTAAGGATCGATTTAATAATTAATTAATTAGATTTTGAGAAAAAATAAAATATACAAACATAATTAAAAACGCAGCAGAAAACATGATTTATTCAGCGTTTCGATTTTTTTTTCTTTTCATTGTAACGTAAAATCAAATCATAATTTTATTCAGTACACTGTTATAAAGATTAAAAAAAACTTCAGAAGTAATTTGACAATTATTTGTATAAGCTTTAGTGTTTTAGACATAGCAATGTATCAAAAAACAGCAAATTTTTAAATGTTTTAACTTAAAAAAATTATTTCTCAATTTTACTAACAAAGTGATTTTTTTCTTGTCGAAATCAATTTTCTAATTCTGTTTTTTTGTTTTAACAAGGATTTTTTTTTATGACACTGAATCGTAAAAACTGGGCATTTAACTCATCAAACTTATTCCATGCAATATTACTACGAAGATTAGCATTTTTAGATTTATTTTATTAATAGAAAATTGTATCATTACGTTATAGTCAAGTAATAAAAATACAATATTCTAATGAATGTATATATATATAGATATATAACACTGCGGAACAATTTTTAACTCAATTTCTGTTGACTTCGATTTTTCAGCTGTTTTTAAGTAAAAAAAGCGTGCTGATTTCAAAACTGCAATTAGTTTTCTTCTATCACGTCAAGTTTTTTTCTCTACAGCTTACATTAATGTGACCATTCTACGATGAATCGGGCGTGAGTCATAGGAAGAAAAAAGCTTCAGAACTCTTACCATCAAGGCTGCACAAGAAATTTTTGCTTGAAAAGGGAGCTATCCTACGTTCGATCCTACTTTTGATCAAGAGAAAGTGAATTTCTTCAATACTTTCGAAATAATGTGGATTTGTTTTTTGCCATAGCGTACACGGTTTAATGGAGGAGATTTCTATTTGGAATTTCATCCAATATTCTATTTGGAATTTCTATTTGGAATTTATTTTAATTTGGAATTTCATCCAATATTCTATTTGGAATTTCTATTTGGAATTTATTTTAATTTGGAATTTCATCCTATACCGCAACTGAATGGCGACTGTTCATCGATAGCTCAAAAAGGAGCTTGAAATGCGTACTCCTTCACAGCGGCCATTTATTTGGAGCAGTCCCAATAAGCCATTCAATTTAGTTGCGCGAAGAATATGAGGACCTAAAGAGAGCCATTGATTTATTTCACTATCACATTCACGAGTGGAATGTGTCAAAGAGCTTCCTTCTTGGCCAGCAACGTGGATATACCAAGTATCCATGTTTTTTTGTATGTGGGACAGCAGTGAGAAGCATTGGTTCCAGTTGAATTGGCCTCCAAGATCTCACCTCAGACTTGGAGATCCAAATATTTTGAATCAGCCACTTGCCGACAGAAAGAAAAGAACATCATATTTCCACCTCTGCATATAAAACTGGATCTAATGAAGCAGTTCCTGAATGCTTTGTCAATTGAAGGAGACTGTTTCGTGTACCTCATTTCGAAATTTCCAAACCTGTCTTTTGAAAACATAAAGGCAAGTATATTTGACGGCCCACAGATTCATCAGCTCATTAGAAATGAACATTTAATAGGAGCAATGACAGAACTCCAAAAGAATGCTTAGTTGGCATTCAAAAACCTTGTGAAAGACATTCTTGGAAATACGCGAGTAGAAAATTACATCGAAATTGTCCAGCAACTTTTAGAGAGCTTCAAAAGGCTTTGTTGCAACATGCACATCAGACTTCAATTTCTGCATAGCCATCTTGATGACTTCCCGGAAAAGTTTGGTGCACTCAGTGATGAGCAGGGTGAGCGATTCCATCAAGATTTGAAGCTCTTGGAAAAACGGTATCAAGGCAGATGGGATGAACATATGATAGCTGATTATTGTTGGAGCATCAAGCGAGATTGTCCACAAATTGAACACTCCAGGAAAAGCTACAACCGAAAACTTTTACCTTAATATGTACTTTTTTTGTTTTGTAAAAGGATTTTGCTACTTGTATGAACACAATGTAGTGTATAGTAAGTATATACGGCCGTTGTATGAATAATATATTTGGTAATTGTTTCTTTATTTCCCTTTGTATCCACATTAAGTATGATTTTTGGGGTATTCTGTAGCTTAAAAAGTTGACGTGATAGAAAAAACTGGGGTCATTTTTGGATTTAGATGCCAACAATTAGCCAAAAACAAGTGCTAGATCTAAGTCAACAAAATGTGTGTTCCCCAGTGTAATAATAAATCAAATTTAATATTAAGGCAACTTATTAATTATTCACGTAAAAGCTTTCAATAAATGTTAAATGGTAAAAATCAATTTTTAATTGTTATGGGTCATTAAAAGCATAGATAAATGTAATTTCTTTACCTCCTAATTTATTAAAACATTGAATTTCTGAACTTTTTATGCGTCCGTCTGGCCAATTACAAGCCTATGTAATTCAGCCCATATTACAGGAGCTTTACTGAAAATATTTCACAGAAAGTAATGTTATATATAATATTTTCTTTTTCTTTTCCCCAAATTTGTTCCCTGAAACTGAAATGTCTGTATTATGTAGACGTTTTAACTTCAATTACATTTAAATGGAGATACTATGTATATTTAACGCACTTATAGTTACGGTTTTTAATTTTATACTCGTATATATGGAAAATCTGCATTTTCAGCTCGAAACGACGTAAAAATTTCGTATGTTAAAATATAGCGAGTGCATTTGAAATAGTGAGTGAATTTTAAATTTTACTGATTTAAAACAACTAAATACACGTCTTGCCATTTTTAAGGTTCCTTACTTAAAAAGTAAAAGCGGAACCATTATAAGATTACCCCTGTGTCTGTCTGTCACAGCCATTTTACTCGTAAACACTGGAACGTGGAAAGTTCAAATTAATGGAAGTAATACAGACTGTTGACCAACATATTTACAGATTATTAAACATTCAGAAAAAACATTTAGGGAAAATGTAGAGGGACTAATTAAGTACCTTGAAAAAAAAATCTTTTCTTTGTATATCTTGTGAAAGCTTTCTTAACGCTAAACTTAAAAAAAAAAAAAAAAAAAAAAAAAAAAAAAAAAAAAAAAAAACATTTCTTATAATTTTAGGTATTATATTTTCAGAGATATCATCAAAAATATAGTGCAAAAATATGTCCCCACAATCTATTTCCGAATCTAGGGAAACTTAAATTATGAAAAAATTAGAGGTAGTAGACGTTAATTTAAAACTTACAGGAAAATTAAAACGATTACCCAAAGTCACTAGTGTTTGATAAAAGGGCATTTTTTACGTTACACATGAATTTCGATTTCCGGGCATTCAGCAAAGGAGTTGAGGAGCGCTGTAGGTACTTATCGTAGCAGAAGTATAAAAGCATTGTTGATAATAATTTTCGAAAACAATTGTCGATAATTAGCAGAGATATTAACCCTTAAAGACACGGACGGTTTGGACATATATAATGACAGGGACCAAGAAATCTATGGACCATCGGCTTTTAAAGCCTAGATAATAACTTCTAATGATATATTTGTGTAAAGCAATGTCCAGTAGCAGTATAAAAGCAATAAAAGCCAAATTATGAAAATAGACTAATTTAATTGGAATTAATCATTTAAATACTGTGGGATTCGCGACTATTTTGAATTCAGTGGATCTCTCAATATGCTTACCGGGTCATTAAAAGTTAATTACAAACTTATTTGGAAAAAAAAAAGCTACGGACTAAGGCGGCATTGCCTTTTTGCGACCTCTTTTCGAAGCGCGCTTTTCACAATGCCAAGTTTAAACTTTGAACAAGTGTTTTGTTTTAGCTACACTGTAAAAGGAAAAGATTATTACTACGCCCAATTGAGGTTTATGAAATGCCAAATGAAGTTTAAATATGCATTACTTATATTGCCAGTACCGAATTAAGTTCATCATTAACAGATTAGGATAAGATTTAAAAAAGAGTTATACAGAATAGCAATATTTGATGTTATTTAGGCTTCATATCTCTTTAAATTTTTATGGTATACCCATTCATACTTTTCTAGTATATACAGCTCTAACCAAACCTACCTTGCACTTGAACTTTTTTTTTTTTTTTTTTTTTTTTTAATTCTTGCATCGTTTTATAGGGTGCAGAAGCACGAAAAAAAGTAATTGCATTAGAAAAAAAAAGGATTTATACTTTGATAAACTATGGTAAATTATGATGGTTGAAGTTTTTTACGTTGACAATGATTTTATGCATCTTCTTCAATGAAGCTATAATATGAATGTTTCATGAATATCGAACAAAAATTGTAGATGTCTGTAAGAAATAAAGAAACCAACGATTACTTTTATGTAGAGAGATTTTCCCTCAACGTAAATTAATTAAAATTTCTCTATGTGTTTGCCTGAAACTAGTAATTGTTTTCTATAAAAAATATGTTTTGTACAATAATAACTATAGAAAATAGCAATAATGATGCGTACACTGTTGAACGTAGTGGACCCTCAAAACCAAATTCAATTTGTAAGATTTCTGTTCAAAAATATGAATTTATTAGCTCTGACTTTAGGTATAGTTAAGGTTATTATTATGAGCCGGGGAACGGTAGCAAATCAACTAGTAAGAAATTAAAAAAAAATTAACAAAATTAGAGGAGTATATTTTATAACAAGGGGAAAAAACTTTTCTAAATTAATTATGCAATATAAGTGAAAGGCTTTTAACCAAAATCTGCTTCGATAGTATGGAAATATATTTTAGTACTTTTGAGTAAAATATCAATTTATAGGCTTGACTCACAGTATTTTCTGCTGGAAACATTTATTCAACAATAAAATTCTCATTTACAAAAAACATATATGAGGCGTTACTTTGAAACTTTTGTTAGATACCAAACAAGAGTGAATAATAGTTCATAAATGTCTATCATTTCCATAAAAGCCGTTATTTTCATATTGGACCTCAGCCAAACACACATCATTTATACTAATTCAACTATAGGTGAGTTGTTTGCTTTCTGATGGCTATAGTATTTTGAAAATAATTATATAAATAAACGTTATTTTATTATGGAAAATGTGATTTATATATGTCATATATTTAAAATATATATGTCACCTATCTCGAATTAAAATGCATTTTAGTGCACAATGTGCACTAATTACTGTTTATTAAATTAAAAATAATGACATTTTACCTTTTTTTGATAAATAAAAATTTCATGAATGCGGGTTTCAATTACACATACTCATTAATTACACTCAATCATTTTTTTTTTCAAAATTACCTACACGGTATTTGTTTCTATATTTACAGCAATAAAGTGATCTCGGTGATAATTTTTTTAATTGAAAATTTTAATCCTTTTTTATTGTAAGACACTGTTATCTTAACAAAAAAAGAAGATGATTAAAAACTCTTAGGATACTCATCAGCGTACAGCATAAATAAGAATTATATTAGAAACACATTAAAATTAAACCTAACCTATAAACCTATAAATAAATATTAAATTGGGTTTAATTTTAATGTGTTTGTAATATAGTTTTTATTTATATTGCACGCTGATGAGTATCGTAAGAGTATTTAACCCTTAAATGCCTGATTTTTCAAAAATCATTGTAATAATGTTTCTCGGCTTTCAATTTTTAAATAAATCATGAGAAAAATAATTTAAGAAATCATATTTTGTTTTAAGTATAGTTTACGGCTAAAAAACAGTTCGTTACTAATCGGCAATTCTGGTGTTTAATTGAAAAAATAATTTCCCTTGATAAAATTCTATAACATTAAACACACAAGAATTTTAGGAACTACACTGCTCAAAACAATTAAAGGATATTTGAAGTTTTATATAAAATAAAGATATAAACGAAATTTTTTTTGCCGAAAATAGAAGAAGAGAATCACAAATGCAAATTTTTCTGGTTTTCAAACTGTGGAGTATGCAAATTTTGAGTTCGACGTCAAAAACGTCGCTTTAGCGGCAGCGAATGAAATTTGACTTTCAACTGGATAAAAGAGAATGGAGACAAGGATGATCGGCATTCAGTGATTGCTTTGTTTCGATGAGTACGATGTCTCAGCGAAGTCATTTGACATATTCAGAAGCTTTGAGAATTGTTGGTAGGTTAGAAGGGGGCCAAACTCAAGCCGAAGTAGCGCAAGCCATTGGAGTGTCACAAAGTGTCATTTCCAGGATCTGGAACCGTTTTTTGGAGAGTGGATGTGCAGGCCGAAGACCAGGGCAAGGTCGTAGACGGGCAACAACGCCCAATGAAGATCGGTATTTAGCGTTAACAGCTCGGAGACACCGAACCATGAACGCTACTCTTCTCCAACAACACCTTCGCTCGGCTACAGGCACCACGATTTCAACTCAGACTGTCCGAAACCGGCTCCATGCTGTAGGTCTGTATGCTCGCCGACCGATGGTATGTGTTAGATTAACATCAAGGCATCGTCGCGACCGCAGGGAGTGGGCAACCGAGCATGTCAACTGGAGGAGAAATGAATGGAGCAATATTCTGTTTTCTGACGAGTCCCGTTTTTCTGTGCATCCGGATAATAGGCGTATTTTCATCTGGAGGGACCGTGGCAGTAGGAATAATCCTGCGTTCGTGCACGAAAGTGTCAGATTTGGCGGTGGAGGAGTGTTGGTGTATGGTGGCATCTCCATTGACGGGCGCACTGACCTCTACATCATTCGAGATGGAGCTCTGACTGGTCGCCGATATAGGGATGAGATCCTCAGACCTATTGTAGTCCCTTACGCTGCAGCAATCGGAGATAACTTCATTTTAATGGACGATAACTGCAGGCCACATCGTGCAAACCTGGTGGAGGATTTCCTTTTCGAGGAAGGAATCGTTCGAATGGAATGGCCAGCGTGTTCTCCAGACATGAATCCAATCGAGCACGTTTGGGACGCTCTAGGAAGACGAGTTTCTGGTCGCCAACAACCCCCACAAACTCTCCAAGAACTGGAAAGAGCTCTTCTGGAAGAGTGGGGCAGAATACCCCAACTTGTCATTAATAGCCTCATTGAGTCCATGCCTCAAAGGTGTTCAACGTTGCTGGCCGCCCGTGGAAACCATAACCCCTACTGAAAATGATTTTCTTTGAAGAAAACACCTTTTCTTATTCTTTTTTTTCTCATATGCACAAATTGTGTTT